>CM077080.1:109591248-110308748 GCA_039513925.1 Platanthera zijinensis
GGGCATAGTAGGTAGGATAGAGCTAGAAATTGAAACCTATAGAAAAGCTTCCTCCCCGTCAAATTTCAAGGCAGTTCGTAGTTTTTTGGGGAATGCCGGTTTTTATCGCTGATTTATTAAAGATTTTTCTAAAATAACTAAGCCTCTTACTCACTTATTAGAAAAAGATGTGTCATTTCTTTTTGATGAAAATTGTTTGCATGTTTTTTCTCTTATTAAATAAAAATTTATTAACGCTCCTATCATGATCGCTCCCAATTGGGAACTTCCTTTTGAGATCATGTGTGATGCTAGTAGTTTTGTCGTAGGTGCGGTCTTAGGACAATGCATAAATAAAAAATTTCATCCTATATATTATGCGAGCAAAACACTAACCACTACACATGAAAATTACACGAACACCGAACAAGAATTATTAGCTGTTATTTTCACATTTGATAAATTCCGCTCAAATCTAACCTTGTCCAAGATTGTTTTTTTTATCAATCATTTGGCTTTGAGATATTTACTAACAAAAACAGATTCAAAACAACGATTGATTAGGTGGATATTACTCCTCCAAGAATTTGACTTGGAGATTCGTGATAAGAGAGGAGCGGAGAACTTGGTGGTTAATCATCTTTCTCGGTTGTAGAATCCCAATTCGGATGAGCTTATAGAGGAGGACATTGACGACACTTTCCCCGAGGAGCGCCTTATTGTACATGCCAATGTCACAGGCGTGAACAAGATGGTCATGGGCGTGTCATGGGCGTGTTTAGTCTATTTTGCGAAACCCGTAGATGGTTTCGTATGACCCTTTTTCCCGTCCGTCTTATAGATAGGAAACGAGTGTGACCAAGATAGTCACGGGCGTGTCATTCCCGTGTCACGGGTATCCCAGGTGTTGAGCAGATCGAGCCTCGGATTCCTGCGGCGTGTTAAATTTGGCCGACATGCCCCAGAGTCATGTCTGTAGCCCTGGGGCCTGATAGTGGAATCTGAGGCCAGCACCTCGGATTCCCGCACCGCCCCCTAGGAAACCCTTACATGCCCAAGAGTCAATGGGCGTGACTCTGGGGCATGACCTGCGAATATAAGGCGGCACGCCTCAGATTCTTCCTGCATTAGACCGTGCTTGACATGCCCCCTATCACGGGCGTGATGGGGGGGGGGGCGTGACTGACCCGTGAATTCCTATAAATAGGAATTCACCCCTTTCTCTTCTCTCCATACATTCACTCATCAAACCCCCTATTCCTTTCTCCTTGGGACAAAAATTCCTCTTCATTTTTTTCTCATCATGCCTCGCCACCACCCTCATTCCACGGCCTCTTCCTCCGAGCACCCCGTGGATCCCACCTCTGCAAAAGCCATGCTCTTATTTGAAAACTCCACCCAGGAGGTCCGGAGCAAGCGATTGTGTGCCAAACCCTTTGGCATTTTACGGATCTTGGACTGGGCGATCCTCTCCACCTTCAGAGCGGCGGAGTTGGTTCGGGAATTTCTATCCACCCCGGGATGGACTCCCATCTTCTCTATTTCGGAGCGAGCTTTCCTTGAGCTCACCATTGAGTTCTAAGCTTCCTTTGAGTTCCATTGTGCAACGATTAACGATTTCATCATCTTTCACATGGGTGGGATAATGCATCAGCTCACCATCCACCAGCTCAATGTCTCCTTGGGCTTTTGCTCGAAGGCATTTTCCTATTCTCCTGCCTATCTCGACCTCAAAACTTATTTTCCTTCCGATTTCAACCTCCTCACCTTTTGGTAGGAAATAAGAAATGACACCGCCCCCTACACCCCAAAGAAATCGAAGGGTAGCACCTCATTTCCCCCGCTTTACGCATTCTCCTTAACCTCCTCACCTTTACTCTTACCGGCCGTGGAGATAGCCATGGCGTGGTATCTCGGGTAGCTTTACTATATTTATATAGTATGTTTTACCGGGTCCCACTCAACCTGGTTATATGCTCGCAATTTTCTTCCGTCATAAGGCTGAAAATGTGAGGTTGGGAGCAGTTCATGGAGGCAATTTTATTACTTTCCACGCCAAGCAGACCGACCTTTAGGACGCCCTTCCACGACTGACCTGCATGCAAATGCCATAGGTCCTCTAGTTCCCAAACCTTCAGGCCCTTGGCCTAGTGCGTTGATGTGATGATGAGTTTGAGGCTATTCCCCCATCAGTCGGTGGCGGGGATCTTGATCTTGGTGCCGGTCCCAACGGTACTCATTACTCTCCCTAGATTTTTCCACCTCCGTTGCACTCTACCCCAGCGCCCGATCCTCCAATTATTTGGATAATCAATTTGAGTTGATAAACACTCGCATAGACCTGATGTAGAATAATTTTGACGGTTGTTTCACTCATTTTGCTGGACGCTTTGTCACGCTGGAGCAGAGTCATGCTCCTTCCGCGGAGCATATTACCCGCGAGTTCGTGGCCATGTGGACTTTCTATCAGTAGCCCGAGGACGCTCCCGACCAGAAGTAGCTTTCTTTTCTTTTCTTTGGACTTGTAGTGGGCCGTCTATCTTTGTATCTGTATCCCTGCTTTTATTTTCATGTATTTGTTTTTATTATTATGAAAATCTATAAAATATTATGTTTTGCTTTACAAATATCTTACAAGTACCTTTTGGTGCAGCTTTGACATCTTCAAGGAAGTCTCTTTTTCTTTCTTTTCTTTATTTATACATTGGGGATAATGTATTGTTCAGTATGGGGATGGATATTTTTCAAGCAAAACATACATAGAAAAATTTTATTTTTCAAAAAATAAAAATTTTAAAAAATCTATCAAAAATTTCAAAAATTATATTTTGTTATGTATTTTGTTTTTTTTTTCCAAAATTAAAAATGAAAAAAAATTTAGAAAATCGAAAATTAAATTTCTTAGAAAGGGACATTTGGGATATCACCCCATCTTACCTCCTAGTACCGGTGAGAGCCATTCACAGGGTATACCTCGAGAAGTCTAAGAAGTAAACAAAATAGGTTTAATTTTTAATTAGAGAAGTCATTATTTCTATATTTATTCACATACAAAATTCCTAGTAATTTAACTTTTATATAGTGTTTAGAGAATTTTGATGTTTTAATTTAAATTTTGAATTTTGGAGTAAAACTGTTGGTCATTCTGTGTTATTAGTTAAGTGTATGTGTAAGTAGAAATTAATCTAGATCTAAATATTCAGCATACAATTAGATTTTCATTTTTCTAAATATGTGGAAATGTTTTATTTTACTTCCATTTTGAAAACCGGTAAAATCTAAAATAATTTAGGTGACTAAGTAGAAGTTTACTAGAGCGATATTTCACAGATCAAGAAAGTGGTATTCTTTCTCGATGTCTAGAACTTACCCTCTAGCTATTCGCAAGACTTTGCATAAGTTAAACTCATTAGCATAAATATGATTTAGGCACTTCATTTGGCCAGTTTGAGATTTTGCACCCGTACCTAAAATTTTATCTTTATTAAGCAATTTTGAGCCTATTACCCTATGTTTTTGTTTTAGCTCAAAAAAGCATTTTACAAAAGCCTAAAAGCAACCTAATTACACACCTAAGACCAAGCTTGAACATAGATATACAAACACGGTTTGTGAGTGATTAGGAGCTTTTTTATTATTTGTGGCTCTTTTCTTATAAAAAAGAGTTTATTTATTCTTCTTTCCTCTTCAAAATAAAGATAAATAAAAAAATATTATGAAAAAAATGAAGAGGTAGAAGAAAATGTTCAACATGATAAGAGAGTTGAAAGGAAAAAGAAAAAGAAAAATACAAAAGGGTTAGGAATTTGGCTGCGTTCTTAAAGACATAGCAAATTATTGTGTGCAAGCTCTCTTAGGATTTGGTGTGACTTGTAAGATCCTGTTCCTCAAATCCGAGGCAACCCGGATCTTATGCCCAGAACCACCGCCTTACGGTGACACGAACGCACGGGTTAGTCGTCACCGCAAGACGCCGATTCTGCCGGCTAGTACGATCATATCCTGTTCGGCCAATATGAGAATAATTGCATGATAAATCAGAGTAACGCAAAAGCAAGTCCACAGCCACAGTATATATATATATCAAAATGAAATATAAGCCAGTCCATAATGAGTACAAAAGGGAAAGTAATAGGGCTTATGCCCAGTACATCATAATCACTCTCACTCTCACATTCATAGCAGCGGAAAACTAAAACTCTCTCATCACCTGTAGACGTGCCTCAGTAGTAGTAGCAGGTGCCGGCCTCTGCTCCTCAAATCCGGCCTCCTCGACGTGCTGGACCACCTCCTCGAGCTCCTAAAAATAATAAGGTCACCGACCATTAGTCAAAAAGACTAAGTCGTATCCTCAACACCTCCTCCTGCAACTCCTAGGCACCGTGCGGGGACGAAGCGGAGGACAACAAGGGGTGGCAAAAGGTGGGCAGGTGACAGGAAACTAACAGAGTATATATAATCAAAATATAGTGAAATGTAACCTCCACTTATGCGAGTACGCATAAGCAAGGGATCTTTTGCAAGGCTCCCATTGTATAGAATGTCCCATACCATTTATACAATGGGGTGTCAGAGTCACAAGCATGTATATTTATAAAGGAAAGTAACCTTAACCTACAAACATGCCCACTCAGGTTATAGGCTAAGGGTTCGTATAGCAGGTCCTAATGTATAAGCGTCCCATACCACTTATACATTAGGTGTCTTAGGTTGTTATGCAGATTAATGTTATGCAACTATATGGTGGGTATGATATGAACATGCAGTGCAACACACACACACGACTCCGTGATCACAGACCTTTAGTTTCCCACTTTTCGAGAGCTAGCATCACTCTCAGGTACCACCGTTGTGGCTACGGCAGCAGCGGAGCGGGCGTCTCCGCCTTCTAGGCGGGTATACACACTACCAGGCCTAGACCTCTCTTGTACGCCTCTGTACACCGACAGTGCACTCTAGGGTCTCTGCGTACCACTTTGCTGACTACCTGCCAGTCTTGTTGGGTCGGGTGCGCGTTATTAGGAAAAGTCCTCCAGACTCCAGTATAAACATCCTACTGGTCCTTCTAACCCTCGCACCCGCCTGGTCCACCGTACTGCCGTCGGTGTGACGACTGGCCAGTACCGCATGGCCCGCCACTAATATATGCACATGCAAGTATTATATATTGAGCCTCCAGCTCAAAGGACTATCATGTCTCAAATCTCTCCAACCCGCCACGGGTGAGTATGTGCTACAAACCCTCCAACCCTGGCCGGGTGAGTGTATATAAGTCAATTTCTTTCCTCCAACTCTGCACGGGTGAGCAAGTAGTCAAAAGACTCCAAGTCCCTCCAACCCGGCACGAGTGAGCACATATCCAGTTCACTTAACCTATTAGACTACTCTTATCTACAGATTATCATACTTAGAGTCTTAAGGATAATCCCAGGACTGCCCAAGGTATTCCCGGTGAAGGTAAGGGGTCTCAGGGGCACTAGGAGCTGCGATGGGCTGAATCCCAAAGCTCCCTTTCTCAAGGATATATACTTTAGTTGTTTCTTACCCCGGACCTCTTTTCTCTCTCCTGTTACATAGAGTGACCTAGTGATTTAAGGTATAGATTAAGGAGTGACGGTCTTCCGTCAACCCTACCTAGGCATGACTAATGTTGCACTTTTACTCTCGTCTCTATAATGCATCTGCTACCCAGGGTTATACTTCCGATCTTAGACTCTAACTCAGCTGTTGATTCATCCCCTGCGGCCTATAGTCCAGCCTACTTTTACTATGCGCACCCCATGACCTAACATCACCCTGAAATCGAACTTCCAAATCTTTGATCCAACTGACCTCAAATATTTATCCTAGGGTGGTATGGACTAATAAAATGAGTGTGTTGATTTTTATAATATTCCTAGGTCATTAAGGCCTTTAAATAAATCTTTTACATTATTCCCTAGGTCATTTTACACAAGAAGTATTATCAATTAAGATCTTCTGACCTCGATAGGGAAAATTTTCCTGAGTTGCATATGAATAAATTATTACTGTCTACAACATTTCATAATTTCTCTTTTTATATTTCTATTTTTCCCATAATTAATATCAATTCTACCTATTTATCACTTTCCAAATGAAGTACAAGAAATATATACACCAAAATTCCAGGAAAATTACTGAGCATTTATATTACCATTTTATGACTAATGGCAGAGTTTTATTAATTTCTACAAGGTAATGGTCTATCAAACCCATTCTTAATTATTTACCAAAAATGCCATTATGCTAATTAATAATTAACATTGTACATTACCAAAAATTCTGATTGATAAATCTACAAGACTAATATAACAATTATGCAACTCTAGGATTATTTTCACAATTTTCCAACCAGTATTTATACTAATTCATAAACATTTACAAAAAGGGTAAAATGGTCATTTCCATGAATTTTGCTCTAACAGTTGCCAAACAGAGATAAGAAATTTTCTTAAGTCAATTAAAACACCATACTTTGACTTGGCTGAATCTGGAGGTTTTCTATAGCCAAAACTTATTTTTCCCATTTATTTTACAAAAGGACCTATAATTTGAAAAATTCCATTAAGTGGTATTTTTAATTCCAAAAATCCCAAAAATTATTCTAGGGGTGAAACATGCCCTAAAGTATCACTGGAATTTATTGCATGGCTTTTGGGTGCCTCAGTTAGGTTAAATACACAAAATATGAATTATTGCTAATTGCACACCAAGGCCTAAATTAGCCTACACAACCACATGGAATAACCCTTCATGCAGGGGTCCAATTGCCTTGAAATTCCTACCAGACACCAATAATGTCCCCAAGGACATACCACCAAAAGTTGGGGTCATTTGGGTGCCTAAAATTACAATTATGCCCTTAATTTAATTTTTGATATTTTGATAAAAACTATAGAAAAAGTTCTTCCAAAAATTCCAAATTTTTGGCAGGGCATAGGCATACCCTAAATACACCCATGACCAAAATTTCAGGTCATGGTGATGCTTGGTTTGTCTTGGGCATCCAATTTGGTTTCTGCCCTAGTTTAAGGGCAGTCCTAGCAAAACAGCCCTACAGGGCAGCCTACTGGTCCAAAAGTCATGATTTTTGTGGCATTTCAAAGTTAACCCATCTACCTAACTTTTTCATTCAGGGTCCACCCCAAGGTGGGGCCTCTAAGTACTTCATAATCAACATGCAAATCAACTGATATATTGTGACAGAATTTCATTTATTCATGAAATTAAATAATGCATAATTAATAATATAATCTTTGCACGAATCTTAAAGTTAATCCAACGGTAGCTGCTTCGTCTTCTTCATGCAGTGCATGCATGGCCAGCCCGAGAGGTGTTCCTTGCGGGTGGATTCCGACCATCGCCGGCGGCTGGACCTCCGGCCAAGTCCTCCCCCGGCCTCACGGTGGTCGGGGCTAGGGCTGGCCGGCGATTGGGCGGCGGAGGGCGGCGGACGGCGGCGGCGCAGCCAACCCGAAAGCTCTAAAAACCGCCATTTTTAAAGCTTATTCCAAGCTTTTTGGATTCCTAGGTCGAGCTCGTTTGAGCTCGACTTCTAACCTAGATGATCTAGGATGCTAGCACAGTAAGAGGGGAGGGGATACGGACCCTTGGTGGTTGTGGTTGAGGGTGGCGGCGGCTTCCCCTAGCTTGCGAATTCCGGCGAGCTCCACGGCCGTCCATGGCTTTCTCTTCTCTCTCTCTCTCTCTCTGGGATAGGGCTGGATGGAATGAGAGAGGGGGAAGAGGTTTGGGGCTGAGTTAAAGATGGGGGCGATCTCACCTAGGTGGGGCGGATTCACCAAGGAGGGGGGGTCGGGTTGGTGGTTGTGGCCGGCTAGGTGGCTTGGCAGTGGGTCCCACAACTCCAGCTAGGTTAAGTTAACCCCTAATGGTCGGGTTCTAGGGTTGGGGGCCAAGGTTGGTGAGTGGAGAGGGGGGGTTTGGCTCACATAAGTGAAATGGGTTATATTGGGTTCGGGTTTGGGCTTGGGCTTGACCCAAGGCTGCATGGTGGGGTCCCACACCTCCTAATAGCCCTACATGGTCAGCCAACCCAATGTGGATTGGTGGGGTGAGCCCAAGTGGCTCAAAATAACTCCACCACCTTTTCTCTCTCCTATTTATCACATTTTCTCTCTCCTAGGTAATTTCCCAAAATTACTATTGCATGCCCCTATTTTTTTCTCTTCCCTAGGGGGTTTAGGGTCACTTTAGACCCACCTAATGAGTTTGGGTTGGTTTGGGTGGACCCAACCTAGTGAAATGGGCTAGGACACCATTTTCACTATTTAGGTCAATATGTTGACTTGACCCAACATGGGTCAACTAGTTGACCCCATGGCCTACCTTGGGGTCCACTTAGATTGTATTTAGGGTTAGGGCATCATGGTGGGGTCATGGTGTGACTAAGGTTCCTGTTTAGGCTAGTTTGACCTGGTTTGACTTTGGCCCCATAGTGGGCCCCACATGGCTACAACCCACTATCTAGGGTCAAACCTAGCTCATTACCCTAACACCCACCCCATGCCTAACCCAATCTAAGTTAAGGGGTCTAGAAGTAACATTGGGATGTTACAAATCCTATAAACAAAAGAAATAATTTCGTCCCCGAAATTTAAGTTTGGGTCTACGGGTTCCAGTTGCAGAAATTGTTAAGGAAATTTTGTAGAAAATAACATAAAGGTACCTGATGTAAATAGTTCTGGATGACGCTCCAGCATCAGATCCCTAGGTTCCCAGGTGTGCTCCTCCTGTCCATGGTTGGACCACAGCACCTTTACGAGTGGAACCTTCTTTTTCCTCAACGTTCGAACCGCTGAATCATCGATCCGGATCGGCTCCAATCTAACCGAACGGTCAGGCTCTACCGTCCAGCTGCAGTAGGGACATGCTGCTCAGGGCGAAGGAGAGCTCTTCGCAAAGAAGAGACATGGAACACATCGTGTAGGCTGCTCAGCTCCGGAGGTAGTTGCAGCCGATAGGCCAAGGGGCCCACACGCTCCAGAATCAGGTATGGTCCCATGTACCGGGGGCTGAGCTTCTTATGTCTCCGAATCCGAGAAATACCGTGTACCGGTCGGATTTTCAGGAAAACCCTGTCCCCGACTTGGAAGTCCACTTTCCGGTGCCGAGCATCATAATATTTCGCTTGTCTGCTCTGAGCCTCCAGAAGCCGCTCCCTGATCAAATGAATCTGAGCCTCCGTATCCTCTACAAAGTCTGACCCAAGGGCTCGAGTATCCACATCTTGCACCCAGGATAGCGGAGTCCGGCATTTTCTCCCATAAAGCGCCTCGTAAGGAGCCATCCCGATGCTGGCCTGGTGGCTGTTGTTGTATGAGAATTCGATCAACGGCAGTAGCCTCTCCCAAGGTTTCCCTGTATCCAAAATACATAACCTGAGCAGGTCCTCCATAGTGCGTATCGTCCGCTCCGTCTGACCATCGGTCTGCGGGTGGAAGGCAGTGCTAAAGGAAAGTCTGGATCCCAAGTAAGCGTGCACTGCCCTCCATTCCCTGGAGGTGAAGCGACCATCCCTATCTGAAACAATAGACCTGGGTACTCCGTGATACCGGACGAACTGCTCTACAAATAACCTCACCAGTACAGCAACCGGGGCATCTTTTCTGACTGGGATAAACCGTGCCACTTTAGTCAACCTGTCTACAATGACCCAGATGGAGTCGTGCCCAGAATGAGAGCGAGGGAGTCCGTGAACAAAATCCATAGAGATATCCTCGAACTTCCACTCTGGGACTGGCAGTGGCTGTAATATACCGCCTGGGCTCTTGCATTCGGCCTTCACTCGCTGGCAAGTCTCGCAGTGTGTCACCAAGTATATGATCTCCCTCTTCATTCCTGGCCAGTACATGGTCCGCCGTAAGTCAGCCCACATCTTGGTGATACCGGGATGCACTGAATATCTGGAGTAGTGTGCCTCTCTGAGGATGTCATCCCGGATCTCACCACCTGCTGGAATGTACACTCGGCCACGGAATCGAAGAAGGTCGTCCTCCAGCGTATAGTCCTCATGCTTGCCTCCTTTTAGAGCGTCAAAGATGGGCTCTAGATCAGTATCCAATCTTTGGTGTGTAAGAATGCGTTTCTGTATATCATCATTGCTGACCAAAGAGTTCAGGTACTCTCGATAGAGCACTGGCTCGGCTTCCGAGACCATGGTAATCTGCATATCCTTCCATCATGCGTAGTAGCTCCATAGACATCACCCGGGACTCCGGTCCAGAAGTGCCGGCTCTCCTGCTCAAAGCATCTGCTACAGTATTCGCCTTTCCCGGGTGATAGTGCATCTTATAGTCGTAATCGCAGAGGAACTCAAGCCACCTCCTCTGTCGCAGGTTCAGAACCTTCTGCGTGTCGATGTATTTGAGATTCTTATGGTCGGAGTATATGTCACAATGAATCCCGTAGAGGTAATGTCTCCATGTCTTGAGGGCAAAGACTACGGCCCCAAGCTCGAGATCATGTACAGGATAGTTATGCTCATGCTTCTTCAGCTGTCGCGAAGCATAAGCGATAACATGTCCGTGCTGCATTAAGACTGCACCCATCCCCTGATAGGACGCATCTGTATATATCTGAAATCCTTCACTCCCCGAGGGAAGTGCAAGGATGGGGGACGAAGTGAGCCGATCCTTGAGCTCTTGAAATGCTGACTCGCACCGCTCTGTCCAGTCAAATGTGGCATCCTTTTTCGTCAAGGACGTGAGGGGGAGGGCTATCCTTGAAAACCCCTCCACGAATTTACGATAATAACCTGCCAGACCCAAGAAGCTACGTATATCCGACGCCGTCTTTGGCCGTGGCCAATCCCGCACTGCCTCTATCTTAGCAGGATCCACAGCTAATCCAGCTCCACTGATTGTGTGTCCTAGGAAAGCCACTTCCTGAAGCCAGAATTGACATTTTGAGAACTTCGCATACATCTGAAATTCTCTTAACTTCTGCAATACCAGTGCTAAATGCTCTGCGTGCTCCTCTCGAGATCGCGAATAAATCAGAATGTCGTCAATAAAGACTATAACAAACCGGTCCAGATAAGGCTCGAATACCCTGTTCATGAGCGTCATAAAGGCCGAGGGAGCATTCGTGAGCCCGAACGGCATCACCGTGAACTCATATAAGCCATAACGGGAGCTGAAGGCCGTCTTCGGTATATCTTCTTCTCTGATGCGGAGCTGATAATAACCCGAGCGCAAATCCAATTTTGAAAACCAGCAAGCTCCTTGAAGTTGATCGAAGAGCTCATCTATTCGTGGCAATGGATATGTATTCCGAACCGTCAATCGGTTCAGTTCTCTATAATCTATACATAGCCTCAGCGATCCGTCCTTCTTCTTCACAAATAGAACAGGTGCTCCCCAAGGCGAAGAACTCGGTCGTACAAAACCCGATTCCACCAGTTCCTGTAACTGTGCCCTGAATTCTGCCAATTCTCTAGGGGCCATTCTGTAGGGTGCTCGGGACACTGGTCTTGCCCCTGGCACCAACTGGATCCTGAAGTCTAAGTCCCGCGATGGTGGTAGCCCAGGTAACTTCTCCGGAAAGACATCAGCATAATCTCGTGCCACTGGAATATCAGCTATGGAACTCCTACCACAGCCATCTCGAAACAAATGAGGTATACCTCTTCTCCCTGTTCATAGGCCTTAACGGCCTGTACTGAAGATAAAGAGAGTCGGGGAATGGAACGGATACCTTCAATGATGACGTGGGAGTCCCCGTGTCTGAGTGTGATCCTCTTCGTGGGGCAATCTATCTGCGCGTAGTTCCAATGAAGCCAATTCATGCCTAGGATCAGATCATAATCCGGTAGGCTCAGAACTGTTGCCGGGGCTTCGAACGCTTTGCCTCCTATCTCGACATCCATATTGCAGCAGTCTGTGGTTCGAAGTTCCGTACCATCAGGGAGTCGCACTCTCTTTTCCAAACCGGAAAACTTCTCCACTCCCTCTAATCCTTCAATAAACGAGTCCGATACGAAGGAGTGTGACGCGCCCGTGTCGAAGAGGGTGTGAGCGGGCTTGCCGCTAATCATCACTATGCCTGGGTTCGTTTGAGTTCAAAGAATAGTATTACTATTAATGTCTAAGGTATTCTTAGAAAGAGAAAATTTAAAATTTATAACTCTTACAAAATTTTAAGTACCTGTAATCACCTCCTCTGGGTCCCTCTGTTCCGTGAGATCCAGCGCGTATACCTGCTCCCGGTCTCGGCCTCGGCCGTGATATCCTCGGCCTCGGCCTCGTCCTCGTCCTCGTCCTCGTCCTCGGCCTTGATGCACTGGAGGGGCCACTGGAGGTGGAGGAGGAGGAAGGGGGTGGACCTGAAGCGGGCACTGCGTCCTGATGTGCCCAGGTTGGCCGCAACCAAAGCAGGTGATCTGCCTCTGACCTCGATCATCCTGTCTCATCGGTCCGGGAATCTGCATAGGTGGGGGAGCCAAAGGTGGAGGAGGCCCCTGATCCTGCCTATAGTTGGGACGACGACGTCCCCCACCTCTCCTGTATCCAATCGTCTTTCCCCTCTGAGACGATCTGCTGCTCTCCCCAAATGACTGTCCATCCAACGATCTCTTCCCCCTGCCTTGCACCAACAGCTGGTCAGCCTCCAGCTTCTTTGCCATCTCGATGATCTGCGCCATGGTACCGTGGGCAATGAATAGCAAGGGCTGCCTCAAGGAGTCGCGGAGCCCGTGATAGAATCTCTTCGCGTATTTCTGGTCGTCCCAGTCATGGAAGCCTGCAAACCTAGCCAGGTGGGAGAACTCTCTCTGATATTCAATAACTGATCGGCTTCCCTGCTGGAGGCTCAGAAACCTCGCCTCCAAGGTATCTCGGTCTGTGGAAGATACATAATGCTCCAAGAAGACGTCGCTGAAACTCCTCCCAAGATATGTCCATCAGCTCCCGGTCGGCGAATGTAGAGTCCCGCACCGACTTCCACCACCTCTTTGCATGAGCATCTAGTGCCGAGGTGGCAAGGGGAACTGCCTGTCTGACGGGGCAGCTGATGCCGGCTAGCAGCTCCTGGATGGTCTCCAACCACTCCTCTGTCTTCACGGCATCTTCTGTCCCACGATATAGTGGCGGAGACAGACTTTTAAATGCACTCAACCAGTTCGATCCTGGGTTGGGCGGCTGAACCGGGGCTTGCTGCGCTCTGAAGGCATCCAGGATAGCCGTCAGGGTTTGCCCCATCTCCGTCTGCATGAACGGAATGGCAGCCGGAGGGGGAGGAACCGTATCCTGCGGAGGCTGCATAAAGGAAAAACTTAACGTCAAAATTGGCCTAACTCATTGTTTGATGGACTGATTATGTGGCTTTTTACGCATGGGCACACCACTGCTTCCGCTGCATAGTTTGTCCGCAAACTAATGCTGGAGCGGGGTGTTCCAGTGTGGTGGACTGTATTCTCATATGATCGTGGTTTCAAGTGATACCAGTTTGTAAGATCCTGTTCCTCAAATCCGAGGCAACCCGGATCTTATGCCCAGAACCACCGCCTTACGGTGACACTAACGCACGGGTTAGTCGTCACCGCAAGACGCCGATTCTGCCGGCTAGTACGATCATATCCTGTTCGGCCAATATGAGAATAATTGCATGATAAATCAGAGTAACGCAAAAGCAAGTCCACAGCCACAGTATATATATATATCAAAATGAAATATAAGCCAGTCCATAATGAGTACAAAAGGGAAAGTAATAGGGCTTATGCCCAGTACATCATAATCACTCTCACTCTCACATTCATAGCAGCGGAAAACTAAAACTCTCTCATCACCTGTAGACGTGCCTCAGTAGTAGTAGCAGGTGCCGGCCTCTGCTCCTCAAATCCGGCCTCCTCGACGTGCTGGACCACCTCCTCGAGCTCCTAAAAATAATAAGGTCACCGACCATTAGTCAAAAAGACTAAGTCGTATCCTCAACACCTCCTCCTGCAACTCCTAGGCACCGTGCGGGAGGACGAAGCGGAGGACAACAAGGGGTGGCAAAAGGTGGGCAGGTGACAGGAAACTAACAGAGTATATATAATCAAAATATAGTGAAATGTAACCTCCACTTATGCGAGTACGCATAAGCAAGGGATCTTTTGCAAGGCTCCCATTGTATAGAATGTCCCATACCATTTATACAATGGGGTGTCAGAGTCACAAGCATGTATATTTATAAAGGAAAGTAACCTTAACCTACAAACATGCCCACTCAGGTTTATAGGCTAAGGGTTCGTATAGCAGGTCCTAATGTATAAGCGTCCCATACCACTTATACATTAGGTGTCTTAGGTTGTTATGCAGATTAATGTTATGCAACTATATGGTGGGTATGATATGAACATGCAGTGCAACACACACACACGACTCCGTGATCACAGACCTTTAGTTCCCACTTTTCGAGAGCTAGCATCACTCTCAGGTACCACCGTTGTGGCTACGGCAGCAGCGGAGCGGGCGTCTCCGCCTTCTAGGCGGGTATACACACTACCAGGCCTAGACCTCTCTTGTACGCCTCTGTACACCGACAGTGCACTCTAGGGTCTCTGCGTACCACTTTGCTGACTACCTGTCAGTCTTGTTGGGTCGGGTGCGCGTTATTAGGAAAAGTCCTCCAGACTCCAGTATAAACATCCTACTGGTCCTTCTAACCCTCGCACCCGCCTGGTCCACCGTACTGCCGTCGGTGTGACGACTGGCCAGTACCGCATGGCCCGCCACTAATATATGCACATGCAAGTATTATATATTGAGCCTCCAGCTCAAAGGACTATCATGTCTCAAATCTCTCCAACCCGCCACGGGTGAGTATGTGCTACAAACCCTCCAACCCTGGCCGGGTGAGTGTATATAAGTCAATTTCTTTCCTCCAACTCTGCACGGGTGAGCAAGTAGTCAAAAGACTCCAAGTCCCTCCAACCCGGCACGAGTGAGCACATATCCAGTTCACTTAACCTATTAGACTACTCTTATCTACAGATTATCATACTTAGAGTCTTAAGGATAATCCCAGGACTGCCCAAGGTATTCCCGGTGAAGGGCTCTCAGGGGCACTAGGAGCTGCGATGGGCTGAATCCCAAAGCTCCCTTTCTCAAGGATATTTACTTTAGTTGTTTCTTAACCCGGACCTCTTTTCTCTCTCCTGTTACATAGAGTGACCTAGTGATTTAAGGTATAGATTAAGGAGTGACGGTCTTCCGTCAACCCTACCTAGGCATGACTAATGTTGCACTTTTACTCTCGTCTCTATAATGCATCTGCTACCCAGGGTTATACTTCCGACCTTAGACTCTAACTCAGCTGTTGATTCATCCCCTGGTGGCCTATAGTCCAGCCTACTTTTACTATGCGCACCCCATGACCTAACATCACCATGAAATCGAACTTCCAAATCTTTGATCCAACTGACCTCAAATATTTATCCTAGGGTGGTATGGACTAATAAAATGAGTGTGTTGATTTTTATAATATTCCTAGGTCATTAAGGCCTTTAAATAAATCTTTTACATTATTCCCTAGGTCATTTTACACAAGAAGTATTATCAATTAAGATCTTCTGACCTAAGGGAATTTTCCTGAGTTGCATGTGAATAAATTATTACTGTCTACAACATTTCATAATTTCTCTTTTTATATTTCTATTTTTCCCATAATTAATATCAATTCTACCTATTTATCACTTTCCAAATGAAGTACAAGAAATATATACACCAAAATTCCAGGAAAATTACTGAGCATTTATATTACCATTTTATGACTAATGGCAGAGTTTTATTAATTTCTACAAGGTAATGGTCTATCAAACCCATTCTTAATTATTTACCAAAAATGCCATTATGCTAATTAATAATTAACATTGTACCCAAAAATTCTGATATAAATCTACAAGACTAATATAACAATTATGCAACTCTAGGATTATTTTCACAATTTTCCAACCAGTATTTATACTAATTCATAAACATTTACAAAAAGGGTAAAATGGTCATTTCCATGAATTTTGCTCTAACAGTTGCCAAACAGAGATAAGAAATTTTCTTAAGTCAATTAAAACACCATACTTTGACTTGGCTGAATCTGGAGGTTTTCTATAGCCAAAACTTATTTTTCCCATTTATTTTACAAAAGGACCTATAATTTGAAAAATTCCATTAAGTGGTATTTTTAATTCCAAAAATCCCAAAAATTATTCTAGGGGTGAAACATGCCCTAAAGTATCACTGGAATTTATTGCATGGCTTTTGGGTGCCTCAGTTAGGTTAAATACACAAAATATGAATTATTGCTAATTGCACACCAAGGCCTAAATTAGCCTACACAACCACATGGAATAACCCTTCATGCAGGGGTCCAATTGCCTTGAAATTCCTACCAGACACCAATAATGTCCCCAAGGACATACCACCAAAAGTTGGGGTCATTTGGGTGCCTAAAATTACAATTATGCCCTTAATTTAATTTTTGATATTTTGATAAAAACTATAGAAAAAGTTCTTCCAAAAATTCCAAATTTTTGGCAGGGCATAGGCATACCCTAAATACACCCATGACCAAAATTTCAGGTCATGGTGATGCTTGGTTTGTCTTGGGCATCCAATTTGGTTTCTGCCCTAGTTTAAGGGCAGTCCTAGCAAAACAGCCCTACAGGGCAGCCTACTGGTCCAAAAGTCATGATTTTTGTGGCATTTCAAAGTTAACCCATCTACCTAACTTTTTCATTCAGGGTCCACCCCAAGGTGGGGCCTCTAAGTACTTCATAATCAACATGCAAATCAACTGATATATTGTGACAGAATTTCATTTATTCATGAAATTAAATAATGCATAATTAATAATATAATCTTTGCACGAATCTTAAAGTTAATCCAACGGTAGCTGCTTCGTCTTCTTCATGCAGTGCATGCATGGCCAGCCCGAGAGGTGTTCCTTGCGGGGTGGATTCCGACCATCGCCGGCGGCTGGACCTCCGGCCAAGTCCTCCCCCGGCCTCACGGTGGTCGGGCTAGCTAGGGCTGGCCGGCGATTGGGCGGCGGAGGGCGGCGGACGGCGGCGGCGCAGCCAACCCGAAAGCTCTAAAAACCGCCATTTTTAAAGCTTATTCCAAGCTTTTTGGATTCCTAGGTCGAGCTCGTTTGAGCTCGACTTCTAACCTAGATGATCTAGGATGCTAGCACAGTAAGAGGGGAGGGGATACGGACCCTTGGTGGTTGTGGTTGAGGGTGGCGGCGGCTTCCCCTAGCTTGCGAATTCCGGCGAGCTCCACGGCCGTCCATGGCTTTCTCCTTCTCTCTCTCTCTCTCTCTGGGATAGGGCTGGATGGAATGAGAGAGGGGGAAGAGGTTTGGGGCTGAGTTAAAGATGGGGGCGATCTCACCTAGGTGGGGCGGATTCACCAAGGAGGGGGGGTCGGGTTGGTGGTTGTGGCCGGCTAGGTGGCTTGGCAGTGGGTCCCACAACTCCAGCTAGGTTAAGTTAACCCCTAATGGTCGGGTTCTAGGGTTGGGGGCCAAGGTTGGTGAGTGGAGAGGGGGGTTTGGCTCACATAAGTGAAATGGGTTATATTGGGTTCGGGTTTGGGCTTGGGCTTGACCCAAGGCTGCATGGTGGGGTCCCACACCTCCTAATAGCCCTACATGGTCAGCCAACCCAATGTGGATTGGTGGGGTGAGCCCAAGTGGCTCAAAATAACTCCACCACCTTTTCTCTCTCCTATTTATCACATTTTCTCTCTCCTAGGTAATTTCCCAAAATTACTATTGCATGCCCCTATTTTTTTCTCTTCCCTAGGGGTTTAGGGTCACTTTAGACCCACCTAATGAGTTTGGGTTGGTTTGGGTGGACCCAACCTAGTGAAATGGGCTAGGACACCATTTTCACTATTTAGGTCAATATGTTGACTTGACCCAACATGGGTCAACTAGTTGACCCCATGGCCTACCTTGGGGTCCACTTAGATTGTATTTAGGGTTAGGGCATCATGGTGGGGTCATGGTGTGACTAAGGTTCCTGTTTAGGCTAGTTTGACCTGGTTTGACTTTGGCCCCATAGTGGGCCCCACATGGCTACAACCCACTATCTAGGGTCAAACCTAGCTCATTACCCTAACACCCACCCCATGCCTAACCCAATCTAAGTTAAGGGGTCTAGAAGTAACATTGGGATGTTACATGACTAGCCATCGCTTTTATCTTTGACCACCCTCACCAAAAACCTAAGCCTACATTTCAACCTAATTAAGTCCTATTGATTTATGTTTATAAGTTGAACTAGTACCGTGGCTAGAGTGCGAATGGTCAAGCCTAAGGCCATCGACATTGATGGATTTCTTTGGAGGGTATCTCAATCTTCATTCGTGCAATGTTATCTTAGTGCACACGCTACATTCTCCCTAAATATAATTTTAAGATTTACAAGATTTTCATTTAAAAAGTAAAAATAATAGTGGAAACACATTTTAAGAAAAATAAAAACCTAATTTGTATGTTGAGTAAGTTTTTTACCAAAATAACTACAAGCATAGGCATAAGACTTCGCATATTACTCCTTAGGTTCAATTTTCTTTTCTAGCATTTAAAATTTTTCTAATCCCTATAGGAAGTTGTTTACTCAGGACAAACAAACAGATAAGTATGAGGGTATTTGATAACTCTAATTATTTCTATTTTTCATTTACTATTTTCTATTAATAGTTAGATATTATATATCTATTTTATAATCTAAAGTTTATAATTAACTACTTTTTGTATTTCGTATTTATTTGTTCTAAACAAATTATTTACAATCTTTCGGGCTAATCTGTAGATTATTTAGAGAAGAACTGGAATTTTCCCCTTCTCGAGCCTTAACACGCCTGTGCGACGCCATCCTTGGGCATGTCCCATAGGCGTGACTCCAAGAACCATCTTCGTCGATCGAAGAACGTCGATCGGCCACGTACATGCCCATGTCACTTTTTTACACACCCGTGTCACCCTTGCATGGGGTGTGCCTGTCGCAGGAAGAATTGTTAGAACCCTACCACGTCGGATTAAAATGACACGCCTAGGTCACGGGCGTGACCTGGGCATGTGAGGAGCGTTTTCCAGCTAATAACTCAGTTGTTCCTGCCATTGCCGCCAGATTGTCTTTTCCAGCTTGGCACGCCCTAGTCATGGGCATGACCAGGGGGTATGATTCCTCCATCAACAACAATTTATTCCTGCTATTTACAGCTTCCCGCCGTTTTCCAGGAACAGATTTGACACGTCCTAGGTCACGGGCGTGACCCATCATTTAACAAATTTTGCTGGTTTCTCCTCCAATGTTCCCGAGGTTTTAAGAGGATAGTTCCGAGCCTGACACGCCCTCGGTCACAGGCGTGACCGACCAACAATTTTTTTTATAAATTCCAGACAGCTTCAGATGCTCAGGGTCGATTTTGGAGAGTTGGAGTCATGTAGTTTGCTGTTTTATTTTGCTGTATTTTCCATTTCTTAGTCTAGTTTTGTGTTGTGAAAGTTTCAATTCAAGTTTGCATTTCATTTTAATCATGTCTCTCCCTACCTTATCTTGTAATTCCCTAATCATGATGAGTAGCTAGTTTTCATTTAGCACTTGATCATGTTGAACCTTGGAATAAAATAAACTTCTCATTTTTTTTCAAAATTATCTTGTTCTTAATCTTGCTCACTAACGATTTATCTTTGAATAATATTTTGTCAAATTCATATTGCACGGAAATGGTTTTCTATCTAATATCCGTATCCTAAATGACCGAGAGGTTGCAGATATGAGGAGATCACACATAGATAAAAGGAGTTGCATGCACCCCTCGAGAGAGGACGACATAAATCTTCCCTATTGGAGTTATATCCAATAGTGGGGTTTA
Source organism: Platanthera zijinensis (assembly GCA_039513925.1). Lineage (NCBI taxonomy): Eukaryota > Viridiplantae > Streptophyta > Magnoliopsida > Asparagales > Orchidaceae > Platanthera > Platanthera zijinensis. The sequence goes on from CM077080.1 coordinate 109,611,135, forward strand.
CAGCCTAAAGCAAGCTTAGAGGTTTTGACTGGCCGAGAGGTCTTAATCGATCAACCTAAGGTTAGTCAAAAACATGAGCTTGAGAGAGACGCTTTTGTACTTTAGGAACCTCCACGGTCGAGTGAGTAAATTTAAGAACTCTCATTTCTTTAATTTTCAAGAAGGTTTATTTTAGCCTAAGGGGATTCTAGATCAAGTGTTAGCTTCCCCAACATCGAATTTATCTTTTCTACTGTAACGCTTCCTATTTCATTTTAAACAAAAATCAACTTTTCATTTGATAAGATAATAGCTCTTTCTTGTGAGTTCAAGTACTCGACAAGCCCCGAGTCGAAATATGACACTTGATTCTATACTCTAAACGATAGGTATACTTGCCTCATCGATTGGGAACACACATTAGCGTGGAGAAAATAATCATCAGAGGATAAAATCCATCACCTCCTACATCAAAGACTACTTTATAAGAGATAACCAAGCTTCTACCCCATAAAACCACTACAAATTGATCTAATTTTGCTTAAAATTTTAAGAGAGCATAATTAATAGGTTGTCTATTTTCCATCATATCTCCTTTAAGGTACGATTTTTATAATTTCAATCTAACTTGTTACAAATGATTGCAATGCTGCTTGTTGTTTGGTTTTCTCAAGAAGTCTTTTGACTACAAACATTTATCCCTGGCTAAATCATTTGCATAATGTAGGACTTAACTCTTCATACTCTGGATCTTTATGTCTATCTTCCCTATATTTAATAAATTGATAGTTAAATTAGAAATTTTATAACTTTTCGTATCATCGACTCATACATTTGCACTTGAATAGCAAAGCTTAAGAATGAGGGCATTTGATGAGTAGTAATATATATATAGTTTCTATTTTAGATATGTTATAAGAAAAAAATGTAATAATATTATGTACATACATAAAAAATCCTTTCTTTTTGATTTTCAGTTCTAACTTGACCTTATTTTGTGCTTTATAGGTATTTAGGCAAATTTTGGGAAATTCGACAAAATTTTGATAAGTCACGCTCAAGGTCACGCTCGTGACCCGGGGCATGTAACCTTAAAATTAGCAATTCAAGCCATTCGACAGATTATGGCCAGCAAGCTCAGTCATGCCCTAGCTACACGCCTATGTTCCAGCTGACACGGTCGTGACATCACCCGTATCCAAGCCAGAAGCTCGATATCACGTCGTTCTAAAGTCCTGATGCTAGCAAACCCAGCCACACCTGATATACTTGCCCATGACATCACCCGTGACAAATCTAGAAGCTCGTTGTTACGCTGCAACAAAGCTCATCTGCCACGTCCGTAGATACGCCCAACCAACACGCTCGTGTCCCTCATAACATGCAAGTGTAATCTTCCAAACCATTCAAGAAGCCTTTGGAATTTCTATGCGTAGACCATCTTATCTGCCAGCTGGCAGACACGCCCAGGTGACATGCCCTAGGGGGAGTGTAAGGGGGGGTGTTCATCAAACTCTGAGTTAGGATATGTAAAGTGTTTGTTTAGGATAGAGAGTGACCTAGAGGGGGAGGGGTGAATAATTCCAATTTAAATCTTGGCTACTTTTAAGTCACAAAAATTTCTTAGTGTGTTTATTAACCCAACCACAATATTCAACAACACAGTTGATCTACTAAATACAACACATATCTAGTTTAACAAACACAACACAATAGTTTTATAGTGGTACTCTAATTTATGGGTACATCCACTTCCCCATTCGCATATCTAATAATGAACCAGATTCAGCCATACTCCTCCTTACTTTTCCTCAGATCCTTAGATCATACACCTTAGAGCCCAGCTAGCTCCTACAACTCAGACAAAGCAATGTCCAACCTCTGATCCTCAAGATCCTACAACTCATGTTCCTCTTCAAGAACCCTACCTCAGAGTGACCCTCCACTCCTACTCCTCAGGCAAACCCTTTCCCCACAACCTCAGAACCTTCCAGTTCCAATAAATCAGAGAAATAGCCACTTCTCCTACCTCAGGCTCACAACCCTACCTCAGTCTTTATAATTTAGTCTTACAACTCAGAGAAATCAATTTCCTACAACTCAAATATACTAATAGATCTTATAAATTTATTATAACAGAAAGATTTTTAGTTTTGAAGTGTCACATAGGAAAAAAGAGACCGGTGACTTCTTCTTGACCAGATCATGACGTGAAATCTTCTCCCTAAATCTTGGTTTTGAAGAAAAAGGTCCAACCCTTCTTAGCATTTTCAAAGCTTCTTGAAGGAGAAGGTAGGGTTGAGCTTAGCTAGAGAAGATTGAAGTTGATCCACGATCTGCCTCCTCTCCACCTTCTGAATTCTATTGAATTGTTCAGACAGACTTAGATGAGAAGAGTAAGAATAATCTCTCTCCTATTTCTATTGTGTTGGTCTCATTATATAGGCTATAACAAGAGTGACTAGCTGCCCCCAGTTAATCCACTGACATCTGATAGTTCTGACGATTATTATAACTTCTGGATTCTAATTCTGGACTTAGAAGAATTTCTATCTTGAGAGCTTTTGCATGAAGGTGTTGACACCAGTTTTGAGTGCTGACACTTCTGTACTTAGATTATGTCGACACCAGTCCTAGGTTTTGACACTTCTCTTATAGGGATGTCGAAAACAATTGAGTGTTTCGACACTGCTAGCTTCTTGTCACAACACAACTTGTATCAAATTTGTCGACACAGCTGGTTTCTTGACTAACGGTGTCGACATAAGTCCTGGGTGTCGATACAGCTTGCTTCCAGTCTCGACATAACTTGTGTAAAATATGTTGACACTAGTCCTAACGTTCGACACAGTTAGTTTCTTAACTAACGGTGTCGACCCAAGTCTTGAGTGTCGACACAGTTTGCTTCCAGCCTCAACACTACTTTTACAAAGTTATTGACACTTGTCTAGTGTCTCTACACTTTGTACTTATTTTATTTTTTTTCTTTAACATAGAAACTGCACAAGTAAACTCAATATATATCAAATATGAATTTGTGTATATCATTGAGTTGAAAGGGCTTCTCCAAATTAGGTACACAAATCCCAATGTACCCAACAATCTCCCACTATTTAGAGAAGTCATAACCCCAATTCAATGATATAAACCATGATACCAAAATATGATGATAAAGATATATATTAAAAGTGCTGAATAAAAATGTAAAGAACATAGGAATGAACACACAAATATAATGAAGTTCAAATAGACTTTTCATTCCAATTTATTATAAGTTTACACCTTTAAGTTTATTACAAAGTTCTTAAAAAACAAAATTACAAATGTTCAAAAATATTCTAGGAAAGATCTGGCTCTTTGATGACAATGCCTTTTCCAGATTGAATTTTAGCTTTGACTTTTGGCATTTTGTCATCAACCACTTTCTTCTTTCCATTGGAATTCTTGCTTTAGTAATTTCTTCTTGTTTGATCCTTTGCCTTTCATGATAATGATGGGGCTTGGAGAAATACTTGTTGGGCTCAATAGAATTAGCTGGGATCTTCCCTACATTCAGATCATTTTTGAATTTTTGGATGGCCTCCTGCTGCTTTAAGTGCTTAGCCCACTCTTGCTCTGTATACCACTTTCCCATATCAACTGCATTAGCATTGACTGCTTTCCATGTAGTGAGTATAATTGATCTAGATTTTGTACTCCATTGTTCAAAATCTGGCTTAGCCTCAGCTTGCTCCCAAAATCCTTTCTTTGATAATTGAGCTTCCTTTTTGAATGAATTCAATTGTCTACCTAAATAATCTAGAGGGGGGTGAATAGGTGAGTTGTGCGTCTTTTTGCGAAATAAAAATTTAGCGATCTATGCACAAATATCAAGCAATCAATCACAGACGACAAAAGATTTTTAGTGGTTCCCCAACCTTAGGTACATCCACTTTCCCTCACCGATCTAGCAAATCACTAGACTTGGCTACTCCACTATCTCGGATTGAAAACCAATCCTATGCCTCGGAACTAAGTTCCTACAATCTCGATCCAAACAGATCTACACTCGGAAGATAAAACTTCCCACAACTCAAAGAGAAATCTCCTACAAGAATTAATAGAGATAAATTGAAAATACAAACAAATGATCTTCAAATCTTGAAACAATCTGGCTGGATCTTCTTCTTTAAGAATTTTTGCTCTGTTAGATTTGTTGAAGAAGAACTCACGGTAAGAATGAGATATGAAGATTTCTTTTGATTTCACCCGATCAGAACGATGATGGAGAATGAACAACAATCACAATCTAGAAATCAAACTTGATCTGAATCCTTTGAGTCGAAAACCCTAGCACTTGCACGATGAAGATCGGCGGCGTCGGCGGCTTTCCTTTTTGACGCGAGAAAACAAGATTCAGAAAACTTCGGGAAATTATGACGGCTTGCTAAAAATTGTTGTTAGGGTTAGTCGGTCAACAAGATCTTATATAAGATCTCCCTAACGGACATAATTAGTCTTAATGACGTACACGTGGACAAATCACATCATGTGATTTGAAAATCCCATCAATTCTGGGCTTAACAGAAATTTTTGCAAAACTGAACTCCAGTTCTTGAGAGAGAAGAATAATACTCAAGAACTAGGAATTGCTTCTCGAGAGCAGGCTTAACCTCTCGAGATAATGCAGCCAATAGCGTTGAGTCGGGTCTTAGCATCCAATGCTCTCAAAGCTTTAGACTTGGAAGACATCCAGATTCAGATGGCATTGAGACATCTCTCGACATTCAACGCTTTTACTATTGAGTACTCGAGTACTGTCTTGAACTTCTTGAGTACTGAACTTAACTTCTCGAGTATTGAACTTAGAAAATATTTCTGATTCTAAAAGAAAGTTACTCGAGAACAAGAAGTGATTTCTCGAGAGAAAAAGAACTTCTCGAGAACAAGATAAAGGATTTCTCGTGAACTAAGGATTGTTTTTGAGAACCACTCGAGAATAAGATAACTTCTCGAGAACTACTAGACAACAAGACAACTTCTCGAGAACTACTCGAGAATAAGACAACTTCTCGAGAATTATACTTAGAAAATTTCTGAGATACAAAACTGAATACTCGAGAGGTAGAGATAAAGTCTACTCGAGAGATATAACTTAGTTACTCGTGAACTAAAGTAATACTACTCGAGAACTAACTTTTGTACTCGAGTAATAAGACTAACTACTTGAGAACTAACAGTATACTCGAGTGATGGACTTAGAGGATTTCTGACTTTTAGAAAAATTTTCTTGTTAAATATACTCATCACTAAGACTTCATCCGTTGATCCAAGTGCTTGAATATAAAGTGTATCCCAATAGAGAGGCTACACATGAGTCAATACCTTGGATCACACAATGAGGGATTACATTGTATGGTCCTGTATTTATGACCCACTATAGGCTAACATTGGTCTAAACTTAGCAATAGAGTCCTACAAACACATAACTAAAACAGAATATCAAATACAACTTAATTCATCTTAGTTCAAGGGTTACTTAATGCAAATCTTGGTTATTGTGGATGCAGTACCCAACAATCTCTCCCTATTTGTATAAGTCAGAACCCTCTACACTAAGGTGAATTATATCATAAGAGAAAGAACTAGATATCCAGAGATAATAAAAAGATAAAATGCATGAAATAAAGCAAAAACACATAACCATCAAAATTAGAGATTATATAATTAGAAATGTTTTAGATTTCTTTTCTACAAGCATTCAATCCTTAATCTCAAAAATCAAAAGTTCTGTTCTAGCTCTATTGCTGTGGATGTTGTTTGTCATACTTTTCTTGTTGCCTCCTTTGATAACTGAATGGCTTAGGATAGTACTTGGGAGGTCTTGGAGGTGCCTTTGGATTGTTCCTGCCATACTCTCTGTCATATATTCTCCTCTTTGTCATAGACTTTTCATAAAGTTCCCATTCAGCAAAACTGTAATGTAGATCTCTGCTTTCATTGTAGTCCATTACAAGCTTCAGAGTATCTACAATCTAAGTCTTGGAAGTAGGGCTCCAGTGATGGAGACGACGACTTTCAACTTGACGATGGTACCGTCACACTTACGGATGATGTTGCCCCTCCAATCAGAGACGCGCGTCGTCGTGACAAACATTTTGATAAGCACCATCGCTGTTACAATCTCCGCCCGCGGCATCCTAATAATTAATTAATACATATAATTATTCTATTATAAGTATTAATTAAATATTTTGTTATGTTTTTCTTTAATAAATTTTTTTGCTTAGTTGGACATTATTTAATTTCATGTTTTTGGGCTGCTTATAACCATTGGTTATTGTAAGCCTGTAAATAGGCAAGATGTTGTAGGAATTGAACATTGAAGATTTGATGAGAGCTTTTGAAATTTTAAATTTCCTTTTGATTTGGAAATCTCCTCCTCCCTCTCTCTTTCCTTCTCCTCTTAATAGCCGAATTTGGCCTTCTTCCCTCCTTAGGTTCAGCCAAATCCAGGAACCGCCGCCCTTCTCCACTTCTCCTCCCCTTTAGCTACCGGCCTACCCCTCCTTCCTACCGAGAAGCCTCCCCCTCTCCCACAGCTGGCCCCTCCAAGGTGCGGCAACCCTAAGAAAGCAAAGGTCACCAACTTTTCTCTCTCCTATTCATTCGGCCGGCCAAGTGCAAGGAGATTTGATCTCGTGGAACGTTGCTTCGGCATGACGCAAGGAAGGCGACGAGTTTTCTCTCCATCCGCCGTGATTCCAGTGGAACCGTTGAAGGGCAATCATCTTTTGGCATAGATCGATCATCTTTTGGTATAGATCAAATCCTAGATCTATCTCCGAGCGGAGTTGTACCAAAAGAGATCCACCCAAAAAAAATAAGATTCGCAAGTAATGGTAGATCTCTCCCAACAAAAAGAAAAGAGGCCCGCCAAGCCTTCTCGAATTTAAACAAATCAAGATAAATGCAAAATTCGTTCAAGAAAACCACGATGATTCCAATGCTATCAAAACTTCACACCAACGTTTTCCACCACATAAATTATATAGAGGGAATATAAATCTCAAGGTTGTTGAAATTTCGTTACCCCGCTTGGAGAAAGATCTAGGAGTTAATCTATGCCAAAAGATGATCGCCCTTCAATAGTTCCACCGGAATCACGACGGATGGAGAGAAAACTCGTCGCCTTCCTTGCGTCACGCCGAAGAAACGTTCCACGAGATCAAATCTCTTTTCACTTGGTCGGCCGAATGAACAGGAGAGAGAAAAGGTGGTGAAACTTTGTTCTCTTAGGGTGGCCGCAACTTGGAGGGGCCGGCTGTGGGAGAGGGGGTGGCTTCTTAGTGGGAAGGAGGGGTAGGCCGGCAGCCAAAGGGGAGGAGAAGTGGAGGAGGGCGGCGGTTTCTGGGTTTGGCCGAACCTAAGGAGGGAAGAAGGACAAATTAAGCTACTAATAGGAGAAGGAAAGAGAGAGGGAGGAGGAGATTTCCAAATCAAAAGGAAATTTCAAATTTCAAAAGCTCTCATCAAATCTACAATGTTCAATTCCTACAACATCATGCCTATTTATAGGCTTACAACAACCAATGGCTATAAGCAGCCCAAAAACATGAAATTAAATAATGTCCAACTAAGCAAAAAAAATAATTAAAGAAAAACATAACAAAATATTTAATTAATACTTATAATAGAATAATTATATGTATTAATTAATTATAAGGGTGCCGCGGGGGGAGATTGTAACGGCGATGGCCCTTATCAAAATATTTGTCACGGCGACGCGCGTCTTTGATTGGAGGGGAACCATCATCCGTAAGCATGCCGGTACCATCGTAAAGTTGAGGGTCGTCGTCTCCATCATCCAGACTTCAGCAAATTACTGAGCTTTTCTCTTTTCTGGTTCTGGATTTGGAACTGACTTACTTGCAGAAGGTCCTTCTCCATATTTTCTTCTCTTGGGAATCTGAACTTCAGATAAATCTTTGGGGATGTCAGATTCCCAAACCTGAGGATAAGATTCTAGAAAAAGGTAGCATCATCAGGCCTAGGAGAGAAGGTTGGCATCTGAGGGTGCATCTGAGCAGGATGTCCTTCAGCAAGAGGATTGAGGCGATGAGGAATGACCTTTGGATCATCTTGAAAATCTGGAAAGATCTGGTTATGCATCCACACAGCAGTATCATAAGTATGAAATTTCACTGATTGAATTTGAGCAAGGACATCTTTATTGATTTCTTGTACTTTCTCAGTCCAGATTGTTTGTACATTGGATTCATATTTTTCTACTTGTTCTTTGACTAACCTCCCCCCTTTCTGACTTCTAAGAAGAGTTTCTCTATTGTTTCATCCCTGAAAGTGCCAGCTTCTTCACATATCTTCATTACATTTTCTTCAGCTTTCTTCTCAAGTTGAATTTGATTGTTGGCCAGGGTTACAGATTGGTTCATCACTTCACCAACACTAGTAATTGTATGGTCCAGGGCTTTGCCACCTATCCTGAAGAGGTGTTTCAATTGATCTGTGTTATGTTGGATTTCAGCAAATCCTCTGCTCATCTCTTTTTTAAGAGCAGTAACTTTATCCTGAACTGTCTTCAAAGATTCATCAAAATATTTCCTTTGATAAGACAGAATCAGTTCAATCTTACTTACAATATCAGTAGGAATGGACGTAACAGAACCAGTAGCAGCAGGGGTAACATAAACAGGAGCTGGAGGAGGTGGTGCTTTCCATGGAGGGATGTCTTCAAGCACTACTGAGCTTTGAGCTCTTGTAGTCTGTTCAAGAACAACTTCATCCTCACTAAAGAAGGTGGGGATTGAGAAGTTTTATTTTCTCAAGGGAGCTTCAGCAGGCTCTGGAGAACTTCTATCTTCATCTGAAAGAAGAATAGAGTCTGGTTGATCTTTCCCAGAAGTTGGAGATTTGGGAGATGGAGATGGAGATTGTACATGAGTTTGTACTTTTTGTTGTTCTTCAGCAGATTCTGAATGGAGTGGAGGTATGAGCTTATTAAAAGTAAGCTCTTCTATCATCCTGTCAATATCTACTGTTGTTGAAATGATTGTTTCTTGAGCTTGTTTTTTTGTATGGAACTCACTTGAGATATCTTGGAGGGGTAATATGACTGGAGGAGGAGAGGGAACTCTTACATCTAGAATAGAGGGGACAGGCTCCCCCTCAGCTGCTACACCAGCTGTGTCAGTAGTTTTAAGAAGAAAGGGAGATGGGGTCCTATCCTCAGAGACAGTAGCTTCAGGAACCTTTGTAGCTTGAGTTGGATTCTTTAAGTGCACTTCCCACCTCTGACTGGAAGCAATAGAAACCTTCTTCATTTGATGAATAGGTGTACCTTTAGAAGTGTCAAATACCTGAGGATTTATCTCATGAAGTATCAGAGATATAATTCGAGCAAAACTAGGAGTTTTGATGCTCTCCCTTATCTTATCAAGTATCATCATTCCAAATTAGAATTTTTTCCTGCACACTATTGCTGTGAGAAAATTAAACAAGTCATAAGAAATGAATCCTATAGAACCTGTCTTGCACCAGAGGACCTTTCCAATAATGTCTACTAGAAGTTTGCTTTCAGCATTGAGGTCGTGTCTTCTAACAAAAGTTACTTCAGTAGAGATTCCACAGAAACTGCAAGCCCTTTCATTATCTTCTCCAGTAAGATCTTCTTCCTCATCTACAACTTGCATTCTCAGAAGTTAAGAGATAATAGTCTTGTTGAGTTTAATCTTTATGCCCTTAACTCTGGATTTTAGGACTTTACCATTTCTTCTCACCTTGATGTTCTTGAAGAATTCTTCAACCTCTGTAAATAAGATTTCGCAAGGTTCTTGAAGAACGAATGCGAGACTGGCACTGTTGAGGTGTATAAGAAGATTCTTGAAGTCATCTGATAGCTCATCGATTCCTGCAACTACTAACTCACTTCCAACACCTATCTTGGATTGCGGTGCCATGGATTTTTAAAAAATGGGTGAGCGACAGACGGGAGAACAATGACAAAGTATTGCTCTGGTTCAGCGGCAGAAGACGAAGAGGTTTTTCGAGAAAAAGGATTTGAATTCGAGTAGATTTAATGAAATCTAATATTCTCTATTTATATAAGTCTATTAATGATGATTAGGGGTAAATTAAGCCTTAGATTAGGGCAGAAATCAAGCGTAAAGGAAAATTGAAGAAATTGAAAAGTTTCGAAATGCGATAGGTCATTTCTCGAGTGGATACTTAGTTCTTGAGAGATGGATCTTCAGCTCTCGAGAAGTTAAACTTTATTTCTTGAGTGAATTTTGTGCTTCTCGAGAAGAAGATTATTACTAAAGTGAGTAGTACTCGAGTGAGATTCTTTGTTTCTCGAGAAGAAAGTAATTAATCGAGTAGTTAGAAATTACTTCTCGAGAAGTCATCTATGTCTTAAGAAATGAAGTCCACTTAGAGAAATTTCTAACATTTTTGACTTTTCCTTGATTTCTGAGCCTTGAAATGATTCCACCTTGTCTATTCTTCCTTGTTCAGCATGCGAAGCTCAGTTTTGAAGAAGTTGAACTTGTCCTCGTCCAGCAGCTTCGTGAAAATGTCTGTAACTTGCCTATCTGTTGGTACATATTGCATATCTACATACCCTTGCTCCACATGCTCTCGGATGTAGTGATATCGTAACTCGATGTGCTTTGTCCGGCTGTGCAAGACTGGGTTGTTGGCAATTGCTATTGTGCCGGAGGATTCACAAAATAGATGAATGTCTTTGACCTTCATGTTGTAGTCTTCCAGCTGATTCTTTAGCCAAAGCAACTGTGCACAACAACTGCCGCCAGAAATATGTTCTGACTCTGTCGTTGAGATTGCGACACAGTTTTGCTTTTTGCTACTACATGAGACAAGTCTTCTTCCAAGGAATTGACATGTAAGACCCCCCCCCTCCCGGAACACAACACACGACACGAGAGGGGTCTTATGCCCAGAACAGCCATCTTGCGGTACCACTAACACTCGGGCTAGCCTACACCACAAGACGCCTATCCTGCCGGCCATGACAAATATCATACATTGTCAACCCAACAAAATATAGCATAGAAGTCAAATCCACATTAAGCCGATAGTACATAAAATAATCAACAGTAGAGAAGCTTCAACGAGCTTCTAACATCAGCGTACGTAAATAGTTTTCCCAAAACGGGTACAACAAAAGCCTCTCACACTCACATTAGTAATCGACGGTAGCGACGGTACCGTCCCCTCAAGCCCTGTCATCCTGGCCTGGCTGTCCGGATGCATACCCTACTGCTCCACCTGTGGGGTTTCCTCCTAAAAAAGAAGACGTAACAACCGTTAGTCATAAAGACTAAGTGGCTTCACATCCGCTCCCCCGACGACTCCTCGGCACCGGGCGGAGAAAGGAACATAATACAATATAAATGAAACTTAGGTACAAGTAGGAGGTATATCTCTATGTAAATAAAGTAGTGTAATAAATTGACAATAACTCACTCTAGCAGTTCTATCATCTATAGCAGCATGAGAGTATAGTAATATAACAGAATGTAACTCAACTTATATGAAAGCCCATACAAACATATAAGTATAGGATCGTTCAGCAGTAAGTAACTCATCGTATAGGAGTGCCCATACAAACTTATACGATGAGGATCTTGTGTATGCAATGGAGTATAATGAAATGTATACAATGGAGTGTAATGACATGTATGCAATGCAATGACTCACCCATGGACATGCACATGCACTCACTATGTCGACGCGGAATAGAAGTCCCACTTTTCAAGCAGGTAGCTAACCTCTCAGGCATCAACAGTCGTGGACGGACGGTGACAGTGGAGTAGGCATCTCCACTACTAGGCTGGTCTCCACACTACCTAGCCTAGGCCTTCGTAGGCCTCAACGCTAAGAACACAATAGCGGAGCTCACATGCGTACTATGGCTCAGCGGGTGTCTTGGGTAGATGTGCACTGAGAACCTAGCCCCAAACTAGCCTATGTGTGACACGGAAGGAGCCTCGGAAAAGAGCACGAGAACCAAGCCCAACCGTTCACTTGGCACGGAAGGAGCCTCGGGACGTGAACACCGAGGACCAAGCCTAACCGCCCAAGGTCTAGCTGTCAACTCTCATCGGTGTGATGATTGGCGAGCCCGTAGACCTACCACATTATACTTAACACAGAATTATGGCACTGCGTGTCGACTCGCACCGCGAGCCACTCAACCAAACTGTGGTACGGAAGGAGCCTCGAAAACCAGTACGAGGACCAAGCCCAACCGTCTATTCATGATTCTTCTCACGGCACCAACAACATTTAGTTTACAAAGCCAATCACTCGTGAGCACAAGAGTTACTCATCCAATTATCACAACACATGATCATATCAATCAACACCGACCGAATACGCAAGTTCTAGTATTCTCGTGATTACCCACTAATTATCATCTGTTCACTATCCCCCCCACAAAGTCACTTCATTCAATCACATGCCATTTTACCATTAGCTTACGTGGGGTCTATCCAATAGTTTCATCATGCATTGAATTATCACAACCCTACATATTATGATTTACCTATGACTTAACGTCGGATTGTTACCAAGCCTCTTCCGAGATCAAATTCAATTATAAAACAAATCCAGGAATTTCAGGTGCAGAACACCTACAGGAATTCAACTTCAACCGAAGATTCCCGTGGCTAAGGGAATCCGGTAAGTGCGCGTAACACCTCGATGGAAAGATCTTTCAATGGGATACAACTTTCATGTTTAGTCTGTAACCCAGATCAGACCGTATCCCACATGAAATCGGCTCCAAAGCCTGCTGCGTACAGAATATAATTTCTGTGCGCTTAGCTTACAACCCTTACTTCGATCAGACATTCATGTGGCTACAGACTTCACCTAATGGCATGTAACTACTCGTTGGAAAGGTAATATCAAGAGATACAACTTTCGTGTTTAGTCAACAGCCCAGATCTGACATTTTCTTGCCTGAAAAAAGTTAAGAAGGTCGATGCGTGCAGAACATAGATTTCTGCACGCATCTTGAAGCAAAATGAACGACATCGGTTCATCTTCCTCCTAAGGCCGGTCTTCCCAAATCTCAACAAGAAGTTTCTCCACCCTGATTCACCCTCTTAAGGCCATTCCTCCTCACAAATCCACCCCTATCATCACTTTGAAGAAGGTGAGGTTGAAGATGACTAAACATTAGAACACAAGTTCTAGAAAGGACCTCCTAGAAATCTTCTTCTCACACATAAGGACTCATTTGAGTTGATGTATCACCTAAGAATAACTATAGATCTAGCACCAAGGGAGAGGGGAGAAAGCTCACCTCATTTGTAGTGGTTCCTCCATTTCCGGCCATGGATCTTGTCATCCTTCTCATTGGCACCATCTTTCCCTTGACGGTGGTGGTGTTTCCTCACAGGGTTGGTTGGCTCCAGCAAAATCTACCTCCTCCAGAAGTTCCTCTTCAAAAAATAGGGTTTGTAAGAGAATGAGATGGCTATGGTTCACTTTTTCTCTTTTATACAGAAGTAACACCGATAGGGACACAGCTGTGTCCTTACCCGTGTCCTGCTCGGGTGAAACGTCATCAACGATTCGAGTGTCGCTTGGACACCAACACGGGTAGGGACACACCCGTGTCCACTACTCGTGTCACATGACACGGTCGTGTTCATATACGTGTTCTTACCCGTGTCCTCCCTAGGTGACACGGCCGGCTGCTGAAGATGTGCACACGGGTAGAGACACTCCCGTGTCTCTACCCATGTCCTTATTGGGCCACACTTTCTCGAGAACCACTCGACACCTCTCGAGAACTCGACACCTCTCGAGAACTCGACGCACACAGGTGGGGACACGACTGTGTCCCCACCCGTGTCCTGCTCGGGAAACACTTTCTCGAGAACCACTCGACACCTCTCAAGAACTTGACTCCTCTCGAGAACTCGACGCACACGGGTAGGGACAGGCCCGTGTCCCCACCCGTGTCCGCTCGGGACATACTTTCTCGAGAACCACTCGACACATCTCGAGAACTCGACTCCTCTCGAGAACTCAACACACACGGCACACGGGTAGGGACACGCTCGTGTCTCTACCCGTGTCCTACACAGGCCCAACCTCGCTTTTACCACAAGTGCACGCCTGATCGCCTGCACTCTCTGAGCCTAAATCAGTTCTTCCAACTCAAAAGCGCGCACGAGGGGCCTAGCGCAAATCAGGACGTTACAAATCCTATGTACAAAATAAAATATTTCATCCACGAAATCAGGTTAAGGCTACGGGGAGAGAAAAGCATACAGAAACATAAAATGAAATATGCTTTTAAAGATTACCTTGATGAAATAGCTCCGGGTAGCGCTTTTGCATCAAGTACACCGGCTCCAACGTATACTCCTCTTTCACATGATTGGACCACAACACTTTCACTAGCGGAACACTTTTGCGACGCAAGGTCCTCATTTCGTTGTCTACTATCCGCACAGGCTCTAATCGCACCGACCTATCAGTCGCAACTACTCTGTCAGTGGTTGGAACATATTGTTCAGGCCACAACAATGCCTTTCAGAGTCACGACACATGGAATACATCGTGAAGATTCTCTAGCTCTGGCGATAACTCCAATAGATAGGCCAACGGGCCAATCCTTTCCAAGATGACGTAGGGCCCAACGTACCTTCGGCTGAGCTTCTTCACACCACGTACCCGAGATACTCCATGCATCGGCCTTATCTTCAAAAATACCTTGTCTCCCACTTGAAATTCCACCATTCGGTGCTTTGCATTATAATATTTTGCTTGGCGACTTTGAGCTTCGAGCATGCGGTCCCGTATTAGCCTCACAGCCGCATCAGTATTATCAATGTATTCAATTCCCAAAGCCTTCGGATCTTCATCTTGCACCCAAGACAAGGGTGTTCTACACCTTCTTCCATAAAGGGCTTCATAGGGCGCCATCCCGATGCTAGCTTGATGGCTGTTTTTGTATGAGAATTCTACCAAGGGTAGGATCCTTTCCCACGGCTCTCCTATATCCAACACACATAACCTCAATAAGTCTACCAATGTCCTGATAGTCCTTTCAGATTTCCCGTCGGTCTGAGGGTGAAACATTGTGCTGAAGGTAAGACGTGAACCCAAATATGCCTGCACCGCCTTCCATTCCATAGAGGTAAACCAACCATCTCGGTCAGAAACAATTGTCTTTGGCACGCCATGATAGCGTACGAATTGTTCCACGAAAAGGCGTACCAAAACATCCATGTGTGCTTCTTTCTTCATAGGTATGAAACGGGCTACCTTCGTCAAGCGATCAACGATTACCCATATCGAATCATTTCCTGAGCGGGAGTGAGGCAAACTGTGGACAAAGTCCATGGAAACATCCTCGAACTTCCACTCGGGGATGGGCAATGACTACAACAATCCACCGGGCTACTGCATTCTGCCTTCACTCTTTGGCAGGCCTTGCAATGCGTAACAAAATACCTGACGTCTTTCTTCATCCCCGGCCAACACATGGTCTTCTGCAAGTCGGCATACATCTTAGCAATCCCAGGGTGCATAGAAAACTGAGAGCAGTGTGCTTCTCTCAAGATATCCTCCCGAATATTACCGCCCTTGGGAATGTAAAGCTGGCCACGAAAATGAACAAGGCCGTCCTTTAGAGAGTACTCGCTAGTTGTCCCACCTTCAATTGATTTTATTGCCGGGGC
This sequence comes from Platanthera zijinensis, assembly GCA_039513925.1. Lineage (NCBI taxonomy): Eukaryota > Viridiplantae > Streptophyta > Magnoliopsida > Asparagales > Orchidaceae > Platanthera > Platanthera zijinensis. The sequence continues at coordinate 109,626,836 of CM077080.1, forward strand.
CAGAGTCTCATCCCTTACTTGCTCTTCCCGGATCCGGTCTTGCACGTCGCAAACTATATTCATTGCGGTCAAGTACTCCGTATACCCATCCGGTTGGTCCTTGTACAGCAAGGTGATCTCCATCTCCTTAAGCATCCGAGATAACTCCATACGCACCAAACAGGACTAGAAACTTGCTTCTGGTACCTTCCTGCTCAAAGCATCGACTACAGAATTTACTTTTTCGGGGTGGTAGTTCAGGGTATATTCATAATCGCACAAAAAATCAAACCACCATTGCTGTCTTAGATTTAACTCCTCCTGGGTATGGACGTACTTTAAGTTCTTATGATCCGAGAATATTTCGCAGTGAACGCCGTATAGATAGTGCCTCCAAATCTTCAAGGCAAACACTACTCCCCCCAATACAAGTAATGTACTGGGTAGTTGATTTCATGCTTCTTCAATTTTCTTGAAGCGTAGGCAATCACATGCCCGTGCTGCATCAACACCGCTCCCATTCCTTGGTATGATGCGTCCGTGTAGACATGAAATCCTTTCTTCCCGGAGGGAAGGGCTAGGATGGGTGCGGATGTAAGTCTGTCCTTTAGTTCTTTGAACACAGCTTCATATTGGAGTGTCCACTCATACGACACACCTTTCTTTGTTAGGGAAGTAAGAGGAAGTGCAACCTTTGAGAATCCCTTAACAAACTTGCGGTAGTACCTGGCAAATCCAAGGAAACTCTGCACGTCGGCCACTGACTTCAAAGGAGACCACTCCTTCATGGCACGCACTTTGGCCGAATCCACAGCTAGCACAGCCCCACTGATCACATGACCCAAGAAGGCAACCTCCTTAAGCCAGAATTCACACTTGCTGAACTTGGCGAAGAGGGCGTGATCTTTTAAATTCTTCAGTACTAAGGCTAGATGCCCGGCGTGTTCTTCCTCCGTCTTGGAGTAGACCATGATATCGTTGATGAAAACAATGATGAAAACATCTAGGTAGGGCTCAAACACTTTGTTCATTAAGCTCATGAAAGCTGACGGGGCATTAGTGAGCCCAAACGACAACACCGTAAACTAATACAAGTCGTACGTTGAGCTGAAAGCCGATTTTTGAATGTCATCCTCTTGTATTATCAATTGATAATACCCCGAGCGCAAATCTAGCTTGGAAAACCAATGCGTTCCCACCATTTGATCGAACAACTCATCGATCCGAGGTAATTGATAGGTGTTTCGTACCGTCAGTCGCTTGAGCTCTCGATAGTCTATGCATAATCGCAGGGTTCCATCCATCTTTTTAACGAATAGGATAGGGGCTCCCCAAGGTGATACGCTGGGGCGAACAAATACTGATTCTATCAACTCTTGCAATTGAATTCTAAACTCCGTGAGTTCCTTTGGGGCCATCCGATAAGGAGTCTTGGAGACAGGCTTGGCACCCGGTACTAACTTGATTTGAAAATCTACTTCTCTGTATGGGGGTAATCCTGGAAATTTCTCTGGGAATACTTAGGGGAAATCACGCGCCACCCACACATCCTTGATATCCAATGCCAACTCTTTCGGCATTAAATAGATCATGAAAACTTAATCCACGTTCATGTGGGCTTTTAAAGCCTGGACTGAAGATAATATCATACGAGGCGCGAAGTTAATACCTTAAAAGATGACCTCTGAGTCTCCATGTCTCAACGAGATCCTTTTCTGCGTGGTGTCAATCTTCGTATAGTGCTTATCTATCCATACCATGCCCAAAATGAGGTCGAACTCTGGCATTCCCAAAACTGTGGCAGGGGTGTCGAAGAGCTTTCCTTCAAGGAGAACCTCGAACTCGCACTTCGTGGTTGTCGTCATTTCCGATCCGTCTGGAAGGCGCACCCTTCGAGGAATACCTATGAAGTACTGCACTCCATCTATATCTTTTATGAAGTCTTCAGACACAAAAGAGTGCGAGGCACCGGTGTCGAATAACGTATAGGCCAGTTTCCCGCCGACCATTACGGGGCCGAAGTGTCAATAATAATTCTCAAGCTAGGTGTCTAATATATTTTAAGCAACTTGAGGATATTAATGAACATAAAATGACCAACTGTAATCATACCTGCAATCACCTCCTGAGGGTTCCGCTCTTGAGTCATGTACAACGCATACATCTGATCCTGAGTGGGCCTGGGGTTTCCTCTTCGTGGTCCTCGTCCTCGACCACGCATGTGCCCCCGCCCTCGAGGAGTTGTTGGAGGGAAAGCGAGAGGCGCATTTCCAAATAGTTGTGGGCAGTAGCGTTGAATGTGGCCTAGTTGGTTACATTCGAAGCACACTCGCTCCTGCCGTCCACAGAGTTGTGGAAATTGTTGAGGTGGAGGCAATGCTGGCAGTTGCAGAACCGGGCGCTCCATCCTAAAATTCTGAGGGAAACGTCCGCCACCTCTTCGATATCATCTTCCTTCTCTATTATCAAATCTCCTTCTATTGTTGGGGCCGGCCTCCATCACGCCTTCAGCTGGCCTCTTACCACTTTCCAAATGGTCCGCTTCCAACCTTTTCGCCATGTCAATAATCTCGGCTAGACTAGAGTCCGCTATAAACAAAAGGGCTTGCCCCAGGGGGTCTCGCAAGCCTTTGTAGAATCATTTTGTGTATCCTCTATCATCCAACTCATAAGAGTCAGCAAATCTAGCCAAGTGCTGAAACTCCCGTTGGTATTCTTTCACCGACTTGGACCCTTGCTTCAGTTGCAAAAATCTCTCTTCAAGATTATCCCGAGCCGTCGAGGGGATGAAATGGTCTAAATAGCCTTCAGAGAATTCGCTCAAACTGATATCTGTGTACATCCATCTTTGAAAAGTGGAGCCCATGAGGGACTTCCACCACCTTTTGTCGTGCAGCTCTCAGAGTGTCACTACAAGGGTCACCGCCATGTTGTTTGGGCACCTTATTCCTGCTAACAGTTCTCGTACAGTGTCGAGCCATTCTTCCGTACACACCGCCGACTCCGTCCCAAGGTAAGCAGGAGGGGAGAGAGCTCGGAAAGTGCTTAACCAAGTGGATCTTGGACCCTGTTGTTGTACGGGGGCTTGCTAAGATTGGGACCTGAAGGCGTCCAGGGTAGCTGTGAGCGTCTTCGCCAGCTTGGATTGTTGGAATTGTGTAGGTATGGACGGGGCGGGGGTGCCCCTCACCGGCTCAACATGTACTGGGATCTACACGTAAGGTACAAACTTAAGGTTAGGTCGGCAAATCTAAGGTCAAAGATGGAAAAACTTAGTGTGAATTACATATGGCCACATCACTGCTTTCGCTAAGTCAGTTTTTCCCAAAACTGGCCAATCAAACGGGGGTGACACAATTGTTAAATGACTTCTTCAGTTCAGGATCGTAGCAATCTAATACCATTTGTAAGACCCCCCCTCCCGAAACACAACACACGGCACGAGAGGGGTCTTATGCCCAGAACTGCTACCTTGCGGTAGCACTAACACTCGGGCTAGCCTGTACCACAAGACACTTATCCTGCCGGCCATGACCAATATCATACATTGCCAACCCAACCAAATATAATATAGAAGTTAAATCCACACCAAGCCGATAGTCCATAAAATAATCAACAGTAGAGAAGCTTAAACGAGCTTCTAACATCAGAGTACGTAAATAGTTTTCCCAAAACGGGTACAACAAAAGCCTCTCACACACACATTAGTAACCGACGGTAGAGATGGTACCGTACCCTCAGACCCTATCATCCTGGCCTAGCTGTCCGGCTGCATACCCTGCTGCTCCACCTTTAGGGTTTCCTCCTAAAAAAGAAGACGTAGCAACCGTTAGTCATAAAGACTAAGTGGCTTCACATCTGCTCTCCCGGCGACTCCTCGGCACAGGGCGGAGAAAGGAACAGGGTACAATATAAATGAAACTTTGGTACAAGCAGGTGGTATATCTCTATGTAAATAAAGTAGTGTAATAAATAGGCAACAACTCACTCTAGCAGTTCTATCATCTATAGCAGCATGAGAGTATAATAATATAACATAATGTAACTCAACTTATATGAAAGCTCATACAAACATATAAGTTGAGGATCGTTCAGCAGTAAGTAACTCATCGTATAGGAGTGTCCATACAAACTTATACGATGAGGATTTTGTGTATGCAATGGAGTGTAATGACATGTATGCAATGGAGTGTAATGATATGTATGCAATACAATTACTCACCCATGGACACGCACATGCACTCATTATGTCGACACAAACTTGAAGTTCCCACTTTTCGAGCAGGTAGCTAACCTCTCAGGCATCAACTGTCGTGGCCGGACAGTGATAGTGGAGCGGGCATCTCCACTACTAGGCTGGTCTCCACACTACCTAGCCTAGGCCTTCGTACGCCTCAACGCTAAGAACACAACAGCGGAGCTCACATGCGTACTATGGCTCAGCGGGTGACTCGGGTAGATGTGCACCGAGATCTGAAAGATGTAAGTTGTCTACCTAAATCACCTAGAGAGTGGTGAATAGGTGAGATGTGCGTCTAATGCGAAATAAAAAATTTAGCGACTAGCACAAATAATTAAGCAAGCAATCACACAGACGACAAGAGATTTATAGTGGTTCCCCAATCTTGGGTACGTCCACTTTCCTCACCGATCTAGCAAATCACTAGACTCGGCTACTCCACTATCTCGGATTGTAAACCAATCCTACACCTCGGAACCACGTTCCTACAAAACTCGATCCAAACGGATCTACACTCGGAAGATAAAAACTTCCTACCACTCGAAGCACAACTCTTCTATACTCGGAGAATAATCTCCTACAAGATTTACAAATAGAGATTGAAAATACAAATAGAAATATTCTCAGATCTGAAAGAATTTGTCTCTAGGTCTTCTTCTTGAACGTTGCGGCTTTATTAGAATTTGTAGAAGAAGATACTTTGGAAATCTGACCTGAGAAAACTTGAATCTACTCGATCAAGGAGAGGAAAATGATTCCTTAATCAGCAGATCTTCTAGATCGAATGCAGAGAGATCGATCTTGACGAGAGCGGTGGCTTCAGATGTCGTTCTTGAGAAAAGTCGGCCGAACCAGAAATTTAGGAAAGTACGGAATCCGCTCTTAAGAGATTCTTCTTTTTCTTTTCTGCTTAGAGTTATGTCTTAGTGAAAAGACTTTATATAAGATTACCCTTAACGGCTAGAAAGGATATTAATTACGACACGTGGATAATCACGTCGAGGTATTTGAAATTTCGGCCGTTCTGGACTTAGAACAAAAATTTCTGGAAAATCAACTTAGTTCTCGATAAGTGGCTATAGTTCTCGAGAACTAGGAACTGATTTCTCAAGAACTGTCAATACTTCTCGGGAACTAAGTTCTTTAGAAAAGATTTGGACTTCTCGAGAACACAAGGTTAAGTTCTCGAGAACTAATTGACTTCTCGAGAACTTGTCTTAAAAAAATTCCTGAACTTCTCGAGAACCAGTACTCTGACAATTTTTCATAACTTCTCGAGAACAAAGAGGAAGACTTCTCGAGAACTGAGGGAGGACTTCTCTAGAACTAAATAAGACTTCTCGAGAACTTAACTTAGAAAAATTTCTTAGGCAAATCCCGACTTATTCGAAAAATCTTGCTGGCAGTTCTCGAGAACTGATAGAACAAATATGATTTCTCGAGAACTAGGCTTCTCGAAAACTGACCAAGACTTCTCGAGAACAAGTAGGACTTCTCGAGAACTATAATTTTGAAAATTTCTTGAATCTGTCCAGACATCTCATGAACTATGTAGTTAAGCTTCTTGAGAACTATGAGAGCTTCTCGAGAACTAAACTACACTTCTCGAGAACTCTGAAGTAGCTTCTCGAGAACTTGACTTAGATAATTTTTAAGACTTTTTGAGAATGTTATCTTCTGGTCCTATCTTCATCCCATGCTCCCAATGTTTTAACATGAAGTGTATCCCAATTGAGAGGCTACACATGAGTCAACACTTTGGATAACACAGTGAGCGATTACACTGTATGGTCCTGTGTTCCTGACCCATGGTAGACTGACATTGGTCTACACTTAGCACTAAGAATCTACAAACATTCAACTAGAACAAGGATATCAAATACAACTTAATTCATCTTAGTTCAAGGGTGACTTCATGCAAATCCTGGTTATTGTGGATGCAATACCCAACAATCTCCCTCTATTTGTAGAAGTCAGAACCCTCTATACTAAGGTGAATTATCATAATAAAGAAAGAACTGGAAGAAATGAAATTGAATATAAATGCAAAGACAGATTAATTAAAGGCACAATATGCAAAACTAGGAATTGTATATATAAGTAAATTTTTAGAATCAATCAACATCCATTTCCTCAAAATTCTCAAAACAAAACATCATGAATCAATCTTTGCTTTGTTGTTGCCTGTCTTGCTTTTCCTGCTGCCTCCTCTGATAACTGAAAGGCTTAGGGTTGTACCTTGGGGGCTTGGGAGGAGCTTAAGGATTATTCTTTCCATATTCTCTGTCATATATCCTCCTTTTGGTCATGGACTTTTCATATAACTCCCACTCAGCTGAGCTGTAGTGAAGATGTCTATTCTCATTAAAGTCCATGACTTGTTTAAGAGTTTCAAGAATTAGAGCTTTGGAAGTTGGACTCCAAACTTCAGCAAATTCCTTTGCTTTCCTTCTTTCTGCCTCTGGCTGGGGAATATATTTGGTAGCAGAAGGACCTTCCCCATACTTCCTTTTCTTCGGGATGTGAACCTCTTGTAGATCTTGAGGAATAATGTCATCCCAAAATTGGGAATAGGAAGCTAGAGGAGGTGCCTGATCTTCTGGTCTAGGGGAGAATGTAGGCATTTGAGGTTGGGGCACTTGGATGGACTCACCTTGAGCAAGAGGATTTAAGTGATGAGGAATAATGTTGGGGTCAGCCTGAAAATCTGGGAAGATCTGGTTGTTCATCCAGACAGCTATATCATATGTATGGAATTTTACTGATTGAATCTGTTCTAAGACATCCTTACTGATTGCAGTTAATTTCCCATCCTAGATAGTTTTGGCATTTGCAGTAATCTTTTCTACTTGTTCTTTCACTATGGTCTCCCCCTTTCTTATTTCTACAGATAGCTGGTCTATGGGTCTTCTTTGAAAGTACCAACTTCATTGCATACCTTCATGACATTCTCTTCAGCTCTCTTTTCCAACTAAAATTGATTGTTTGCCAGGGTGATACATTGGTCCATGACTTGACCAATTCTTGTGATGGTGTGAGCTATGGCTTTTCCCCCAATTCTGAACTATCCTTTGAGAGAATCAGTGTTTGCTTGAATCTCTGCAAAGCCTTTACTCATTTCTTTCTCAAGGGTAGTTACATGATCTTTGACAGTTTGAAGAGATTCATCAAAATATTTCCTCTGGTTAGCTAACATTTCTTCAATCTTTGAAAGAATATCTTAATTGGAAATTACAGCAGCAGCAGCAGGAGCAGGGGTGGTAGAATCAATCTTAGGTGGTGGAGCTTTCCATGGGGGGATTTCTTCCAGTATTACAGAGCTCTGGGCTCTTACAGTATGAGATACTATATCTCCCTCCTCATCAACAAATCTAGGAATGGAGAAATCAAGATTCCTAAGAGGGGCTTCCACCTCCTCAGGGGCTTGCACATCCTCTTCAGATAGAAGGGTGCTCTCTGGTGGAGTTGATTCTTTTCTTGGAGAGGGAGAAGGAGTAGCTTAGGGTGAGGGATCTCTGGATGGGTCTTTAGGGAGATCTTTGGAAAGGGTGGAAGGAGGTTCTTCTGAGGTAAGCTCTTCTATCATCTTGTCTGTAACTTCATTTGTGTCTTTGAGAATTTCTTAGGATGGAAAATCTGATAGGTTTTGCACTAGAGAGACTGCCACAGGGCTCCTTACTTGATATATCACTGGGCTTCTTAGAGGAGATCTGGCTGGAGGAGTAGGAATTCTGATATCTGAGGCAGAGTGTGCAGGCTCCCCCTCAGTTACTGCACCAGATGGTTCAACAACATGATGTAGAGGAGGAGATGGGGTACTCACCTCTGAGACAGAAGCTCCAACTTCTTTAGCTATCTGCCTTGGGTTCTTCAGCTTTAACTCCCATCTCTGGATTGAGGCTAAGGAAATCTTCTTAAGGTGGTGAATCGTGGTACCTTTGGAGGTTTTGAAGGTAACAGGATAAAACTCTCACAAAATCAATGAGATTATCCTTGCAAATTTGGGAGCTTGGATGCTATCCCTGATCAACTCAAACACCATCATGCCAAATTGAAATTTCTTCCTTGAGACAATGGCTGTCATTACTCCAAATAGATCATTAGTAATGAAACTAATTGACCCTGTTTTGCACCATAGGATTTTTCCAATAATGTTTACAAGAAATTTCCCTATATCATTGAAAAGGTTTCTCCTGAAGGAGTGAAATTCCTCAGATACTCCACAGAAGGAGTAGGTTCTGTCATAGTCTTCCAAAGTTAGGTCAACTTCCTCATCTACAACGGGCATTCTCAGAAGCTGGGAAACTCTTGTCTTGTTCAACTTTATCTTGATCCCTCTGACTTGAGTTTTCAGAATCTTACCATTTCTTTTCACCTTAGCATTCTTGAAGAACTCCTCGACATCAGGAAAGAGAATCTTGTAGGATTCTGTCAAAACAAACATGAGGCCAGCGGTTTCGAGAAGAATGAGAAGGTTCTGGAAATCGTCTGAAATCTCTGCAATTCCTGTGACTACCAGTTCGCTACCGACTCCAATCTTAGAAACCTGCGCCATGAAAGTTGGCGGTGGCGATGGACTGAGCTCGAGACTGTGGCGGAGACAGAGTTTTCTTATGGCGGAAGACGAAGAGTTTGAGAGAAATGATTTTGGAATGGCAGTTGATTTAAGATTTTTAAAATATTATATATAGAGAGAGAGAGAGAACCCTAGTAATGTTAATTATGAGTCTAATTAACCTTGGATTAGGACAGAAATCAAGAGTTTTTCGAAATAGAAGAGTTAGCAGAATTCGTCAAAATGACGGGCCATTTCTCGAGAGGCAATCTTTAGTTCTCGAGAAGTGGCAGATAGTTCTCGAGAAGAGAGGATGGTTCTCGAGAACTGACAGATAGGTCCCGAGAAGTAAGCTTCTTAGTTCTCGAGAACTGGCAGATAGTTTTCGAGAAGCAAGCTGTATAGTTCTTGAGAACTGGTAGATAGTTCTCGAGAAGAAGGCTTTAGTTTTCGAGAACTGGCCGATAGTTCTCGGGAAGTAGGTATAGTTCTCGAGAGCTATCCTTCTACTTGAGAAATTCTTACCTCTTTGGAGATTCCTTGATTCTTGAGCCTTCAAACTGATCACCTTGGCCTAATCTTCCTTGTTCAGTAGCCCAAGTTCAGTTTTGAAGAAATTGAACTTGGTCTCGTCCAGCGGCTTTGTGAAAATATTTGCAACCTGCCAATCTGTTGGCACGTACTGCAGATCCACATCCCCTTTCTCCACATGCTCCCGAATGAAGTTGTATCTCAGCTCGATGTGCTTTGTCCGGCTGTGTGAGACTGGGTTGTTTGCGATTGCGATTGCGCTAGAGGAGTCACGGAATAATGGAATGCCTTGACCTTCATATTGTAATCCTCTAGTTGGTTCTTTAGCCAAAGCAACTGTGCACAACAACTACCTACAAAAATATATTCTGACTTGGCCTTTGAGATTGCAACACAGTTTTGATTTTTGCTGCTCCAAGAGATAAGCCTTCTTCCTAAGAATTGGCAAGTCCCAGAAGTGCTTTACCTGTCGTCTTTGCTTCCTGCAAAATCTGCATCTGGCGGTTGCTCTACATACACTTCTTCCTTTATGTCACCATTCAGGAAGGCGTATTTTACATCCATCTGATAGACAGTAAAGCCCTTAAGTGCAACATAAGCAAGGAATAACCTGATCGCCTCCAGTCTTGCCACTGGAGCATACGTTTTATCAAAGTCGATTCCTTCTTCTTGACGATAGCCATTGGCAACGAGTCTGGATTTATTCTTTATAATAGTTCCATCTTCGTCCATCTTGTTCCGATAGACCCATTTTGTACCCATGACGTTCTTACTCTTGGGTCTAGGAACAAGTGTCCAAACTTTGCAACGTTTGAACTGATTTAACTCTTCTTCCATTGATAGAATCTAGGATGCATCTGAGTTTGCTTCCTCGAACTTCTTAGGTTCAACCTGTGATTGAAAACTTAAGAAAAAATTCTCGTTAGTTGTACCTCGATGAGTTCTGACACAATCCCAGGGATCTCTTATGATTTGGTCCAAGGGATGATCCTTCAGGTGTCTGAGCTCTAGAGTCCTTGCATCTGGGATCTCTTCAGCCACTGGAGTTGCATCTTCATCTGGGATGAATTCTTCATCTTGATCATCTACCTCTCCAATCGGGGTTGTAGAGGTGATCTTGATGAACTTGTCATCTTTATCTTTAGTAGGTTCATCCAGGCTGAGTTCCTTTATCTTTGTACCTGCATCTTCTATAAGCACACTAGAAGAGTTGTTTTGCAGCAAGCTCGTCTCATCAAATATAATGTGTATCGATTCTTCTACCACCAGAGTTTTTCTATTAAATACTCTATGCCTTACTATGGCAACTATAACCTACAAAAATACCTTCAAAGCTTTTCTCGCTAAACTTGGTAGTTTGATACTTGTCGTTGTTAAGTACGAAGCACTTACAGCCAAAAATTATAAAATATGAAATGGTTGGTTTCCTGCCTTTTAGAAGTTCGTAAGGAGTCTTATCATGGTTCTTGTTGATGAGTGCTCGATTTTGCACGTGACAAGCGGTGTTGACGGCTTCAGCCTAGAAGTACTCTGGAAGTGAGGCATCACTCAACATAGTCTGGCAAGCCTCTATGAGTGTTCTGTTCCTTCTCTAAGCTACTCCATTTTGTTGTGGAGTGCGAGGAGAGGAAAACTCATGAAAGATACCTTGACTTTCACAGTATTCTGTCATGGCCCCAAACTTGAATTTCATTCCATTGTCACTTTTGATTTTGACTACGGAGCAGTTGTATTCATTCTGGACTTGCCTAAAAAAATTAGTGAAAATATTGAAGGTATCTGACTTGTGTTTCAGAAAGAACACCCACGCAAAGCGCGAGTAATCATCCATAATAACCAACGTATATTCCTTACCTCCCAAACTTCTAACTTGCAGTGGATTGAACAAGTCCATTTGAAGAAGCTGTAAGCTTCTATTAGAATCCTTTCCTATAATGCTTTTAAAAGAACTCCTTGTTTGCTTTCCTTTTATACAGGCATGACATGGGCTGTCCTTAACATACTTGACATTAGGGGCATCACGTACTAATTTCTGAGAGAATAGTTTATTAATAGTTTTGAAATTAATATGTGCTAGTCTCTTGTGCCATTGGTCAGCAAGAGATGCACTACTTTTTGCTAAAAGACATACTGTTGTAGAGGAGTCAATACAGATGAAATTTAAACAGAAAATATTTCTGCTTCGAGTGCCTGATAAAACAGTTTGCATGTTGTCAACCGATTTTATCAAACACTTGTAAGCATGGAATTCAACCACGTATCCTTTGTCGCATAGTTGGCTTATGCTGATGAGATTGTGTTCTAATCCTTCAAAATAGGCTACATCTGAAAAGGATACGTTACCGTTAGTAATCATACCGTAGCCTTTGCTAATTCCTCGGTCTGAACCTCCAAAGATGACCTTTGGTCCGTTCAACACCGGTGAAAAGTTCTGGAGTAGGCTCCTTTTCCCGGTCATATGCCGAGAACATCCACTGTCCAAATACCAGATTGGCGTTTTAATGGCCTTTGACGTACCTGCAAATATAATTACTTAGCCTTAGGAACCCAAACACGTTTGGGTCCTTGGTCTCGAGTTAGAATAGTCCCCCTACGAGTACTAGTCTCATGAGTGGTCATTCTCACGTTGCTAACTTGAGGAGTTGCAGCATTTTTAGGATTGAACCAACAATCTATGGCAAAGTGACCAACTCTACCATAGCACCAACAATCGAATCTGTTGTATCTTTGCCTTATAATCTCCTGCTTGACCTTCTTGAGAGGAGGACCAGTAGGGGTAACATCCTTGGAGGAAGAAGCTTCATGATGATTGTAACTACATGAAGTCTTCTCCTTCATAGGTTTTTCCACAATAGGTTTTACTTTCGGTGCCTTCTTGATGTTATGACCATGAGCATAAGGTCTATAGCTCTGAAGTTGAATCTATTCATAAGGTTCCTTGAAGACACTCTCTCCAAAGTCACGAGTGCGAGTCCAACTTTGGTACCTTGACTTAGGCTTCTCCGGGATCGGCCTAGTGAAGTGTCCATAGGTGGACTCATAGTCAAATTCGTTCGCAGGAAAGATAACTTTATTGATCGAGACTGGCTCCAAAGGAGCTTTCCCTTTTTCCTCGGCCAAGGCCTTCTTGGCATCCTTATTCTTTCTCTTGGACTTCCTTCTCCTAGAGGATTAACTAGGAGCACCTTTGTGGCCTAGACCAGCACCCTTGGCCTTAGCTGAGAATTCAGCAATCAGAGAAAGTATAATCTTAGGCTTAGAGAAACCTTCTACAAGTTTCTTTTTAGCCGAGAGTTGTTCTTCAAACTCCTTGATGATTTTCTCCTTAAGGTCAAGGTGCTCAAGAGCCTTATTATATTCTTCAATAGATTTATTGAAGTCTTCCTTGAGAGAGTCAGTCTTAGATACTTCTTCTCTTAAGGTGCTCTCTGTAGCTTTTAGAAACTTTATCTCTTTAGCTGGAGTTTTCACGACTCGGCGACATTTGTCGTAAGCCTCGAGTAACTCCTTATATTTTCTCATGAGTTCAGATTCATCCTCAGAGTGATAGCCCTCTTGCTCATTATCATCATTAGATTTTGAAAGAGGGGTATGAGATTTTACCTCCCTAGTGAACTGGGGGACTTGTTCATCATCAGTTAGAGTCATTAGCCCAAAGTAGGCTTCTTCCTCTTCTACACTCGACTCAGATTAGTCTGAGTCACTGAGGGTTTTGCCCTTCTTAGCCAACAGGCTCTTTTCTGTCCTCTTTTTACTGTAGGACTTCTTCTTTTCTCTTTTGCCACCCTCTTTCTTCTTGTGGGGGCAATCCGCAATGACGTGACCTGGCTTATTGTAGCAATAACAAACGATGTCAGTCAAATAATGTTTATTCGGTTTAGAACCATACCTGTCGTGGCTGCTTGAGCCTTTTCTATTGCGATCACCATCATTGCGTGATCTTCTATAGGAGGCATCCTTACCTTTCCGTTGCTTCTTCTTGCTCAAGAATTTCTTGAACTACCTATAGAGTAGAGAGAAATCTCCATCAAATTGCTCTGAGCTAGAGGAGCTTGGCTCAGATGATTCTTCTTCAACAACTTCAGGAGCTGGGGCAGGAGAGCTATCCTTTTTCTTCCTTGAGCTATCTGCCTTCAAAGCAACAGACTTCTCCTTGGATGCAGACCTGCTCATCTTTTCTTCAGCTTTTCTTGAGATGATTTGGAGCTCGTAAGACATAAGCTTTCCGAATAGATTCTGCGGGTCCGTCTCGGCTAACCTTCCGAACTCCCGAATGGCGCATACCTTATTATCCCATTCCTTGGTCATGGATCTTAAGAATTTGTCATTCAGTTCCCCATTTTTGAAGACTCGACCATAAACTCTTCGGCCATTGACTATCTTGAAGAAGTTCTCAAAGGTATCAGTTATGGCTTCCTAGTGACCTTGCCTGAATGCTTCATACTTCTGAATTAGAAGGGATCTCTGATCAACCCTAACTTCTTCAGTGCCTTCCATCAGAGTCACCAGGGATTGACACATCTCCTTGGCAGACTAGCAATGAATCAGATTTTACCGCATCGAGTCATCGACTATACTTGCTATAATATTTTTAGCTTTCTTGTCCAGGGAGACAAGTGCAATCTCGTCCTTATCCAATTCCATCAACTTCTGTGGGACTTGTCTTGTTGGATCTATTGTAGATGAAAGCATAGGAACATATGGACCTTTTTCAACAATCATGAAGATCCGAGGGCCCACTGCTTCCATGAAGAGTTTAACTCTTTCCTTCCACATAGGAAAATTGTTGTTGGTGCATATAGGGAGCTTAGCAAAATCCTTGGTCTTACTCATGCTTGATACTTCTCTAAAGACAACTTGGAAAGGATTAGATTAAGGTGTTAACCTTTTAACGATCAACCTCCCTCTGATATCAATTGAAAGATGAAAGTTGTCTACCTAAATCACCTAGAGGGGGGTGAATAGGTGAGATGTGCGTCTAATGCGGAATAAATAATTTAGAGACTAACACAAATACGTAAGCAAGCAATCACACAGACGACAAGAGATTTATAGTGGTTCTCCGATCTTTGGTACGTCCACTTTCCTCACCTATCTTGCAAATCACTAGACTCGGCTACCCACTATCTCGGATTGCAAACCAATCCTACACCTCGGAACCACGTTCCTACAAAACTCGATCCAAATGGATCTACACTCGGAAGATAAAAAAACTTCCTACCACGCGGAGCACAACGCTCCTACACTCGGAGAATAATCTCCTGCAAGATTTACAAATAGAGATTGAAAATACAAACAGAAATATTCTTAGATCTGAAAGAATTTGTCTCTAGGTCTTCTTCTTGAACGTTGCGGCTTTATCAGAATTTATAGAAGAAGATCCTTTGAAAATCTTACCTGAGAAAACGTGAATCTACTCGATCAAGGAGAGGAAAACAATTCCTTAATCAGCAGATCTTCTAGATCGAATGCAGAGAGATCGATCTTGACGAGAGCGGCGGCTTCAGATGTCGTTCTTGAGAAAAGTCGGTCGAACAAGAAATTTAGGAAAGTACGGAATCCGCTCTTAAGAGATTCTTCTTTTTCTTTTCTGCTTAGGGTTATGTCTTAGTGAAAAGAATTTATATAGGATTACCCTTAACGACTAGAAAGGATATTAATTACGACACGTGGACCAATCACGTCGAGGTATTTGAAATTTTGGCCGTTCTGGACTTAGAACAAAAATTTCTGGAAAATCAACTTAGTTCTCGAGAAGTGGCTATAGTTCTCGAGAACTAGGAACTGAGTTCTCGAGAACTGTCAAGACTTCTCGGGAACTAAGTTCTTTAGAAAAGATTTGGACTTCTCGAGAACACAAGGTTTATTTCTCGAGAACTAATTGACTTCTCGAGAACTTGTCTTAAAAAAATTCCTAAACTTCTCGAGAACTAGTACTTAAACAATTTTTCTGAACTTCTCGAGAATAAAGAGGAAGACTTCTCGAGAACTGAGGGAGAACTTCTCGTGAACTAAATAAGACTTCACGAGAACTTAACTTAGAAAAATTTCTGAGGCAAATCCTGACTTATTCAAGAAATTTAGCTGGCAGTTCTCGAGAACTGAAGCCAAGCTTCTCGAGAACAAATAAGACTTCTCGAGAACTATACCTTAGGCTTCTCGAAAACTGACCCTGACTTCTCGAGAATAAGGAAGACTTCTTGAGAACTATAATTTAGAAAATTTCTTGAATCTGTCCAGACTTTTCATGAACTATGTAGTTAAGCTTCTCGAGAACTATGAGTGCTTCTCGAGAACTAAACTACACTTCTCGAGAACTCTGAAGTAGCTTCTCGAGAACTTGACTTAGATAATTTTCAAGACTTTTTGAGAATGTTATCTTCTGGTCCTATCTTCATCCCGTGCTCCCAATGTTTGAACATTAAGTGTATCCCAATTTAGAGGCTACACATGAGTATACACTTCGGATCACACAGTGAGGGATTACACTGTATGGTCCTGTGTTCCTGACCCACTATAGACTGATATTGGTCTACACTTAGCACTGAGAATCTGCAAACATTCAACTAGAACATGGATATCAAATACAACTTAATTCATCTTTGTTCAAGGGTGACTTCATGCAAATCTGGGTTATTGTGGATATAATACCCAACAAGATCCTAGCTTTGAACCTGCCTATGCGTGACATGGAAGGAGCCTCAGAAAAGAGAACGAGGACCAAGCCCAACCGTTCACTTGGCATGAAAGGAGCCTCGGGATGTGAACACCGAGGACCAAGCCCAACTGCCCAAGGTCGAGCTGTCAACTCCTATCGGTGTGATGATTGGCGAGCCCATAGACCTGCCACAGTATCCTTAACCCGGAATTACGGTACCGCGTGTCGATTCGCACCGCGAGCCTCTCAACCACACTGTGGTACGGAGGGAGCCTCAGAAACGAGCACGAGGACAAAGCCCAACCGTCCATTCATGACTCTTCTCACGGAACCAACAACATTTAGTTTACCAAGCCAATCACTCGTGAGCACAAGAGTTACTAATCCAATTTTTACAACACATGATCATATCAATCAACACCGACCGAATATGCAAGTTCTAGTATTCTCGTGATTTGCCCACTAATTATCATCTGTTCACTATCCCCCCAAAAAGTCACTTCATTCAGTCACATGCCATTTTACCATTAGCTTACGTGGGGTCTATCCAATAGTTTCATCATGCGTTGAATTATCACAAACCTACATATTATGATTTACCTACGACTTAACGTCAGACTGTTACCAAGCCTCTTCCGAGAACAAATTCAATTATAAAACTAATCCAGGAATTTCAGGTGCAGAGCACCTGTAGGACTGCAACTTCAACCGAAGATTCCCGTAGCTACAGGAATCCAGTAAGTGCGCGTAACCCGCGATGGAAAGATCTTTCCATGGGCTACAACTTTCATGTTTAGTCTGTAACTCAGATTAGACCGTATCCCACATGAAATCGGCTCGAAAGCCTGCTGCGTACAGAATATAATTTTTGTGCGCTTAGCTTACAACCCTTCGATCAGACATTCCCGTAGCTACAAACTTTACCCGAAGGCGTATAACGACTCCTTGGAAAGGTAATTTCAAGGGCTACAACTTTCGTGTTTAGTCAACAACCCAGATCTGTCCTTTTCTTACCTAAAAATAGTCAAGAAGGTCGCTACGTGCAGAACACAGATTTCTTCACACATCTTGAAGCGGAATGAACGACATCGGTTCATCTTCCTCCTCAAGCCGGTCTTCCCAAATCGCAATCAGAAGTTCCTCCACCCTTATTCACCCTCTTAAGGTCATTCCTCTTCACGAATACACCCCAATCATCACTTTGAAGAAGGGGAGGTTGAAGATGACTAAACATTAGAACACAAGTTCTAGAAAGGCCTTCCTAGAAATCTTCTTCTCACACATCAAGACTCATTTGAGTCGATGTCTCACCTAAGAATAACTATAGATCTAGCACCAAGGGAGAGGGGAGAAAGCTCACCTCATTTCTAGTGGTTCCGCCATTTCTGGCCATGGATCTTGTCATCCTTCTTATTGGCATCGTTTTTCCCTTGACGTCGGTGGCGTTTCCTCACGGGGGTGGTTGGCTCCAGCAAAATCTACCTCCTCCAGAAGTTCCTCTTCAGAAAATAGGGTTTGTATGAGAATGAGATGGCTAGGGTTAACTTTTTCTCTTTATACAGAAGTGATATGGGTAGGGACACGACCGTGTCCTTACCCGTGTCCTGCTCGGGTGAAACGGCATCAACGGTTCGAGTGTCGCTTGGACACCAACACGGGTAAGGACACGCCCGTGTCCACTACCCGTGTTACATGACACGGCCGTGTTCATGCACGTGTTCTTACCCGTGTCCTGCCCCAGGTGATACAGCCGGCTGCTGAAGATGTGCACACGGGTAAAGACACCCCCGTGTCTCTACCTGTGTCCTGCTCGGGCCACACTTTCTCGAGAACTACTCGACACCTCTCGAGAACTCGACGCACACGGGTAGGGACACGCCCGTGTACCAACCCGTGTCCTGCTCGGGACACACTTTCTCGAGAACCACTCGACACCTCTCGAGAACTTGACTCCTCTCGAGAACTCGACGCACACGGGTAGGGACACGCCCGTCCCCACTCGTGTCCTGCTCGGGACATACTTTCTCGAGAACCACTCGACACATCTCAAGAACTCGACTCCTCTCGAGAACTCGACACACACGGCACACGGGAAGGGACACGCCCGTGTCTCTACCCGTGTCCTACACAGTCCCAACCTCTCTTTTCCCCCGAGTGTGTGCCTAATCGCATGCACTCTATGAGCCTAAATCAGTTCTCCTGACTCCAAAAGCGCACACGAGGGGCCTAGCGCAAATTGGGACGTTACATGATATGTCCCAGAAGTGCTATTTCTATCATCTTTACTGCCTGCAAAGTCAGCATCTGAAAAACCAATCAGCTCGCTGTCATTACTTCTTGGGTACCATAAGCCAAGATTTGATGTACCTTTAAGGTGTCTCAAAATCTGCTTTGCAGCAGCGTAGTGTGATTCCTTAAAATTCACTTGGAATCTAACACAGACACATGTAGAGAATAATATGTTTGGTCTACTAGCAGAAAGGTAGAGCAAGGATCCAACTATGCTTCTGTACTTGGTTTCATCAAAAGGTTTCCCTTTTCATCCTTGTCTAGAGACATGGCTGAACCGATTGGAGTCCTATTAGAGGTTGCATTCTCCATTCTGAATTTCTTAATTAGCTCTTTGGTGAACTTAGTCTTGGAGATGAAAATTCCATCTACAAATTGTTTCACCTGAAGCTCTAAGAAATACTTCAGCTCTCCTTTGCTGCTCATTTCCACCTTCCCTTGCATAAGTTTTGAGAACTTCTTGCAGAAGTTGTCATCAATAGAGAAAAATATAATGTCGTCGACATAGATTTGCACTAACAAAATCTTGCCTTTTATTTCCCTAAGAAATAATGTCTTATCTATCTTTCCCCTTGTGAACTTATTCTCAAGAAGAAAACTAGATAGCGTTTCATACCAAGCTCAATGAGCTTATTTCAAATTGTACATCGCTTTAGATAATAGATAAACATGATCAGGTAGGTTAGAATCAACAAAACCTGGGGGTTGTTCCACGTACACTTCTTCCTTTATGTCACCATTAAGGAAGGCAGACTTCACGTCTATTTGATAGACAGTGAAGCCCTTTAGTGCAGCATATGCTAGGAACAACCTGATTGCCTCGAGCCTAGCCACTGGAGCATATGTCTTGTTGAAGTCAATTCCTTCTTCTTGACGATATCCTTTGGAAATGAGTCTGACTTTGTTCTTTATGATCGTTCCGTCTTCATCCATCTTGTTCTTATACACCCACTTTGTCCCGATGACATTCTTTCCTTTGGGTCCTTGAATAAGTTTCCAGACTTTGCAGTGCTCGAATTGGTTTAGTTCTTCTTCCATGGACAAAATCCATGATAGGTCTGAGTTTGCTTCCTCAAACTTCTTTGGTTTAACCTGTGAGAGAAAACTTAAATATAAATTATTATTAGTTGTATCTCTACGAGTTCTGACACCATTTCGGGGATCTCCTATGATTTGATCCAATGGGTGATCCTTCAGAAGTCTGAGCTCTAGAGTCCTTGCATTTGGAGCTTCAACCACTGGAGTGACTTAAGTAACTTGGACTACTTTTTCATCTTGATCATCTACCTCTCCAATAGGGGTTGGAGTGGTGATCTTGATGAACTTTTCATCTTCATCTTTGTTTGGTTCATCCAAGCTAATTTCCTTCAACTTTGTACCTGCATCTTCAATGAGCACACTAGAAGAGTTTCCTTGCAGCAAGCTCGTCTCATCAAATACAACATGTATTGATTCTTCTACAACCAGAGGTTTTCTATTAAATATCCTATATGCCTTACTATGGCTACTATAACCTACAAAAATACCTTCAAAACTCTTTTTGCTAAACTTGGTAGTGTGATACTTACCATTGTTAAGCGCGAAGCATTTACAATAAAAAATTCTAAAATATGAGAAAGTCGGTTTCCTGCCCTTTAGAAGTTCGTAAGGTGTCTTATCATGGTTCTTATTTATGAGTGCTTGATTTTGCACGTGGCATGCAGTGTTGACGGCTTCAGCCCAGAAGTACTCCGGCAGTGAAGCATCACTCAACATAGTCTTGCAGGCCTCTATGAGTGTTCTGTTCCTTCTCTCAGCTTCTCCATTTTGTTGTGGAGTACGAGGAGAGGAAAACTCATGAAAGATACTAAGGCTTTTACAAAATTTTGGCATGGCCCCAGACTTGAATTTAGTTCCATTGTCACTTCTGATCTTGACTACAAAACAATTGAATTCATTCTGGATCTGCCTGACAAAATTTGTAAAGACATCGAAGGTATCTGACTTGTGTTTCAGAAAGAACACCCATGGAAAGCGCAAGTAGTCATCAATGATAACCAACGTATGATCCTTGCCTCCTAAACTTCTAACTTGTAGTGGACCGAATAAGTCCATATGAAGTAGATGTAAACATCTATTAGAATCTTTGCCAATAATAATGTTTTTAAAGGTAGCCCTTGTTTGCTTGCCTTTCACACATGCATGACAATGTCTATCTTTGACGTTCTTGACATTCGAGGCATCTCGTACCAAATTTAGAGAAAATAATTTATAAATAGTTTTAAAATTAATATGTGCTAATCTCTTGTGTCATTGGTTACCAAGAGACGCACTATCTTTTGCTAAAAGGCACACTGGTGTAGAAGAATCTATACAAATGAAATTTAAACAAAATATATTTCTGCTTCGAGTGCCTGATAGAATCGTTTCCATATTGTCAGCAGACTTTATCAAACACTTGTCAGCATGGAATTCAACTATGTATCTTTTGTCGCATAGTTGGCTTATGTTTATGAGATTGTATTCCAATCCTTTAACATAAGCTACATCCGAAAAGGATACACTACCGTTAGTGATCATACCAAAGCCTTTTGTGATTCCTCAGTCTGAACCTCCAAAGATGACCTTTGGTCCATTCTGTACTGGAGAGAAGTTCTGAAGTAGGCTTCTTGTCTCGGTCATGTGCCGAGAGCATCCACTGCCCAAATACCAGATTGGAGTTATAGTGGCCTTTGAACATACCTGTAATCATAATCAGTTTGCCTTAGGAACCCAAACACATTTGGGTCCTCGGCCTCATGTTAGAACACTCCCCCTACGAGGATTAGCATTATGAGTGGCCATTCTCATGTTGCCAATCTGAGGAGTTGCAACATTTCTCTGATTAAATCAACAATCGATGGCAAAATGACCAATTCTTCCACAACACCAACAATTAAACCTGTTGTATCTTTGCCTTAAGTTCTCCTTCTTGACCTTCTGGGATAGTTGTCTATCAGGGATAGCATTCTTGGAGGAGGAGGCTCAGTGATGATGACAATCACATGATTTCTTCTCCTTCGCAGGCTTTTCCACAATGGGTTTTCCCTTTGGTGCTTTCTTGAAGTTATGACCATGATCATAAGGACCATAGCCCTGAAGAATGACTTCTTCATAAGGTGCCTTAAAGACACTCTCACCAAAGTTTCTGGAGCGAGTCCATCCTTGGTAACGAGACTTTTTCAAGTATATGTTGAAGATATTATATTTGGATCTACTGATTCTAAACTTTGCAAAAAGTTTTCTGATCTTATGCACTCCAAGTTTGAAATGAGTAGGATTGGTGAACTTTCTTACTTTCTTGGTCTTCAAGTAAAGCAAGCTCCTGATGACATCTTCATGTCCCAGTCCAAATATGCTAAGGAATTAGTAAAAAGGTTTGGAATGGCTGATACCTCAGCTATGAAGACACCCATTGCTTCTAATGCAGTAATTGATTCTGATGAAAAGGGTAAACCTGTTGATTAGAAAAAAATTAGGGCTATTGTTGGGTCTCTATTATATCTTACTGCTAGTAGATCGGATATAATGTTTGCAACATGTATTTGTGCTAGATTTCAAGTCAATCCTAAAGAATCTCATTTAATTCTCCTAAAAAGAATATTAAAATACTTAAAGGGTTGTCCTAATCTAGGACTTTGGTATCTCACAGAGCCAGAATTTGAATTAACTGGATATTCTGATGCTGACTATGCTGGATGCAGAGTTGACAGAAAAAGCACTTCAGGAACTTGTCAGTTTCAAGGTGATAGATTAGTATCATGGTTTTGCAAGAAATAATCTTCTATGTCTACATCAACTACAGAGGCTGAATATATAGCTGCTGGTAGTTGCTGTTCACAAATATTGTGGATTCAAAATCAGCTACTAGATTATGGGTACTCTCTCAAAGATTCCACCATCTTTTGTGACAGTACCAGTTCCATATCTATTGCACAAAATCCAGTCCTGCATTCTAGGACCAAGCATATAGAAATAAGACATCATTTTCATAGAGATTGTGTTGACAAAAACAAGATTAACCTCAAGTTTATCTCCTCTGATTTTCAAAGAGGAGATATTTTTACCAGGCCTCTGGATGTGCAAAAACACCTATTCTTTTTGAATCAGCTTGGAATGATAAATGACATGGATTAAACTTGACTTTTGTCTTTGTGAAGATGTGATCAACGATCATCGAATGGAGATCAACGATCGTCAAACTCATCTTGAGCTCAATCGTCGACTTGAGATTGACGATAGCTCTGTGTGAAGACAAAAATCGTCGAACGGAGATTGACGACTTTGCTTCAGTAAAATCTGTTGGGTATTGTATCCACAATGGACCTGATTTGAAGAAGCCCCTGAACAAGCTAAGCTGAATTGACAATATATTTGACGTTCTTCTATCAAGGTGTGCTTGCAGCTATTCCATGCTAAGTACACACCAATATCAGGGTGCAGTGGGTCAATATATACGGGTCTGAGCAACATATTCCCCCGTTGAGTAGATCAGTGTGTTGACTCACATGTGCTCTCTCTATTAGAGTGTACTTATTTTCAAGTACAGGGTCGAGGTAGATCAAGAGCAGAAGAGGAGAAAAGATGGGTCAAAGACCAAGTCTTCAAAGGAAGGAAGAGAAATTCTTCTAAGTCAAAATCGACGGGAATCACTAAGTGATTCTCGCCGACTTCGTTGGGAATCGCTAGTGATTCCCGCCGATTCGACGAGGATCAGTAGTCATTCTCGCCGACTTCTGTCCGACTGACAGTTATCCAACAGGAATTCTGCCAAGGCAGAATCGACGGGAATCGTAAGTGATTCTCGCCGACTTCGACGAGAATCTGTCTGCATTCCCTCCGATTCGGTGAGTATCAGCAAGCCTCTCCCGCCGATTTCTTTCGGCTGACTGTTTTCTAGACAGGGATTCTGCTAAGGCAGAATCGACGGGAATCGTGAATGATTCCCGCCGACTTCAACGGGAATCACCAACAATTCCCGCCGATTTTGCCTTGGCCATTTTTCCTCCGTTCGCTGGACCGAACTAAGAGGTCGTGCGCTATTTTGGCCGGGGCTAGGGTTTCTCCTTGTGGGTCCCACAACGGACTTTAGGGTTGGCTTCAGGTTTAAATACTCGCGTATTTTGAACTTCTACAGTAACTATTCACGAGAAATCAAAAGCAGACGACGCCGTACCCTAGCCGATCGCGGAAACCGCCGATCGCTTGTCGCCGCTCGCAGTTCATCGTCGCCGATAATCTCCGGTCATCTTTGATCTTCCGGCGATAACACCGAGGCTAGTAGTGCATCTCACGCATCTCTCTTGAGATCTCTTATCTCTCGATTCGTTGAACGAGACTAGTTCTCCATTCCGAATCGGTGAAGACGACTGATCTGACTGAGATCGTTCGTTGACCTTGCTTGCTTCTTCAAGAAGTTTGGATCTACAAAGTATCGTTGCCGCATTCACTTGTCGCCGCCGATCTTGTCAAGATCCTCTCAAAGAGAGAAATCTGGTTGTGGACTCTTCGTTACTTTCAAGAAAAACTCAACGAATGAAGAAGGAAATCGAATTCTCCATAAGCGTTGTTTGTATTTTCTTATACATTTTATTTTTGTTTTGTTGTAAAAGAATTTTTATTCGTAGTTATAAGGGTTGGGTGCAACCCGTGGTGGTGGAGTGGTGGCTCCTTTGTTGGAAGGGTTCCTTTCATAGTGTGGGGATTGGATTTCAATCCGTTTGGAGAAGTGACCGAGTCGTCCCTTGGTGGGAGATAGGTCGAAGGGGGAAAGTGGACGTACCCAAATAGGGGAACCACTATAACTTTTTATGTGTTTTCTGTGCTGTGTTTGTTAATTTGTGCAGGTTAATTTAATTCCGCAAAAGACCGCACGACACCTATCCCCCCATAGGGTGATTTAGTTGACACTAGATACTTTCAAAATCAATCGTCGACCTAAGCTCGACTATCAATTTTTTGGCTGAGATCAGTGACCAAAGATATTATTTGTTTTTTAAATTAAATCTTTGACCTAAGATTGATGTTTTTGATTTTATCATCGGCCAGAGATCATCTCTTCATATTCCAAAAACCTATATATAGGTTTCTTCTCGATCTCTATCCCGCGCTTTCATATTTCCCCTATGCTCTTGATCTTTGCTCTCTCGAGTTTACAGGTTTCCCATGGCGATCTCTGCAGCAGTTCTCGCAGCGATGAAGTTCGACATAGGATTTGATGTCGACTTCCAATCTTTCAGTCATTGTGATCTTGTGTTTCAATAAATGTTATAGCTTTGCGATGATCAGGGTTTGAAGAAACTTATGACTACAAGGATAAAGCTAAGCTAGGGTGAAGCACCATCCCCGATGTCTAAATTGTAGGTAAACCACAACTGCTATATTTAGGCTCTGTTTGGCGCGACTGCAGCGACTGGAGAAGCAGTGGTTGAAAGTAGTGGTGGAATAATCGGTTGTTTTACAGAGTGGTGGAAGAATCTGTGAATCTGTTTGGAAGAACAGCATTTACAGTGTTGTTTTAAATAATACTATATTTATTAATTATATATTATTTTATAAATATTATATAAATAAAACATTATAATAACTTGATTCTATAATATAATAATTATAATAATTATAACTTGATTATAATAATTATTAACTTATAATTAACAATTTAATTATAATAATTATAAACGTAATTATATATAATTAATTTAATATATAACTTATTATTGTATAATTAATTTAATATATAACTTATTATATATAATTATTTAATAACTTATTATATATAATTATTTAATAATTATATATAATTATTTAATAAAAAAAGAGGCTGCAGCGCTGCTGCGATTTCCCAGTCGCGAAAAAATTCCGCGTAGGGGAAATAGCGGTGGCGGATGCCACTGGTCCTCTTCAAAATTTTGTTTGACGGAGCTTTTTGAAAATCCGCGACCCACTGAACCTAAAACGCCGCGCCAAATAGAGCCTTACTACCATAATTTAATATGGTCAGTTTGCACCACTCCAATGTCACCATTGTCCCAAATAGAACCTTAAGAGGGCTATTTTCTTGGCTCAATAAGCATATTGAGCAGGTCCCAATTGTTCATTTGAATTAGTTATTTTAATTTGCATAATAGAATTCTTTTAGTCACATCATGTCTTCCTTTTAAGCTTTTTATTAAGAAAGAAACTCTATCTGTTGCTGAGATAAAGGAATGGGTTTACACCTCCTCTGTCAATGACTCTCCGATGATTGGTTTCATCTCAGGACAGCAGGTGAATCTAAACCCTGTAATTCTTACAGAGTTTTTTGAATAAAAGAATGGAACGAATGATCTAGATCAAGACAGTTCAGAGTATAGCAGGATGCTCTTGGAGATGGGTCATGCCGAGGGAATTCAATCTAAGTTATCAAAGAAAAACTTATCTGTAGGTTTTAAGTTTCTTGCGGATGTAGTGGGAAAGGTTTTGCTGGGCAAACATTCGGCCCATGATAATATCAACAGGAAACAGTTCGCTGTCATGTCTGCTCTAGTTAACAGGAAGGCAATTGATTGGGCCAATTTGTTCTTCGATTTAATCAAGAGGAAGAACAATAAAAAGGAAGTCTGCTTAGGGAGGATTATAGTAATCTTTCTTCAAAAGAAAGCCCCAGAGCTATTGGTGTCTTCAACCATAGCTATTAATGCCAGCAAGAGGCTGGATTTCTCTTTGTTCGGGAAGTGGGAGAGGTCGATTCAAAAACCCTCCAGGGCATGAACCTCCTCTCATACATCTGAGGACACAAGGACTTTCATAGTCACTCCTCAACCCAGTGAAGAAGTTCCCTCACTTCTTCCTCCTCCTCCACCTTCGCCAATCATCCCAAATGTCTCCTCTCAACCTACCTCAGTTATTCCAACTACTCCTTCATCTCCAGTTATTATCTCTTCCCCTACTCAGTCACCCCTTCCCATTCCTCCTACTGAACCACACTCCCTTCACTCCCTGTCCATTCCAAATTTTAACCTACTCTCACCACTCTCATCCCCTTCTCGTCAAGCTGACTCACCCATCAACACTGAAGTCTCTCCTCATAATTCTCCTCACAATTCCCCCATACATTCCTCCAGAAACTCCCCTCTTCAGGATGACATCATGACAGATTTCTCTCCTCCTCCCTCTCATATTTTTGTTTCAACTCATACTTCAACTAAGTTTCCTCAAGTTGATCCAACCTTTCTCTCTCATCTTTTGGACCTCCTCACTCCTACCCTCAAATCCTTGATAGCAGAAGCACTCTCACCCCTTGCTCAATCTATCTCATCTCTTTCTGCCTCCCTATCTGCTTCTCTCTCTGCTTCTTCTGCTCCTTCTTCATCTAGGGGTATGGCTCTAGTTGTCACTAAAATCAGACAGGGGGAGATGTCTTATGAAGATGCTGCAGGATCAGATTCAGTAGACCTTCAGGTTCAGCATCCTCCAGCAATTCAGGAAGAAATAGTGCAGGAAGAAGAATTGTTTCAAAAATTCTGTACAGACATTGTTCTATATTACTACTTGCTTATGTAAGATGAAGACATCAATGTGTCAATTCCTGAGATATCAAGTGGTTATTGCTTTATTAATCCCTCCATCAATTTACAATCTCTTTTATATTCTTTCTCTTTATTTAGAGCTGTTTGGAATCCGATTTAGACAATTTCTTCCAAGACCATGGTCTGTTATACCAGATCCATGTGTCCTTCAGTTGTGAAACATCTTTTGCAGATTCAATCAGTTCCAACTTGTTTAGATATTCAATCAGTTACAGAATATACAGATATGTCATCCCCTATTGATGTAGAGTTTTTGCATATGTCAGAAGAGAAGAATGAGATTGATGCTCTATCAGTTGTTGATGAATAACTTGATCTAGTGGTCTCAAAAAATCTAGCCTTAGCCCTAGAAACAAGCTTAATAAATCTTTGTTAGCCTATTAGTCATTATCCATCTCTGGATGATTTCATTGCTATTGATATTCAGGAAGAAGCCAAAGAAAAGGTTGCTAAGAAGTCAGATGATAAGCAAATGAAGGAAATAGATGATTTATATGACAATCCTCAGGTTTTATCTGATGATGATGATGATTCACATGATAGTAATTCTAAGAAAAAGAAAGCTTCAAAGAAAAGAAAAGCTGCTCCCCAGGCTGCTCCTAAACAAAGAAATACAAATGACACCCCTTACTACATTTTGAAAGGGATTACTCCATATCCTGGCATGGAGAGCTGGATGTGGTTATCCAAGAATGAGTAGAAAGCCAGAAATAAGAGCAGGAGATATTCTCCACCTCCTCAGAAATTCAAAAGAGGCCCTCGTCCTCCTCCTCCTGCTGCTGCTGGGGCTTCAAGTACTGTCTCTCAAGCTTCTTGTGCATCTTCCCAGCCTTCCTCTTACTCAAGATCATATCAAAGGCAGGATAGATCCTCCAAGACTCAGTTTCAAGGAAGTAGTCAGCGGCACAGAAGTCAGAGCTCCTCAGAACAAGTGAAAGAAGTCATTTATCAGAATCCCTCTTCTCCTTCTCACCAACAAGTTGCTTCAAAGATTCAAAAGACAGCTGCTTATCAAGTCAGAAAATCTGATGTATCCTTCAAACCTAAAAGAAAATATACTTAGGTTGCCCCTCCGAGATCTCTCTACTCCCAAAGTGATGATCAGCTCAGCTCAATATGCTTTCAAGCTCAATCCACTAAGTTCAAAGAAGTCATCGTATTGCCTCCTCAAGAAGATAAGTCACCTGTTAAACACGAACTTGATCCAAACTTAAGGATGGCCAGGCTTTAGGAACTGATTGGTCTTTCTTATATCAGAAAAGCTATAGAAGAAGGAAAAGACCCATCTTTATTCTCAACTATGTCCTCTTTTAGAGAAAAAGAGCTGGATAAGCTTCAAGTGAGCAAGAAAGTCTTCAACCCAGCTAAATATATGGCATTGCATCTTGAAGCAATTGTGCCCAGGACCAGCACTCAGACATCTCTATGTGGGCAAGACTTGATGACATCCAAGAAGAATGTACCAGACCCTAGCAGGAAGATAATATTTTCAAAACCTTCATCTGGTTCTTCATATTATAAACCATAGTTTATGTTATTTGTTTAATGATTAACTAATTATGTACAATGCACTGCTATAACATATCTATTGATGTTATTTCATCCCTTCAGATATTTATGGCCTTTTTATTTTATTTCTTTTCAGTTTTGTTTTTGAGCGACCTCACACAAATAGAGGGAGATTGTTGGAACCCTTGTTTTGATTTGTGCTAGGTTCACTCTTAGGATGTTTAGACCCTCTTGTATAGTCAGGGTCTCTGTTTTAAGTCTTAGTTAGATCCCCTTTAGATCAGGTTTGGGTAGACCAGCATTGCAGTGGACTGAGACTCGGATTCAGAAAATGTTGTGAACTATCTATATCAGTTCGACTATAATCGAACTCAGCACGACGATCATCGATCTCCCATCGACGATCTAAGAGTCTCCTACTATGAACTGGGCTCGACGATCTACGAGCTCAGGTCGACGATCTCTTGTTTCTCTGCAGTAATCAAAGCTCGACGATAGCCGTTCTCTGGTCGACGATCTCTTATCTCTGGTCGACGATCTCTGAACCGAGCCCTACGATTTTATGCTGCCTTCTTCTATCAGTGTTCTCAGATCAGTCAAAAGTTTTATTTTGGTTATGAATAATTTATTTTAAGGCAAGATATATTCTGATAATAAATGATGATACTTCCAAGGCTGATAGCAATATTTTTTGAAGCATTTATTATGGTATTCACAGAATATTGTATAGAGACAGTTATGGATTGTATTTATGACTGCCAGCCATTCTATTCATTTGGGCTCCTCAATTCTTGTAGTAATTTATGCCTTGCCTTGGGAATTAAAATTCTAGCCATTTTTCTTCATACTGACAGAACATATATCTCAATATAACAAAAAGAAGAAGATAGACAGGAATCAGTCAGTAATCAAAAAGAAAGGAATCTTCCTTTGCTCTCAGTGGATATTGCATGCTTTGCTAAATAGAAGAAGAAGAAGAAGAAGAACTTTTTCTGAACAATATTTCTCTCTAGTCATCTTCTCTCTTCAGTCTTCAAAGATTCACAGAGAGTCACAAAATCAACAACTTTTATCAGACTCAAAAAGGCTTTACAACTTTTTCTCTTTGAAGACCTACACCCAGGGCCAATCTTCATCTTCCTGGATCTATACAATATCTCAGGGGGAGCTTGGACATTCTTCTCAATCCACATAATCTTCTCACTTGTCTGAGAAAGAGAAGATTCTCATAAACCTTTTCTTATACCTCCATCTGTACAGGGTTATCTCTCCCTTCAAAGGTGAACTCTTTGGTGATAGGGCACCTGATCAAAAACCTAATGGATTTTGAGCTCCTGATCAAAAGCTCAAAGGGTCTCTAGATCTACCTGCAGCAGATCTTGTGGTGATAGGGCACCTGATCAAAAACATAAGTGGATTCCTACCTGGGTGGTAGAAGAGTTGATGTACCCAGATTTGGTGAACCACTATAAATTTTCTTGTGTCGTCTGTGTTGCTCTGTGATATCTTTGTGTGCTGTGTTGTTGTGGTAGTCTAGCTTATTTCTTTTCTCTAATTACTTTTATTAGTATTTTAATTCTGCAATAAATCTAAACAATTTTTTTAATACTCTATTCCCCCCCCCCCTCTAGAGTAAAACCTATCTATCCCTCACTTTCAGAATGTAAGGACCTTCTTCCACAATCATGAAGATCCTTGGATCCACAGCTTCCATGAAAAATCTAATCCTTTCTTTCCACATGGGAAAGTTGTTCTTTGTGCACAAAGGAAGCTTGACAAAATCTTTAGCCTTATCCATGTTTGGTATATCTCAAAAGACAACTAGAGAAGGAATAGATCAAGGTGTTAACCTTTTAGTGATCAACCTCCCTCTGATACCAATTGAATGAATTCAGTTGTCTACCTAAATCACCTAGAGGGGGTGAATATGTGAGTTGTGCGTCTTTTTGCAGAATAAAAATTTAGCGATCTATGCACAAATATCAACCAAGCAATCACTGACGACAAAAGATTTATAGTGGTTCCCCAACCTTGGGTATATTCACTTTCCCTCACCGATCTAGCAAATCACTAGACTCAACTACTCTACTATCTCAGATTGAAAACTAATCCTACACCTCAGAACCAAGTTCCTATAATCTCAATCGAAACGGATCTACACTCGGAAGATAAATCTTCCTACAACTCGAAGAGAAATCTCCTACAAGAATTAATAGAGATAAATTGAAAATACAAACAAATGATCTTAAAATCTTGAAACAATCTGGCTGGATCTTCTTCTTTATGAATTTTGGCTCTGTCAGATTTGTTGAAGAAGAACTCATGGCAAGAAAGAGATCTGAAGATTTCTTTTGATTTCAGCCGATCGGAACGATGATGGAGAATGAACAACAATCACGATCTGGAAATCAAACTTGATCTGAATCCTTTGAGTCGAAAACCCTAGCACGTGCACGATGAAGATCAGCGGTGTCAGCGGCTTTCCTTTTTAACGAGAGAGAACAAGATTCAGAAAACTTCGGGAAATTATGACGGCTTATTAAAAATTATTGTTAGGATTTGTCGGTTGACAAGACCTTATATAAGATCTCCCTAACAGTCATAATTAGTCTTAATGACATATACGTGGACCAATCACATCATGTGATTTGAAAATCCCATCAATTCTAGACTTAATAGAAATTTCTGCAAAACTGAACTCCAGTTCTCGAGAGAGAAGAATACTACTCGAGAACTAGGAATTGCTTCTAGAGAGCTGGCTTGACCTCTCGAGATAATGCAGTCAATAGCGTTGAGTCAAGTCTTAGCATTCAACACTCTCAATGCTTTAGAATTTGAATACATCAAGATTCAGATTGCGTTGAGACATCTCTCGACATTCAACGCTTTCACTGTTGAGTACTCGAGTACTGTCTTGAACTTCTTTAGTACTGGACGGAACTTCTTGAGTACTGAACTTAGAAAATATTTTTGATTCGAAAAGAAAGTTACTCGAGAACAAGAAGTGATTTCTCGAGAGAAAAAGAACTTCTCTAGAATAAGGTAAAGGATTTCTCATGAACTAAGGATTGTTCTCGAGAACTACTCGAGAACAAGACAACTTCTTGAGAACTACTCGAGAACAAGACAACTTCTCGAGAACTACTCGAGAACAAGACAACTTCTCGAGAACTATACTTAGAAAATTTCTGAGATACAAAACTGAATACTCGAGAGGTAGAGATAAATTCTACTCGAGAGCTATAACATAGTTACTCGAGAACTAAAGTAATATTACTCGAGAACTAACTTTTGTACTCGAGTAATAAGACTCACTACTGGAGAACTAACAGTATACTCGAGAGATGGACTTAGAGAATTTCTGACTTTTAGAAAAATTTTCTTCTTGAATATACTCATCACTAATAATTCATCCATTGATCCAAGTGCTTGAATATGAAGTGTATCCCAATAGAGAGGCTACACATGAGTCAACACTTTGGATCACACAATGAGGGATTACATTATATGGTCCTGTATTTATGACCCGCTGTAGACTAACATTATTCTACACTTAGCAATAGAGTCCTGCAAACACATAACTAAAATATAATATCAAATACAACTTAATTCATCTTAGTTCAAGACTTCAAGCAAATCTGGGTTATTGTCGATGCAATACCCAACATTTTTCTTTAACATAGCAGAATCAATCATTTCAACCTCCTCACATACTATATTTTGAATTTGACCTAGAGGACTATACATGGATTAGACAGCAGTTTGGATGTCCTTAAAATGAGCTGGTCTATACATGAATTAGATAGGAATTTGAATGGCCTCAAAATGAGCTGGTTGGCAACTAGACTCAGCCGTTTGGTCTCCATTATACCATAGGGGAGGATGGCCTAAAGTTTCTCTGATGCTATTTGAGATCCAAGTAGCATGCTCAGATCTAGCCTTTATCATTACCCTCTCCCCCTTTATGGCTTCTCTTTCCATATTATCCCTTAAATCATTCTTGTGAAATCTTACTTGACCATCAAGATAATTGATTCCTGAAGTTAAATCATTCTTGACTTTTAGTAAATGGTCATCCAAATCCTTCTCAGAAGCCTTGATGTCCTTAATCAATGAGGCTTAATGAGTTGTCAGTTGAGTTTCCATGTCCTTTGTGGCAGAAGTTATCTTGGTTTCTAGAGCAGTAGTTCTTTTAGCCAGCTTGACCAGTGATTCATTATTCATTACAGTCATGTTCTCATCCATTATTCTTTGATTCTCAAGAACATAGTCATGCTTTATAGCTATTTCATCTTCAGTTTTCTTTGATTCTTATTATTGTTTAGCAATGTAAACCACAACATTTGCTCCCCTTTCAAAGAAATCTGTCATATACCTCTTTAGAAGATTTACTTCATTCTTATAGATTTAATGTCCTGAGCTAACTGAAACTACAACTCCTTGTTTCTTTCATTCAGATACTTCTCAAGTTGAGTTCTTTGCTGGTCAAGCCTAATTTGTAATTGAATTAGCAGTGAGCTTGAATCCACTGGAGGAGCAGATGTTGGTCTAGATTGTATAATCTTCTTATTTATTTTACTTTTCTTCTTTAGTTCAGACAATTTCCTTCTCTTTAGCTGAGTGGCTTCCTCCTCCTCCTCAGATTTTGATGAACTAACCACCTCCAAGGATGTAGGATCTTTACTGTTTCAGTAGTTGGGGCCTGATCTGCTAACTCCCCCTCAACAAGTGCAACTTCTTCACAAATATTGGTGGTATCTAGGTTGATCTCATCTTGCTGAACTTCAGCATCTGGAACAGGGTCCTTTGGAAGTTCAATCATCTCCCCTTGGATATGTATATTTGTATCTAGAAGTATTTCTTCTTTAGTCTTCTTGGGGATTTCATCCTCCATCTCTCTATCAGGCATTTCTTTTCAGGAACCTTTGTTTGTTCCAGCTTTTATACAACTTCCATTATTATTGTATTTACTGTATCCATTTGAATTTCTGGCAGATCATTGAGGTTCTCCCGCTCAATTTGATCCTTCTCTTTTATATTCCCCCTGCACCTGATCACCAGTTCTAGGTGAGGTCCTTAGAGAATTCTCAGCTATTGTATCATCCTATTTTTCAGAGCTTGTACTTTCTTGTTCTCCAGATTAACTAGAAGAATCTTCTTCCACAACTACAACTGTTGGGTACATTGGAAAATGTGTACCTGATTTGAAGAAGTCCAACTTAGCTCAATGATATACATCAAGGTGTATTTGATGTTGTTTTGAGTTGACATGTGCAGGTGAAGAAGTGTTAAAGAATGCAGAAAAATATTCTAAGTCCATGTGTCGACACCTGAAGAAACAGTGTTGATACTTCAGAATATTTGTGTCGACACTTGAAGGAAGCTGTGTCGACACAGAGAAAGATAGTCGACCACATTTGTGTCGACACTGGGAGGCTGTGTCGACACAATGAGATAGAGTCGACACACATTTTGGCAGAAGTTGACAATACTTGTGTCGACACCAGAAGACTAAGTCGACACATTTTTGCAGAGTCAACAATTGATGTGTCGACACCTGAAGGCAGTGTCGATACATACTGAGTTCTGAATCTACAACAACTGTGTCGACACACAGGACTTGTGTCGACACACTGCAAAGTCAAGACCAAGTTATTTTCTGAAGAAAGATGAAGTGTTGAGTCGACATAAATTCTCTGTGTCGACTCATTCTCAAAATAAAGTTCTGAAGAAGCTGTGTCGACTTAAAGGCAAACTTGTCGACATCATCAAAGGCTGTGTCGACACCAAAGTTACTTGTGTCAACACATATAGACAGTTGGTCTCGACACTTCCTGACAGTCTGTCTCAACACTTTGCTGACCAAGACTAAGGCACAAGATCTGTTTGAAGACTTGACAGCTGTGGGTTGCAGCCAGTTAACTGATGTTGTCAGACTTGTCAGAAGACAGTTATAAATCGGATCAGCCGGTTACCATTAAGAAGGTCTATAAATAGACAGATTCAGAGAGAAGAAAAAAGATTGAACTTTGGCAATCAAATTGAGAAATCAAATCAAGAAGGAGTAATACACAAAAGAAGATCTTCATCAGAAGATCTAAGAAGACGATCTCAGGATCGATCTAAGAAGAGTTCTAACAAAAATTCAGAAGTATCATCAAAGGTGTTGGATAGAGAGGGATCCACCCATTTTTGAAGAAGAAGAAGGAAGGCATCAGTGGTTTCTCAAGAAGCTGTTTGGAAATCAACTCAGCTAAGTTCAGATTCAAGAAGCTTTGAAGAAAGCTCAGATTCAGTTGATTTCATCAGCTGATCAAGAATTGTCTTGTCCTCTTCTCTCTCAACAAAGGCAAGACATTAAAACTTCTTTTATAAATTTCTGTACGATCTGTTTTACACAGATCTGAGTTGTAAGCCTGTGATATAAAGGCTGAGTGTAGGAGAGTTGATCTCTGAGTGGTAGGGCTGTTTGCCTGAGTGTAGGAGAAGGTTCTTCTCTGAGTTGTAGGCCTTGTGGCTAGGCTGAGGTAGGGATGTTGTGCCTGAGTTGTAGGAACCTATCCAGGTTCTGAGCTGTAGGATCTGAGGATCTGAGAATAGTGGAAGTTTGGCCGAATCTAGCATACTGCTAGATAGGTGAAGGGGGAAAGTGGATGTACCCAAACCTTGGGGAACCACTATAAAACATTGTGCAATCTGTGATGATTAAATTTCTGTGATTGCTGTGCTGGTTGTTTTAATTTTGTGATTGAATTCTGCCTAAAAGTATAAACAAGCAATTAAAACCTATTCACCCCCCCCCCTCTAGGTGTTTAGGTTGTCTTGAAAGTAAAACTATCAAGTGGTATCAGAGGGAGGTTCCTCAAAATGTAACGGTCCAGGCCCGCCAACCTGCGGGACCCAGCTGGCACCGCCGGCCCACCAGTAGTCCAGACCCGGGCCCACCAATTGGTGATGAGGAGTGGTTTGAAAACTCCTTATCAAGGAGGTCTCGGGTTCGATCCCCGGCCTCAACAACCCGCCTGTGAATGGAGAGGGGTTGGGGTGTACGACCTGCAGGCTTGAATGTGATAGGCTTACTGCCAGTAGTGGGCCCGGGTCTGGACTACTGGTGGGCCGGCGGTGCCAGCTGGGTCCCGCAGGTTGGCGGGCCTGGACCGTTACAAAAAGTGCACTTTTTGTAACGGCCTCCCCAGCACCACACTCGCAAGGACGGCCGCCGGCACCCCCAGCATCCAGCTCGAAGGGTTCAGCCTAACCAGGTCTGCAGACCATGCACCCCAACCCCTCTCCACGCCTGTTTTTCAGCAGCGGTAGGTTGTTGCCACTGGGGATCGAACCCAGGACCTTGATAAGAGACTCTTTACCACAGCTCTCATCACCAACTGAGCTGCAGCTCAGTTGGTGATGAGGAGTGGTTTGAAAACTCCTTATCAAGGAAGTCTCGGGTTCGATCCCCGGCCTCAACAACCCGCCTGTGAATGGAGAGGGGTTGGGGTGTACGGCCTGCAGGCTTGAATGTGATAGGCTTAGTGCCAGTAGTGGGCCCGGGTCTGGACTACTGGTGGGCCGACGGTGCCAGCTGGGTCCCGCAGGTTGGCGGGCCTGGAACGTTACAAAAAGTGCACTTTTTGTAACGGCCTCCCCAGCACCACGCTCGTAAGGACGGCCGCCGGCACCCCCAGCATCCAGCTCGAAGGGTTCAGCCTAACCAGGTCTGCAGACCATGCACCCCAACCCCTCTCCGCGCCTGTTTTTCAGCAGCGGTAGGTTGTTACCACTGGGGATCGAACCCAGGACCTTGATAAGAGACTCTTTACCACAGCTCTCATCACCAACTGAGCTACAGCTCAATTGGTGATGAGAGTTGAAAGAACTCCATCACCAGCACCACGCTCGCAAGGACGGCCGCCGGCACCCCCAGCATCCAGCTCGAAGGGTTTAGCCTAACCAGGTCTGCAGACCATGCACCCCAACCCCTCTCCGCGCCTGTTTTTCAACAGCGGTAGGTTGTTGCCACTGGGGATCGAACCCAGGACCTTGATAAGAGACTCTTTACCACAACTCTCATCACCAAGTGAGCTGCAGCTCACTTGGTGATGAGAGTTGTGGTAAAGAGTCTCTTATCAAGGTCCTGGGTTCGATCCCCAGTGGCAACAACCTACCGCTGTTGAAAAACAGGCGCGGAGAGGGGTTGGGGTGCATGGTCTGCAGACCTGGTTAGGCTGAACCCTTCGAGCTGGATGCTGGGGGTGCCGGCGGCCGTCCTTGCGAGCGTGGTGCTGGGGAGGCCGTTACACACTAAGCCATTGGACTCATCCAAGCATCTATTCTTTGTCAATCAGCTTGGTATGATAAATGGTCAGGATTTAATCTAATGCTCTGTCCCTGGTCAAAGAATTGTCTATGTTGTTCGACCTGAGATCGACAAACTGATAACAGTTCTTGAGATTTCTCGTCGACCTGAGCATGAAGAAATCTCCTAGTGAAGTAATTTTTGTTGATCTAAGTTCGACGAACTTACTTCAGAAACCTTTCGTCGACCTGAGATAGACAAAATGCTTTCAAATCTTCAGCTGAGATCGACGAACTTGTTTACTCTAAATTATTTCGTCGACCTTAGATCGAAGATCTTCTAACTTTTCGTCGAACAGAGTTTGTCAGTTCATATTCTGGAAAACCTTACATCTTATGTTTTCTTCGACCTTCGTCCCGCACTTTCAGTTCCCCTTGCACTTGATCTTCGTTTTTTTCTTGCAGGTGCATTCATGGCGATTCCAGCAAGCGCTCTTGCGATAATGAAATTTGATACAGGATTCAATATGGATTTTGCCTCATTCCAACACTCAGATCCAATATTTCTTCCCATCCTACAACTTCTAGAAGACAAGCAACTAAAACAACTGCTGTCAATGAGAATCAAATTACCCAGCACAGAAATCAAAGAATGGGTGTACACAGCTACCGTCGATGAGAACAAGATGACCGGCAACATCGCGGGTAACGAAATCTCACTTGCCCCCCGATATTCTTACTGAACTTTTTGGATTGAAAAATGGTGAGAAAGAGTTATAAATTGATTTGGTAGAGTTTGATATAATGCTGAATACAATGGGATACTCTTGAGACAACCCCAATAAACTACTGAAGAAACACCTATCTGCCGATTTCAAATTTCTCGCAGATATAGTTGGGAAAGTCTTGCTGGGCAAGCACACTGCACACGATTATATAACTAGGCATCAATTTCTTATCATGTGTGTAGTGGTAAACAAAAGGAAGGTGGACTGGGCTCAGATCATCTTTGATCTTATCAGGAAAAGAAACAGTAAAAAGGAAGTGAACTTCGGACGGATCCTAGGAATCTTCTTGACAGCAAAGGCTGCTGAATCACTGGTCTCCCAGACCACATTCATCAATGCTAGCAAAAGCCTCACATGTGCCTTGTCTGGCAGGTGGGAGAGGACAATCACAAAGCCCTCTAAGGCTTCATCCTCTGCCACCCAAGCTTCCAAAAGTACAAGGGCTATTACAACCACTCCCCACCCCACTGAAGGACTCCTTTCCACTCCTCCACCACCTCATGTCCCTCCAGTTCCATCCCAACAACAAGTCCAATAAACCCCACTTTCCACTACCATTCACATCCATACCCCAACACCTCCAGCAGCTCCAATTCCCTCTTCACCTACACATCTCCATCTCCTCATCCTTCACCTCAACCTAACACTTCCATCCCTACACCACCTCTATCCCATCTACCATCTCATCTGGTTGACATCAACCTCTCCTCCCTTCCCTCTTTCAACTTGCTTTCCTATCCCCTGAACTCTCCATCCCCACAACATGACTCTCCCTTAGAAACTCCACCTCCACCTCCACTCATCCATCCTCCAGCACCATATACTCAGTTAGCTACTCCACCAGTTTTTGCCTCTCCAACCCTGTACCCCTCTCTTACCCCCACCATCATACCTCTTCTCACCCCATTACTCAAAACTCTTATTACAGAGGCCATTTCCCCTCTTGTTGCTTCTATCTCATCCCTTGCTGCTCAAATCTCTACACTGACCACTGCTCCATCTTTAGTTGGGGGCCTGGCCTCAGCCACTGCTGAAACCAGGCAGGGGGAGATACTTCATGAAGAAGTAGCAACAGTAACAGGACTAGTTGTACATATATCAGATACAACAGAAGCAGCAGCATATAGTATAGATTCTGATATAATTAATCTAATTCAATTTATTGAAACTGACATGGATATTGATGAGTCAGTTATAGCAGAAATAAATACTGTTGGTGATGTTATCATCCATCCCACAGTAGACTTGGTAATTTTGTTAAAGACTTTTGATACAGCTTATCTAAGTCTCCCTCTAGCTGAATATACTAATTCATCAATGGCTATTATCCCCTACTCCTCCCCAATAAGTTTTGATGTTGCTAAGCAACTTAAAGACAGTTTTTCCAAGATTTCTGAAACTCTAGCAGAGACAACCAAGGCTGATTCAGTCAGAGCCTCCTCCACTCCAAAAACATTTTCTGTTCCAACATTTATCATGGATGATTCCCCAATGCCTGATATGGATGCCATGATCATGGATGATATTGAAGAAGAGAATAAGGCAGCTGCTGAAAGCACTGTCACAAGTAACTCTCCAAGATCAATTGATATTCCTCCTCTAGCTCTCTTCCAGCATGGAAAACCCTCCATTTCTAATGAGTTCCTAAAAGAGATAGATGACTTGTATAATAATCCTCAACGACCATCTGATGATGATGATGAGGATGATGATGACTCTGATGAGGAACCCAAGAAAAAGAAAGTCTCAAATAAAATGAAAGCTCCACCTCCTCCTGATCCCAAACCTGTAAACACTAATGACACACCCTACTATATTCTACAAAACATAACTCCATACAAGGGTATGCCAGCCTGAATGTGGCTATCCAAGAATGAACAAAAGGCAAGAAATAAGAGCAGAAGGTATTCTCCTCACCCATAGAAATTCAGAAGAGACCCTCCTCCTCCTCCTCCACCAGCTGCTGGTGCTTCTGGAACTAGTTCTCAAAAGTCAGATGCACCTTCCAAGCCCTCCTACACCAGAACATATCAGAGGCATGAAAGATAATCAAGACAGCAGTTCCATGGAAGTAATCAGCAGAGAAATACTAGCTGTACAGAACAAATAAAAGAGAGTGTATCAAAAACCAAAGTTCTCTCCTCCTCAACCACAGGCTGAACAAAGAAGACACTCTGTACCTAAAGGAAAATACAGTGAGGCAACACCTCCCAAATCCTTATACACTCAAAGTACTGAAAGCCAAGCTGAGACAAATTTTTAAGCACAGTCTACAAATTTCAAGCCTGTTGCACTGCTATCCTCACAGGAAGATCAATCATTTGTTAGTCAGGATGATGATCCAAACTTCAGGATGGTCAGGCTTCAAGAATTAATTGCTCTATCACAGATGAAAAAGGCCAGAGAAGAAAGACAGGATCCAACAAAATTCTCTACAATGTCCACATACAGAGAAAAAGAACTTGAAATGCTTCAGGTAAGCAAGAAGCTGTTTGACCCTACTGAATAAATGACTAGACATCCAGAAGTAATTGTTCCCAGAACTTCAAATCAGACAATGATTGGAGCAGCTGATTTATATATGTCAAAAGAGAAGTTGTCAATCCTAATAGGGAAATTATATTTACAAACCCTGGAGAAAAGAAGAAGGAAGAAAAATCCAAGAAGTAAAGCGGACAATCCTAAAGAAAAATTGCTACTTGTGGTATACTTTGTTAAATTTATGTTGTTTTTCTGTTACAAAGCTATGTACATATATCTGCTGCACTTGTTATCATTATCTGCCAGATATATATTGTGTTTCTGCATTGTATATTTCTTTTGTATTGAGTCTGTTATTAGTGACCTCACCTAAATAGGGGGAGATTGTTGGAACCCCTTGTTGGATTTGGGCTAGGTTCACTGAGTTAGGATATGACCCAGCATGTATAGATCATAGTTGTGTTCTAGAGTCTATGACAATTTCTTGAGTCAACAGTACAAAGGACCAGCCTCCAACCCTACAAGAGACTCAAGACTTAGAGAACTCAAGACTTAGAAAAAGAAGTTCTACATTCGTCGAACTCCGGTCGAGGAAAGTCGAACTCAGCTAGACGAACTCAGGGAGAATTCTCTAAGCCCAACTCGACGAACTCTGGACAAAGTACTAATTGCTTTAATAAGAAACTCAGTCGACGAACTAAAACATCAGCTAGAAGAACTCTGTTCTCTAATCGACTAATCCTTGTAAAAGTGGTTCAACACTCAGAAAATATTCTAAGTTCAGTTTTCCGACTCAGCTCGACGATCTTGGACCACTATTGGACTAACTCTATTCTCAAGGCTTAGTTCGATGATCTTAGACCTAAGCTCGACGAACTTGATGCATAGAAGGAAGTTATCAAGTAGCATTCAGAGGTCGACGATCTTGGATCTCAGCTCGACGAATAGATATTCTCAGCTCGACGAACTGTGGACTCAGATCGACGAATTCAGTCTGATTCTTTTTCCCTTTTGTCCTTTTTATGTGGCAATAATTCCTGAGTAATTAATGCTCTAATATTCTTTGAATATTACCGTTATATAAGAGCATTAATTATGGTCTTCATCAGGATTACTGTCTGCCATTTTTATAAGGTATAGTTGGGGAAACAAATCAATGCAGAAAATATTCCAAGGCCGTCAGCATTTATTGCAGAAGGAAATTAAAAATTCAAAAACATAGAACAAGAAGGGATGACAGAAGACAAGAAGAAGAACATCAATAAAAAAAATCAAGCGTCTTCTTCCTTCACATTCTCAGGAACTCTTTGAAGGACAACATATACTACTGCATCTATCAAACTGTTTCTGAAGCTTTTCTAGTCAAGATTGAAGGCTAAAAGCCCTCCACCTTTAAGCAAAGCTCTCATCTTCCTGAACCATTCAACCTCTCAGGGGGAGCTTTGACACCATCAAGAATCCACATAGTCTTCTCATTGTGACTTGAGAAAAGAAGAATTCCATCACTCTCTCTTCCTACCTCTGTACAGGGTTTTAATTCCCTTCAAAATTATTCTGGTTGCAAGTCTCCTACCAAAAGACATGAGGATTGGTTTTGTTGAGCACCTTATCAAAATCTCATTGGTGGCAGTCACCTGATCAAAAACCTGAGTGGATTCCTACCTAGGGTGGTAGAAGAGTGGATGTACCCAAGTTTTGGGAACAACTATAAATTCTTGTGTTGTCTGTGTGCTTGTGTTTTTCCTATGTGCTTGTGCTGTGATACATTTTGTTGAGTAACTCAGTCATATTTTCTCTAGTTCATCTGCTGCACTAGGTCACTCTTACACATATATCATAGTAACATACTTTGTTAAAAAGACTCCTTATTTCTGCAAAAATTCAAAAGATTTTAAAAACTCTATTCACCCCCCCCCCCCCCCTCTAGAGTTATTCAGTGCTTACCCTATCTTTCAGCGACCTCAGTCAATCTATTCCTTTACTGATTTGCGAAGGGAGTTCTTGCTCAGATTTTCTACTTCAACAAAGAGAAAGGGCGGTCAAGAAGCCCACTTTGAGATCAAGCAG
Source organism: Platanthera zijinensis (assembly GCA_039513925.1). Classification (NCBI taxonomy): domain Eukaryota; kingdom Viridiplantae; phylum Streptophyta; class Magnoliopsida; order Asparagales; family Orchidaceae; genus Platanthera; species Platanthera zijinensis. The sequence goes on from CM077080.1 coordinate 109,668,813, forward strand.
CGAGAGACCGAGAATTGGTCTCATTTTGTGGATCGTTTTAAGAGAGAGATATTGGACATTGAGATCGTTGACCAGGAGGTGTATCGAGTGGCTCTCATTAACAGTCTGCATGAAGGACCTCTCAAGTTCAAGGCTAACGTCTGAGCGCCAAGGATGTATCAAGAGCTGATTGGTTTAGCCAACTCATACATCTGTGGTGAGAAGAGCAACCCCCGCTTTGTTTCTAGGCTTGTAGCCGAGAAAAATCCTCCTCCTTATAAGCAGCCTCTGAGGTCTCCTCGAAAAGACTTTTCATCCCACTCTAGGAAAGCAAAAATGTTCCATCATCATCAATACCCCTTTTTGGGCCAGGATCGTTCCCACGAACGATTGCAACCGCTACCAGCCTCACCTCTGCAAATAGCTTCGATGCATCAGTCACAAGATAATGACTTATCATACTCTGGACTCGATGAGGCCATGATAGAAGTCTACCAGATCATGAAGGATAGGGCAAATTCAAAAGGCCTTACCAGTCGGCAAATCAAAGTTCAAGAGATTCAGAACCATTCTGTGAATTCCACCGAGAGAAAGGTCATTTAACTGAAGAATGCAAGGCCCTTCGGCGGTTGGTTGAAAGATTTCTTGTCGAGGGTAAGATCAATGACTTCGTCAAGAAAATTAATACTTCAAATCCTTCCACCTCCAAGGGCAAGGAGGTTGCTGAAGTTCAGATGAAGTGTGTGGAGATAGCGGATGTAGGCCAACTGGGGCCTAACGATGTTCAATCGGAGTGCATCGATGTCATTGACGAAGGTCCCCTTGGAAGACTATTCTAATGCGAAGAGGGCACATTTCTTGCGTCAACAGTTATGACCAATCGCAGCTCCTCAAAGCCCCTCGCAATCATGACCGGTTGCTTTTAATTTACTCTTCAATCATTTTTTCTCTAAAACACTTCTAAGTGTTCTTTCATTTTCATTCAATAAAGCTTACGTTAGAGATCTCATACTTACACAGTTCCCTTTTTGTAATGCTTCTCCTCCATATTTTTCTCTTTGCTAAAGAGATCACTGAACCACTGAAATATCACAAATCTTGCTCAGGGCCCCCTCGAGATTGTTCACTTGTATAAGACCACAACGACCATATATCGCAAGGAGTTTTCGCATATGTGTAGTGGGGGCCGTTCAACTCTCGTGCGGAGGATGACGGGACTTCGGATCCTAACCAGCATTTAACACAGAGTGCGATTCTAGGGAGGACCCATGTGTTAGCACTGCTATGCTTCGCTAAAGGATACATTACAGTTACGATGATCTTTGCATGACAAGCAATGGCGATCAAGTGTAACCTTGTCTCTTCGATCATCTCACAATTTTGACGGCCGAACACTCTTTGGTACTCTCAATCTGTGCCTTCGTGGGGCCCACAACTCTGCTGATCAATTCGCAGACAAGTAATAGGCCACTTGGCACAACTAGTCTAATTGATCAACGATGCTTGTAACCCGAGGCATGAGAGAAGTGCATCTGTCGATTCCTTCTCAGGAATTTTCGTGCTTGTTTTTCTTTTGTGCCCTTCAAAGGGAGCACGAACAGCCCGCTTTAGGTAGGAGTATCCTTTGGATGATTTCTTTTAAAGGCAAGCAGTGCATAACGCCCAAGGGGAACACCTGTGGCAGCATCCAGTATTTTTTCGATCATCATCGAGGCGTAGCCCTCCTTTGTCTTTCTGCCTTTTTACTGGTTAATAAGTCAAATTCGACCTATTCTAAGGATTGACAATATCCTTTGGGCTTATGATTATCTTATATAAGCTACCTGTGTGAAGTTCTATCAGATTGTTATCCACGAGCTCTCTTGTCAGATGCTAATGACACAAATCATTTAGTCAAAGTATCTTGTTCTCCTTGCTTGACAAGTCAAGTTATTGTAAGTCTAGATTAAGATGGTTTCATCTTGCTGATCTGGATTTCATGTTAACATTATATCTGATCACGCGAGACGATCATTATCACATTCTGATCTTTATTCAGTTGATAGCAGAGATTGTAGGATATCTCTTCTATCATATCTTATCATATCAAAAGGCAACATTCGCAGGTTCTCTCCAGATACTTGCAATTTAGTTTTCTTTCATATCTGCTTGTTCACTCTTCTTTTGCAGAGCTTAGCAGATATTTGCAAGTCCCATTCAGGCACTTGCAGCTTAGTTTCTATTACATATATATGCTACTCAGTCTACTTTTGCAGAGCCTAGCAGATATTTGCAAGTCCTATTCAGGTACTTGCTGCCTAGTTTTCTACTTCATATCTACTTGCTCACTCTTCCTTTGCAGAGTTTAGCAGATATAGGAAAGTTTTGTCCAGGTACTTGCGGCTTAGTTTTCTTTTATATCTGCCTCTTACCCTTCTTATTGCAGAAGTTAACCAGTACTTGCAAGCTCCCTTAAGGTACATGCAAGTTGTCATTTTCCTATGCTTTCATCTCATTGCTCTTTTACAGAACCCACTAGGAGACATTCACATCTTCTTCATTTTGCAAAGGCAACCAAGGTACGCATATAGTGTACCTATTTTTTCCTACTTTGACTTTTCTCCTTCGCAAGTGAAAGACAGGCATTAGAAAAATTTTCTCAGAGGAGAGACATCAGGTTCCACCTCTCCTTTTCCTTTTTTTCTCGAGGGAAGGATCACGATTTTCGTGGGTCACCAACTTTTTAGAAGTTCACTTCGGAACTTGAAAAAGTGCGGGGATTATATTAACCCCCAAAATCTGTAATCCCTTCCCAAGGTCTCGAGCTCGTAAATCGCGACCCGCTCAGGGGTTCCCCCCGAGGGTCACAATCTTCCTCAGCCCTCCTTTTTTGGGTAAGGCGGATAGGGTCACCTATCCGCTCAGGTCTTGCGGCTAGGACGGTCTCCCAAGTCTAATCGCCCCAGTTGCATAGCCATTGCGTGCCCTGCGGGACGACGGGCTGCTTCCATAGCTCACCCTCGCAGGCCATGCGGTTTGGCCAGCTAACTGTGCAGCATTCTTCCATGTAAGAGGCAACCTACATTAGTCCGCTGGGTCGTTCCGCCGGTGTCAACCCTCGGCCAGCGTAACCATCGTGGGCCCGTCCAACTCCTCCTGCATCAGGTTTCTGCCTGCCCTAGGGGCATCCCGCTCCTCCGACCGTCTCTCCTAGGGGTGGCCTGGCTTCAGACCGCCTCCCTAGGGGTGGCCTGGATTTGAGGCCGCCGCCCAAGGGGAAGCCTGGCTTCAGGCCTCCACCCTAGGCGCGGCCTAGCTCTCAGGCCGCCGCCCTAGGGGATGCCTAGTGCTCAGGCCGCCGCCCGAGGGGCGTCCTGGTGCTCAGGCCGCCGCCCTAGGGGTGGCCTGGTGCTCAGGCTGCCGCCCTAGGGGCGGCCTGGCTTTAGGCTGCCGCCCTAGGAGCGGACTAGCCCTTAGGACGCCGCCCTAAGGGCAGCCTGGTGCTCAGGCTGCTGCCCTAGGGGCGGCCTCGCTCTCAGGCCACCGTCCAAGGGGCGGCCTGGCTTCAGGCCGCCTCCCTAGGGGAAACGTGGCTCTCAGACCGCCGCCCTAGAGGCGTCCTGGCTTCAGGCCGCCGCCCTAGGGGCGGCCTGGCTTCAGGCCGCCGCCCTAGCAGCGGCCTGGTTCTCAGGCCGCCGCCCTAAGGGAGGCCTGGCTCTCAGGCCATTACCCTAGGGGCGGCCATGCTCTCAGGCCGCCGCCCTAGGGGCATCCTGGCTCTCAGGCAGCCGCCCTAGGGGCAGCCTGGCTCTTAGGCAGCCGCCGTAGGGGCGTCCTTGCTGTAAGGCTGCCGCCCTAGGGGCTTCCTGGCTCTCAGGCCGCCGCCCTAGGGGCGGCCTGGCTCTCAGGCCGCCGCCCTAGGGGCGGCCTGGCTCTCAGGCCGCCGCCCTAGGGACGGCCGGGCTCTCTGGCCGCCGCCCTAGGGGCGGCCTGGCTCTCAGGCCGCCACACTAGGGACAGCCTGGCTTCAGTCCGCCGCCGTAGGGACGGCCTGGCTCCCAGGCCGCCCGCTTAGGGGAAGCCTGCTCCAGGACGCCGAGCCCTCTGCTGCCCTTAGCGTGGCCTGCTCCTCAGGCCGTTCCGCCTCCTCTGTTAAGGTCTCCCGACGACCTGCGGACTCAAAACGTTAGTCCACCGAGTCTGTCGAGGTCATTGACGGCCTGCTCCTCAGGCCGCGCTGCCTCCTCTGCTCAGGTATCCCAATGACCTGCGGTCTCAAAACGTCAGTCCACCGTGTCCGCCGTTGTCATCGACGACCTGCTCCTCAGGTTGCGCCGCCTCCTCTACTCAGCTCTCTCGACCACCTGCGGACTCAAAACGTCAGTCCGTTGAGGTCATCAACCTGCTTTCAGAGTCTGCCCACTCCTCCATGATGACGTCACTAGGCCCCACTTCAAGAAGATTCCCCTCAGGCCTATATATAGGCCCCGAGACCTCTCATTTTTGGGGAAGCGGAGCAGAACTACCACTGCCATCAAGCCCTGCAGACTCAGATTTTTCAGTCCACCGAGCTCTCCACAGTTCTGCCAGCAAGCCCTACGGACTAAGATTTCCAGTCCACCGAGCTCTCCACAATTATGCCAGCAAGCTTTGCAGACTCAGATTTTCAGTCCGCCGAGCTCTCCACAGTTCTGCCAGCAAGCCCTGCGGACTCAGATTTCCAGTCCGCCCAGTTCGCCCAGTTTCTTATACTTAGTCTCTAGCACCTCTTTTTCTCAGCCACCAGCTTCCCCTTGTACCCTTTACTGCTTTTACATGTAATGGTGCAATAGCATGTTGTAATCTTGCTTCTTGATTAAAGGAAAAGCTTGTCACAAGAGTGGCATTCAAGTTGTGGCGGCCAAAGTCTGTTGTTGCCACTGCAAGCGGCTCCGTCTCTTCTTTCCCTCTCTCGGTCTAACCATCAGAGCTCAACCGCCAAAGTACAGTCTGCTCGACATCTCCTGATCAAGCTTCTCCTCTGCTCGAACAAGCTTCTCCTCTGCTCGAGCAAGCTTCTCCTCTGCTCCAGCAAGCTTCTCCCTATCTCCTGAGCAAGCTTCTTCTCTGCTCGAGCACGCTTTTTATCTGACCGAGCAAGCTCCTTCCTTGCTCGATCAAGCTCCTTCTCTGCTCGAGCAAGCTCCTTCTATGCTCGAGCAAGCTCCTTCTCTGCTCGAGCAAGCTCCTTCTCTGCTCGAGCAAGCTTCTTCTCTGCTCGATCAATCTTCTTCTCTACTCGAGCAAGCTTCTCCTTTGCTCGAGCAAGCTTCTCCTCTGATCGAGCAAGCTTCTCCTCTGCTCTAGCAAGCTTCTCCCTTGCTCCTGAGCAAGCTTCTTCTATGCTCGAGCAAGATTCTTCTCTTCCCGAGCGAGCTCCTGCCTTGCTCGAGCAAGCTCCTTCTCTGCTCGATCAAGCTCCTTCTCTGCTCGAGCAAACTCCTTCTCTGCTCGAGCAAGCTTCTTCTCTACTCGAGCAAGCTTCTTCTCTACTCAAGCAAGCTTCTCCTCTGCTCAAGCAAGCTTCTCCATTGTTTCAAACCTCGCCGCCATCCCCACAACCTTCTTATTCTTCTAGCTTGTGAGATCGAATAACCCGTCAACTGGAGGACGCATTTCACGCATCAATAGGTCTGATGAAGATTTTGCTGCCTTCTCTAGGCAATTCAAGAAGTTCATGAAGAAGAAGCACTTGAGAGGCCGGCCTTCCTCCTCCTCTCATCCCAAGGATGACTACTATAAGGGAAGGAGTAAATCCTTTAAGGAGGACAGGTATGGTTCCAAAACTAGTAAACAGGTTTCATCTAACTTGACTTGTTGTCATTGCAGAAAGCTTGGACATGTAATAGTCGACTGCCCAGTCAGAAGAAGGGAACATGGTGAGAAAAAGGATCACCAGCAAAAAGGCAAGAAAGAGAAATCCCTCATTGCTAAGAAGCAAAGAAGCTGTACTGACACCTCCTCATCATAGTCAAAAGAAGAAGAAGAATCCTACATAGGGTTGTACTCTACTGAATATGGAGCTGAAGAAGCATACTGCATTAAACGGCTGGCTGCTATAGAAGAAGAAGTTGAGAAGGTTCTTCCTGTTGCAAGGGTTGAAGTCAGGGACCCTCTATCACAGTCTGATTGTGATTCAGAGGTGGATTATGAAGAAGACAACTCCTGCCTTGGGCAGATGGCTAGGTCTGATTAAGAACTCAGCTAGGATCAGCCTGGTCTAAGCAAGGTAATCTCTATTACTATCTCTTCTAGAATAGATTATGAATCAATTCCAGATTCTTGTGCCTCTACATCAAATGATGATGATGACTAAGAATCTGAAGGAGACATCAATCAATTGATTGATAACTATGGTGCACTTCTGCAGGCTCTAAAGAAAAGCAAGCTCCTGGCTAAACGACAAGCTCAGGAAATTTCTTCTCTTCAGCTTACTATTTCAAAATCAGCAAAACTGTTGGATCTGAAGATCTTAGAAGTCAGCAAACTGAAGAATGTAACAATCATTCAGATCAGCACAATAACCTTCAAGAATGACCATATCAGGAATCTTGAAGGAAAGCTCCAAAAAGAGAGGGAACTAGTGACTAGCTACTCCAAGCCTAGTATAGTGTTGCCCTTGATAGACTCCTTCTCCTCCCAAATGGGAAAGAAAGGGTTGGGTTTCAAGGGAAGGACAAGAGCTGTCAATCCCAGGGGAAACAACAAAGCTCAAGTGCAACCACCTGCCTCTAAGCCTCCTGTTAAATTTAATAAAGTGTAACTAACTTCTAACAGGCGTGGCCATGAGAGTATTTATGGTCACTAAAAGAATGCTAGACCCTCTATTGTGAACAAAGATGTTCTACACTATGGTGGTAGATACAACAAGGGTGCAAGTGCCTTTAAGGCAGCCTATGAAGAAATACAAATGGCCCATCATGGACCATTTGTTTTTGGTGCACCAGCCCCGTCAATAAAGGGTAAAGCTGTTGACTGTTCTCCATATCTTCCATCCCACTCTAAGACAAAGGGCAAGGCTGTCAGTAGACCAGACCTGGGCATCTTTGGGGCCATCAAGAGTATGCTTTTTTGAAAAGAAAGCAGCTTCTAGAAGGGCTCAAGATATCCCAAGCACTTCTACTACCAGACCCATCACTTGTCAGACTAGGGCTGGGAAACAGAACTACTGTTGCTGCTCCTTGAACAGAACTGTTGCTGCTCCTTATAGACCAAGAGCTGTTGTTAATATAGCCACTAGACCTGCTATGAAAAGAAGGTACAACATCCATGAGTATTGGTGTTGTGGAAAGGTAGGCCACTTTGCTGTTGATTGCTGACACAATCATAGTGTGCAAAGAGCCAATGTTAGCTTGCCTGTCAGAAAAGCTGCATTCAGGCATAGTCACTTTTAGTCTAACTTGCACCTTGGACCCAATAAAAATTGGGGTCCTAAGGTTAACTGATTTGTGTCTTGTAGGTTTGTCCAAGTGCCCATACCCCTATATGGTACTTGGACAGTGGATGATCCAGGCACATGACTGGAACAAAGAGCATGCTGAAGGATTATGCTCCAGTAAGGAATGGACCAAAGGTTATCTTTAGTTGGTCAGAAAAAGGGGTGATTAGAGGTTATGGTAAGATCTCTAATGGTATAGTCACTATCACTAGAGTATCCTATGTGGAAGGGTTGCAACACAACCTGATAAACATCAGCCAACTCTATGATCTTGGCTATGAAATAGTATTCCACAAGGACGAGTGCCAAATTAGGAGGTTAAGTGACCAAGACGTCATCTTAACAGGCACTAGGAGTGGAAATGTTTACTGTTTAGATTTCCTATGCTTAAGAAAAGACTCATCTATATGCCTAGTTGCATATGAGAAAGCCGCTTCCTGTGTCTAGTGGCACAAGAGGCTAGCCCATCTTAATTATAGGACCATAGGCAAGCTATTCAGCAATGAGCTTGTTAGGAATGACCCTAAGTCTATATATACTAAAGAGGGTATCTACTCTGCATACCAAAAAGGAACACAGACTTAGACCTCCTTCAAGAGCATTGGCACCAAAGACTCGGTGAGGTGCTTATACCTCATGCATATGGATCTGTTTGGTCCAATGCCAATTCAAAGTCTAGGTAGGAAAGTCTACACCTTTGTGGTTTTTGATGACTTTTCCAGATTTGCCTCAGTGTTCTTTCTAAGGTAAGAAATCTGAAACCCCTGATGTCTTCCAGACATTTGTCAAGCAAATTCAGAATTAATTCAACAGCACTGTGGTCAAAATCAGAAGTGACCATGGGACTGAGTTTCAGTCTGAGTGCAAGATAAGATTTTGTGAAGAGCAAGGGATTCATCAAGAATTATCCTCTCCTAAAACACCCCAGTAAAATGGAATTCTTGAGAGAAAAAATAGGACTGTCATAAGGATGGTAGAACCTTGTTAAGTGGCTCATCTCTCCCAGAATACTTCTGGGCTGAGGCAGTTAACACTACATGCTATGTCCTTAATAGGTCTTCTATCACCAAGAGCCATAAGAAGACTCCCTATGAGATCTTGAAGGGCAGAAAACCAAATCTGAGCTATTTCAGGAACTTTGGTGGCAAGTTCTATGTGCTCAACAATAGAAAAGTCCATTTAACTAAGTTTGCTGCCAAGTCCCATGAAGGGATCTTTATTGGGTACAACACTCATAGTAAGGCATATAGAATCTACAATTTAACTAGCCAAGTTGTAGAAGAGTCAATGTATGTTGTTTTTGATGAATCCAACAAGGTTAACAGTGAGCTGCCAAGCTCCTCCTCTTATAGTATTGCAGGTACATAATAGATGTTGGACAAGCTGACCATCAAGGAAGCTTCCTCCATAGTCCAAGATAATGATGATGGACTGTCCATTCCAAGAGAAGGGAAAGACATACCTGAAGACATTGAAGACCAGCTAGCTGAAAACCCTGAAGATCAACAAGCTGCAGTTAGATTGCCTCCAGCTACCAGACTTCTAAGGGACCATCCAGCACACCAAATCATTGGTAATGCAAATCATGGAGTCCAGACCAGAAGCAGAAGCAAGAATACAGCTCTCTACTCAAGCTTTCTGTCTCAAGAAGAGCCCAAGAAGTTTGAAGAAGCAATCAAGAACCAATTCTGGAGTAGAGCAATACAAGAAGAACAAGACCAATTTAAGAGATGCAAGGTCTGTAAGTTGGCTCCCAGACCACAAGGACAAAATTTCATAGGGACCAAGTGGATCTATAAGAACAAGTTGGATCAAGATGGCATTATTGTCAAGAATAAGGCTAGACTAGTAGCTAAAGGCTACAAGCAATAAGAAGGCATAAACTTTGACCAGACCTTTGCCCCAGTAGCCAGATTGGAAGCAATAAGGATATTCCATGCATTTGCTGCCTATGAGGGATTCAAAGTCTTCCAGATAGATGTCAAGTAAGCATTCCTAAATGGGGACCTAAAAGAGGAAGTATATGTGGATCAGCCACCAGGTTTTGTAGATCCTAACTCTCCAAACTTTGTTTATAAGCTTATGAAAGATCTACATGGGCTAAAGCAAGCCCCTAGGGCTTGGTATGAAATCTTGTCCAACTTCCTCATTGAGAACAAATTCTCAAGGGGGAAGATAGACAAGACCCAATTCCTAAGGGAATCTAAGGGCAAGCTTATCCTTATCTAGATATATGTCGATGACATTATCTTTGGATCTATTGATAACAACCTTTGTAGGAAGTTTGCTAAACTTATGCACGGGAAGTTTGAAATGAGCAGTATGGGTGAGCTCAAGTTCTTCTTGGGACTCCAAGTAAGACAGACTGATGATGGCTTGTCTATATCCCAGTCCAAGTTCACTAGGGAGCTAATTAAGAAATATGGTATGGAGAATGCCTCCACCATGAGAACTCCCATGGGGTAAAGTATGCCTATAAGCAAAGATGAGGAAGGGAAACCTGTTGATGAGTCTTTGTATAGAGGGATAATTGGTTCCCTTCTATACCTGACTGCTAGTAGGTCTGACATAATGTATGATACATGTGTCTGTGCTAGGTATCAGACATGCCCTAAAGAATCTCATTACTCTGCTGCAAAGAGAATCTTGAGGTATCTTAAGGGCACACCAGATCTTGGCCTATGATACCCTAGAAATAAGGATTTTGATCTATTAGGATTTTCAGATGCAGATTTTGTAGGCTGCAAAGAAGACAGGAAAAGCACTACTAGAACCTGTCAGTTCTTAGGAAGAAGGCTAGTATCTTGGAGCAGCAAAAAGCAAACTAGTGTGGCTATATCCACTGCTGAGTCAGAGAACATATCAGCAGGCAGCTGCTGTGCTCAGCTGCTGTTGATCCAACATCAGCTCCAGGATTACAACCTTCAGGTTAGTAGAACTCCTTTATACTGTGATTCTACAAGTGCTAATTCTATTGCTAGGAATCCTATCTTACATAGTAGGACTAAGAACATAAAAATTAGATATCATTTTATTAGAGAGCATGTGGAGAAGGAAGACGTCAATCTTGAGTTTGTCCCCACAGACAAGCAAGTGGCTGATATCTTCATTAAGCCATTATATGAAGCAAAGTTCAACACCTTCAAATTTGAGTTGGGTATGTTGAACTTGGCCTAGCATCAGGCACTCCCTTTTGCATTTTTTATGGTGTAGGTATTGTTCCTCTTACAGGATATAAAGACTCCCCAGTGGTATCAATTAACTGATGCTTCTATTGAGGGGGAGTAAGTTACTCTAGAAGGGACAGCCCCTATCTTCCTATTCTGCAAAAGTCAAAAAGGGGGATAGAAGGTCATAGTAAGTTGGAGAGATGACAAGTGGGAGAGATGGCAAGGGGGAGAGAAGGACATATCCAATCATCCGGAGAAGGACATATTTAGTAATCCAAAGATGGACATGTAGAAACTAAGGGATAAGGAGATGATCACTATCATGCAGCAAACCCAAGGGGAGAAAGAGCTGTTCCCATACAGGGGAGAAAGTGATCAAGGCACTCAAGTAAGGACAAAAACGTTGCAACAAATTAGGGGGAGTAGGTGATGCTCGCCAAACAGGCAAGAAATGTGGTACACTTCCTTATGATGCTATGTCAAAATTAAATATTTATTTTGCTGTATAAGTTGTGTATGTCATTGACCAAGGAAAGAAAACAATTTAGATAAGGGTTTTGACTTCTTCAAATAGGGGGAGATTGTTGGGTCCATTGTTCCCAATGTCCCTGATTTGTAAGAAGTCAAACAGGTCAATGTCACACACATCAACTGTATTTGATGTGTATTTGAGGTCATGAGTGCAGTTTATTCCATATCACATTGATTGGATAAGTGGACACAACAATTGGCCGCTGGACATAGCAAAAATCCAATAAGTCCACATGCGTTGAGTGGAGCAAGCTCACTCAATGCCAGAGGTAAGGAATCAATATTATCTAGCTAGAAATTTGCCTAAGTCCACAGGCGTTTAGTGAGTAGAGCTCACTCAATGCCATATAATAAATGGTGTTGAGTCTATCTTAGACTAACTGGTAGATAACAAAAAATATGGCTAAGTACACAGGCGTTGAGTGTAGTCTACTCACTCAACGCCATACAACAAAAGCTATGCGTCAGGCTGTGTTAGTCAAAGCCTACAGAAATCGGCTAAAAATGTGGCAAAGTCCACAGGCGTTGAGTGTGGCCCACTCACTCAACGCCGTACCGCTCTTAGAGTTGAGTGTTGTTGTGCATTTCAATGCCACAAAATAGTTGGGCAACATTTTAACTAAGTCCACTGGCGTTGTGTGTAGCGCCCTGAAACTTAAAAGTGAAACGGGAGGTGTTCGAACAAAGTTCGGGTCTTGGTAGGGTTAATACGGCCTGTGACACGGGAGTGTCACATGGCCGTGTATTGCTCGGTTCATCGAGTTGAGGTCAACGGGCGTTGAGTGATCGAATATGGACTGGGGCACGCGTGTGTCCCACGGCGTGTCAGGCACACGGCATGTGATACGGGCGTATCACATGGACGTGTACTCCTATGGAAGTTTGGTCCTGTGTCAACTTGGGACACGGCTCGGAGCACGGGCGTGTACTATATGACACGGGCGTGCCAGATTATGCACGGTCGTGTGGACACCCGTGTCCACCAAGGGTCGTGATGGTTGGCGTGGCGGTTATTCATGATACGCCACTGGTCACGGGCGTGCCAATGATCCGACACGGGCGTGCCAGGTTGGGACACGGGCGTATACTAACCCGTGTGCTTTTCTGCACTCAACAATCGTGTCTGGATCGAGGCACACGGCCTGAAACACGGCCGTGTTAAAAGTCGTGTTCGGCCCAGGATTAAGAGATTTTAGGCAAATCTGAGCCGTTCATTTTCTAAAAACAAGATCTGACAGCCCAGATGAGTTCCTGCTTTCTTAAGTCCGGGAATAGAGGATTAATTCCTCATTTACTCTTAAGTTTTCTCTTTTTAAGAAGTTAGAGAGAGGAGAGAGCAAGGAAAAAGGGAAGGGGAGGAATCCGGCTGCCGGCGGAGCATCAAAGCACGAACTTGAGAACCGAGACCATATCCGTGGAGAGAATTCCCTTGCGAAGCCTTTCATCCAGCTAGTTCTTCATGGCGCCAAAGCAGACTTCAAGGTTAATGATTCTCAACTTGAGCATGTGAAGCTCTTCTTCCTTTGCATACGAATACCCTCTCACGCGAGTGTGCGGTGAGTTTGTGGTGCTCCTGTGGGTAGATATGTAAAGTCCCCCTTGTTTAGAGTCCGGAATCGTAGTACGGACATATGCATTGTGTGTGAAGCCTACACGGACGTGTGTGTATAGATCAGTGATGTTGCATTGCATGAGTAGCCGGAGAAGACTCTGTGCCTTTGATTGTTTTTGGGTTTCTACGTGGTAGATTACGGCAGGGATCCTTAGGGATTAACTCCAAGGTGCACCCGGAAAACTGGGCGGAAACGTAATTCTGCTAATTTGGTGGCCGGGGAGCCAGCCTTGAAAATAACTGGGTTATGTATTGTTTGGGAATGAATTAGGATCCGGGTGAAGCTTGGCCCGCACGTACGTCTTAAAATGACAAGGCAGAGTGAGCAACGGGCGGGTGGAAATGGACCTGGGATTTGCGGTTCGGTGCTAGAGGCCCTAAAGTGGAACTGGCCATTGGCATAGTCGAGAGTCTTGGACTATGGTTGGAAAGACTCAAAAATGCTCATAATGTTTGCCATCCCGAGGATGGTGGTGAAGCCATGGAATTGACCTGATTCACCGAGCATGTGCCCTGAGTGCACGGGGTGTTTGGCCGAGCGAGCCTGCACCTGCGGCGAATTATACTTATGCACTTAATTATTTAGCTAGGCTAATGATATGTAGGGAAGGAGCACCGCTATCCCGAGTAAGGGGCGGGTCGTTATAATTTGGTCAGCCTTAGCTGACCGTTGCTTTGTTTGCAACCATGCGGTGGAATGTTGCTTGCAGGTGCTGCGGAACCAAGCGCCAAATAGCGGGCTGAAGCCCAAGTTGCTGAGCTGGCCCTTGAAGGCCAAAGAGAACTGTTGTTTTACTTTTGTCATGTGTGGACGGCCTGTGAGCCGATGTATGTAAGACATTATATTGTCAAGTGAACGTTTGTAAGGCCATAAGGCCAAGTACTCTTTTGTCTATTTGTTGTATTTCATTCCTGTGGTGTATAGTGGACATTCATGCCGTTGTTGTGCAAATTTTGGATTCTCTTAAACTATTTAAATGGTTTCGATAGAATGCTCTGTGTTAGGGCTAGTAGGTTAGTTTTTTATATTATTCTGTAACCCTTCCGAGTTTCCGTTGTATATGGTATTGGGTTCCAGCTGGACCTTCTGTTATATACCATACGACGGATGGGGGTTCTACAATTTGGTATCAAACTAGGGTGTCGGTCGTCTGTATTTGAATTCATGGGAGAATTATTTTAATGGGTGGTGAGCACATGTATGTGCATCATCGTTATAACATAAAAGAACTCGTGAATGTCCACTTAGGAATGGAAAAATACACTTGTTTTGAGGAACCTGAGTGCTCCAGTGATTACTTTTAGCAATTTATGTGTCGCCTAATCAAGGGTTGATGCTATTATAGGTAACTAGGAGCGGTGCTAGGCAATCGGAACGTCCACAATCGGCAGAAAGTAGTGCACCAAGTGACGTGCCTACAACACCTCCTTCAGCAGAAACCATCAGATTGGTGGCTGAAGCAGTCTTTGCCATGATAAATGCCCAACAAGTGCAGCACGCACCATCTGCTAATGAGCAAGAACCGATTAGAGTGGCAGAGACGGGAGTGGGAGAGCGTGGGGCAGTTGATCCGGTAGCACCAAGGAGAGCCACGGAGAAACAGCTCAAGCATGTGATGAGCTTTAATCCTCCGGTGTTCGACAGGATGGGAACGCCAACTCAAGTTGAAGATTGTCTCTCTACGATGAAGAGGTTCATGACCGCCATAGAAACTATGGAGTGGCAGAAGACCACAATAGCGACCTTCCTATTGGATGGTGAGGCAAGGATATGGTGGGATGAGCTAGAGGTTCATCTCTTAGTGGGAAGGCAACTTGCCGAAGTACCGATAGAGGAATTCTCAAGGTTGTTCTTATCAGATACCTACCTTCTGCCCAGAAGCTTGAGATGGAGAATAAGTACCTCGGTTTGACTCAAGGAGAGAGAAGCGTGGATGAGTATCTCTACGAATTTACTCGGTTTGGTCATTATGTTGGTGTTATGTTTACTGAGGAGGAGCGGAAGACCAACCAATTTTGTGAGGGCCTACAAGGCGACCTACAGCTACTCCTCGCTGGGCCTAAGGCGCGGGGCTTCCTAGCCTTGGTAAATGCGGCTCGGTCATTGGAAAGGGTCACAAAGAAAGTTCAAGAGAAGATGGACCCAAGGGATAAGAGGTCAGAGTTCAAAATGCCGAGTTCAAAGTCAGGTTTCCGTAGGTGGAACAAGAAGCAGAAGACTTCGAGTTCAGCCCCTTTGTCTGGTGTGATGGGGGAAAACTCAAGTCGAGTCCCAGGAGCGTGCTACAACTGTGGAAAGGTGGGGCATTTTGCACGAGAGTGTTGGAGCGGATGTGCAAAGTCCGAGTAGAGGCATGGAGCAACATTTGAAGAAAAATGGAAGGCGGCGGAGTCAACCGCATCCCACCATGCTCTAGCCCAGCCTAGAGTTTATAATCTTGGCCTATAAGGGGCCATTAACCAAGCTGACGTGGTGACAGGTATGAGTTAAATTTTAATAGTTTAGTTTTTTTTAAGTTGTTACCTTTTTGCATGTTAACTTATGAATGTTGGTGTTAGGCTTTGTGTTAATTTTTGACTGTACGGCGAGAGCCCTGTTTGATACGGGAGCTTCACATTCCTTCTTGTCTGAAAGATTCGTATCGTGCATTGGAGTTCCTTCTTCGATGGCAAAGGACAAGTTGGATGTGTTGCTGCCAAATAGGTACTCAATACGTACAGATATAGTCTGTGTGGTAAAGATACGGATCGGGGATCAGGAGTTTGTTTTGCAAGCGTTGGTACTGTCGTTAATGGAGTTCGACATAATCTTTGGTATGGACTGGCTCTCGGAGCAACGAGCATGCATTGATTGCAACCAAAAGGAGGTAAAGTTGGGACTGAATACTGATCAAGAGACTATGTTTGCGGGCATGAAAGGATCGAGCAAGATTTTGATGTCGACTCTTCAGGTGATTAAGGCAGTTCGATCTGGGATAGAACTGTTTGTCACATTAGTGTAGGCCTCAACGCCTAAACCTAGTCTTGACAGTATTGTAGTTGTGTCCGAGTATCCTGATGTCTTTCCAGACGATCTCCCGGGAGCCCCTCCTCAGCGGGAGATTGACTTTACAATTGAGCTGGTGTCGG
Source organism: Platanthera zijinensis (assembly GCA_039513925.1). Classification (NCBI taxonomy): domain Eukaryota; kingdom Viridiplantae; phylum Streptophyta; class Magnoliopsida; order Asparagales; family Orchidaceae; genus Platanthera; species Platanthera zijinensis. Next base: position 109,684,690 of record CM077080.1, read on the forward strand.
GTGCCAAATCGCAGTCACGCCCTCCGTATCGGGTAGCGCCTAAGGAGATGGCGGAGATGAATGTTCAACTGCAAGAATTATTAGAGCAAGGGTATGTGCATCCAAGTTCGTCGCCTTGGAGCGCACCGGTCCTGTTCGTTAAGAAGAAATATGGGAGCTTGCGACTCTGTATCGACTATCGGGAGTTTAACAAGCTTACATAAAAGAATAAGTATCTGATCCCAAGGATTGATGATCTATTTGATCAGTTGGTTGGGTCAACGGTATATTCAAAGCTAGATCTGAAATCCGGATACTACCAGCTAAGGATAAGGGAAAGTGACATCCCAAAGATAGCGTTCATCACACGGTTTGGGCATTACGAGTTTACAGTCATGCCATTTGGGTTGACCAATGCACCATCCATGTTTATGGATTTGATGAACAGGACGTTCAGAGAGTACCGGGACCATTTCGTGATAGTATTTATCGATGACATCTTGGTGTACTCACGGTGTGAGGATGATCACTACAAACATCTGCATATGGTATTGGATACATTGAGGAAGAATCAGGTGTATGCTAAGTTCTCCAAGTGTGAGTTCTGGTTATACTTAATCACGTTCCATGGTCATATTGTTAGTGATGAAGGTATAATGGTGGATCCGGCGAAGATAGCGGCGATTCAGGAGTGGTTAGTGTTGACTAAGGTGGCGGAAGTCCGGAGCATTCTGGGGCTTACCGGATACTATAGGCGCTTCGTAGAGAACTTCTTGCGGATAGCGATGCCACTCATGACGCTGATAAGGAGGGATCAAAAGTTTGTGTGGACGCTGGAGTGTGCACAGGCTTTCGAAGAATTGAAGAGGCGGTTGGTCACGACGCCTATTTCTCGTTCGCCGAGTGGGTCTGAAGGGTTTAAAATTTATAGTGATGCTTCGGGCAGTGGTTTGGGTTGTGTTTTGCTATAGCATGGGAGCGTAATAGCCAATAGAGCATGACAGTTGAAGGTTCATGAGAGAAATTATCTGGTCCATGACTTGGAGTTAGCGGTTATGATATTTGCTCTAAAGCTGTGAAGGCACTATCTGTACGGTGTGAAGGTTAATATCTACACCGATCAAAGTATTTGCTAGATAAGAAGGACCTTAACATGAGGCAGCGGAGGTAGATGGAGTTCGTGGGGGACTACACTTTTGAAGTTCATTATGTGCCCGGGAAAGGAAATGCAGTGGCGGATGCATTGAGTCGTAGGGCACCGACGAAGCCAACTAGTTGGCGGTGCATGATGACATTTTGGTCCGTGATTTGGAGGCATTGGAGATCTCCTGCATTGACAAGCAGACTAGTGCCGAGGAAATATTGTGTTGGACGAAGGTGCAGTATGACCTAGCTGATAGGATTCGGTAGGCTTTGGTTCAGGATAGCAGTATGAAGCAGATCTTGGATGAATCGTTGGATCGGTCAAATTCCCAATTTGCAGTTGAAGATGGAGTGCTAAGGAAGGACGGTCGCCTATGCATCCCTAGTGCGGATAATCTTCGGGAGGAGTTGATGTACGAGGCTCATTATACCAAGTACTCAATCCACCCGGGGAGCACGAAGATGTATAGGGACAAGAAGAAGTTGTTTTGGTGGCCAGGGTTGAAGAAGGATGTAGCACTTTTTGTGGCGAAGTGCCAAACTTGTGCCCTGGTGAAGGTAGAGTGCCAGAAGCCCGAAGGTTTCTTGATGTCCTTGCCTATCCCGGAATGGAAGTTCGACGACATTTCCATGGATTTTGTGCATGGTTTGCCAAGGTCGCAGAGAGGAAACGACTCCATCTGGGTGGTCGTAGATAGATTTACAAAGGTATCGCACTTCATCCCAAATAGGAAGGGAGATCTGGTGGAAAAGTTAGCCAAGCTCTTTGTGGATAATATTGTACGGTTGCATGGTGTGCCACACAGTATTATTAGTGACCGTGACGGATGCTTCACGTCAAATGACTGGAGGCTGGTGCATAAGTTATTGGGAACTAAGCTGAGTTTCAGCACAGCCTTTCATCTGCAGACGGATGGTCAGACTGAAAGGGTCAACAGGACGATGGAGGACATGCTTCGCATGTGCGTCTTGGATTTAGGAAAGCAGTGGGAAGAACACCTGTACATTGTAGAGTTTGCATACAATAACAGTTTTCAAGCGAATATAGGAATGATGCCTTTCGAGGCCCTGTATGAGAGAAAGTGTCGCACGATGTTGTCTTGGTTGGAGACAGGCGAGTCAAAGTTATACAAACGTCAGTCAGTGGATGATGTCACTTCAATGGTACGTACGTTTCAGGAACTGTTAAAGATCGCTTAGGACAGGCAGGTAAAAAACTATAATGCCAAGCATAGGAATGTGGAGTTCAGTATTGGCGAATGGGTGTATTTAAAAATAAAGTTGTTCAAGGGTATCTCGTGGATTTAACGCTTGAAGAAGATGAGTCTAAGATACCTTGGACCGTTTGAGATCCTGGAGCAGATTGGCGAAGCAGCGTATTGATTGAAGTTGTCAGTGGAATTGAGTGGGCTACACAATGTATTCCGCGTTTCGGCATTGCGGAAGGTGGTACAAGAGCATTATCAGGTTGTTGCGGTCGATCAAGTGCCAATTGATAATGGGTTGACGACCAAGGTCAAGCCATTTCGCATTGAAGACTTTGAAGTCAAACGCCTCAGCAACAAGGAAATTCGAATGGTTAAAGTTCGATGGGATAACTGCGGATTTAAGGAGCTTTCTTTAGAGCGAGAGGAGACTATGTTGGAAGCATACCCCGAATTATTCCACACAGGTAATATTTAAATTATTTTGTGAACCTTTACATAATTTTGTGGACGAAATTCTTTAAGGGGGGAGATTTATAACGCCCCAAAAATTAAAAGTGAAACGGGCGGTGTTCGAACCAAGTTCGGCTCTTGGTAGGGTGAACATGGCCTGTGACACAGGCGTTTCACATGGCCGTGTCGTGCTCGGGTCGTCGAGGTTAGGTCAACGGGCGTTGAGTGCTTGAACATGGCCTGGGGCACAGGCGTGTCCCAGGGCGTGTCAGGCACACGGCATGTGACACGGGCGTGTCACATAGCCGTGTACTCCACTGGAAGTTTGGTCCTATGTTGACTTGGGACACGACCCAGAGCACGGGCATGTACTGTATAACACGGGCATGTCGGATTTGGCACGGGAGAGTGGCCACCCGTGTCCACCAAGGGTCGTGACGGTTGGCGTGGCGGTTATTTATGACACGCCACTGGTCACGGGCGTGTCGATGATCCGACACGGGCATGGCAAGTTGGGACACGGGCATGTCCTAACCCGTGTGCTTTTTTGTACTCAACAATCGTGTCTGGATCGAGGCACACGACCTGAAACACGGCCATATGAAAAGCCGTGTTCGGCCCAGGATTAAGAGATTTTAGGCAAATCTGAGCCGTTCGTTTTCTTAAAACAAGATCTGACGGCCCAGATGAGTTCCTACTTTCTTAAGTCCGGGAATAGAGGATTAATTCCTCATTTCCTCTTAAGTTTTCTCTTTCTAAGAAGTTAGAGAGAGGAGAGAGCAAGGAAAAGGGAAGGGGAGTAATCCGGCCGCTGGCGGAGCATCGGAGCCCGAATTTCCCTAAGGAATGAGATGGAGATCAGGAGTTCACGTATTCGTGGATGACCTTAATGGTTCAATCTCACTTTCGCGTTCCGAAACCAATGAGAGATCTAGGCGTGGAGCGTCGGTCTTTAGCAAAGAGAAAGTAGGTCTATTAGTATAGTATACCTGAAGTTAGTACCTCTTTCAGGGATCTATATCCAGATTCATGTCAATTTTCTCTGGATCCCTGTGCTTAGTCTAGTATCTTTTCCAAGGGTCAACCTCTAGGCTACTCTTCGTCCTGGCCGGGGTTCGCACTCACGCATAATTGAGAACCCAGATTAGATCCGTGGAGAGAATTCCCTTTCGAAGCCTTTCATCCGGCTAGTTCTTCATGGCGCCAAAGTAGACTTCAAGGGTAATGATTCTCAACTTGAGCATGTGAAGCTCTTCTTCCTTTGCATAGGAAAACCCTTTCACGCTAGTGTGCGGTGAGTTTGCGTTGTTCCTTTGGGTAGATATGTAAAGTCGCCCTTTTTTAGAGTCCGGAATCGTAGTACGAACATAGACATTGTGTGTGAAGCCAACCCGGACGTGTTTGTCTGGATCGGTGATGTTGCATTGCATGAGTAGCCTAAAAAATGCTCACAATTGTTAGACTCAAAAATGTTCACAATGGTTACCGTCTCGAGGATGGTGGTGAAGCCACGGAATTGACCGGATTCACCGAGAATTTGCCCTGAGTGAACTGTGAGTTTGGCCGAGCAAGCCTACACCTGTGGCGAATTATACTTATGCACTTAATTGTTTAGTTGAGCTAATTAAATGCAGGGAAGGAGCACCGCCTTCCCGAGTAAGGGGAGAGGTCGTTATAATTTGGTCAGCCTTAGCTAGCCATTGCTTTGTTTGCCACCATGCGGTGGAATGTTGCTTGATGGTGCTGCGGAACCAAGCGCCAAAGAGCGGGCTGAAGCCCAAGTTACTGAGCTGGCCCTCGAAGGCTAAAGCGAACTGTTGTTTTTCTTTTGTCATTTGTGGCCGGCCTGTGAGCCGATGTATGTAAAATATTATATTGTCAAGTGGACGTTTGTAAGGCCATAAGGCCAAGTACTCTTTTGTGTATTTATTGTATTTCATTCCTATGGTGTATATTGGACATTCATGCCATTATTGTGCAAATTATGGGGTATCTTCAACTATTTAAAAGCTTCCTCTAGAATGCTCTGTGTTAGGGCGAGTAGTTGAGTTTTTGATATTATTCTTCCGACTATCCGTGGTATATGGCGTCAAGTTCTAGCTTGACCTTTTGTTATATACCATACGACGGATGGGGGTGCTACATTGCATGTAGCTTACTCACTCAAGGCCATGATAGAAAATATGTATAAGTAGCAAGGCATTGAGTGTAGCTTACTCACTCAATGCCATGGAGCAATAGAGTTGACTGTATCTTTGCTTATGTGTTTTCATACATAGATATTTGGCTAAGTCCAGAAGCGTTGAGTGTATCTTACTCACTCAACGCTAGATAACAGAGAAATTCTGTTAAGTAGTTATGCGTTGAGTGAAGCTTACTCTCTCAATGCCAAGGCTCAGAAAATTTGGCTAAGGCAAATAGCATTGAGTGAGGCAAGCTCACTCAACACTCTCAACGCCTTGACGCAAAAATATTTTCTAAGGCAGAAAGCTTTGAGTGAGGTGTCCTTACTCAACGCTCTCAACGCCTAAATTGCCTAAGTTGCTGAAAAACTTTCTACGGAAAATAGCGTTGAGTGAGGCGTGCTCACTCAATGCTCTCAACACCTAAATAGACAGAATTATGTCTAAGTGTTGTGGCATTGAGTGATGCTTACTCACTCAACTCCTTTGCATCTAATGCTTGAATTTTGTCTAAGTCCACAGATGCCGAGTCATGCTAACGTCAGCAAAGTAAAAAGTCAACAAAATTCAAATATTGCGGGATTCCTGCCAAAGGCGCTGACGGCTAGCTATCATCATCCTCTACACTTGGAAAGATATATTTTGTCTTTAAGTGTTGGGGCCCACACACAACAAAGAGATGTTGAATCAAGAGTAAATGGAAAGAATGTGTTGTATGGCTAAATCTCAGCCATCAATCCTAGTGGTGGGCCCACTGCTCGATTGGACGTCAAAGAATAAAAAGATGCAAATCGGCTAGAGTGAACAATTGAATCCTTGTCTAGGTTTTCTGAAAACAAAAGTGCGGTCGAACTTCATCTTCTTCCTCGCCTTTCTTGTTGAGCCTGAAGAAGCTGTTCTGTACAGAAAACTTAGCAGAGGAAAGAGATTGCTGAAGCAATCGCCATCTGCAATAACAGGTTCAGAAGCAATCCTGAGGAAGCAGATCTACAAGCTTTACAAAGAAACGATAGTTATTTGAAGAAAAATTCAACAGCCGACTTCATTGTCTTCAACATCAAAAGCTTGGGCTGATATCTTCTAAATCCAGGAAGAAGTAGACACAAATTTCTTGCTCTGGTGTCCAATCAAATCACTTTTTATTTCTTCTATATAGATTTTTTGTTAGTCTAAAGTTGTAAGCCTGTGTTATAAATGCTAAGGTATTTGTGACCTGTAGTTTGGCTTAGTGTCGAGTGAAAGGTCATTGTGACCTGTGGTTTGGCTTAGTGCCTAAGTGATAGGTCTGTATGACCTGTGAGGCCCTGCGGGATCTATGCTGTAAGCTCTAAAGGAGCCGAGTTTTGGGGGAAGAGCTTATGGTGGAACGCCCTATTACTAATTTGGGCAAGGATCACTATGTTTTTAGGAAATCAGTTTGACCTAGATGTATAGTTGAAAAGGTCAAGTTAGAATGAGTCTAGGGCTTAGAACTTAGGTTTGAAGCTGCCCCCAGGACCATTCAAGGATCAAGACTTAGAGCTAAGACAAAGACAATTATCGTCGAGCTTAGGTCGACGAAACGTCGAACTCCGTTCGACGATCTCTGAGCTCAACTCTACTAGGTCGTCGACCTCCGGTCGACGATCTTCGAGCTCAGATCGACGATCTGCCTTCAGCTTGTTTCCAGGTTGCTGAGCTCAGTTCGACGATCGTAGAGCTCAGTTCAACGTTTTCTGTCTGATGTTCAATCCAATCTCTGAGCTAAGTTCAACGATCGTAGAGCTCAGATCGACGTTTTTCTGAGAGATCGACGACTTTAAGGATTCAAATTCAGTCAGCTTTTGGAATATTTTTCAAATTCTCTCAGCATTTATTTCAAGAGATTTGTTAGCCATTTTCATTTATTCTGGAGCAAGTTTCAAGGGATTTCTCAGAGAATGTTTATTGGACTTTCCTCCAGAAGACAAAATATTTATGGAAGACATTTATGACTGCTAACGGCTATCTTGGAAAGAGGATCATCAGAGAATAATATACACAATAGCAGATCAAGAGAAAAAATAACTTACTCATTACACACAAACACTCAATACAGACATACACAGATAGTGAGATCAACTCAGAAAAAAAAATCAAGTAATCAATCCTGAAGAGTTTTATTGAAAATTAGCATACTGAAAAGTGTTCATAGCTTCAACATCAAAGACTCCAGACAATTCATATTTCAGCCTCTGCTGAAATCATCTTCTACTGGAGATCTGAAGCTTCTAAAGGCCAATCACCCTAGCAATGCTCTCACTCCTGAACCATCTACATCTCAGGGGGAGCTTTGACAACACAATCAATCCACTAAGTCTTCTCTCAGTGATTGAGAAAGAGAAGACAACTTCACCTCTTCCTTTTTCTTTTCCTGCTGTAAAAGGGTTATCAAAACTCCCTTCAAAAGTTCTGAATCTAGTTCTGAGAGCCTTTTCAAAACTCAGTGGTGGCAAGACACCTTATCAAAAAATCTAGATTTGGTTTTTGAGCACCTTATCAAAAACTCATTGGTGTCAGGACACCTGATCAACTCATCCTGAGTGGATTCCTAAAAAGGATGGTAGAAGAGTGGATGTACCCAGGTTGATTGGGGAACCACTATAGCTTCTTGTGTTTGGTTGCTTGTGTGTATTCATTGCTGTGTGCTGTGGATCTTTTGTTTTCTTTTTATTATAACTTCTGTTTTATTGTTGCACCACAATACACATACTATATTAACTTAACTCTTCCTCTGCAAAGTTTTATTTTGAAAAATTATTTTAACAAACTCTATTCACCCCCCCTCTAGAGTCAGACTGATCTTATCCTCCACTTTCAATTGGTATCAGAGGGAGGTTGGTTGTTCATACAGGCTAACACCTGAACCAAAAGATCCTTGATAAGATCAATCTTGTAAGAGGGTTATTTTCATTATATTTAATTTTATATAAAGACATGGCACATAACAAAGATTATACAAGCACCAGGCCTCCAGTGTGCAATCTATCCAAGTTTGCACTTTGGAAAGCAAGGATTAGACTTTATATGAATTCTATTGATGAAGACTTATTTAATTCTGTTTTGACAGTGTGCCCAAGTCCACCAGTAAGCTCAAGTACAAATGTTGTTCCACCTCCTTCAGGAACAGATGCTGAAATAAAGAAGTGGAAGACTGCAGATACCAAGGCCATGAATATCTTAGCTCAGACAATGTCTGATGAGATATTTCAGAAGGTAGCTGAATACAACTCAGCCAAAGAAATTTGGGACAAACTTTCTGAGATTGTCTCAGGATCTACTGATGAGAGAAAAGATAGAAGATCCTATCTCATATCCCAATATAAGAACTTCAAGAAAGGAGAAGCTGAGTCAGTAGCAGACATGTACAGCAGATTAAGTCTGATTGTCAATGAGTTAAAGACTTTGGATAAAGAAATCTCATTGACTGAGCTGAATGACAAAATCCTAATGTGTTTCCCCAGCACTTGGGATTCAAGAATCTGGCCAATCAAAGATGCCAGAAGTCTAAATGAGATTACCACTGAAGCTCTCCTGGGCAAGCTCAAATCTTATGAGCTGCTCATTAAAAATAGAGAAGAAGAACAGAAGGCTGCCTCACCAGCCACAAGGAAAGAGAAGACAATAGCCTTCAAAGTTGTTGAGGACCTGCCTGAAGAAAAGATCACAGACAATGAGGAGCTACTCAGCTTATTGGCCAAAAGATTCTGCAAAATGGCCAGAAAAGACTTCAGAAAGAGATCATACAAGGGACATGATAAGCCAAGGTATGATAAATCAAATAACAACAAGGAAGTTATATGTTTTGGTTGCAGGAAACCAGGCCATATTGTGCCTGACTGTCCAGAAAACAAAAATAAGGACAAGAAAGATAGAAGAGAAAGAAGAAAGGAGAAAGACTTTAAGAAGAACAGCTCAGACAAACCCTCCTCCAACAAGAATAAACATACAAGGAAGGGATTTGTTGCTGAGACATTGAGTGAAACTGAAGAGGATTCTAAAGCTTCATCCAGCTCCAGTGATGATGAGGATGATGCTGATGAAAAGGAATTTTGAATGATGGCTATCAATGCCTCTCAAACAGATTCAGAAGCAGAAGAGTCAGAGTCAGATTTAGAAATTCAACTAGAAGAATACCAGGTAATCAATTCATTTGATTTCAGTTCTGAGGACTTTAAACATGAGTTTAAAGTACTATGCCTAGATCTATTAGAGTCTGGGAAGGAAATCATTTCCCTCAGAAAACAATTGTCTGAGTATAGCACTTTAAAATCAGAGAACCTCAAACTCTCTGAAGAGTTAGAATGCTATAGAGAGGAGATAGCTTCACTAAAAAGTGAACTATCCAAGGCCAAGCAGTTTGAAGAATCCCTTAATAGGAGAAGCATCAAACTGATGGATATCACAAGCACAGTGAACTCTAGACTTAATAGTACACTGGGCTTGGGAGCTTCATCCAGCCAGCCTATAGTTCTGACAACTCCAATCAAATTTATCTCTGATAAAGGGAAGGAAGTTGTAGAGGTAGCTAGGAAGAATGACGATTTGCCAAAGAAAGTTATAGTTCAACAGAATGCGTCGAACAGAGCTCGACGATCGTCGAACGGCGCTCGACGATCCAAGAAAAAATCGTCGAACTCAGCTCGACGACACCTGAACTCTGAACTCCAGGACAGTCAATCTTCGAACAGAGCTCGACGATCTGACCCAAGATCGTCGACCTCAGCTCGACGATCGTCGAACAGAGATCAGGGCTCTGAACAATCTTTCAAAGGTACATCTAGATTCAATCCTAGAAGTCCTACATCCCAAGGTTTCAACCCCTATACTGAATGGATAGTACCTCCTAGGAGATACCATCCTGAAGGTTATAAGAGTCAACCTGGGATGTCTTTCATTTCTGAATTTAAAGGATATCAACCTAGGCCCAAGGTAAACTGGGTCAAAAACATGTAAGTTCTTGTATGTACAGGTGAAGACCTATCCAACATCAAACCAGCAATGGTATCTGGATAGTGGGTGCTCAAAGCACATGACAGGGAACAAGGACAACTTCACATCCTTTAAAGCCAAGCTTGGACCCAAAGTAATTTTTGGTGATTCAAACATTGGAACAACAAAAGGTTATGGTGCAGTCCAAATTGGAACAATCACCTTCAAGAAAGTAGCTTATGTTGAAGGACTTAAGCACGACTTGATAAGTATCAGTCAACTTTGTGATGAAGGATATCAAGTGACTTTCAACAAAGCTATATGCAAGGTCAAGTCAGAAGACAACATAACTGTGTTGACAGGTAACAGAAAAGGTAACATTTACTTAGTAGATTTTCATTCATCTAAAGTAGATATTTTCCTGTTCAATTCCATATCCAGACCTAATATACTATGGCATAAGAGACTAGGACATATTAACCTTAGAACCATTGCTAGGCTATCCAAGGACAACCTTGTTAGAGGACTACCTTCTGGCCCCTACAAGAAGGAAGGACTTTGCAAGGCTTGTCAATTAGGCAAGCAAACTAAAAATAGTTTTAAGTCACTTAACAAGAGTGATTCACCTAGGATTTTGTATCTGTTACACATGGATCTTTTTGGACCCATTACAGTACAAAGCCTCGGAGGGAAATCCTACACTTTAGTGGTTGTAGATGACTTCTCAAGATTCACATGGGTATTCTTTCTGAGGAAGAAGTCTGATAACTTTAAGTGTTTGGCAGAGTTTCTCAAATGTATACAGAGTGAGTTCAATACTCATATTGCCCTGATCAGAAGTGATCATGGGACAGAGTTTGATTCTCTTCTTATGTAAGAGTTCTGTCAGAGTGAAGGGATCAGACATACATTCTCAGCTCCTAGAACCCCTCAACAAAATGGGGTAGCAGAAAGGAAAAATAGAACCCTAATTGAATATGCAACTACATTGTTATCGGATGCTCACCTTCCTCTATCCTTTTGGGCTGAGGCAGTGAACACCTCCAACTATGTACTGAATAGAAGTTTGATACATAAACTGAAGGGCAAGACTCCCTATGAATTACTCAAAGGGAAGAAACCTAAAGTAGATTACTTCAAAAATTTTGGTTGCATTTGTTATATTCAAAACAATGACAAGAGATATATAGCAAAATTTCAAGCAAAAGCTGATGAAGGAGTGTTTCTGGGATACTCCATGATCAGTAAAGCTTATAGGGTTTATAATAAAACTACTCAAAAAATAGAAGAATTTGTCCATATTTCCTTTGATGAAACTAATATGTCTTTCAAGGAGAAGAATGCTTCTACCATAGAACATTTGCAGGTACATTCTCTAGCTGAACACTTGGACAGATTGCAAGTTACTCAAAAGGATGAAAGTAGTGAAGATGAAGAAGCTGCTCAACATCTGGAAGAAAATCTTCTTGAAGAGCTAGTTGTTGTTCCACAAGAGGAAACAACAACACAGGTTGGTGAACAATTAATAACCCCTGTTGATTTAGTAACATCAAGAGATCATCCAATCTCCCAAGTGATTGGAAACATCTCAACTGGTGTGCAAATAAGAAATCAGGTCAACCAAAACCTGATGCACACTTGCTTTCTCTCTCAAATTGAACCTCAATCCATTCAAGATACAGAGCAAGATCCACACTGGATCATTGCAATGCAAGAGGAGTTGCATCAATTTGAAAGAAACAAAGTTTGGGAACTAGTGCCTAAGCCAAAGGATCATTCCATTGTTCGAACAAAATGGGTGTTCAGAAACAAATTGGATGATCAAGGAATTATTGTAAGGAACAAGGCAAGACTAGTTGCTCAAGGATATTCTCAAGAAGAGGGGATAGACTATGACCAGACCTTTGCACCAGTTGCAAGGTTAGAGGCCATAAGAATCTTCCTGGCTTATGCTACTCACAAGGGATTCAAAGTCTACCAAATGGATGTGAAGAGTGCTTTTCTCAATGGAGAGATCAAAGAAGAAGTCTATGTCAGACAACCCCCAGGTTTTATCTCTCAACTCATCCAGATTATGTTTTCAAACTACATAAAGAATTATATGGTCTAAAGCAAGCTCCTGGAGCATGGTATGAGACCCTAGCATGCTTTCTTTTAGAAAATGATTTTATTAGGGGGAGAGTAAACCAAACTCTTTTTATTAGAACCCATAAGTCCCATATCCTACTAGTAACAATATATGTAGATGACATCATCTTTGGTTCTACTGATTCAAACTTGTGCAAAAAGTTTTCCAAGCTGATGCACTCTAAATTTGAAATGAGTAGCATGGGTGAGCTATCCTTTTTCTTAGGATTGCAAGTCAAACAACATGCTGAAAGCATATTTATTTCTCAAACCAAGTATGCAAAAGAGCTGGTTAAGAAATTTGGTATGTCTGATGCATCATGTATGAAAACACCCATGCCTACCAATGTTGTATTGGATGCTGATGAACATGGGAAACCAGTTGATCAGACAACATATAGAGCAATGATTGGCTCTTTATTGTACCTTACAGCTAGTAGGCCTGATATAATGTTTGCTACATGTATATGTGCTAGATTCCAAGTTAGCCCTAAAGAGTCACACTTAACTTTAGTAAAGAGGATTCTTAGGTATGTTAAAAGCTGTCCAAATCTAGGTCTCTGGTATCCAAAAGATTCAGCATTTGACTTAACTGGATTTTCAGATGCTGATTATGCTAGATGCAGAATAGACAGGAAAAGCACCAGTGGAACTTGTCAGTTTCTTGGTGATAGACTTATCTCATGGTTTTGTAAGAAACAAACATCTGTGTCAACTTTAACTGCTGAAGCTGAATATATGGCTGCAGGTAGTTGTTGTTCACAAATCTTCTGGATACAAAATCAACTCCTAGACTATGGTTACAACTTAGAGAAGTCTAAAATATTTTGTGACAACACCAGTGCAATTTCCATTGCACAAAATCCAGTCCTCCATAGTAAGACAAAACACATAGAATTTAGGCATCATTTTCTAAGGGATAATGTTGAGAAAAATAAAATTGAGCTTCAATATATCCCAACTGATTTGCAAAGGGGAGATATTTTCACCAAACCCTTGGATGAAAAGAAACATACATTCTTCCTAAATCAGTTAGGCATGTTAGATGGAGGAAGCCTAAAATAAATTCCAAGATTTTGAAAATCTAAATACAGACCAAGATTAGGCTAAAAACTCATCTCTTTTTGTGTCTGTAGGATAGTTTCTGTCTCTGAACTGCGCTCGACGTTTTCCCAAAAATCGTCGAACGGCGATCGACGGTCTCCCAAACATCGTCGAACGCATATCGACGTTTCCTGAATCGTCGACCTGAGTTCAGCGCCGCCTGATAGCTCTAAGCTATCCTTCCTTCTGTTAAGCGTTCGTCGAGCAGAGCTCGACGCTCGTCATTGTCGTCGAACGGAGATCGACGACATTGAAACCTCTTTGTATTCCATTAGAAGCCCAAATCGTCAAACTGAGTTCAACAATTCTTCGTTTCGGCGTCGAACCCTAATATAAAAATCATTTTTCAGCCGTCGTTCTCCTTTGCGCGTTCATAGTTTCTGCAGAAAAACTCTTTTTCCCTCCAAACTCTTGCTGCACTTGGTTGTGTTTGTTCAATCTTTGCAGGTACAAATGGCAGTGTAGGTTGCTGCTCTTTCCAAAATGAAATTTGATACAGGTTTTGACATAGATATGAACTCCTTTGATGACAGCGATCAGAGGTTCAAAGATATTCTGAATCTTTTCCGAGAACAGCAGTTAGTTCAGCTTATGACCACCAGAATAAAGATTGCGGCAGATGAAATAAAGGAATGGGTTTTTACTGCATCCAATGAGAATGAAAATACTATAATCGGCACAATCAACGGGACTCAGGTACCATTGTCCCCTATTCTTCTGACTGAAGTATTCACCTTAAGTACTGGAGATGACTCTATTAATTTGTCTGGAGAAGAATTTGATTCCATGTTAGATAGAATGGGTCACTCCGCTGTACACCCTAATAAGCTGCTGAAAAAGAATCTATCATTAGAATTTCAATTTTTGGCTGATGTTGTGGGAAAAGTGCTTCTGGCAAAGCACTTAGCTCATGATACCATCTCAAGGTATCAGCTCTGTTTAATGGGAGCAATAGTTGACAAGAAACATCTGGATTGGGGAACTATCTTCTTTGACTTGATCAAGAAGAAAATTAACAAAAGTTGTGTTTTTTTGGGAGGATTCTAGGGGTTTTCCTGCATTACAGGTGGCCTGAATTACTGGTTTTAAATGGGATGCACATCAATGCATCCAAAAGGCTCACCTGTGCCCTTTTCAGCAAGTGGGACAGGCAGATTATCAACCCCAACAGGGCTGCTGCAGCACCATCTGCTTCAGGCACAAGGACTACTACAGTCACTTCTCCTCAGGTCTCTGCCCCAGTAGAAGATTTTCCTGCTTCCTCCTCTACTCCTCCTTCTCCACCTCCTATTGTTTCTATCTTACCTTCCTCATCAACCATCCAATCAGCCATATCCTCCCCCATAATAATTTCATCACCTATTTCATCTCCTCCAGCCACCACCTCAGAACCATTTCACCCTCTGTACTACTATCCACCCATTGATTCTTCTGTTCCATCTTTCATCATTTTGGATGACTCCTTCATTGATGATTCCCCCTCCTCACCTCTTGAGCCTCCATCATCCTCCTCATACCAACAGCTCCTAAATGACATCCTTGCTCAACCATCTTTCTCACCATCCATCTCCACACCCGTATCATCTATCTCCACAATCCCAATATCTCAACCATCCATCCCTATACCTCCTACCACCACACCATCCACCATTATGCCAGGAACATCAACTCCTACCTCTACTCAAGCCCATCTTGAGCATGTAGATATTCCTGCACTAGCAGACAGGCTGTATGAGTTGCTAGCCCCCAAGCTATTCTCATTGCTGGAGACCACAATGGCTCCACTTCTAAAACATGTTCAGGAGCTGTCTGACAGGCTATCTTCTTTTCTCTCTTCTCAGGCAATCCCTTCCTCTGGGTTCCTTGATCCAGTTCTTACTGAATCAAGGCAGGGGGAGATGCCTCATGAAGCTGATGAAGTGCCTGCTACTGCTCTAGTTCCAGTGTTTACAGTGGACCTCAGGTCACTGTTGAGTTCTTTTGATTCTCTTCACAGAAGATATTTACCAGTTCAGCAAGTTGAAGATCTTACTAAGGCCATTGTGCCTATTTAAGAATGTGATCCGAGCCTGATTGCATCATATGTCAACTCATTTAAGGCTGAGGATGTTGTTGCTTCTGTTTGTACTTCTGTTATATCTGTTGGAACTACTGACATTGAAATGCTGATGCTGATGTTGTTGCTGATAAAGATCTTGCTACTTATCTGGAAGAACCTGCAGCTCCAATTCCTTTTGCTCTTGTTGCTGCTTCAATAGGTTGTGTATCTGCTGCTGCTGCTGCTCCTGTTCTGACTCCTGAACAATTGAAACAACAAGAGAAATACATCAAAAGTATAGATGATTTGTATGACAAACCACAGAGTCCTGAAAGTGATCAATTCAATACAGAATCTGATGACTCTGCTAGCACTATTGCTAGGAAAAGGAAAGCTAGAAGTAAGGTAATGATGAAGGTCCCTCCTGCAAAGGCCAATGATGTTAATGACATACCCTATTATATTCTACATGATTGCCAGATAACTGAATCTTGGATGCAGTATTCTAAAAACCAGCTAAAGTCCATTAGGAAAAGAAGAAAGTTGGATAAGTATGAGAAAGGATCATCCTAGTTTCAGCCTCCTCATCCTCCTCCAGATTTAGTATCAGGTGGAGGCTCAACTTCTCAAACCTCTGCTCCAAAGCAAAGCTCCTCCCAATCTTCATAGAGATATCATCCCATAGGGCAATATCAAAGAGGTTATCAGTCCAGAAGGGGACAATAAAGAGGTAATTAGAGAGAACACAGGATTCAATCAAGTCAATAAAGGGAAGGACAAAGACATATGGACTCAACTCAAGGATGAAAGAACTTGCTGCCTTAGATCAGTTGAAGAAGGCTAGAGAGCAAGGAAAAGACACTTCCAACATCACTACCTTGTCAGAGCAAAGGAAGGCAGAACTGGAAAGATATGCTTCAAGGAAGTTCTTTGACCCAGTGGATTATATGAAACTGCATCCTAAGGCTGTGGTTCCCAGGCCAAGACCTCAAACCTCCTTAGGTGTAGAAGATGACAAAAGGTCAAAGAAAGAGGCTCTCAATCCCAATAGGGAAATCTTATTTAAGAAAGGAAGTGAAAAGAAGTGATCTCTGTAAGCAGACAGTACATTCATTTTAAAACACTTGCTGATACTCTATCTCAATGCTGCTATGCTACATGTTCTGCTCTATTGCTTTAATATTTTGCTTTTTTGTATTTGCTTTTGTATTTATTACTGAGTTCTGTAAATAGTAATCCTAACCCAAATAGGGGGAGATTGTTGGAACACCCTATTACTAATTTGGGCAAGGATCACTATGTTTTTAGGAAATCAGTTTGACCTAGATGTATAGTTGAAAAGGTCAAGTTAGAATGAGTCTAGGGCTTAGAACTTAGGTTTGAAGATGCCCCCAGGACCATTCAAGGATCAAGACTTAGAGCTGAGACAAAGACAATTATCGTCGAGCTTAGGTCGACAAAACATCGAACTCCGTTCGACGATCTCTGAGCTCAACTCTGCTAGGTCGTCGACCTCCGGTCGACGATCTTCGAGCTCAGATCAACGATCAGCCTTCAGCTTGTTTCCAGGTCGCTAAGCTCAGTTCGACGATCGTAGAGCTCAGTTCTACGTTTTCTGTCTGATGTTCAATCCAATCTCTGAGCTCAGTTCAACGATCGTAGAGCTCAGATCGACGTTTTTCTGAGAGATCGACGACTTTAAGGATTCAAATTCAGTCAGCTTTTGGAATGTTTTTCAAATTCTCTCAGCATTTATTTCAAGAGATTTGTTAGCCATTTTCATTTATTCTGGAGCAAGTTTCAAGGGATTTCTCAGAGAATGTTTATTGGACTTTCCTCCAGAAGACAAAATATTTATGGAAGACATTTATGACTGCTAACGGCTATCTTGGACAGAGGATCATCAGAGAATAATATACACAACAGCAGATCAAGAGAAAAAATAACTTACTCATTACACACAAACACTCAATACAGACATACACAGATAGTGAGATCAACTCCGAAAAAAAATTCAAGTGATCAATCCTGAAGAGTTTTATTGAAAATTAGAACACTGAAAAGTGTTCATAGCTTCAACATCAAAGACTCCAGACAATTCATATTTCAGCCTCTGCTGAAATCATCTTCTGTTGGAGATCTGAAGCTTCTGAAGGCCTATCACCCTGGCAAAGCTCTCACTCCTGAACCATCTATATCTCAGGGGGAGCTTTGACAACACAATCAATCCACTAAGTCTTCTCTCAGTGATTGAGACAGAGAAGACAACTTCACCTCTTCCTTTTTCTTTTCCTGTTGTAAAAGGGTTATCAAAACTCCCTTCAAAAGTTCTGAATCTGGTTCTGAGAGCCTTATCAAAACTCAGTGGTGGCAAGACACCTTATAAAAACATTTAGATTTGGTTTTTAGCACCTTATCAAAAGCTCATTGGTGCCAGGACACCTGATCAACTCATCCTGAGTGGATTCCTACCAAGGGTGGTAGAAGAGTGGATGTACCCAGGTTGATTGGGGAACCACTATAGCTTCTTAGGTTTGGTTGCTTGTGTGTATTCTTTGTTGTGTGCTATGTTTCTTTTGTTTTCTTTTTATTATTACTTATGTTTTATTGCTGCATCACAATACACATACTATATTACTTAACTCTTCCTCTGCAAAGTTTTATTTTGAAAAATTATTTTAACAAACTCTATTCACCCCCCCCCCCTCTAGATTCAGACTGATCTTATCCTCCACTTTCAGCCTAGTCTAACACACTGTTAGAAAGACGCAGAGGGACAGTGGACGTACCCAAGATTGGGGATCCACTATAAAATTGTTGTGTCATCTGTGATTGTTCTTGAAAGCTAAAACTAACCTAATCACTAAGCAAAGAAATTGGCTAACAATTAAGAAGATTTAACTATAGACAAAAACCTATTCACCCTCTCTAGGTGTTTAGCTAGCCTTGAAAACAAGACTTTCATAACTATGGAGGACTTGATTCTATATAATTGAAATTGCACTAGTACTGTCACAGTATATAATTGAATTATTTAAGTTGTATCCATAATCTAATAATTAATTTTGAATCCACAAAATCTGTGAACAACAACTACCTGCTGTAATATATTCAGCTTCAGCAGTTGAAGTAAAAACAGATGTTTGCTTCTTGTAAAACCATGACACAAGCCTATCACCAAGAAACGGACAAGTTCCTGATGTGCTTTTTCTGTCAACTCAGCATCCAGCATAGTCAGCATCTGTGAATCCAATTAATTCAAATCCTGACTCAACTGGATACTAGAGTCCTAGATTAGGGCATCCCTTTATATATCTCAAAATTCTTTTTACTAAAATAAGGTGAGATTCTATAGGTTTAACTTGAAACCTAGCACAAATACAGGTTGTAAACATAATATGTGCTCAACTTGTTGTTAAATACAATAGAGATCCAATGAATGTTCAGTATGTTTTCTGATCAACAGATTTGCCTTGTTCATCATTATCAACTACAGCATTAGTGGCATGGGTGTTTTCATAGAAGAGGCATATGACATCCCAAATCTTTTAATTAGCTCTTTAGCATATTTAGATTGAGATATAAAGATGCCATGAGATGTTTGCTTCACTTGTAAACATGGAAAATAAGATAATTCACTCATGCTACTCATTTCAAACTTTGAATGCATGAGGTCAGAGAACCTTTTGCAAAGTTTGGAATCTGTAGAACCAAAAATTATATCATCAACATATATTGGAACAAGTATAATTTCAGTTTTATGATATCTAAAAAATAAAGTTTTGTCTACCTTGCCTCTACAAAATTTATTATCTAATAAAAAATTAGCAAGGGTCTCATACTAAGCTCTTGGAGGTTGTTTAAGACCACAAAGAGTTTTATTAAGCTTAAATACATAAGATGAGTTAGTTGAAGAGATAAAACCTGGAGATTGTTCTACGTAGACTTCCTCTTTGATTTCTCCATTCAGAAATGCAC
Organism: Platanthera zijinensis; assembly: GCA_039513925.1. NCBI lineage: Eukaryota > Viridiplantae > Streptophyta > Magnoliopsida > Asparagales > Orchidaceae > Platanthera > Platanthera zijinensis. The sequence continues at coordinate 109,703,850 of CM077080.1, forward strand.
TCTTTACATCCATCTGATATACTTTGAATTTCTTGAATGCAGCAAAAGGAAAAAATATCCTGATAGCTTCTAATCTTGCAATTGGTGCAAATATTTGATCATAATCTATTCCTTTCTCATGTGAATATCCTTGAGCTACTAGTCTAGCTATATTTCTCACTATAACTCCTTGAGCATCCAATTTATTCTTGAAGACCCCTTTGGTTCCAATTAATGGATAGTCTTTGGGTCTTGGAACTTAGTCTCAAACTCTACTTCTCTCAAACTGATTGAGTTCCTCTTGCATTGCAATGATCCAATGAGGATCTTGTTCTGCATCTTTTATTGATTGAGGTTCAATATGAGATAGAAAAAATATATGCACCTGATCTTGATTGAGTTGATGCCTTTTTTGCACACCAACTGATATGTCTCCAATCACTTGAGATCTAGGATGATCTTTAATAGTGACAAAATCAACGGGTGGAGTTGGTTCTTCAATGATTTATGTTGTTAATTCCACATGTGGAATTTCATTAGCTACAATATTTTCAACATAAATTTTAGGATTATTTTCATCACTGTATTTAGCAATCTATTGAGAAGAATGCAATGTTTCATCTTACTTTAGGATTAATTCATCTTGTTTCTCACACAGAATTGGTACCTGAAAAGAATCTATGGTAGAGGTATTCCTCTCCTTATAAAATATATTAGATTCATCAAATGATACATATACAGATTCTTCGATTTTATAGGTAGATTTATTATAAACCCTATAAGCCTTACTGATAAGAGAATATCCAAGAAATATTCCATATGTAGCTTTGACTTCAAATTTTCCTAAATGTTTCTTGTCATTATTATGAATATAACATTTACACCCAAAATTTTTAAAATAATTTACTTTAGGTTTCTTATTTTTAAGAAATTCATAGGGAGTCTTACCCTTGCGTTAATGAATGAGACTTCTGTTAAGAATATAAATTGTTGTGCTTACTGCCTATGGCCAAAAAGATAGGGGTAAGTTAGCATCTATAAGCATTATTCTAGCAGATTCAATAAGGGTTCTTTTTTTTCCTTTCTGCCACCCCATTTTGTTGAGGAGTTCTAAGAGCAGAGAAACATTGCCTGATTCCTTCTTTCTCATAGAATTCTCTCATCAGAAGAGATTCAAACGCAGTGTCATGATCACTTTTGATAAATGCAATCTGAGTATAATACTCAATCTTTATGTTCCTAAAAAGCCTGTAAGTATTTTGAAGTTATCAGACTTGTTCCTAAGAAAGAATACCCAAGTGAATCTGGAGAAATCATCAACAATTACTAAAATGTATGACTTTCCTCCCAAACTTTGTATTGCAATAGGTCTAAAAAGGTCCATATGTAGTAAATAAAAAATTCTGGGTGAATCACTCTTAGATATGGATTTAAAACTATTTTTAGTTTGCTTACCTAATTGACAAGCCCTGCAAAGTTCTTCCTTTTTATAAGATCCAGAGGTAGTCCTCTAATAAGGTAGTCCTTAGATAATCTAGCAATAGTTCTAAGGTTTATATGCCCTAATCTTTTATGCAAAAGTTCATTTGATTTACTTATCTGATTAACAAACATATTTCAATTTTAGCAGAATTAAAATTGACTAAATAGATGTTACCCTGTCTAACCCCAGATAAAATAATTTCATTTACATTAGATATAATAAAGCATAAAGACTTATTAAATGATACCTGATAACCTTCACCACATAGTTGACTGATGCTGATAAGGTTATGCTTAAGACCTCTCACATAAGCTACCTTTCTGAAGATAACTACTCCAACTTTGACATTGCCAAAGCCCTCTGTATGGCCATAGTTGGAGTCTCCAAATATGAGTTTTTGTCCAAGCTTTGATTTAAAGCCTCTTAGATTGGCTTTTCTTCCTATCATGTCTTTAGAGCACCCACTATCCGAATACCTATGTTCCTCTGTAGTAAGATAGTTCTTTTCCTATATTGAAAACAAGTTAGGTGTTCTTGACCCAGATTACCTTGGGTCCTAATTTTCTATCATAATCAGTAGAAATATAAGAATATTCAGGTTGATTTTTATATCCAAGTGGATGATATCTCCTCGGAGGAATGATCCACTCAGTAAAAGGATTTATCAACTTTTGAGTTAGATTATTCTTTTGAAAAGAAGTAAATTTTTTGTTTGAAAAGTTTAAGTTTGACGAATTATTTTGATTTCGTCGAGCCACATTCGACGAATAATCATGATTTCGTCGAGCACCATTCACTGAATAGTTATTCTCATTTCCTGTGTTCAACATTTATCTATCTCTGTTCGATGAATAACTTTGATTTCGTCGAGCTCGGTTTGATGAATTCTATTGAACAATGTTTTTATGGAAATTGTTATTCTATTTTAGAATAGATTTTGACTTATTCTCCAGTACATTATTTGACTAAACTTCAGTGTTTTTATCTGTAACTTCTAATATTCCTTTTCCTTTAGCAGATATAAATTTTACAGGAGTAGTTAAAATATTTTTCTTAAGAATTTGAGGTTGACTAGATGAAGCTCCCAAGCCTAGTTTGCCATTTCATCTGGCATTGAATGTACTTGTAATATTCATCAGTTTGATACTTCTCCCATTAAGAGATTCTTCAAACTTCTTAGCCTAAAATAATTTTTTTTCCAGAGAAACTATTTATTCCTTAGAAATTTTCAAATCTTCATTAAGTTTATTGTTTTCTGAAGATAGATTGTTGAATTCAGTTAATTTTTCTCTGAGAAGTTTTATTTCCTTCTCAGATTTTATCAAATCTTTATAAAGCAATTTAAAATCTATTTTCAATTTATCTGATGTAAAATCAAAAGTTGAAATTACCTGGTCTTCTTCGAACTCAGATTAAAATTGCTGTTTGATGCATTGATTGCCATCATACAGACTTCCTTAGCATTTTATTCTTCTTCATCTTCACTTGAACTGGATTAAGATTCAGTGTCTGACTCACTCCATGTTTAAGCTACAAAGCCTCTCTCCTTCTGTATGTGTTTACTAGGAGAGGGTTTATTTGAATGCATCTTAAAGTCTTTCTCTTTCTTATCTTTCTTCTAATTTTCAAGACATTCTAGAAGAATGTGTCATGGTTTCTTGCAACCATAGCAAACAATTTCCTTAGTAGGTGTTTTGTCATACCTTGGTTTTTCCTTGTTTACGGAAAATCTTCTCCTGAAGTCTTTCCTGGCAATTTTGTAAAACTTTTTAGCCAATAGACTCATGAGTTCAACATTTTCTGGAAGTTGTTCTTCCTCTTCAATTGCTTGGAAAGCAATAACCTTGTCCTTCTTCACTGAGGATAAAGTCATTTGTTCAGCTTCTCTTGTTTTGATGAGTTGCTCATTTGATTTGAGCTTTCCCAACAAAGTTTCATTTGTAAGTTCATTCACAATTTTGGCTTCTCTAATTGGCAAAATTCTTGAATCTCATGTGCTAGGAAAACACATGAGAATTTTGTCATTTACTTCTGTCAATGTAATGTCTTAATCCAAAGTTTCAGTTCATTAATTATGAGACTGAGTCTTGTATACATATCAGCAACAGATTCAGTTTCTCCCATTTTGAAATTCTCATATTGAGAAATCAGGTGAGTTCTTTTATCTTTTCTTTCATCTGCTGATCCAGCTACCATTGCAGTGAGGGAGTCCCAGATATCTTTTGCTGAGGTGCATTCAATAACCTTTTGAAAAATATCATCAGACATTATTTGGACTAGTATATTCATAACCTTTGCATCAGCAGTTCTCAATTTTTTCTACGCATCTGTCCATTCTGGAGGTGGTGTAACATTGGTGCTTGTTGATTCAAGTGGTGGAGGTGGACCTGCTAAAATTGAATTGTAGAAATCCACATGAGTAGAATTAATATATAGCCTAATCATTGCCTTCTATAGTGCAAACTTATTAAGATTGCAAATAGGAGGTCTAGTGCTTGAGTACTCCTTATTTTATGCCATGATAAATTTATCAGTGATCTAAAAACAAACTTATAGGTAAAATAAGATCTATTAGATCTGTTGGTTCAGGTGTTAGCCTGTAAAACCAACCCTCCTCTGATACCAATTGAAAGTGAAAGGGATAGATCTAACTTTACTCTAGAGGGGGGTGAATAGAGTATTTTAAAAACTTTAATTTATTTTTATAGCGGTTTTAAAAATTAGTGATATATATAGATAATAAACACAACATACAAATAGAAATTAACAATCACAGATGACACAAGGATTTAATAGTAGTTCCCCAATAAATCTGGGTATGTCTACTCCTCTACCACCTATGTAGGAATCCACTACAGGTTTTTGCTCAGGTGCCCTATCACCAGAAGATTTATTTTATAAGGGAGATCTAGCAACCCTTTGGGCTATTGACCAAGTACCTAAAATCCAAACTTAAATATTTTGATCAGGTGGCTTATGAACCAAGTGTAAACTTTTCAAAAGAGTTAGAACCTTGTACACAGTTTAGGAGTAAACTAAAAGAGTTAGATGTTGTCTTCTCTGTCAAGTATCTCTGAGAAGACTTAGTGGATGATGTTGCAAAAAGCTCCCCCTGATTTTAATGGAGATTGTGATTAAGATAGGAGACTTTTCTTCAGGGTGTAGGCCTTCTTGTATGCTTTTTACTCTCCAGTAGATGTTTCTGATAGATATATATTAGGATGTCTTTCAGATTAAAGATATGTCTCAAGAAGAGTCTGAAGCAGAATGCATGTATATGTATATCTAGTGAAGAAGCAATCTTTTGTATATATAGACTGTCAGGGAATAATTCAATCGTTGTGTCTATATGAAATAAATGATTTTTTGAAACGTCTGAAGAATCCCTTGGGAATTGTAACTGCGTTGGAATTAATTAGATTTAAAACCTCTGTGATAAATCCATATTTAATGATGCCTTAAATGATTATATTCATTAGAATATTTAACATTAAATATCAGAGTTTGAACTAACAGTTTTCAAGCATTTGAAAACATTCTGCCTTATGTAATATAGAAATTGCCTGATCGTCAAACTCAGCAAGGATTTCGTCAAACTGAGCATGGATTTTGTCGAACTGATCTTTTACTTTCGTCGAGCTGAGCTCTGAGTTCATCGAACTGAGCTCTGAGTTGAGATCTGAGTTCGTCGAACTGAGTTCTTAGTTCGTCGAACTGAGCATCTCTAGAATACCTTCTGAAATAACAACTCTGGAAATAAAATATGACCCTAGTCTATACAAGTTGGGTCAAAATAAAAATCCTAATCAACGAATAGTAATCCTAGCCCAAATCATTAATAAGGTGTCATAACAATATAAAAGGATTCTGATTCTTCGTTCCTTTAATTATAAGAGACAGAATTTCATTCTAGGGTTCGTGTGTTATCTCTGTGCAATGTTCCACCATCTTTGTTGAAGGAAGAGAAAGCTGTCTCCCTCCCATTCACACACAAAGATCTCCGGCGAGCAAAGGACTATAATGACCAAGAGGAGTTGATCTGTTGCAAAAAAATGAAGATCGTTAGCACCGATCATGCACCGCTAGATGGACGAATCTTCTTGAGGGAGAATCACTTTTAAATCTTCTTTACTCTTTTTGTATTTTTCTTTTTTCTATTTGTTGGTGGTGAGGAAAATCGACTGATGAAGGTCGTCAGAATTTGGGATGGATTCCGTAAGAAATTATCCCAAGGAAGGAACGTCTAGATCGGGGGATCTAGTGGGGCTCTAAGACACTTCCTTGTGTGAAGGTGAAGAGTCGGCTCGAAAACCTTTCCTGAAGGTAAAGGGAGAGAGCCAACCGTTCCAAATAGTGGATCGATATAGAAATAAAAAAGGAATTAGAATTTCACCGCCTCTGATCTCCGATGACATGGAGATCTAGTTGCTTGTAATTATAAACCACTTACATTTCTTAATTAATAAAATTATTATTTGTTCTTCATTCTGTGTGTGACTTCGTTGTTGTATGCCAAGAGATTTTTGAAGGGTGTATGCATCTCCAAGGAGAAGTTTATCTAAGAAAATGAGGTCTATGACCTACCGCCACACGCTAGCAAACTTGCGCCCCACGGTAGCATCCAGAACTTATTTTCTGGATAAAATGAATTGAATTTTTAATTAAATATTAAAACCTTATTTACCCCCCTCCCCTCCTAAGGTTTGCCACTAGATCCAACATGCGGTATCAGAGCAAGGTTATTCCGAAATGGTTTCACCATCGGGAATAATGCCCAACCCTATTAATGAATCGACTAGTGGGGATATAAATTTATACACCGAAGACTCATTAGCACCACCATTATTTATAGGTAAAAACTATGAAGGATGGAAAGTATTGATGAAAGAATTTCTTATATTACTTGATATAGAAGCTTGGAACATGACATGTGTTAAGCCCCAAATAATTTAAATGTGTGTGAATGTTATTTAAATGCCAAAGCTATAAATAGTATATATTGCGGACGTTGCCAAGAAATTTTCAAACTCATTTACATGCTTTCTACTGCTTATGATATATGGAAATTTCTTGAGTCTACTTATAGCTCTCTTTCTGCAAATGATGATTCAGAGAAATTTCTCATGGATCCAAGTGAAGAACCAAATGGAGACTTGTTCTTGGAGAAGGACATGAAAACTACATCACGGGAAAGGGAAGATAAAATCTCAACTATGGATGAGGGAGCACATAAAGAAGTCAAAGAAACTCTATGCTCTAATCCCGTCTAATTCAAGAGCACTGTAAGAAAATCAAATTCCCTTCTTGTATGTAATTCCATTTCTACATTGCATGTACTAGATGCGGCAAATTGTAAAATTAAGAAATTGAGAAATATGAATTCAAAATTACATTTAGAAAATAATCTTTTTAAAAAATGTAAAAGTAAAATCTTCCATTGTCATGCCTAGTTCTCCTACATGCTCTTTAAATAACAACTCTACACCTTGTATAGATTGTGATGAATAAAAAAAAATTATAAGGTTTTTGAAAAAGTGTTTCTGTTTGCAAATGAACAAAATGAGAAATTATGTCTAGAAAACTCATCTTTAAGAAGAGATTGTTCTAGATGCAATGAATATAAAATTGAAATTAAGGAGATGAATGAGACTTTTGATGAATTCATGAGTAAGTATGAAGCTCATATTAAACTCTTAAAAGTAGCACAATCACGTATAATAAAGATAGACATAATCTCAAAAATAAAAATAAAGAATTAATTACAAAAATCAACATGTTTAAGGAAATTATGTTTAAAAACTCACAAAACACAACTCCTCGGTATCAAGTAAAACCCAAAAGCATGTTGATAATGAACTGTCAAATAATAACTGAGTTAACCAAATGGAGTCGAAAACCTCAAGCTAAAGCAAGTGAAATTCCTAACCATAAAAATCACCTTCAATTACAAAAACAAATTACTCCATACTTAAAAAAATGAATGTAAATTTCCTTTAAAGAATCACAACACTATGAGTCCTTACGTTAACCGACATAATCTTAACTTGGAGAATAATTTCAACATAAGGACTCGTAAAACTATAAATTAAATTGGCAACATAAAAAAAATATTAAGCCAAAGTATGAATGGAGGCCCATCGTGAAACATGACGCATCTATTCCACTAGAAAGGGCACATCCATCATTATTCCCCCTCCAAGTGAGACTATGTTTCATGGGGGTAATTAAGGGGGAGAAGTTTCATTTGGAGGGGGAATAATGGAGAGAGGCCATGTGGTACTCCCTTCTTCTTCCCCAACCCCTCCATTCATCTCCCGTGATGAATAGGAAGAGGTTTCAGGAGTTATAGGTCGGTCCCCATCAAGGAGGCCCTTAATTAGACATGGCTGAAACCCCTTTGCTTGGATCTCCTATATAAAGGTCCCCAAAACTCAATTCAACCCTTTCATCATCTTCAGAGGGCCTCAAGTAGTCAGAATTGAGCCTTGGTTCTATAAGAACCCCCTCCCGGAACACAACACACGGCCGAGGGGAGTCTTATGCCCAGAACAGCCTCCTTGCGGTAGCGTTAGCACACAGGCTAACCTTTTCCATAAGACGCCTATCCTGTCGGGCAAACCAAAAGCAGCCATGCCAACCCAACATAAATAATACAAAACAGAAGTCAAAATCCACACAAGTATATAGTCCAACAAAGTACAATAGAAATAATAAGCAACACGACTCCTATAATATCAGATTACACAAATTGCCCAAAGGGCTACAACATGAGTCTCTCAAAACTCACATAACTCACCGACGATAATAATGATATCGTTGTATCAGGCCCTGTCACCCTAGCCTGGCTGCCCTCCTATATGACCTGCTGCTGCTGCTTTATCTGCGGGATTTCCTCCTAAAAGGGAAGACGTAGCAACCGTTAGTCATAAACGCTAAGTGGCTATCACATCTGCTCACCCCGGCGGCTCTTAGGCACCGAGCAATATGAGGATTAACAGTACAATATATATAATTACATAAGCAGTAAGTACAAACAGATGGTTTAATACAAGTCATGAGTAGTAACAGCAGTAGTGTATAAGAGTAATAACATAATTCAATCATAACAATTAAGCAAGAGTATATATCATTTAATTATAGCAAGTCTACTTCTATTTCAGGAATGTAACTTAACTTATAAAAATGCCCATACAAGTTTATAAGTTAAGGATCGGCTTAACAATAAAGTAACTTATCATATAAGAGTGCCCATACAAACTTATATGATAAGGATCTGGTGTGATGTAATGCAATGCAATGTAATGAATGCAAATGATGACACACCCATGCACACACACCCACACTGCTATGTCGACACAGACTTATAGTTTACACTTTTTGAGCAGGTAGCTAATCTCTCAAGCATCATCCATCATGGCCAGACGGTTACAATAGAGCGGGCATGTCCATTACTAGGAGGGCATCCACACTACGAGGCCTAGGCCTCCGCACGCCTCAATGCTAAGAATACAACAATAGAGTTCCATGCGTACTATGGCTCAGAGGGGTCTCGGGTAGATGTGCACTAAGAATACAGACCAAATTAGCCTATTGTGTGAAACGGAAGGAGCCTATGGGAGCATATCACCATAGGACCAAGCCCAACCGTCCACTTGGCACGGAAGGAGCCCCGGGAATGAGCACCCAGGACTAAGCCCAACCTCCCAAGTTCTCTTTATCATCTCCCATCAGTGTGATGACTGGTGAGCCCGTAGACCTGCCACACTATCCTTAACCTAGGATTATGACACTGCTTGTCAACATACACCGCATGTAATTCCACTTCATTGTGGCACAGAAGGAGCCCCAGGAATGAGCACCGAGGACCAAGACCAACCGTACACTTGGCATGGAAGGGGCCCCAAGAATAAACACTGAGGACCAAGCCCAACTACCCAAAGTATCTTTTCATTATTACCAATCCAGTGCGGTCAAACACACACACTCACACCCTTTAGAATTCTCATTCTCCCAAGCACTTAAGGGTTCCTCATAAACACAGGTGGCAAGCCGCCTTTTATAACATACAATCTTACACTGCTACCCATAGGGAGACACAACTCTAAGTAGTGGACTATACTAGTTATCCCTTCCAATATTCGAGATAACGATTTAGCATATTCCATGGCAATAAGATTTCCCTCATCTGATTCCTTCCTTGTAATCGAGCATTCACAAACATTTATGCTTCCAAATATTTATCATAATCATTATGATGATACATCACATATATCTTCCAGCATGGTAACATATTTATAGGTTACACATTCAATTACCCTATGCAATTCATCGGATTATTATCACGCGTATCCATATCGGATTTCACAAGTACTTCATTTGTACTACCAAATATTATCAAAACCTTTGTTCACTAAATTCCTCCAAACCATTTATTTATTTAGATTTCTCCAAACCATTTGTTTATCTCGCTGCCTCTAACTAGGCTAACCCAAGCCTCAACATCATCTTGGGATGTTTCTTCAACCTAGTCCAAAACCGGTTATTCACTAACCCGAAATAAACATGCACATAAGTTGTCACCGTACAACTTTGACTAGGCATTCCTAGAGCTACGAAGCTCCTATGAAAAAGTGTAAACATTTGTTGGAAAGGTCTTTCCGAGGACTACAACTTTTGTGTTCAGACCAAGACCTAGATCCGGCCGCATCATGCTCGAAAATGACCTCAAAGTTCGTTAGGGGCAGAAAATAGATTTTTGCACGCATCTTAAAGCAAAACGAACGATTCCGGTTCGTCTTCTTACATTAGCCATTGGTTAAAAACCACATACATCACTTCCTCCTCCCTTATTCACCCTCAAAAGACCATTCTTCTTCACGAAACCAAGTCCTCCATCTTCATAATGAATAGAAAAGAGGTTGAAGACAACTAATCCCTAGGACAAGGTCCTAGCATGGTCCTTTCCTAGGAGATCTTCATCACGCAAACGTCAAACTCTTTTGAGTCGACATCTCTACTATATCATAACTAAATATCTCGCTACAAGGGAGGTGGTAGGAAGCTCACCTCGTTTTTGGCCATGGACCTCGCCACTCTCCTTGGTGGCATCATTCTTCACGTTAGTATCATTCTTCACGAAGGGAAGTTCGGCCTCCAGGAAATCTGACACTGACAACCTTCTTTATTTCCGTCGGGTTCAACAATTAAAAACTCAATAAGGAAGAATGGAAGTGATGGCTATGGTTTTTGTTTCCTCCTTTTTATAGCAATGTATACGGTTATGTTACCTTGCCACGTGTCGGGCCGTCATTGGACCGCCATTATTACTTAAATTAAGTCTTATTGAAAAGACCGGTCTAAGGAGCCATCCAGTGTACATCCCGAGATCCGGTTCAACCTGTATATACAAGACAGTAGACTTAGCCTGGGCCGCAAAATTGCCCCAAGTCAAATTTATCGAGTATCCCTATTCATACTCGACGAATCTTCGGAATTACCAGTGTCATATCGACGAATCAACTCAACATTATCCGACGAATTCTTCTCAACTCAACAGTCTGAAAGTCTTCTAAGTATAATTCATCATATATACTCGACAAATCAACACATATCCACCGATTTTTTTAAGTCCTTCTCAACGAATTTGTCGGATATCTGTGGAAATATCTGATGAATTATCATTGGCTTCCACAAGTTTTCCCCAAATCTATCCCGCCGAATTCGTCGAGTATCCCTCAACGAATTTGTCAGATGTACCCAGAGATATTCTATGAATTCCCTTGCCCGAAAATTCCTAAGTCCAAAAACATCGTGTACGTCGAGTATCACTCGATGATTTTCGATGAATTATGCTTATCTCACCGAAAGTACCCAAGTCATTCTCAATGAATTCATTGAGTATGACTTAACAAATTCATCGGGTTCATCCGACGAATTTCTACGAATTTGACTTTGCTTGACGTGAGGATTCCTCAAGCTCGAACTCACAGCCTACTCATGCCCTGTTCCCCTTTTTTCCCCACCTTCCTATCAGCGCACCCGGGCCTAAGTCAACTCTCTTGAATCAAAATGCATGGGGCTAGCACGAATTGGGATGTTACAAATCCTATAAACAAAATAAAATATTTCATCCTCGTAATCAGGCTAAGTTGTGGGGGGGGGGGGTAAGTGGAACATGTAAATAAGGTATGCTTTTAAATGTACCTTGGGGAAAAAATTTCGGGTGGCGCTTCCGCATCAAATCCACCAGATCCCAAGTGTATTCCTCTCTCCCATGATTAGAACATGGACCTTCACCAAAGGGACGCTCTTTCTCCGCAAGCATCTTGTCTCAGTGTCCACTATTTGCACTAGCTCTAGTCGAATTCACCTATCGGTTTCCACTGTTCCATCTATGGCGGTGACATGCTGATCGGGCCATAGGAGTGCTTTCCGAAGAGACGACACATGGAATACATTGTGTAAATTTTGTAGCTCAGGTGGTATCTCTAGCCGATAGGCCAAAGGACCAATCCTTTCAAATATAGCATAGGGGACTACATATCTCGGGCTGAGCTTCTTCCTACCATGTACTCGTGAAATTCCATGAATAGGCCGGAACTTCAAGAATACCTTGTAACCCACTTGAAACTCCACCATTTGGTGCTTCAAATCATAGTATTCTGCCTGCCAACTCTGAGCTTCCAACATACGGTCTCATATCAATCCGACCATAACATCAGTATCGTCTATATACTCAACTCTCAATGTCTTTGAGTCTTCATCCTGCACCCAAGATAATGGATTTCAACACCTTCTCCCATAAAGTGCTTCGTAGGGTGCCATCCCAATGCTAGCTTGATAACTATTATTATATGAGAATTCTACTAGTGGTGAGAGCCTTTCCCATGGCTCCCATCTTACCAACACGCACAACCGCAATATATCTTCCATGGTTATGATGGTACTCTCAGACTGGCAATCCGTCTGAGGATGAAAAGCTGTACTAAAGGTAAGGCGAGAACCCAAATATTCTTTTACTGTCTTCCAATCCTTGGAAGTAAAGTGACCATCAAGGTCTGAGACTATCGTCTTAGGCACCCCATGGTACCATACAAATTGTTCCACAAAGAGACATACAAATTCATCTACAAGCGTCTCTTTCCTCATTGGGATAAACCTGGCAACCTTGGTCAAGCGGTCCACAAACACCCAAACTGAGTCATTCCCTGATCGTGATTGGGGAAGACCCTGAACGAAATCTATGGAGATATCTTAGAATTTCCACTCCAGAATGGGCAATGATTATAGCAATATTCCAGGGCTCTTGCACTCCACCTTAACTTTCTGACAAGCCTCACAATTTGTAACGTAGTATGTGACATCCTTCTTCATCTTTGGCCAAAACATGGTCTTTCTCATGTAAGTATACATTTTGGCAATTCCAGGGTGCACCGAAAACTTGGTGCAATGAGCCTCTCTCAAAATATCTTCCCGAATTCCTCCGCCTGCGGGAATGTAAAGCCTGCCATGGAATAATATTAGGTCTTCTTTTCGCATATATCCTTCCACTAATCCTCTCTCCATGGCTTGAAATACTGAGGTCAAAGCACATCCTTCCCTTTCTTTGCCCGAATTCGATCTCGAATATCACAAATTATACTAATGGTAGTTAGATATTCAGTATATGTCTCGGAATGATCCTTACACACCAACATGATCTCCATCTCCTCAAGCACTTGAGTCAATTCCATACTTATCATCTGATACATGGGGCTTGACCCAGGTTCTTTTCTGCTTAAAGCATCTGCAATGGAGTTTGCTTTCCTGGAGTGGTAGTTCAATATAAATTCATAATAAAAAAAAAATTTAACCACCGTCGCTCCCTCAAATTCGACTCCATCTGAGTATGAACATACTTCAAATTCTTATGGTCTGAAAAGATCTCGTAGTGGATGCCATACAAATAATGTCTCCAAACATTTAAGGCGAACACCACTGCCCCAACTCCAAATCATATACTGGATAATTTTCTCATGCTTCTTCAACTATCTCGAAGCATATGCAATCACGTGTCCATGTTGCATCAACACTGCTCCCATCCCTTGATAGGAGGCATCACTGTAAACCCAAAATCCTTCTTTCCCTGATGGAAGATCTAGGATTGGTGCAGAGGTAAGTCGATCCTTTAGTTCTTGAAATGTAGCCTCGTACTGGGGTGTCCACTCATATGGCACACCTTTCTTTATTAGAGCTGTGAGGGGAAGGGCTATCTTTGAAAATCCCTTCACAAACTTACGGTAATAACCAGCAAGTCCAAGAAAGCTTCGTACATCTATCGCTGACTTCAAAGGCGACCATTCCTTCATGACACGAACCTTAGCCGGGTCTACTGCTAATACAGCACCACTAATCACACTGCCCAAGAATGCAACTTCTCAGAGCCAATATTCGCACTTGCTGAACTTAGCAAATAGGGAATGCTCTTTTAGTTTTCTCAATACTAAGGCCAAGTGCTCAACATGCTCCTCTTCTGTCTTTGAGTAGAACAGAATGTCATCGATGAAGAGGATTACAAAGACATCCAAATACGGTTCAAACACCCTGTTCATCAAACTCATGAATGCGGAAGGGGCATTCGTGAGCCCGAACAGCATCACGGTGAACTCGTATAAACCGTATCTCGAGCTGAACGCTGTCTTTTTAATATCCTCCTCTTGGATCCTCAATTGATAGTGTTGGGTATTGCTAGGATGTCACAACACTTGTGCGCGCAGCGGAAATAAGGAATAAGAAAACCAAAAAGAAGTTCAGATCTAGCAATGGACATGTACCAAGAAGTAAAGAGCAGTAAATAAAATTTACCTCTGCGGGATTGAGTTTATACTCAACCTAGATGCTCCAGGAGATCTGCTGATCACAAAGCAGCTACAGTCCTTAGTGTAGAATAGCGTTCGTACCTCTACAAGAAATCCACATGAACGAGAGGACCCGTAGACACTTATCGAACAAGAGCTAGGTCAGGAGAGGAAACTGCGCATCTTCAAGGACTGTTAGGTCAACTACAAAAAATGCGGCAGTGACACTCACTAGAATCAAACTTGGCGACGGCGACGGGATCGACAGAGGATGAACAACTTCTGTCGGCCTTTAGGTCTCGGGATATCGCACACTACAGTTTGTGTGCTTTCAGGATTACTATTCCGTTTATAAAGAAACCCTAAAATATTCTATTTATACACAAAGGAATAAATTGAACACCCTGTCACTATTTGTAGACCCAGGACTTAGAATACAATGTTTTCGACAAGACAACCCTTGCCTCGACGAATCGTCGAGTATCCATAACATATTCGACAAATTATCGAGTATACAAACCATACTCGATGAATCGTCAAGTATCCATAAGATATTCGATGAATAGCATTGAGTGAACTCAACGCTCTCAGCGCCAAACCAATCGAATCAACATTTGACTCGACGATGGCATTGAGTTGACTCAACACACTCAACGCCTAAGTGCCAGATTCTTCGAATCAACCTTTGACTCGATGAAGGCATTGAGTGAACTCAACACACTAAACGCATGAGATCTAGACTCGTCGAGTCAACAACTTGACTCAACGAATCGTTGAGTGAGCTCAACGCACTCAACGCTTAAGTGCAATACTCGATGAATCAACACTTTGGCTCGACAAATCAATGAGTAAATTCAACACACTCAACGCCATCATTCGACGAGTCAACAATTGACTCGACGAAAGAGTTGAGTGGTCTCAACGCACACTACTCTTTCAAAGCTTTGTTATACTAAGTCATTTCCACTCATCATATGAGTAAAACCATACTAATCCAATCTCCAAATTTTCCAAACATTCTTTTGTACCACCTGATAGGCTTGTTGGGAATTGTGCCATTCAATGTCCCTTAGAATTTGAAGAGGCATCACCAATCATGCTAATGGGCATAATGTATTCGATGTGTGCTTGAGTTTTTGCATGCAGGTTGTCCTTGATTGGACAGGTGAACAAGAGGAAGAAGTTGGAAGTCAGAAAATCTGACTAAGGCAAAATCGCTGAGATAGC
Source organism: Platanthera zijinensis (assembly GCA_039513925.1). Classification (NCBI taxonomy): domain Eukaryota; kingdom Viridiplantae; phylum Streptophyta; class Magnoliopsida; order Asparagales; family Orchidaceae; genus Platanthera; species Platanthera zijinensis. Next base: position 109,719,375 of record CM077080.1, read on the forward strand.
TGAGAAGATTGTCTCAGCAGAATCGCTGAGACAATTGAGAAACTCAACCAAAATCGTTGAGAGAAGTGTTGGTCTGAGCTAAACCCCTGAGACAGAAGACAGTCTCAGCTGTGAAGAAAGAAAACTACTGAGACAGTTGAGAAGAAATCGCTGAGACAAAGCCATCAAAAAAATTCTAAGTCCAGAAAGAGGAGTTCGTCGAGCTCAGCTCATAGATCATCGAGCTCAGGTTAAAAGTTAAAGATTCAGAGTTCATCAACCTGAGCCCGCATTTCATAGAGCTCAAGTTGAAGGTTGAAGATTTAGAGTTCGTCGAGCTCAGCTCACTGATCGTCGAGCTCAAGTTGATGGTTGAAGATTCAGCGTTCGTCGAGCTCAGCTCACAGATCGTCGATCTCAGGTTAAAGGTTGAAGATTCAGAGTTCATCGACCTGATCCCGTCTTTTGTCGAGCTCAAATTAAAGATGAAAATCCTAAAGTTTGTCGAGCTCAGCACAGAGTCCCTCGATCTCAGATCGACGATCGTCAAGCCCAGTCCAAATTCTTCATGCCATTGCGGGAAAGCTACAGTAGCGCCGAAAGCTACTATTTGTCTTCTTCTAAGGGAGGCGGCGCTCACCATACTTGATTGGGCCCACATTCAAATTGTGCCATTTATTCAAATCAACAAATATAAAAGGAAGAGAAGAAAAGAAGATTAGGATTAACAAAAAAAGAGAATGGAAACACAAAGAGAAATAGAGGCTGCAGGACTTCATCGTCTCCATCAAGCTTGAAAGAAAAGTCCAGTAGGCAAGCCAGAGGCTAAGAGAGAAAGATAGCTGAAGCTTCTTCCAGATCAATAAGATTGTTCCTTGGAGAACAAGTTAGATGATTCATACAATCAGCAAAAAGAGGTAGCTGTGTGAAAGACTGTAAGCCTTCAACAACATAAAGTTGTAAAAGAAGACACATCCCTTCTACAATAAGTGGGATGGACTGATATCTGCTCAGAATAGAAGTGGCATTTAAATTTTACTTGATTATTTCCTATAAGATTCAGTTTATCTGAATCTAAGTGTAGGGCACTTTGTACCTGAGTGGTAGGTGACAAATTTATCACTGAGGTAGGTGCCCTGCTTGGGTACTGAGGTAGGATCCAAGTAAGGATCTAAGTTATAGGGATTATATGCCTGAGGTAGGAGAGTGCTTCTCTTTGAGGTAGGATCCAAGTGTGGATCGGAGGTAGGGCTGTCCTCCCAGCCTGAGTGTAGGGCCTAGTGCCTGAGGTAGTTGACTTGTGAGTCATTGAGCTGTAGGTGACAAGTGTGTCACTGAGTTATAGGCCTAGGAGGAGGTTGAGTTGTAGGTGCCTGGAAGGGCACTAAGGTAGGTACCTGGATAGGTACTGAGTTGTAGGAGTGATGCATCACTCTAAGAGTAGGGCTGTGTGCATGAAGTTATAGGGCTGAGAAGCCTGAGCTGTAGGCCTTAGAAATAAGGTCGAGGTAGGTGGTTAGTGGACCAATGAGATGTAGGAGCTCTGTAGGGCTCTAAGGTTAGAACCCTAGTTGTTTTGAGTTTGGATTCTGAAAAGAATCTATGTGTAAGGCTGAGGGCCTGAGGTATAATCTCTGAGGAGTATATTGGTGGAGTTTGTGCCTATTCCAACAAATCAGTTGGATAGGTGGGAGGGAAAGCAGATGTAGCCATTTGTGTAACCACTATAAATACTTGTGTGTTTGCTGTGTTGATTGTTTCTTTCTTGTATTACAGGTAATTAGGACAAGCTCTAGATCACCAAATTATGAACAGCACAAAAAGTCTTAAGAAATTTAAAAGACCTATTCACCCCCTCTAGGTGACTAGGTAACTTTGAAGTAATAACTTTTAAGTGGTATCAGAGGGAGGTTGCTCAAAAAGTATCTAATAATCTGAGCATACCTCCAAGGTTAGCTATAAGATATAAGTATGGGCTTAGGAATGAACTATAAGGAGCTAGGGGCCATGAAACTACCAATATATAGGAAGGAAGGATTTGGCCTTTAGAAGCAAAGGGTCTGACTGTTCATGGAAGCATCTGACCCTAGGATGTAACACCCCTATCCGTCACATAGCATATAACAGTAGGTCTGGTCAGGGCCCGCCGCTATATACAACGAACAGACGGAAGGGTTACTCAATGAAACCATTCTTCCAATCGTAACATCCTATACAGAGCATCTAGCGGAAGCAATTTAATAAGTTACAAAAATAAGAACCCAGCCACACAAGCATGAATTTCCACTAACAAACCCAAATAGGAATGAACTACAAAGTACACAAAGTATCGACCTTATGGCCTTACAAGAGTTCACTAAATTTCAAACTGTGTTTTCCATATATCGGCGTGCAGGCTGGACACACATGAATTAAACAAGTAAACATAACAAGGCCTTCAAGGGCTGGCTCAGCAACAAGGGCATTGACCCGTTATTTGCCGCTCAGCTCTGCAGCACCTGCAAGCACAATTCACCGCAACGGTGGAAAACAAAAGTGACGGTCAGCTAAAGCTTACAAAATTATAACGACCCACCCCCTTATTGGGGTGGCGGTGCTCCTTCCCTGTAGTGCATTAGTATAATCCAACGATTAAAATGAAAGTAAAGTATTTGCACAATACACTACAGGTGCAGGCCCGCGACCACACACCCCGTGCTCTCAGGGCACTTACTTGGTGAACCCAATGAAAATCTGTGGTCTCACCACCGCCTCTTGGATGACAAACCTCATGAGCACTTTGGTCTTTCCAGCCTAAGCCTAACACCCTCCATCTATGCCAACAGTAAGTGTCATGTACTTTAGGTCTCTTTAACAGAACGACATAGAGTGGGTACGGTTTCGCATAACCCGTTGCTCACACCGCAACGTCAATTTAAGCCATATGCGGGGTCAAGTTTCCCCGAGTCCCAAAAATATTACAAAAATTTTACATAACCCAGTTATGTACAAGTTGGCTCCCAGGCCACCAAGTTGGCATAATCACGCTTCTGCCCAGTTTTCCGGGTGCACCTTAGAGTGAATCCCCAAGATTCCCTGATGAAATCTACCGCGTATAAAACCCGAAAACAACAATCGGCATGGAGTCTTCTCCGACCATTCATGCATAATGAAACATCACTTATCCAGACCAACTTGTCCGGGTAGGCTTCACACACCATGCCTATGTTCGTACTTTTATTTCGGACTCTACATGCAAAACAACGGGGACTATTCATGTCTACTTGAAGGAACACCACAAACTCACTGCATACTCGCGAGAGCAGGCTTCCTATGCAAAAGGGAAAGAGGACTTCACATGTCCAAGTAGAGAATCGTTACCCTTGGGTTTCTCTTTGGCGCTATGGAAATCTATACGGATGAAAAGCACCGCGATGACCTCGCCTCCCTAGATCTAGACTCGACTTGCGATTTTGCGCTCCAAATCTCCTCCGACAACCGGATCTCTCTTTTGCTTCTTCCTCCTTGCTCTCCCCTCTCTCTAGAACTTAGAAAGAGATTGAACCAAAAGAAATGAGGGTTTTCAACCCTATTCCAAGCCTTAACCTAGGATGAATAAGCCTGAGCCCTTGGATTCTAAAATAGGAAACGAACGACCACAATTTGCCCTGAAAATAACATTTCTGGGCCGAACACGGCTTGCGACATTCCCGTGTACAAGGTCGTGTTCCACACTTGCCGTAAATCTGGAAAATCCAGAAAAGGACACGACATATAACATGGCTTGTGACACGCCCGTATCACCCATGGACACGCTCGCGTCATGGGTGGTGTACCCCAATCGGCACTAGAACCGTCACATCCTAAACTGGACATGGGCTTAGACACGCCCGTGTCAACTTTGACATGCCCGTGTCAACCAGAACTCGCCTGTGTTCGGGTCATGTCTCTCAGTCGATACATGACCAAAACTTCCAGAAGAGGACATAGCCATGTGACACGCCCGTGTCCTATGCTGTGTGCTAGACACGCCCTGGGACACGCCCGTGTCCCAGGCCATATTCCTTGACTTAAACGATCGTCGACCTCTCCTCGACAACCCGAGCACGATATGGCCATGTGACATGCCCGTGTCAAAGGTCTTGTTCACCTTCCAAAGACCCAAACTCTGCTAAAACGCTGCCCGTTTCTCTTTTGAGTTTCGGGGCATTACAATCCTCTCCCTCTTAAAAGAATTTCATCCAGGAAATTACCAAAAGGAAAAGATACACAAAAACTAAAACAGTACCTGAGTGGAATAACTCTGGGTACTCCTCAAGCATGGTCTGCTCTCGCTCCTACGAGATCTCCTCCCGTCCGCAATTATCCCAACAGACCTTGACCATCCTGATCTCCTTGTTACGAAGTCGCTTGGCTTAAGAGTCCTCAATACGAACAGGCTTGAACTTTTTCATCAACCCTTCGTCCACCGGTATTTGATCTACCGTGATCACCTGCGAAGGCTCTTACACCGCCTTCCGCAACGCTGATATGTGGAATACGTCGTGTAGACCACTCAACTCCACCGATAGCTTTAGACGATAAGCCGCTTCACCAATCCGCTCTAGGATCTCAAATGGTCCAAGGTACCTCAGGCTCAGCTTCTTCAAGCGTCGTTCCCGTGAAACACCCTTGAACGACTTTATCTTCAAATACACCCAGTCGCCAATAGCAAACTCAATGTTCCGATGCTTGGCATTATAGTTATTGGCCTGTCTATCCTGAGAGATCAACAAATGCACTCGAATGGTTTGTACCAATGAAATGGCGCTTTCCACCCCTTGCTTTTTGTACAACCTCGCCTCACCCGTTTCCAGTCACGATAACGATGTGCGACATTTTCTACCATATAGGGCCTCGAAGGGCGCAATTTGAATGCTCGCTTGGTAGATGTTGTTGTACCCAAAATCCACCAAATACAGATGATTTCCCACTGCTTCCTGAAATCTAGGACGCACATGCGAAGCATGTCCTCCATTGTCCTATTAACTCTCTCAGTCGAACCATCCGTCTGTGGATGAAAGGCTGTGCTAAACCTCAGCTTAGTTCCCAGCATTTGCTGCACCAACCTCAAGTCATTGGACGTAAACCGTCCATCTCTATCACTCACGATGCTGTGGGGCACACCGTGTAGTCTAATAATGTTATCCACATAAAGATTTGCTAGTTTCTCCACTGAATCATCCTTCCTATTTGGAATGAAGAATGACACTTTTATCAACCGATCTACGATCACCCAGATGGAGTCGTTTCCCTTTTGCGACCTTGGCATCCCATGCGTAAAGTCCATTGAGATATCGTCGAACTTCCACTCTGGAATAGGCAAAGACTTAACGAAACCCCCTAGCTTTTGGCTTTCTGCCTTCACTAAGGCGCAAGTCTGACATTTCTCCACATATAGTGCCACATACTTCTTGAGTTCTGGCCACCAGAACAACTTCTTCAGATCTCGGTACATTTTTGTGCACCCTGGGTGAATCGAGTACTTGGTATGATGAGCCTCGTACATCAACTCCACCCATAAATTACCCACGTTTGGGATGCACAAACGACTGGCCTTCTTTAGCAGTCCATCTTCAACCATAAATTGGGAATTTGACCCATCCGAAACCACCTCCATGATTTGCTTCATGCTGCTATCTAAAGCCATAACCTGCCGAATCCGATCAGCCAGGTCATACTGAACTTCCGTCCAGTTCAATAGCGCTTCAGCGCTAGTCTGCTTGTCAACACAAGAGATATCTAACGCCTCCAACTCCTAAATCAACTGCTCGTCATGAACCGGCAACCAGTTGGCTTGCGCGGCAGCCCTGCGACTCAACGCATCCGCAACTGCATTGCCTTTCCCCGACACATAATGAATTTTGAATGTATAGTCCCCCAGGAACTCCATCCATCTTTTCTGCCTCATATTCAGATCCTTCTGGTCTAAAAGGTATTTCAGGCTCTTGTGGTTGGTATAAATATCGACCTTTATGCCATACAAATAATGCATCCATAGCTTTAGAGCAAAAATCACGGTCGCTAACTCCAAGTCGTGGTCCGGATAATTTCTCTCATGCACTTTCAGCTGACGCGAGCCATAAGCTATAACACTTCCATGCTGCAGCAGCACCAAACCCAAACCACTGCCCGAAACATCGCTGTAGATCTCAAAGCCTTCAGTCCCACTCGACGAACTTAGCACGGGCGCCATGGTCAACCGACCCTTCAACTCTTCAAAAGCTTGCGCGCACTCCTGCATCCAAACAAAATTCTGATCTTTCCTTGTCAAAGTCGTGAGAGGTAATACAATCCGCGAGAAGTTCTCTACGATGCTCCTATAATAGCCGGCAAGCCTCAGAAAACTCTGGACTTCCGCTAATGTAGACAACACAGGCCACTCGCGTATCACAAATATCTTCGCCCGATCCACCAAAATCCCTTCCCCACTGACCATGTGACCAAGGAACGCTACTGAGGGCAACCAAAACTCGCATTTTGAGAACTTTGCGTATAGTTCGTTCCTCCTCAGCATCTCCAAAAACAAAAGCAGATGCTTGAAGTGATCCTCTTTGCACTGCAAGTACACAAATCTGTCATCGATAAAGACGATCACAAAGTGGTCTAAGTACTCCCTGAACGTTCTGTTCATCAGATCCATGAACACTGATGGAACATTAGTCATCCCGAACGACATGACTGTAAACTCGAAATGCCCATATCTCGTGCTGAACGCTGCCTTTGGGATATCATTTTCCCTTATTCTCAGTTGATAGTAACCAGACTTAAGATCCAATTTTGAGTACACCGATGACCCGACTAGCTGATCAAACAGATCATCAATCCTTGGGATCAGGTACTTGTTCTTTTCCGTTAACTTGTTCAGTTCTCTATAATTAATACACAGTCGCAAACTTTCATCCTTCTTCTTGACAAAGAGGACCGGTGATCTCCAAGGCGACGAACTTGGACGCACATAACCCTGCTCCAACAACTCTTCAAGTTGAACCTTTAGTTGCGCCATCTCCCTAAGCGCCAACCTATAAGGGGAGCATGACACGGGTTTATCACCTGGCACTAGCTCAATCATGAAGTCAATCTCCTGCTAAGGTGGGGATCCGGGAAGATTATCCGGGAACACGTCAGGGTACTCGCACACCACTGGGATGCTACCCAAAGTGGGCTTAGACTTTACAGCCTCCACTAGCGTGAAGAACAGCTCTGCACCAGCATGAACTGCCTTGACCACCTGAAGAGCAGAAATTAAAGTCTTGCTCGACCCCTTCAAACCCGCAAACGTTGTCTTTCGGTCAGCTCCAAACTTGACTTCATTACGATTGCAATCTAGGTATGCCTTCTGCTCCGAAAGCCAGTCCATACAAAAAATGACGTCGAACTCTACTAGCGGCAGTAACGACGCTAGCAAGTCGAACTCCTGACTCCCAATACGAATCTTTACAACACAAACTCTATCCGCGCGCATAGAACACCCATTCGACGACAACACATCCAGTTTGTCCTTTGCCATTGAAGAAGGGACTCTGATGCGCGATATGAAACCTTCGGACAAAAAGAAGTGCGAAGCTCCCATATCGAAGAGTGCTCTCGCCGGATTATCACAAATCAGAACAAAGCCTATACAAACAGTAATAAGCTAACATGCATAAGGTAACAGTATTTAAATCCAAATTGCTATAAATTTAAACCATACCTGTCACCACATCTGCTTGTTTGATGGCCTACTGCTGGCCAAGATTGTAAACTCTTAGTTGAGTCGGAGCATAATAGGATGCGGTTGACTCCACCGCCTTGCCCTTTTCCTCGTAAGTTGCTCTCGGCTTCCTCTCGAACTTTGGACGTCCGCTCCAGCAATCACGGTAAAAATGCCCCGGCTTCCCACAATTGTAACAAGCGCTTGGGGTCCGGCTTGTAGTTGCCCCAAGAAGCACCAGAAGAAGGGGTTGGACCCGAAGTCCTAGCCTTCTTAAAGAACTTACGATAATAAGACTTCGAGGTAGTCGGCACCTTAAACTTTTTCTTCCTAACACTAGAGTCTTTCTTTGCCTGCACATTCTTCATATCTTTCTCCAAAGACCGGACCGTTTTTACCAGGGTCAAGAAGCCCTGCGTCATCGGCCCCGAGAGCAGTAGGCTTAAGACATCCCTAAGACCTTCATAGAATCGGTTTGTCTTTCGCTCCTTATCAGCGAATGTAGCACTTGCATACCGACCCAAACATGTAAATTCGTTGAGGTACTCATCCACGCTACTCTCTCCTTGCACTAGCTTTTGAAACTTATTTTCCATCACAATCCTCTGAGCCGAGGGGAGGTATCAAGCCAAGAACAGTCTCGAGAATTCTTATATCGAGACGTTAGTAAGTTGTCTACCCCTCAAATGGTGTAACTCCAAACCTTCCCACCATAGTCTTGCGTCGCCATCCAACAAGAAAGTGGCAATAGTGGTCTTCTGCCACTCTTTCATCTCTATAGAAATAAAAACTCTCTTAACTCTGGAGAGCCAATCCTCCGCTTAGGTTGGGGTTCCCATCCCCGAGAACACTAGAGGATTAAATCCTATAACATGTTTGAGCTGTTTCTTCGTTGCTCTCCTAGGCATCATTTGCTCTACCACAACCTGCTCCACTCTTCTTGGTTTTGCCTCTTAGAGCGGTACTTGCTCCACAATAGGGGCAGGCTGCTACACTTGCCTCGCAGGCGGTGCATTAATCATCGCAAACACTGCTTCAGCAACCAATCGTATTGTTTAAGCCGAAGGAGGTGTTGCTGGTGCATCGTTCGGTGCGCTACTTGCCTCAGAAACTTGACGTTCTGATGGCCCTGCACAGCTCCTGGTCATCTATAGTCATGCAAAACACCGTTAAGTGACCGAACAGTATTGCAAAAAGCAATTATAGGAACACGCAGGTTCCTCAAACATGTGTATTTTTCATTCCTAAGTGGACATTCATGGGTTCTTTTCATGTTATAATGATGACGCACACACATGTTCTCACAACCCATTAAAAGAATTCGCCCATGAATTCATTTAAGCATGACCGAAACTGGTAGTCTGATACCAAATTATAACACCCCTATTGATCAAATAGCATATAGCAGTAGGTCCGGCCGGGGCCCGACGCTATATACCACGGACAGACGGAAGGGTTACTCAATGAAAACATTCCTCCAATCGTAACGTCCTACACAGAGCATCTAGCGGAAGCAATTTATTAAGTTGCAAAAATAAGAACCCAACCACAAGTATGAATGTCCACTAACAAACCCAAATAGGAACGAACAACAAAGTACCAGCCTTATGACCTTGCAAGAGTTCACTAAATTTAAAACTGTGTTTTCCATACATCGGCACGCAGGCCGAAAACACATGAATTTAACAAGTAAACATAACAAGGCCTTCAAGGGCCGGCTCAATAATAAGAGATTTGGCCCGCTATTTGTTGCTCGGCTCCGCAGCACCTGCACGCACAATTCACCGCAACGGTGGCAAACAAAAGTAACGGTCAGCTAAAGCTGACCAAATTATTACGACCCCACCACGTTATTCGGGTTGCGGTGCTCCTTCCCTGCAGTGCATTAGTATAATCCAACGATTAAAATGAAAGTACAGTATTTGCACAATACACCACAGGTGCAGGCCCGTGGCCACACACCCTGTGCTCTTAGGGCACTTACTCGGTGAACCCGGTGAAAATCCGTGGTCTCACCACCGCCTCTAGGACGGCAAACCTCGTGAGCATTTTAGTCTTTCCAGCCTAAGCCTAAGACCCTCTATCTATGCCAACGGTAAGTGTCATGTACTTCAGGTCTCTTTAACCGAATGACACAGAGCGGGTATGGTTCCGCCTAACCCATTGCTCACACCGCAACGTCAATTTAAGACCTATGCGCGGGTCAAGCTTCCACGAATCCCAAAATGATTACACAAATTTTACATAACACAGTTATGTACAAGTTGGCTCCCATGCCACCAAGTTGGCAGAATCATGCTTCTGCCCATTTTCCGGGTGCACCTTGGAGTTAATCCCCAAGATTCCCTGATGCAATCTACAGCATAGAAAACCCGAAAACAACTATCGGCGCGAAGTATTCTCCAACCATTCATGCATAATGAAACATCACCGATCTAGAATAACTTGTCCGGGTAGGCTTCACACACCATGCCTATGTCCGTACTTCGATTCCGGACTCTACATGCAAAACAATGGGGACTATTCATGTCCACCCAAAAGAACACCACAAACTAACTGCATACTCGCGAGGGCAGGCTTCCTATGCAAAAGGGAAAGAGGACTTCACATGTCCATGTAGAGAATCGTTACACTTGGGTTTCTCTTTGGCGCCATGGAAATCTATACAAATGAAAAGCACCGCGATGACCTCACCTCCGTAGATCTGGACTCGGCTTGTGATTTGGCACTCTAAATCTCCTCCGGCAACCGGATCTCTCTTGCTTCTTCCTCCAAGCTCTCCCCTCTCTCTAGAACTTAGAAAGAGATTGAACCAAAAGAAATGAGGGTTTTCAACCCTATTACCGGCCTTAAACTAGGATGAATAAGCCTGAGCCCTTGGATCCTAAAATAAGGAAACGAGTGGCCACGATTCGCCCTGAAAATAAAATTTCTGGGCCAAACACGGCTTGCGAGACGCCCGTGTCCAAGGCCGTGTTCCACACTCACCGTAAATCAGGAAAATCCAGAAAATAACATGTACTGTAACACGGCTTGTGACACGCTCGTGTCACCCATGGACACACCCGTGTCATGGGTCGTGTACCCCAATCGATGCTGGAACCGTCATGTCCCGAACGGGACACGGGCTTAGACACACCCGTATAAACTTTGATACTCCCGTATCAACCAGAACATACTATGTTCCGGGTCGTGTCTCTCATTCGACACAGGACCAAAAATTCTAGAAGAGGATACGGCCATGTGACACGCCCGTGTCCCATACCGTGTGCTAGACACGCCCTAGGACACGCCCGTGTCCTAGGCTGTGTTCCCTACCTTCAACGATCGTCGACCTCGCCTCGATGACCCGAGCACGACACGGCCATGTGACACGCCCGTGTCACAGGCCGTGTTCATCTTCCCAACACCCAAACTCAGCTAAAATGCTGCCCATTTCTATTTTGAGTTTCGGGGCGTTATATTAGATTTATGTAACAGTTATGGAAGGTCCTTTTATCCCCACAAAGGCTTCCACCATATATCCAACTCTGAGAGTGCCCAAGGCACACACATAGATGGATAGAGATGAGGTAGTTCTGTCTACCATGGACAAGAGGGCACACAATATCATAGCCAGTGCCATTGATGACTCAACCTTCCAGAATCATGTACACTACAAGACCTCCAAGGAAATGTAGGACACACTTGTGGTTTACATGGAAGGTTCTGAGGAAGTTAGAGATGATAAGAAGTCCATGCTCAATGAAGAGTATGTGGCTTTCAGACAAAGAAAATCTAAAAAGGTGTCTGACTGCTTTGAGAGGTTCTTTAGGACAGTCAATGAACTAAGAACATATGGTAGGGTTTTCAGCAACTATGAGCTGAATGGCAAGTTCCTCAGATCTCTAACTAGAGACTAGGATGCCAAGATTTGTGCCATTAGGGAAATGGCAAAGTTGGCAGACACTCCTCCACCAACACTTATTGGAAAGCTGCTATCCTATAAAATGCAGCTGGCTGCTTGACAAGAAGAGGAGAAGGAAATTCAATCCAAGGCCAAGGATAAGACAGTGGCTCTCAAGTCAGAAGCACCAAGAAGAAGAAGAAGAAAGACACCTTCTTCACCAAGGAGAGAAGCTGAGACCAGCTCAGAATTATCTGAGAATAATTCCTCAGACAACCACATGTCTGATGAAGAGTTTGGAATCTTCTCCAGGAAGCTTCAGAAGTTCATGAAGAATAAGCACTGGGAGAACAGACCATCATCATCATCCCATCACAGGAGGTTTTCCAAGAAGGACTGGTATGACACTAAATCCAATAAACAGATTTCATCTAAAGTCATCTGTTATTTTTACAGCAAGGGTGGACATGTCATTGTTGACTGCCCAGTCAGGAACAAGGAAAAGGATGAGAAGAAGAAGAAGAAGCATCACCATCACAATAAGGATAAGAAGAAGGAGAAGTCCTTTGTGGATAAGAAGGAGAGAAGCTGGACAGATTCTTCCTCCTCAAAATCTGAGGATGAAGAGGAAGAAGCCAATATAGGGCTGATATCTATTGTTGTTGATCCAGAACAAGAAGAGGAATATCCTGCTGCCAGGATAGGAATCAGGGCCCCTCTGCCACACTCAGACAGTGATAATGAGGAGGATGAAGAAGACTGTGGATGTTAGGGGCTGATGGCAATAACTGGAGAGGAAAGAAGTCAGGAAGACTTAGAATCAATCAAGGTACAATCTTTCACCATTCCTCCATCTTCCTCTGAATATGAAACCAGTCCAAACACTGATGCAACCTCATCAGATGATAAAGATTCCTCAGATTCTGAGACTGATGTCAATCAATTGATTGACAAGTATGGACTACTCCTGGATGCTCTAAGGAAAAGCAAAATTCTTGCCAAAAGGCAAGCAAAGGAGATTGAAGTCTTGAAGCCTTATAAAACTCTCTATAACAATAAATCTATTGAGTTTTATAAGAAGAGTCATGAGGTGTCTGAACTCAAGAAAAGTCTTGAGTGTCAGACCAAGCTTCTAGAAGAGAAGAGTAAGCATATTAGATATCTGGTATAAAAGTTCATAGAGAAATTGGGGATTGTGATTAACTCTTCCCAATCACAGGGTCAGTTGCCAAAAGCTGCTACCTGCTAAGTCCCTGGGAAGCTGGGTATTAATCACACTAATCATCATTTCAAATCTGAATTCCTTGATAAGCTGTCAGTATTTCAAAAGGTGAATTTACCTTCTAAAACTGTCAAGTTTGAACCTCCCCATGAGGATCAAATAAATGTGTGCTCTATCAGTGGGATGAACACACATGATCTTAGAAGGAGTGTTTTTGTACACTCTAGACATAAAGCTCAGGATAAGCTCTTTTGATTTGGATCCAAATATCCTGTATCTCAAGAGATGAGAGAGACCACGAGATGGCAGACTCCAAAAATACAATTGACCCATCCTGGACCAGCTGTATTTGGTTCCTCAACACCTTCATTCAGGAAGAAGGAAGAAGCATGATGCAAGGCTTTTCATGCAAAATCTGCAGCTGCTCACATCTCTCATGGACAACAATTCTGTGATGTCCTGAAGAGAAGGTACAACATTCATAAATGTTGGTGCTGTGGGAAGGTGGGCCACTTTGCCAATGATTGTTGGCATAACTTGAAGGTGGCTAGTGAACAGAAAAGTGCTCAATCCAGGCAGAGAGTTGGGCAAAAGGTTGTTTTTAATCCTAAAAAGAACCTAGGACCCAACTATTATTGGGTGCCTAAGGGTAAATAAATTTCTTTAACAGGTTGGTCCAAATAGCTATCTTGATAAGACTTGGTATTTGGATAATGGTTGCTCCGGGAAAGTGTTTGGGACAGGATGATTGCTCATGGAACATGCTCCATGAAAAACAATAAACAAAGAATTAGACTGTTAAGTGTGAAACCCTCAAAAGCTAGAGGCAATAAGCCTCAAGGTAAGTCTTTCTCTCTTGTATAGATACTAAGTTTGGAAGTTCATGTACTAAGTTATATGTGCTTAAGATGAAACTAAACAAGCACACCAGTCAGATAACAATGATTCTATTATTCCTCACAATCATCTGCATTGTTAACTTAAGTAGTCCTTCCTCTTAAGCCCAAAATAACATATAAATAAGTGCACAATAAAGTTATCAATAAAACTGACTTATTGGCATGCTAGGTATCCATCATACTTGAATTATTAAAATATCTGGTTAATGATGTGACAAATAGAATATACATCCATACAGTGAGGAAAGCTATAAATTAATCAAGCACTAAATGCCCTGTATCATAACAGAAATCATAAGAGCAATCCTTAAAATCTAAGAATGATTAATTGGTTAGTCAAATGAAAAAGATAATTAGACTTTTTCATTATATATATAAAGGCGACAAGTAACGAAAAGCCACATCGCTCTCAAAAACCTTAACCCTAGCAGTCGAGATAAAAATTTGTCAACGTCTTGCCGCTCGGACTCAATGGCGCTAAATATCTCAAAGGAGCTCCAGGAGGGCTATGAAATTGTGAGGAATGGATTCAGTCATGCCTCACCATAGATTAAGGAAGTATTGAGAATGATTGAAACTGCGGGGGTGGAGTACGTTCTTTCTGAACCCTCTACTATTCTTAGAAATGAGGTAGTGGAACTCTTCTCCAATGTAAAGGTGTTATCCTCTCAAAACTCACTGAAATATAAGATTGGTGACATCAAGATTAAGATAAATCCAAATAGACAAGGCAAAGCCCTTCATCTACTCGCCATCAACCCTAGCGAGGAAGAAGAAACCACCATCATGGATCGAGACAATGCTCTCAGGTGGTGTGAATACAGTGAGGACAAATATGGGTCTCTGAAAAGGAAATTCTTCAATCAAAGAGGGAAACTGCTAGCAAATATAATAGGGAAAGCCGTCATCTGCAAACCTGGATCACATGACACCATCTTCAGGTCAATGTTTGATGTCATGACCAGTATAATCTTCAATAACTAGACTTGTTGGTCATTAATCATCTACTAGAGAATAGTAGACTGCCTACACACTCTAAACTTGGGCAGAATTCTTTCCCTATACCTAGTAAACACCTACCCAGAGACATTCAAGCAGGAGCAAGGAGTGAAGATTCACTACCTAAAAAGAATGGACATAAAAACATTGGACAAATTCACTTGGGTCCTACCAATGAGCCAATCCTCTATAATAAAGAATTCCTCTAAGGACATTAGGAAGAAACTTACTGAGGAGGAAAGAATTTCCAGCTCTGAACCAGAGCCTGGAATCTCCTCTCCAGCTGATGTTGGACTGCAAGTTGACTTATCTCTCAGTCAAACCTCTGCAAACTTCCAACTTCAAGTGAGTGATAGGCATGTTTATCAAATCCATGCAAGTCCTAATTCAGGACAAATCTCAAAGGATGGTACTGAAGAAGTGATTGTTGCAGAAGATGAGGAAAACATGACTGATACTAATAATATAGTAGCAGTAAAGGTTATCCCTGCAATAAAAGATGATCATGAGCCTCCTGAAGCCTTAGACACTTATCTTGATGGGTCAAGCCCTGAAAAGAATGCTCAGTCTGAGGGGGAGCATGTGTAGATGGATCTGACATCTTTGGATCAAGTGGTCAATAGGGTGGTTGAGTTTGCACCCACTACGAGTATTATCAATACCCTCATATTTAATAGTATTAAAACAGCTTTAGTTGAGGGATTGTTTCCTTCTATAGGTGTTGTAGTTGAGGGTGAGTCCTAACATGCCCCTACTAAGGAAAATGCCCCTCCTATAGTAAGACAACCAACCACCACTCAAGTATCAAATGAGTTTATATTAAATAATATCAAAGAACTCCTGAATGCCCAGACCATAACTATCAAGGAGTATGTGGATCAATCAATTGCCAAACTGAGAGATGAATTGTCAACCCAAGTCAAGGAAAACAAAGAGGCGATCTCTCAATTAAACAAACAGGTCGCCACCTAGTTTGATAAGGCTAGAACTGCCGGCATCAAACTGGCCACCCTCATGAAATCCCTGGACACAAGCCAAAAACTCTCTACAACTGACATAGGACATGTCAAGAATTATGTAAGTGCAACTGATGAGGTGATCAAGGGTGCCTCAGATCATGTAAATCTGCATGTCATAAATGTTGCTTTCCACTCTATGAAGGAGACACTACTCCTTAAAAATGAGCTGCTTGCTGACAACGAGAGAATACTCCAATCCATATCAAGCAAATATGAAGCCAACAACACCTTAGTGCAAAATACCATTTGTGAAGAGGGCAGAAAGGTGGAGAGCAACCATGATAAGACAATAACACTTATTAAAGAACAAGCCTTCGATGTAATTCAAGATACCAGGGTGGCACTACACCTGCCCCTCCTGGAAAGGAAGAGGCCAGAGGACCTAGACTTTCCAACACAAGCTAGAGTTTCATAGGATGCACAACTTGCTGCCAGAAGAAAGAGGGAAGGAACTAAAATGGCTGAAGAGTTCATGGCAAAGAGGAGAGCTGAGAATAGAGATGATCCAGACTATGAACAGCTAAGTGATGCCTCTGAATCCATCATTTTAAATGCTTGAGTAAGCCATGGACAAATTCTAAAGAACATTGATAGTGTATATCCTTCTAAGGAATGGATAAAGCATTTGGAAAGAAACTCTCTAAGAGAAAGAGTATTCAAAGAAAATATGGTAAGGAAGAGCAATCCCAAGAAAATACCTTCCAGATATATTCCAAAACAATTTCTATACTTCAAGAGACAGGAGAACAAAGCTAAAAACTTGAAGAAGACAGCTGCTACCAAGGATACTGCATCAAGTTCATCAAAGAAAAACTGAGATGAGACTACAAGACTTAGGGTGCTTTAAATATGTAATCATTGTCTTGTAACGAATATCAAAAGTGTAACAGTGACAAATCTTAATAATGAAATTACTATGAGTTAACCATGACTATTTTGATAAATGTGTGGTGCAATTCTCAATTATGTATCTGTGATAAATGAATATGTTATTCTTTCACAAATTTCTTGTAATCACAAATTTACTTCTGTTGCTTGGCTAAGTTAATGATTTGGTAGATCTTAAACAAAATGTTTACCTTGTAAATGACTAATAAAGCTGTTGCTACCAATCATACTGTTATACTGATAGTGATTGATAATTCACTAGTGCTTTTGGTTAGTCAAACATA
The DNA here is from genome assembly GCA_039513925.1 of Platanthera zijinensis. Taxonomy (NCBI): domain Eukaryota; kingdom Viridiplantae; phylum Streptophyta; class Magnoliopsida; order Asparagales; family Orchidaceae; genus Platanthera; species Platanthera zijinensis. The sequence continues at coordinate 109,736,262 of CM077080.1, forward strand.
GTGTTATGCCATCCCACCTAGGGGGAGTTATCCTATTCTAGGATGGCTAGTTGTCATGGTAATGTCTCTTTATACTCTTCATGATATGTTTATGTGTTGATGCACCTTAGCATGGATGGGTGTTCTACCTTCTTCAAATAGGGGAAGATTGTTTGGAATTGTGCCCTTCAATGTCCCTTAAGATTTGAAGAGGCATCACCAATTATGCTAATAGGCATAATGTATTTGATGTGTGCTTGAGTTCTTGCATTGAGGTTGTCCTTGATTGGACAGGTGAATAGGAGGAAGAAGCTGGAAGTCAGAAAATCTGACTAAGGCAAAACCGCTGAGACAGCCGTGAAGATTTTCTCAGCAGAACAGCTGAGATGGCTGAGAAACTCAACAAAAATCATTGAGAGAAGTGTTGGTCTCTGTAACATCCCATTTTCGGCTAGACCCCTGGGAATGGTTTTGTCTTAACAGAACCCTGGGAAGCCCAGGAATTGAAGTTTGTCGACCCTGATTTTGAGTCAAGGGGCGGTCACGCCCGTGACCGACCCATCACGCCCATGACCTAGGGCGTGACTCCTTCGACGATCGTCGATCTCAGGGAGATGATCGTCGGGCGCAGAATTTTCAACCCGGCCCTGTCACGCCCGTGACCCAGGTGTCACACCCGTGACCAAGGGCGTGACCCCCTTCGGCGATCGTCGATCTCAGCGCGATGATCGTCAAGCGCGGAATTTGCCTCATGACCCTGTCACGCCCGTGACCCAGGTGTCACGCCCGTGACCTAGGGCGTGACCACCCTTTGACGATCGTCGACCTCAGTTCGACGGACATCGAACCCAGAATTGGCAACCCGGGCCTGTCACGCCCGTGACCCATGTGTCAAGCCCGTGACCTAGGGCGTGACCACCCTTCGACGATCGTCGACCACAGTTCGACGGACGTTGTACCCATAATTGGCCACCCGGTCCTGTCACGCCCGTCACCCATGTGTCACGCTCGTGAACTAGGGCGTGACCACCCTTCGACGATCGTCGACCTCAGTTCGACGGTCGTCGAACCCAGAATTGGCCACCCGGGCCTGTCACGCCCGTGACCCATGTGTCACGCCCGTGACCTAGGGTGTGACCACCCTTCGACGATCGTCGACCTCAGTTCGACGGTCGTCGAACCCAGAATTTGCCATTTGGGCCTGTCACGCCCGTGACCTATGTGTCACGCCCGTGACCAAGGCCGAAACGTCAGCCAGATTTTAAATCTCGGTAACCGACATCTTAATCAATTTTGATTATGGAATGAACAGCAGGAATATTGATTAGCCGTTTCTGTCTTTAATTATTTAATAGAATGAGAGAGTGAGGTCTAATAGGAAATCGCCACCTGGATCAGCCAATTCATCTTCCACCTTTTCCTCTTCCCAATATCATAACCGAAACGTTATTAAGCGAAACATTAATGGCCATAAGCGTTAGACCTTTCCCCTCCCTCCTTTTTACTGCTTTAAAAAGGCCCCTTAGGTTCAAGGATGAAGTTTCCCGGCCCTTACCTGAAGTTTCGAGCCTCCTACTGTATTGTAGAAGAATTCCAGCGATGCCACCACCGCGCCATGACAGTCTGACGTCCATCACGCCTCCAAACCGCGAATAAGGTCCTCCTCTACTCTTTCTTCTATGGACAGATCTTAGAAATCATTAGGAGAGATATCGGGCTCAAAAGAGCCGGATAGGGTGAGCGTTTCCATGTTTTTCCAAAAATTTCATGGTGGCGGGTTCGCCGGAAACCGCCTCTCCGGCGGCGGTGCCGCCGCCCGACGGTAGCCCTCACCCCAACAGAGGTGGTGGTGGTGGTGGCCGGGAAATAGCTTTGGAAAAGCTACAGGAAAATAAGTTTTCAGGGCTCTGGTTTCGGGCTGTAGAAGAAGATGAACAGTGCCATGAAATTAGATTTTATTTTGAAATAATTTCTGAATGAAAATATCTGTCACTTTAAATAATTTGGGAAAAATACCTAAAAGCTCCTATAGGAAAAACGGTCAACACCAATATTGTAGCTCTTTGAGTCTAGGTAATTTTAAAATTTGTTTCAAGCATTTTGGACCACGGGATAGACCTCAGCACTCAATTTGGTGAGGTCTACCTATAGGGTTGTCCTGACCTTAGAAAAATTTCCCACTCCAATCCATTCATCACAATGACTTGAAATTTGGGGTGTGGCCTAATCTTACCTATATCTAGGTACCATCCAAAAATTAGGATTTTTGGGAAATATTTTTCTATAATTTTGGTGAGTGGTCCCTGGTTTCACCATAAGGTTCTGTATAATTTTTCATCTCATTTGGAGATGGTTTGGATTAGAAATGAACAAACCTAAGTTTTTCCCTAATAAGGGGTCTTAGGTTAAAGGTGCACTTTTGAGATTTGAGTGGTCAGATCACCTCAACAGAGGCTGAGATTTTTACCACTGGCTAGTAGTATTCTCTAGCACCCCCTCATAGAGTTTTAGGTGGATTGGGGTAAGTTTGCCCTAGGAACCAAGGTCAAACCCTAAGGATGGATCTTGGTGGCTTGTGAAGGTCATGGGGTCAAATGACCTTGGATTGACTTGAAATTTGGTGAAGAGGACCATAGGGCCATTATAGTTCTCTGGATAAAATCTTAGTAGATTTGGAGATAGTTGAGATACCTAAAAACCTAACCCTAGTTTAGGGTGCAAAACTTGTAGGGATAGGAAATGACACTAAATCACATTGAAAAGTGATGAGATTTGGATAGAGTGGATTATAGAGATGGTACAAGCTTTGGAGATTTTTCTATGAATTTTAAGATCAATATTTTGGATACTTCATTAACGATTTAGTAGCTTGTATGATTTGCTTAGAAAATTTATTATGGAATAAATACTTCCTGGAAATTGATGAAATTTAGGCAGAGAACGTTTATTATGATTTTAAATCTCTGTGAATTTTTATGGGATTTTTGGAAGTTTAATTCTAAGGATTGCTTCATTAAGTATGGTTTACCTTGAATATTTGATTAAATATATAGTGGTGTCTAGCAAGCTGGTAAAGTTATGATTCTTTGCACAAAGATCTTTTATATATCAGAATATTGATTAGTAATTTTTCTATAATTTTCTGATGAGTAATTTCAGTACTTCCTTCTTTACGTAGGATTAACGTGATTATACTAGATAAATTAATTAGAGGCTAACTACTTTCTGAAAAATTCTGAAAATTTGTATTTGAGGTTATCTTGCTGTTATTTGCAGATCATGATTTTTGGGTGGCCATTACTTAAGAGGATCATGTAGTTCATGTTTAAAATGACCCATGGCCCATGCTTTGGGAAAAATTAAATAAATATCAGATTAATTAGGAAAGTTATAAGTTTCTGGATTTAGACAAGTTATAATTTGGTAGACCTCCAGTAAATATTATAGGAGATTTGGAAGACAATTTGGAGTACCTCCCCTGGTGTACCTCATACAGCTTAGGATGGTCTGCATATAGTAAAACTGCAGAAACTGAACTAGAGAGGGTAATGAACTTGGAAAATGGAGTTTTGGTAGTTTAATGGTTTGATAGGGTAAGTTAAATCAAGCTCATTATTGGAAGTCAGGATAGGTAGTGTAGGTCCGTGGGCTAAGGGCCTACTAGTTAAGTCTATGGTCAGGTTTTTGATTGGGAAGTCCGGGGAGCTGGATACTCGAGGACTTGGTATGGAATTGGAAGTCCAAGGAGCGGGATGCTCGGGGACTTGGTATATGCTTGGTAGCCTAGAGAGCTGGAGGCTCGGTAACTTGAGAACTTGTACTTATAAAACTGTCATGATTGCATGTGCATAAAAGTGGTGGGTCATCGGTACTAGGCGATCGATCACACCGACAGCGGTACGTTGACTCGGCGGTGTGGGACACTTAGCCAAAGAAAGCCTGGTGGGTACAGCCATCACAAGTACGCAGATACTCTAGGTTGTGTTTTTCTAGGGGCGTACGGAAGGGCTAGGCCTGGTAGTGTGTTTACCCGCCTAGGAGTGGGGGGCCCGACTCACTGTCTCCGTTTGCCACAACGGAGGTTCCTGGGGGTGAAGCTAGCCGCCCGAACAGGGGGAACTAAAGGTCTGTGCGCATAGAGTCGTGTGGGTGTGTTGCACTTGCTTGTGCATTTCATAGCATAATTGGGTGTCATAGCATAAACATGCCACCTAACGTATAAAATGGTATGGGACGTTTTATACGATAGGCCTTGCAAAACGACCCCTTGGTCTATAGGGGTAATCCCTATAAATCAATGGTTATATTTCTTGTGCTTTTACTTACTTGCTACTCTTAGCTGTTTGATAACCGACACCCCAACTTATAAGTGGTATGGGACACTTTATACGATGGGAGCCCTGCAAAAGACCCCTTGGCTTATGCGCTTTCGCGCATAAGTTAAGGTTACATTTCCTATTTTCTGCTTCTATCATATTTACTATAGAATTGCTAGCATAGGTCTGCTGTCACCTGTTTCTTTGATTTAATCTCCACCATCATGTCATTCCCTTTCTTCCTCTCCGCACAGTACCTAGGAGCCATGGGGGAAGGGGTAGGGGATGATAGGGCTTAGTCTTTATGACTAATGGTTTTTGAACCACAACATTTTAGGTGTACCATATGGAAGGGTCCCGGGTGTTGCAGTTTCTGACAGAGTTGACCCCACGACCGTATTACCATTGTCACCAGCCGGGACATACACGGGTTAAATGCCCCTTGATGGGTGGGATCCCACCAGCTCAGCATCCAGGAGGCCGAAGACGTAGACGCAGACATGGATTGCGAGGCGGCGACGGCAGGCCAAAAAGGAAGAAGCACCCAGAGATGCATCACCAGCAGAGCACGGACTCGGTGGAGATGGGCCAGTCTAGCTTGGGTGCTCTCGGTTCAGTGACAGTTACGGTGACGCTTAGTTTTAGTTTTGCATCCGCGAGTGACTTGTAGTGAGGATATGATGTACCGGGCATAAGCCCTCCTTTGTACTCTGATATATTATTACTGTGGACACTCCCTTCGTGGAGATTTATTTATATACATGTGGTTATGTGGACTTGCTTTTAATTCTTTATGCTACTGTTCTGCGATCGAAAAGGGCCGGCAGAATTGGCATTTTGTAGTGGCGGCCTTCCCGTGAGTCGGTGCCACCGCAAAGCGGCAGTTCTGGGCTAAGACCCCGGTGTTTGAAAAGAAAAAAACGCGGGGGTCTTACAAGTGGTATCAGAGGGGACCTCGATCGGAAAAGTAGCAGTCCACTAACCCTGGGTCACCCCCGCTCGAGTTTAGTTTGGGGACAAACTAAGCAGCGGAAGCAGTGGTGTGCCCATAAGGGAAATCACATGTGAAGTCCACTTCTTCGTTAATTGGAATCCTTCTTTGTAGCCTGTGGCCTACCCTGCCCCCAGCAGGGAACACCTCCGGCTGCGAAGATCTCATCTTATCATCCTCTAACCAACGATTTAGACTCAAACAACTAGGACTCGTGACTAACCATGACAATCTATAGTGTGCCCTAGTTCAAAATAGACCTTGGGTATGAATTTGGTTAAGGTAAGGAGATACCCAAAGAGAATAAAGGAGGAGTTTAGCACGAGAATGACTACCTAAGACGTAAACTCAGGTGTCCCTACTATCCCAATCAACGATTATTCGAAGAGGTAGACTACTTTAAGGAGAATTGAGACCAATAGTACATTAGCAGAATGGTAAAAGACAAGTAGTCTTAACCCTCAACACCGGTAATGAAATTACTTGGAGGCAACCTCCGAGACAAACACTGAGGGTCGGATAGGAATTCAAGTTCGGAAGATACCTATTTGGGATTGGGAACATTTTGACCCGGATAAGGTTGTCGCAAATGTGACTGAGAGGGTTTAAAGTATGGAGCATATTAACGAGTTTCAGGGTGGAACCCCAAGTCAAAGATTGATGCCCTAGAGGTTGTGCACCTAGCTAGGACAGATGTAATAGGGTAATATCAAGATACTTAGCCCAAGATAGGTAGGGGCTGATCTTTTATTTATTGGGGGCTAAACTTTTGTTTATTGGGCAAATTAGTATTGGCTTGGGTTCCCTTGGACCTAGTTTAGGGAAAGTGGCATAACAAACATGTTTGGAATGATGACCCGTAGCGTTACCAAGACAAAGACATGGTAATAAGACGGAATGATTTCGAGAATTAACTATTATCACGAGAAATTAGGTGACGGGTAACAAGATTCGGGATATCTAAGAAGGTAAAAATTTAATCGCTAGGTTGTATCATCAGAAGGATGATGTATCTCAGAACATGTACCCCCGGAGTGGAAATTTGAGGACATCGCGATGGATTTTATTCATGGACTTCCCCGATCACGGACGGGAAACAACTCGACTTGGGTCATCGTCGATCGGTTGACGAAGGTGGTCAGATTCATTCCGATCAAGAAGGATGACTCTGTGGGGGGTACTAGTGCGGAGATTTGTGGAGCAGTTTGTTCAATACCACGGGGTGCCCAAGACAATCGTGTCGGATCGGGATGGCTGGTTCACTTCCAGGTAGTGGAGATCCGTGCATGCTCATTTAGACACGTGATTGACCTTCAGCACCGCATTCCATCCCCAGACGGATGGGCAGATAGAACGCACCAATCAGACGCTGGAAGATCTTCTGAGGCTATGCATTTTGGGCCACAGGGGAACCATGGGAGAAGCCCCTACCCTTGATCAAGTTCTCCTATAATAATAGCTACCAGTCCAGCATCAGGATGGCGACTTACGAAGCCTTGTATGGAAGGAGATGAAGGACCCCGCTTTCTTGGATTCAGGACGAGGATCCGAAGGCGGTTGGATCGGATTTTGTCGAAGACGCCGAGGCTCAGATGAGACCAATCAGAGACAGGATGTTAGAAGCGCAGAGAAGACAGGCTAAGTATTATGACGCCCGGAGCAGCAGATTTTTACCACAGATGGATCGGTAGCTTCTGACCGGTCAGTTCATTTGGAGCCGATCGGGATCGATGACACGGCAGTATGGGTCTTGCAATGGAAGAAGGTTCCATTAGTCAAGGTTCTGTGGAACAACCTTAGGCAGGAGAAGCATACATGGGAGCCACAGGACTTGATACAACAAAAGTACCCGGAACTTTTCGGTCAGGTATACCTCACAACCCCTCTGGACAATCAATTTGCGTCCCTATTTTAAACCAATAAGACCGAAATTTCAAGAATAGGGGCTAATCCTTTGTTTATTGGGGTATATACCTTGACAATTGGACGAATTGGTCTTAGAATCAAAATCGCTCACTACAAACATAACGCAGAGATGTAGATCTTTCAACTCTCATGGGATGTTACAAGCCTTTTTCTCCGGATTGGAGCCCCATAGGCTTAACCTTGATTTCGGGGACGAAATCTTTGTTTTGTTTATTGGGAATTGTAACATCCCATTTCCGGCTAGACCCCTGGGAATGTTTTTGTCTTAACAGAACCCAGGGAAGCCCAGGAATTAAAGTTTGTCGACCCTGATTTTGAGTCAAGGGGCGGTCATGCCCGTGACCGACCCGTCACGCCCGTGACCTAGGGCGTGACTCCTTCGACGATCGTCGATCTCAGGGAGATGATCGTCGGGCGCAGAATTTTCAACCCGGCCCTGTCACGCCCGTGGCCCAGGTGTCACGCCCGTGACCAAGGGCGTGACCCACTTCGGCGATCGTCGATCTCAGCGCGACGATCGCCGAGCGCGGAATTTGCCTCATAACCCTGTCAGGCCCGTAACCCAGGTGTCACGCCCGTGACCTAGGGCGTGACCACCCTTAGACGATCGTCGACCTCAGTTCGACGGACGTCAAACCCAGAATTGGCCACCCGGGCCTGTCACGCTCGTGACCCATGTGTCACGCCCGTGACCTAGGGCGTGACCACCCTTCGACGATCGTCGACCTCAGTTCGACGGACGTCGAACCCAGAATTGGCCACCCGGGCCTGTCACGCCCGTGACCCATGTGTCACGCCCGTGACCTAGGGCGTGACCACCCTTCGACGATCGTCGACCTCAGTTCGACGGTCGTCGAACCCAGAATTGGCCACCCGGGCCTGTCACGCCCGTGACCCATGTGTCATGCCCGTGACCTAGGCCGTGACCACCCTTCGACGATCGTCTACCTCAGTTCGACGGTCGTCGAACCCATAATTTGCCATTCGGGCCTGTCACGCCCGTGGCCTATGTGTCACGCCCGTGACCAAGGCCGAAACGTCAGCCAGATTTTAAATCTTGGTAACCGACGTCTTAATCATTTCTGATTATGGAATGAACAGCAGGAATATTGATTAGCCGTTTCTGTCTTTAATTATTTAATAGAATGAGAGAGTGAGGTCCAATAGGAAATCGCCACCTGGATCAGCCAATTCTTCTTCCACCTTTTCCTCTTCCCAACATCATAACCAAAACGTTATTAAGCGAAACATTAATGGCCATAAGCGTTAGACCTTTCCCCTCCCTCCTTTTTACTGCTTTAAAAAGGCCCCTTAGGTTCAAGGATGAAGTTTCCCAACCCTTACCTGAAGTTTCGAGCCTCCTACTGTGATGTAGAAGAATTCCGGCGACGCCACCACCGCGCCATGACAGTCCGACGTCCATCACGCCTCCAAACCGCGAATAAGGTCCTCCTCTACTCTTTCTTCTATGGACAGATCTTAGAAATCATTAGGAGAGATATCGGGCTCAAAAGAGCCAGATCGGGTGAGCGTTTCCATGTTTTTCCAAAAATTTCATGGTGGCGGGTTCGCCGGAAACCGCCTCTCCGGCGGCCGTGCCGCCGCCCGACGGTAGCCCTCACCCCAACAGAGGTGGTGGTGGTGGTGGCCGGCCAGGGAGATGGCGGGGTGGCCGGGAAATAGCTTTGGAAAAGCTACAGGAAAATAAGTTTTCAGGGCTCTGGTTTCGGGTTGTAGAAGAAGATAAACAGTGCCATGAAATTAGATTCTATTTTGAAACAATTTCTGAATGAAAATATCTGTCACATTAAATAATTTGGGAAAAATACCTAGAGGCTCCTACAGGAAAAACGGTCAACACATATATTGTAGCTCTTTGAGTCTAGGTAATTTTAAAATTTGTTTCAAGCATTTTGGACCACGGGATAGACCTCAGCACTCAATTTGGTGAGGTCTACCCATAGGGTTGTCCTGACTTTAGAAAAATTCCCCACTCCAATCCAGTCATCACAATGACTTGAAATTTGGGGTGTGGCCTAATCTTACCTATATCTAGGTACCATCCAAAAATTAGGATTTTTGGAAAATATTTTTATATAGTTTTTAGAAAAATTCAATAATCCTAGCTTAATTTAATTAGATGGCTAAACAATTTCCAAACCCTCCCAAATTTTGGTGAGTGGTCCCTGGTTTCACCATAAGGTTTTATATAATTTTTCATCTCATTTGGAGATGGTTTGGATTAGAAATGAACAAACCTAAGTTTTTCCCTAATAAGGGGTCTTAGGTTAAAGGTGCACTTTTGAGATTTGAGTGGTCAGATCACCTCAACAGAGGCTGAGATTTTTACCACTGGCTAGTAGTATTCTCTAGCACCCCCTCATAGAGTTTGATGTGGATTGGGGTAAGTTTGCCCTAGGAACCAAGGCCAAACCTTAAGGATGGATCTTGGTAGCTTGTGAAGGTCATGGGGTCAAATGACCTTGGATTGACTTGAAATTTGGTGAAGAGGACCATAGGGCCATTATGGTTCTCTGGATAAAATCTTAGTAGATTTGGAGATAGTTGGGATACCTAAAAACCTAACCCTAGTTTAGGGTGCAAAACTTGTAGGGATAGGAAATGACACTAAATCACATTGAAAAGTGATGAGATTTAGATAGAGTGGATTATAGGGATGGTACAAGCTCTGGAGATTTTTCTATGAATTTTAAGATCATTATTTTGGATACTTCATTAACGATTTAGTAGCTTGTATGATTTGCTTAGAAAATTTATTATGGAATAAATACTTCCTGGAAATTGATGAAATTTAGGCAGAGAACTTTTATTATGATTTTAAATCTCTGTGAATTTTTATGGGATTTTTGGAAGTATAATTCTAAGGCTTGCTTCATTAAGTATGGTTTACCTTGAATAGTTGATTAAATCTATAGTGGTGTCTAGCAAGCTGGTAAAGTTATGATTCTTTGCACAAAGATCTTTTCTATATCATATTACTGATTAGTAATTTTTCTATAATTTTCCGATGAGTAATTTCAGTACTTCCTTCTTTACGTAGGATTAACGTGATTATACTGGATAAATTAATTAGAGGCTAAATACTTTCTGAAAAATTCTGAAAATTTGTATTTGAGGTTATCTTGCTGTTATTTGCTGATCATGATTTTTGGGTGGCCATTACTTAAGAGGATCATGTAGTTCATGTTTAAAATGACCCATGGCCCATGCTTTGGGAAAAATTAAATAAATATCAGATTAATTAGGAAAGTTATAAGTTTCTGGATTTAGACAAGTTATGATTTGGTAGACCTCCAGTAAATATTATAGGAGATTTGGAAGACAATTTGGAGTACCTCCGTGGTGTACCTCATACAGCTTAGGATGGTCTGCATATAGTAAAACTGTAGAAACTGAACTAGAGAGGGTAATGAACTTGGAAAATGGAGTTTTGGTAGTTTGCTGGTTTGATAGGGTAAGTTAAATCAAGTTCATTATTGGAAGTCAGGATAGGTAGTGTAGGTCCGCGGGCTAAGGGCCTACTAGTTAAGTCTATGGTCAGGTTTGTGATTGGGAAGTCCGGGGAGCTGGATACTCGGGGACTTGGTATGGAATTGGAAGTCCAAGGAGCGGGATGCTCGGGGACTTGGTATATGCTTGGTAGCCTAGAGAGCTGGAGGCTCGGTAACTTGAGAACTTGTACTTATAAAACTGTCATGATTGCATGTGCATAAAAGTGGTGGGTCATCGGTACTAGGCGATCGATCACACCGACAGCGGTACGTTGACTCGGCGGTGTGGGACACTTAGCCAAAGAAAGCCTGGTGGGTACAGCCAGCACAAGTACGCGGATACTCTAGGTTGTGTTCTTCTAGGGGCGTACGGAAGGGCTAGGCCTGGTAGTGTGGTTACCCGCCTGGGAGTGGGGGCCCGACTCACTGTCTCCGTTTGCCACAACGGAGGTTCCTGGGGGTGAAGCTAGCCGTCCGAACAGGGGGAACTAAAGATCTGTGCGCATAGAGTCATGTGGGTGTATTGCACTTGCTTGTGCATTTCATAGCATAATTGGGTGTCATAGCATAAACATGTCACCTAACGTATAAAATGGTATGGGATGTTTTATACGATAGGCCTTGCAAAACGACCCCTTGGTCTATAGGGGTAATCCCTATAAATCAATGGTTATATTTCTTGTGCTTTTACTTACTTGCTACTCTTAGCTGTTTGATAACCGACACCCCAACGTATAAGTGGTATAGGACACTTTATACGATGGGAGCCCTGCAAAAGACCCCTTGGCTTATGCGCTTTCGCTCATAAGTTAAGGTTACATTTCCTATTTTCTGCTTCTATCATATTTACTATAGAATTGCTAGCATAGGTCCGTTGTCACCTGTTTCTTTGATTTAATCTCCACCATCATGTCCTTTCCTTTCTTCCTCTCTGCTCGGTACCTAGGAGCCATGGGGGAAGGGGTAGGGGATGATAGGGCTTAGTCTTTATGACTAACGGTTTTAGAACCACAACATTTTAGGTGTACCATATGGAAGGGCCCCGGGTGTTGCAGTTTCTGACAGAGTTGACCCCGCGACCGTGTTACCATTGTCACTAGCCGGGACATACACGGGTTAAATGCCCCTTGATGGGTGGGATCCCACCAGCTCAGCAGCCAGGAGGCCGAAGACGTAGACGCAGACGTGGATTGCGAGGCGGCGACGGCAGGCCAAAAAGGAAGAAGCACTCAGAGATGCATCACCAGCAGAGCACGGAGTCGGTGGAGATGGGCCAGTCTAGCTTGGGTGCTCTCGGTTCAGTGACAGTTACAGTGACGCTTAGTTTTAGTTTTGCTTCCGCGAGTGACTTGTAGTGAGGATATGATGTACCGGGCATAAGCCCTCCTTTGTACTCTGATATATTATTACTGTGGACACTCCCTTCGTGGAGATTTATTTATATACATGTGGTTATGTGGACTTGCTTTTACTCCTTTATGCTACTGTTATGCGATCGAAAAGGGCCTGCAGAATTGGCGTTATTTAGTGGCGGCCTTCCCGTGAGTCGGTGCCACCGCAAAGCGGCAGTTCTGGGCTAAGACCCCGGTGTTTGAAAAGAAAAAAAAGGGGGGGCGTCTTACAGTCTCAACTAAATCGGTGAGACAAAAGACTATCTTAGCTGTGAAGAAAGAAGATCGCTGAGAAAGTTGAGAATAAACTGCTGTAACAAAGCCAGCAAAAATCTTCTAAGTCCAGAAAGCGGAGTTCGTCGAGCTCAGCTCACAGATCATCGAGCTCAGGTTAAAGGTTAAAGATTCAGAGTTCATCAACCTGAGCCCTCTTTTCGTCGAGCTCAAGTTAAATGTTAAAGATTTAGAGTTCATCGAGCTCAGCTCACTGATCGTTGAGCTTAAGTTGAAGGTTAAAGATTCAGCGTTCGTCGAGCTCAGCTCACAGATCGTCGAGCTCAGATTAAAGGTTGAAAATTCAGAGTTCATCGACCTGAGCCTGCCTTTCGTCGAGCTCAAGTTAAAGCTGAAGATCCTGAAGATTTTTGATCTCAGATCGACGATCATCAAGCCTAGTCCAAATTCTTTATGTCGTTGCGGGAAATCTACAGTAGCGCCAGAAGCTACAATTTGTCTTCTTTTGAGGGAGGCGATGCTCACCATACTTGACTGAGACCACATTCAAATTGTGTCATTGATTCAAATCAATAGATATAAAAGGAAGAGAAGAAAAGAAGATTAGGGTTAACAAAAAACGAGAACAGAAGCATAACGAGAAATAAAGGTGGCTGGACTTCATCTTCTCCAATAAGCTTGAAAGAAAAGTCCAGCAGGAAAGCCAGAAGGCTAAGAGAAAGATAGCTGAAGCTTCTTCCAGTTCAGCAAGATTTTTCCTTGGAGAACAAGTTAGCTGATTCACACAATCAGAAAAAGGAGGTAGCTGTGTGAAGGACTGTAAGCCTTCAACAACAGGCATCTGTAGAAGAAGACTCATCCCTTCTACAGCAAGTGGGCTGGACTGATATCTGCTCAGTCCAGCAAGTTAGACTCAAAGATTTATCTCTGAGTCAGTATTTCAATTTTACTTGATTATTTCTTGTAGGATTCAGTTTATCTGAATCTGAGTGTAGGGCACTTTTTGCCTAAGTGGTAGGTGACAAATTTGTCACTGAGGTAGGTGACCTACTGGGGTACTGAGGTAGGATCCAAGTGAGGATCTGAGCTGTAGGGCTTAAGTGCCTGAGCTAGGAGAATGTTGCTCTCTGAGGTAGGATCCAAGTGTGGATCTGAGGTAGGGCTGTCCTCCCAGCCTTAATGTAGGGCCTAGTGCCTAAGGTAGGTAACCGGTAAGTCACTTAGCTATAGGTGACCAGTGTGTCACTGAGTTGTAGGCCTTGGAGGAGGCTAGCTTTAGGTGCCTGGAAGTGCACTGAGGTAGGTACCTGGATAGGTACTGAGTTATAGGGGTACTGCAGCACTATGAGAGTAGGGTTGTGTGCCTGAAGTTGTAGGGCTGAGAAGCCTGAGTTGTTGGCCTTAGAAATAAGGTTGAGGTAGGTGGTATGTGGACTACTGAGTTGTAGGAGCACTGCAGGGCTCTGAGGTTTGAACTCTAGTGGTTCTGAGTTTTGATTTTGAAAATAATCTGTGTGTAAGGCTGAGGGCCTGAGGTGTAAGCTCTGAGGAGCATATTAGTGGGGTTTGTGCCTAGTCCAACAAATCAGTTTGATAGGTGGGAGGGAAAGTTGATGTACCCAATTGGGGAACCACTATAAATATTTGTGTGCTTGCTGCGTTGCTTGTTTCTTTCTTCTATTGCAGGTAATTTGGACAAACACTAGATCACCAAATTATAAACATCACAAAAAAGTCTTAAGAAATTTAAAAGACCTATTCACCCCCCTCTAGGTGACTAGCTAACCTTGAAGTAATAACTTTAAAGGCTCATACTGCGTTGGTAGTGAGGCTACATACTCTATCACTTCCAGACCACAATGGTAACACAAACAGATAGTACCCCAAATGCAAATCCAATTTGGAAAACCAGTGCGCTCCTACTAACTGATCGAATAACTTGTTGATCTAGGGTAACGGATACGTGTTCCGCACCGTCAGTCGATTGAGTTCTCGGTAGTCTATGCACATCTATTGGGATCCATCCTTCTTCCTAACAAACAAAATAGGGGCTCCCTAGGGTGATGAACTAGAACAAACAAAGACTAATTCCACCAACTCCTGTAACTGAACTCTAAACTCAGCGAGTTCCTTTGGATCCATTCGATAAGGGGTTCGAGAGATGGGCTTGGCACCCATTACTAGTTTAATTTGAAAGTCCATTTCTTTATGTGAGGGTAATCAAGACAGCTTCTCGGGGAATACCTCAGGAAAATCGCGCACTACCGACACATCGATCCTAGACATAGATCCCGGCATGCACAAAGCTAGTAGTGGGCACTCCCACCCATTCCATCCCTACTTAGTTTCAACAGTCAGAGATGGGACAGACCCTCACAATGATCCTAGACGCATTTAGATCCCAGTAGGCCCTGGTGCAGCAACAAGCCCCGGGTTCCAACTGGCTAAGTACCTTTCGAGCCCTCTCCCTGCATATTTACCATGGGAAAGAGTCAGCTATTTGTACTGAGGAGTGGCTTGATACTATGCAAGAGATAATGGTCGGAATCAAATGTACAGCCAGTATGGATGCAACCTTAGCTGTGTTAGTCCTGGAGTCACACGCGAAAAAGTGGTGGAAGTCCCTCATGGGTTCCACTTTCCAAGGCCGAGTGTACACTGAGATTAGTTGGAGTGAATTTTCTGAAGCCTTTTGTGAGCACTTCATCCCCTGTACTGCTCTAGATGAGCTCGAATAGAGGTTTTTGCAGTCAAAAGCAAGGATCCAAGTGTAACACCCCAAAATTTTGAAAACAGAGTTTCAAAGTGGATATCGCCGAGCGATATTGGGTATTGCTGGCGATAGCAATAACACTCGATGCTTTCAACAAAGCGTTGAGTTGACTCAACGCTCTCGATGCACTCGATGCTCTCAACACACTCAACGATGCGTCAAGTGAGCTATCAGAGTGGCGATAGTGGGTATCGCTGGGCAATACTGCTATATATGGCTAGACACGTGTCGGATGGCCGGATGGAGGCCAAAGAGCAGTGGTTGACTAGGGTCAAAGTGGCTACCGATGATATCGTCTAGGCGATAGAGGATATCTCCTAGCGATAGCGATAAATTTGACTTGTCAGCTGAAATCCTGGCCTTTACTTTCTTTTGATGAGAGGATCCTATGGCTGGGGTAAATCTAGAAGTCACTTAAATAAAGGAGTGGAGAAAAGAGAAGTCATTTCTCTTATCTCACTCTCTCTCCTCCTTTCCATCATACCTTTGAAGAAAGAGCTAAGGAAGAGGAAGACTGGAGCTGTACAAGCTTTGGGAAGGAAATTCTGTGGTCAGAATAAAGAGCCAAGACAAGATCCGTGAAGAGGAAAGCGAGGAGCTCCTTTCCATCTGGATAGAAGACTTATCCAAGGTTCCAAAATGAACTACGAGGGTAATGATCTTCCTTCTTGGACAAGTAAAGTCCTTCTTTTTGCATAGACATGGAATCCCCCACCAAGAGGTGGAAAAGTAAAGGGAATTCCATTGGGTTGATACATGAAATCCCTGGGTAGTTTAGCATATAGATCCCGAAATCGTAGTACGGAATAGGCATGTTGTGTGAATCCCATCCAGATAGGTTGATCTGGATTGGTGATGTTTTATTTTGCGTGTCGGAGAAGACTTCGAGTATAAATGGGTCGTTTATGGGGACTACTGGGCTATGCCCGTGAAGTGAGAGTAACATGAAGTACTGGAGATGATCTCCAGGAAACTACCCATAAAATACCACAGTTTGCATAACTATTGGATATCTCCAGGCAAAAATGAGTATCGCCGGAGATAACTCCCGATGAGCTCTGATTAATGTGAAAGACCAGTTTTTTGGCACTAAAGGATACTACATTGTTTTCTGGACAGATGTTCCAATTATGACTGAGTCTGGGTACAGAAAGAGAAAATCTGTTATTAACGCTAGGCGATAGTGGCTATCGCTGGAGATATCTCCTAGATAACATTTTTCTTGTGTAGCCTGTCTCCTAAAGAGGATAATATGTGAGCTGTGAGCCTGGGGCCCAGCTTTAGTGGCCGTGATAGCCATTGTGCATAACTTGAGTTATGTGTTATTTATGGGAAAGGGGAGCACGACATGCATCTTGTCGATCTATGATGCGTAAAAATCGTCTCACGAACTATAATCCGAATAGGCAAGTGTACCTATCGTTTTATAGTATAGTGATAAAAATATATCAAGGTCGTATAAAAACTCGGGGCAGGCAAGTACTATTACTCACAACAATTCTATTATCCTACCAAACGATTGATGGGTTTGAAAATTAAAATAAAATAAACTTAGTTGAAAGAGAAATAAACTATTGCAAAAGAGTTCTCGATTGACGATTCACTTTGAAATAAAATAATGGAATAAATTAGTTTAACATTTGTAATTCTATTAAGACCGTGACGGATCAGATATTAGGAAGTAATCTCGCTAGAGCATTAAATCCCCTAACTTATAGACGTTTTGACCGAAATCTCTTTACAAGTCAAAATGGCGTAAAGTCGCATTACCGAAGTGACCCACACTATTGGATTTGACTCCAATCCGGAGGATTTACGTCATCCTATCTCTAGGGTTGCGTTCAACTCCTTCCTTCCTTGAGTGATCTTTCATATTCACGAGCCTCTCGGCTACTCAAATATGAGATCGGAATCTACTACCGTATACTAACAATACAGAGTCGATACGAAATAAATCAAAGAAGGATCAAAAATAAAAATACAAATGCAACATAAAATGAAAGATATTATTTTATCGCAAAGATCATCGTGATCGGGCACAAAACAAAGTTAGCTACGCATAATATGAAAGGAAACCAAAATAAGATAAAGAGGGATCATTTTCATTGCTTGATAAGTAAAAGAGTACACAATATTAAAAAGACAAGACTATATTAAGAAGGAAAATTACTACAATAAAAGAAAACTACAACAGGTAAAGAAAAGAAAAGAACTACTAACACTCTTGAACTAGCACTCTACTTTCTACCACCAAAAAACTTCACTAAAAAAACTTCTTGCCAAACAACTTCTTTAAACTAAAACTACTTAACAAAAACTAGAGGGATGAGGTTCCTTTTATAGGAGAGGGAGAAGGTTCTAGATTAAGGGGAAATAAAGGGGCAAATGTGGTGGCCGGCCATGCTTGGTGTTGAGGGTTCATGCATTTCATTTAATGGGGGAAAGAGAAGGAAGAGATTCAATGCATGCAATGACATTCAATAAAATGAAAATAAAATATTTTCAATAAAAAATGGATAAATGTAGAGGAGGGTGGCCGACCATGTAAGGGAGAATGCATGCATGTAATAAATGATGGGGAGAGAGATAGATTCAATGTATTTAATTTATGGAAATGCAAAAAAGGAAAATGTCAAGGGGAATGAATGGAAGTATGTAGAAGGGAGAAAGAGAGGGGCCGACCACATACATGTATCTAATTAATAAGGGGGAAGAGGAGGATGTGAGAGAGAGGGGGACGGCCTTGTAAGGGGATAAATGGGCTTTTTTGGTGGGCTTTGTAGTTTTATTCTTCATGTGCTCGGGTAGGACATGGTGGGCTTCACCATAGGCTCGGGTAGGTCTTGAAGTGGGGGCTCAGGTAGCACAATGTAGGCTTGGTGGGCTGCTCCAATAGTGGACGGCTGCTTGGTGTTGAGTTGAGGGAGGCTCGGGTAGCATCATATTTGAGAGCTGCTTGGAAGCTTGGGCTTGAACCTACAAGAAAACAAAGCAAAAACATGTTAGATATTAGAACATAATATTAATAATTATAACATAAACATAACATAACAAACAAACATAACATAACAATAATTATTAAAGATTAAACTAAACATAACAAGACAAAATAACATAACATAAAATAAAATAAAACATAAAGAAAACTAGAGATTATTATAACATAAAAGACTTTTAAATAAGAAATAAAACATAACAAGTATAAAAATACTTAAAACATATAATTAAACTAGGAATAAATATATAATAAAAAGACATTAAAACATGAAATAACAAGCATAAAATATAAATAAACTTAGGCATTTAGGCTACTAAATTACCCCAAAAAGGATGACTAAAACTAGTCATCAAACTCCCCCATGCTTAAGCTTTTGCTATTCCAGAGCAAAAGTATGAGAAATATTTATAAGCTAATAAAATTTTCAATTAAACTAAAAATTTATTTACACCAAAATCTAGCCAAAAATAAAATTTAGGGATTTACGAATTAAGTCCTAAATTATGAAATTAAAGTGAAAAGAGAGAAATATTTAGCCAAAAATTCTCTAATAAATTAACTAGCACTCAAAATTGAGTAAATTGCAAACAAGGTTAGATTGAAATTATAAAAACCATAACTTGAAAGAAACTTAAGGATAAAATTGCAACCTACTACTTATATTCTCCCAATATTTTAATTTAAAGACTAAGATAATAATATTGGCTATGGGGATTAGGGAGGAAATTAACATGAAGTGGTCTTTGATTGGAGGTGATCATCCTTATTTTTTTTCACACCCCACCCAATTTTTTAAATAATATATATGTAATACCAAAAAATGATAGACTAACATCCTATCACTTCCCCCGACATATATGAACTTTTAATTCCTCTCTTCAACTAGGTTGCATATGTGTACCAGAGAATAAGGAACTAACATCTCCTTATTCCCATGACATATTATCTAACATAAAAAGAAAGAAAAATTGAATTGGGTAAGGATAAGGGGTTAAACAAGATTTTAGAAAATAAACTAAAATACTAGAGAGCAACTACTAGTAGATTGAGATTTCCTAAGAATCTAAAAGCATGAGGTAATAATCATTAGAATCCAAAATTGTTAAGCAAAATTACTACAAAATTGAAACTATTTAAAATAAAAGAGAAAAAGTGCTAAATAAATTACTCTAAGCAAATTAAAATCATAAGATTATCCTCAAAACTAAATAACTAAATATTAAATTTAACTAAATATGATGAAATAAAAGATTAGCAAATAAAAAATGCTTATAAACAAACTCAAACTAAATTTCTGAAAATAACAAAAAGCTAAGCATGAGGTTTATTATATTTTTTTATTTTTCTAAGATTTTTCAATTTTTTGGGGTTTTGAAATATGATCTTTTTTTGGAATTTTTTATTTTTCTAAATTTTTTTTTGGGTTTTTGATTTTTCTAATTTTTTTTGGGTTTTTGATAAGGCAAAATAAAAGCAGTACTAAAGAAACTTAATAAAACTATACTAATCTTTTTTTTCTTTTTTTGTCGAAATTTAAAACATTTTTATAAAAGAAAGAAAAAAGAAAACAACTAAACTTTCCCTCATGCTTGAATTTTGCATTGTTCTCAATGAAAAATAAAAACAAGAAAGAAAAAAGGAAGAAGAAAGGGGAGAGGGGATGCAATAAAGTAAATAAATAAAAAGAAAATGACTTCCCCGGATTCATAAGGATGAATGCAGATGTCGCTCCCCCATGCTTGAGCTGGACACTAGATCAGGCCTAAGTAAGAGAGGAAAGGATGGAGCCAAACGAACTGCTGGGGGTTTTATTCCTACAAAACAAAACAAAAAGAAAAAGAAAGAACAAAAAGGATAAGCAAGGGGTGCCTCCCAAGAGCGCTCTTTGTTTAACGTCGTCTGAGCCCGACATTATTGGTTAGCTAAATGGAAAATAAAAACTAAAGTGAAAGAGGTAACTCCCTAAGTATGCGCTTAGGAGAGTAAATCAAAAAAAAAACTAAATTGAAGAATCGCACCGACATGCGGTGGAATCTTCCAGGGAATGATGCCCAAAAGTGAACGGACGGAGTTATAGAAGAACTCCGCCGTATGTAAAATGGGAAAGAAGGGGTCGTCAAAAGAAGAAAAAAAAAAGAAGAAGAAATAGAAAGAGAAATAAAAGAAGTAGAAGAAGAAATTTCATCAACGGAAATTTCATAAGGAGAAGGAGAGACTTGTGAAATTTCGAGAGAAGAAGGGGTAGAGAGAATTAAAAGAAAATCATCTAAAATAAAAGAAGAAGAAGAAAAAGGTTCGCTAAAAAAAAATTTGGAACAGTTGAAAATTGAAGCGAAATGGAATCACAAACGTCATCGGAAGGAGAAATAGGAGATGTCTCGTCATCCTCAACGGGTAAGAAGCACACCGGAATATCCATAGAGGTGTCTTCCAAAGGAGGAAGGAAACAATCCGGGATATCCGAATAGTTATTCTCCTCGAGAGGAACAAGACAAGCCGAGATATTTAGTGACTCATTACATGAAGAAATTAGAGGAGACGGAGAAGAAGACGAAGAAAAAGATGCATCCTTACGAGAAAAATAATCCATAATGGTTTTGAAATGCGAATTAATATTATCAAGAGAAGTTTGCAATTCAAAATACCCATTATCGATTGAATTAAAATTTAGAGGCGCGGCGCTTTGCGGGGCAAAATCATAAAAAAAATAAGACGGGTTCCCCATCTCCCAAGTAGGATAAAAATTGGAGTAAGGGTCAAACTGGCCATTTTGACCTTCCCCAGAAAAATTAAAATCAAAAGAGGGAGGGGTTCCCGAAAGACATTCAGAATAAAAGTGGTCGGGCGACCCGCAAAAAGCGCAAAAATATGATGATTCCATAAAAAGAAAACTGTTACCAAAGATTAAAAATAAATTTTTTGATATTTTTTTTTAGAAAGTATAAAAATTAAAATAAAAAAAAATTAGTAGAAGTAATAAACTCGATGCTTTCGTAATATTGCCAAAAATATCCCCGGCAACGGCGCTAAAAACTTGATGGGTAAAAATCGTCTCACAGACTACAATCCAAATAGGCAAGTGTACCTATCGTTTTATAGTATAGTGATAAAAATATATCAAGGTCGTATAAAAACTCGGGGCAGGCAAGTATTATTACTGTAACATCCCAAAAATCTGAAAACTGAATTTGAGGTGCAGGCTGTTTGACACGGCCTGGGACACGGACGTGTCCCAGGGCGTGTCGGGGGTACACGGCCTGGGACACGGGCGTGTCCCAGGGCGTGTTTAGGATAGTCGACGATCGGTGGTCCATTGTAGTCGAGCCTGGGACATGGCCTTGAACACGGGCGTGTCCCAGGGCGTGTCACTCAAGAAATGGCAGAACAGAGTCAGAGATGTACATGGCCCGGAACCAAGCCTTGTGCACGGCCGTGTCAGATTTGACACGGGCGTGTCCGAGGGCGTGTGCCTACCCGTGTACTGCTCTGTTGATTTTAGAGCTCGTTGAGTATCGTGTAACAGGGGTGACACGGGCGTGTCACCTGACTGACACGGGCGTGTCAGGTTCGACACGGGCGTGTCTATGCCCGTGTTCTGGTGTTTCAGTCGGTACGAGTGCCGCGTGTGCCGCTTAAGGGTACACGGCCTGTGACACGGGCGTGTCACAGGCCGTGTCGGCCAAAAGAATAGTTATTTTGGGCAGATCTTGGCCGTTCATTTTCCTTAAAGAAGATCCTGTGGCTGGGGCTCATTCCTGGTCTGATAAGGCAGGGAAAGGAGGAGGAAAAGCTCATTTTTGAGTTTCATATTCTCTTTCTAAATCTAAGAGAGTGGTGAGAGCAAGGTGAGGAAGAAGAAGTGGAATCCGGCTGCCGGTGGTGCTACGGTGGTCCAAATCGCGAGCCGAGTTCGGATTTTCGAAGGCAACGCTGCTGCGAAGGCTTTCATCCATCTCAATTTCTCTCCATGGCTCTGAATCGAGTTCCTAGGGTAACGTTTTTCTTCTTGGACATGTGAAGTCCTTATTTCCTGCATTGCATAGGGAAAACCCTTCCCCGTGAGTATGCGGTGGGTTGTGGCATCCCTTGGGGTAGATATGTGAAGTCCCCCTTGTTAGAGTCCGGAATTGGAGTACGGATCTAGGCATGTTGTGTGAAGCCCATCTGGATATATTGGTCTGGATTGGTGATGCTTGTTTGCATATCGGAGAAGACTCCGTGATTATTGCTTGTATGCATGATGGATAAAGTACTGGAGGAAGTCCAGGAAATTGTGAGAGTTGGGTGCAACTCTTGTGGCCGTGAGTTGCCACTTTGTGTACGGTTGAGCGTTGGGCTGCAACTGTATGAAAAGGCTTCGTGCCGAACAGGCAAGGTGAAACCGACCCGCGCCTTTAAATGTGGCCTCAGGTACGATGTACTTGGTTGGGCAAGGCGATTTGAGCAACGGGGGGTGGCTGATCTGTACCTGCGTTATGTAGGCTGGACATGAGAGCGCCAAGGCATTGGGCTTTCGTCAGCGGCATAATGAGAGTCTTGGGCCTGCGTGCCGGACAAAATGCTCAATTGGTGAGATCCGGTGTTTCCGGTGCACCCGAGAGTGCCATGAGTGCACGGGACATCGGGTCGTCGTGCCGGCATTTGTGGTATGTGACTATGCGGTCGTGTACGTCTTGCTTGAATTGCTATATATCATTGGACGATTGCTATGCAGGGATGGAATTCCGCTGCCCCGTGCCAGGGGCAGGGTCGTTATAATTGGTCAGCTGAATGCTGACCGTTGCCCTGTTTGCCACCGCTTGGTGGATTGGTTCTTACAGGTACTGGAGGTGCTGGTCCGAGCGGGACTTAGCGGGATGAAGCCCAAGCTGCGCTGCTGCCCTCGAAGGCATTGTTTTGTTTCTTTTGTTCATGTGTGGCCGGCCTGCGTGCCGATGTCTGTAATCCACACTCTTGTTAAGAGAAATTATTGTAAGGCCTTAAGGCCAGACTCTTTTGATGTTTGTATACATTACTATGTTATAGTGGACAGTGTTCTTTATCTTGAGTTCAATGATTCAACCGTGAAACTTCCGCTAGAATGCTCTGTGTTAGGATGAGTTGGTTATGATATTAGTTCGTAGCGTCTCCGCCTGTTTGTGGAATATGGTGTGGGGCCCCGGCCGGACCCTCTATTATATTCTTCTTGACGGGTAGAGGTGTTACAATTTGGTATCAGATTGTTGGTCGCTCTCTTCCGAATTCGCGGACGAATTCTTTTGAGAGGTGGCGAGCACGTGTCAGTGCTGTCGTTATAACACTTAACTTGAACTCAAGATTGTCCACTTAGGAATGCAAATACACTTGTTTGTTGAACTTGTGTATTCTTTTTTTTTGGTTGTCCATTTTCATTGGTCGTTAACCTGTGTATTTTACACATATAGGTGACAAGAAGTGTTGCGGGTCAATCCGAACCACAACGTTCTGTTGAGAGTGCGGCACCAGCCGAGGTGCCCACAAATCCTCCATCCGCTGAAACAGTCCGTCTCATCACGGAAACGGTACTTGCTGTGATGAATGCTCAGCAGGCTGGGCAGGCACGTCCTGCAGTGGTGCCAATGCAAGGTGGGGTACGGCAAGAACTGGTAGAAGCCGAAGTTGATCCACGGGTAGCAGATCAACAATGGAAGCAATTCTTGAGCTTTAACCCTCCGCAGTTTCATGGGGCGGGTACACCGGCCCAAGCAGAGGATTGGCTTGCAAGGATCAAGAGGATTATGAGAGCTATCAAGGTTGAGGAGGAACAGAAAGTCATGTTAGCCACTTTCCTACTGGAAGGAGAGGCGCGATTGTGGTGGGATGAGATTCAACTGCATCACTTGGCCGGCAGACAATTGGCAGAGATTACAATGGAAGAATTTTCTCGATTGTTCTTAGCACAACATCTGCCGATGCAGCAAAGGATATCGATGGAAATGGAATTTCAACGGTTAGCACAGGGAGATCGAAGTGTGGATGACTACCTGCATGAGTTCACCCGTTTGGGAAGATATGCGGGCACGATCTTCGCCGAAGAAGAGCGTAAGACTAGTCGGTTTTATGCGGGACTGCGAGATGAGCTGCGGTATTTGCTCTCGAGTTCTGTGAGTCAAGGATTCCAAGCCTTAGTCTGTACGGCTCGTTCGTTGGAGACGAACATAAAACAGGGTCAAGCAAAGGGCAACTTGGCTGTTGCAAAACCAGAGTTTAAGCCGCCGCATCCGGAAAAGTTTGGCTACCGAAAGAGATGGAATAAGAAGTCTAAGTCTTCTGGACAAGCTCCTTCTGCGACTGTGACGGATACATCTGGGTATGGATCTCGTGCTTGTTTTATGTGCGGGAAGGTTGGACACTTCGCACATGAATGTCGATCTGGTCCTCCAAAGGGTGATAAGAAGACGGGAGCGTCTTATGCGGAGAAGGGGAAGGCTGTGGTGGAGTCTTCTGCCTCGCACGCGCAGCCCAGGGTCTTCAACCTTGGACAACAGGAGGCCATTAAGCAGGCGGATGTCGTCACAGGTGCGCGTAGGTTTTAATGTTCTTGTTTTTGATGTGCTGTGCTTGTTTTAATTGTAATGTTATAGGGTTTGTCCTTATACGAGAGCATCCGGCGCGAGCACTGTTCGACACAGGTGCTTCACATTCGTTTCTGTCTGAGGACTTTGTCTTTCGTGTCAGGGTGCTTATCCGGACCACGACAGACAGTGTAAAGGTGTTGTTGCCTAAAGGATGTTTGATGTGCGCGGATCGATCTTGCGGTCTTGAGGTCAAGATAGGAAGTCAGGAGTTCAAGGTGGAAACATTAGTATTGCCGATCAAAGAGTTTGATATAATCTTTGGTATGGACTGGCTTTCAGAGCAGCGTGCCTGTATAGATTGCACTTCAAAAGAGGACACACTTGGGCAAAATACTGAGCAAGAAACCAAGTTCATTGGTATGCAAGGGATGAGTGGGATGTTATTATCCGCTCTCCAAGTTGTTAAGGCAGTTCGGAAGGGTGCGGAGTTGTTCTTCACACTCATAGAGGCGGTGGCGTCGAAGGCCAGTGTGAGAGAAGTGCAGATTGTGTCGGATTATGCTGATGTGTTTCCAAAGGACCTTCCGGGGTTACCTCCCCAAAGGGAAATCGACTTCGCTATCGAGCTGGTGTCGGGTGCGAAACTTGTGGCCGGTTCGTCATATCGAGTAGCGCCAAAAGAAATGGCCGAACTAAAAGTTCAGTTGCAAGAGTTGTTGGAGCAGGGATACATACGCCCAAGTATGTCACCTGGGAGCGCGCCTGTTCTTTTTGTGAAAAAGAAAGACGGTGGTTTGCGACTATGTATTGATTATCGCGAACTGAACAAGCTGATGGAGAAAAACAAGTATCCAATTCCACGGATCGATGACTTGTTCGATCAGCTAGCAGGCTCAACCGTCTATTTGAAGTTGGATTTGAAGTCCGGGTATTACCAGTTGCAGATTAGGGAAGGTGACATTCCCAAGACAGCGTTTGGCACACGCTATGGTCATTATGAGTTCACAGTGATGCCGTTCGGCTTATGTAATGCGCCTTCGGTCTTCATGGATCTCATGCATCGAACGTTCCGCGAATACCTGGATTTGTTTGTGATTGTGTTTATTGATGATATCCTTATATATTCACAATCGGAGGAAGATCATGCAAACCACTTGCGATTAGTATTGCATACCTTGCGAAGGAATAAGCTGTATGCCAAGTTCTCTAAGTGTGAGTTCTGGCTCTCATCGGTGGCTTTCCTAGGCCATGTGGTAAGTGGAGAGGGCATAGCAGTGGATTCGGCTAAGATAAGTGCCACTCGTGATTGGCCCGTGTTGTCTTCAGTGGCCGAGGTCAGGAGTTTCCTTGGACTGGCGGGCTACTATAGACGGTTCGTGGAGAACTTCTCCCGGATTGCTTTGCCTCTGACTACGTTGACGAGAAAGGATCAGAAGTTCGTTTGGACACCGGAGTGCGCACGAGCTTTTGTGGAGCTGAAGAGTCGTTTGACCACGGCGCCTGTTTTGACGTCGCCATGTGGTACAGATGGATTTGAAATATACAGCAATGCGTCAGGAAGCGGCTTAGGCTGCGTTCTCCTGCAGTTTGGCAAGGTGATCGCTTATGGCTCACGTCAATTGAAAGTGCATGAGCGTAATTACCCCGTCCATGACTTGGAGTTGGCGGCGGTGATCTTTTCGCTAAAGTTGTGGCGGCATTATCTTTATGGCGTGAAGGTGGATATTTATATAGATCATAAAAGCTTAAAGTATCTGCTCGATCAGAAAGAATTGAATATGCGACAAAGAAGGTGGATGGAATTCCTTGGGGATTATACCTTCGACATTCACTATGTTCCCGGAAAGGGAAATGTGGTCGCTGATGCCTTGAGTCGTCGGACTCCGGTGCGGGCAAGTTGGTTGCGGCTACATGATGAGCGGTTAATCTAGGAGTTGGAAGTTTTGGAGATATCTTGTGTGGAAAGAGATTCTTCGACTGATGCATGCGTGAACTGGTTAAAGGTTCAATATGACCTTGCTGACAGGGTTCGGCGGGCAACGGAGTTGGATGAAAGTCTCCAACGTTATTCAAAGGAGGGGTCTGGTGATCAATTCTCCTGGGATGACGGTTTATTACGGAAAGATGGATGATTGTGCGTCCCTAGTGCGGGTAAATTGCGAGAAGAATTGCTAAATAAAGCACACTTTACAAAGTACTCAATTCACCCTGGGAGCACAAAAATGTACAAGGACATGAAGAAACTGTTCTGGTGGCCTGGTTTAAAGAAGGACATAGCCGCGTATGTGGCTAAATGTCGTACTTGTGCTTTGGTAAAGGCAGAATGTCAACGGCCGAGTGGTTTCCTGAAGTCGTTGCCGGTTCCGCATTGGAAGTTTGAGGATATTTCTATGGATTTTGTGCACGGATTGCCGAGATCTCAGCGTGTCCATGACTTAATCTGGGTGATTGTAGACCGGTTGACAAAGGTGGCTCACTTTCTACCGAACAAGCGGGACGATTCAGTGGAAATGTTAGCAAAGCTCTATATAGAGCAGATTGTTCGATTGCACGGTGTTCCCCGGAGCATCGTAAGTGACCGAGATGGGCGCTTTACCTCGAAGGATTGGAGATTAGTTCATCAAATGTTGGGCACGAAGTTAGCATTCAGTACGGCCTTTCACCCGCAAACGGATGGCCAAACTGAACGAACCAACAGAACGATGGAGGATATGCTCCGTATGTGCGCCCTGGACTTCGGTAAGAATTGGGAAGAGCATCTTGTTATGGTGGAGTTCGCCTATAATAATAGCCATCAAGTGAGTATAGGCATGGCCCCATTTGAAGCGTTGTATGGTCGTAAGTGTCGTACACCACTAGCTTGGGCAGAAACTGGCGAGACCAAACTTTTAGGCAAAAAGGAAGTCGAGGATGCTACCTCAACAATACGCTCTATTCGAGAGAGGCTCCTAATAGCCCAGGATCGGCAAGCCAAGTATTACAATGCTAAGCACCGGAACGTGGAGTTCGCGGTGGGTGACTGGGTTTATTTAAAGATTAAGCCCTTCAAAGGCGTCTCTCGGATTCGGCGGTTGAAAAAGCTCAGTCCGCGATACCTTGGTCCGTTTGAAGTGGTGGAGCGAGTTGGGGAAGCTGCCTATCGACTAGCTCTTTCATCGAAATTGAGTGGATTGCATGATGTGTTTCACATCTCGGTGCTACGCAAAGCAGTCAAGGATCCCGCTAAAGTAATTGGCAATGATCGAGTGCCGGTTGAGTATGGGCTAACGACAAAGGTGAAGCCTATACAGATCGAGGATCGAGCCGACAAACAGTTGCGGAACAAAGTGATCGGGATGGTCAAAGTCCGATGGGACAATTGTGGCCGAGAAGAGCTAACATGGGAGCGCGAGCAGACCATGCGAGCCGAGTTTCCCGAGTTATTTTCGTAACTTGTTCGCTCGTTGTATATGTAATAGAAAAATATAAATGTTTTGTTATTTTCTCCCTACTGTCTCCAAATTTCGGGACAAAATTTTATTAAGGAGGGGAGGATTGTAACACCCCAAAAATCTGAAAACTGGATTTGAGGTGCAGGCTGTTTGACACGGCCTGGGACACGGGCGTGTCCTAGGGCGTGTCGGGGGTACACGGCCTGGGACACGGGCGTGTCCCAGGGCGTGTTCAGGATAGTCGACGATCGGTGGTCGACTGTAGTCGAGCCTGGGACACGGCCTTCAACACGGGCGTGTCCCAGGGCGTGTCACTCAAGAAATGGCTGAACAGAGTCAGAGATGTACACGGCCCGAAACCAAGCCTTGCACATGGCCGTGTCAGATTTGACACGGGCGTGTGCCTACCCGTGTACTGCTCTGTTGATTTTAGAGCTCGTTGAGTACCGTGTAACAGGGGTGACACGGGCGTGTCACATGACTGACACGGGCGTGTCAGGTTCGACACGGGCGTGTCGATGCCCGTGTTCTGGTGTTTTCAGTCGGTACGAGTGCCGCGTGTGCCGCTTAAGGGTACACGGCCTGTGACACGGGCGTGTCACAGGCCGTGTCGGCCAAAAGAATAGTTATTTTGGGCAGATCTTGGCCGTTCATTTTCCTTAAAGAAGATCTTGTGGCTGGGGCTCATTCCTGGTCTGATAAGGCCTTGAAAGGAGGAGGAAAAGCTCATTTTTGAGTTTCATATTCTCTTTCTAAATCTAAGAGAGTGGTGAGAGCAAGGTGAGGAAGAAGAAGTGGAATTCGGCTATCGGTGGTGCTACGGTGGTCCAAATCGCGAGCCGAGTTCGGATTTGCGAAGGCAACGCTGCTGCGAAGGCTTTCATCCATCTCAATTTCTCTCCATGGCTCCGAAGTGAGTTCCTAGGGTAACGATTTCCTTCTTGGACATGTGAAGTCCTTATTTCCTGCATTGCATAGGGAAAACCCTTCCCCGCGAGTATGCGGTGGGTTGTGGCGTCCCTTGGGGTAGATATGTGAAGTCCCCCTTGTTAGAGTCTGGAATTGGAGTACGGATCTAGGCATGCTGTGTGAAGCCCATCTGGACATATTGGTCTGGATTGGTGATGCTTGTTTGCATATCAGAGAAGACTCCGTGATTATTGCTAGTATGCATGATGGATAAAGTACTGGAGGAAGTCCAGGAAATTGTGAGAGTTGGGTGCAACTCTTATGGCCGTGAGTTGCCACTTTGTGTACGGTTGAGCGTTGGGCTGCAATTGTATGAAAAGGCTTCGTGCCGAACAGGCAAGGTGAAACCGACACGCGCCTTTAAATGTGGCCTCAGGTACGATGTACTTGGTTGGGCAAGGCGATTTGAGCAACGGGGGGTGGCTGATCTGTACCTGTGTTATGTATGCTGGACATGAGAGCGCCAAGGCATTGGGCTTTCGTCAGCGGCATAATGAGAGTCTTGGGCCTGCGTGCCGGACTAAATGCTCAATTGGTGAGATCCGGTGTTTCCGGTGCACCTGAGAGTGCCATGAGTGCACGGGACTTCGGGCCTTCGTGCCGGCGTTTGTGGTATGTGACTGTGCGGTCATGCACGTCTTGCTTGAATTTTTATATATCATTGGATGATTGCTATGCAGGGATGGAATTCCGCTGCCCCGTGCCAGGGGCAGGGTCGTTATAGTTGGTCAGCTGAATGCTGACCGTTGCCCTGTTTGCCACCGCTTGGTGGATTGGTTCTTACAAGTACTGGAGGTGCTGGTCCGAGCGGGACTTAGCGGGATGAAGCCCAAGCTGCGTTGCTGCCCTCGAAGGCATTGTTTTGTTTCATTTGTTCATGTGTGGCCGGCCTGCGTACCGATGTCTGTAATCCACACTCTTGTTAAGAGAAATTGTTGTAAGGCCTTAAGGCCAGACTCTTTTGATGTTTGTATACATTACTATGTTATAGTGGACAGTGTTCTTTATCTTGAGTTCAAAGATTCAACCGTGAAACTTCCTCTAGAATGCTCTGTGTTAGGATGCGTTGGTTATGATATTAGTTCGTAGCGTCTCCGCCTGTTTGTGGAATATGGTGTGGGGCCCCGGCCGGACCCTCTATTATATTCTTCTTGACGGGTAGAGGTGTTACAATTACTCACAACGATTCTATTATCATACCAAACGATTGATGGGTTTGAAAATTAAAATAAAATAAACTTAGTTGAAAGAGAAATAAACTATTGCAAAAGAGTGTTCGATCGACGATTCACTTTGAAATAAAATAACGAAAAAATTTAGTTTAACCTTTGTAATTCTATTAAGACCGTGATGGATCCGATATTAGGAAGAAATCTCACTGGAGCATTAAATCCTCTAACTTATAGATATTTTGACTGAAATCTCTTTACAAGTCAAAATGGCCTAAAGTCGCATTACTGAAGTGACCCGCACTATTGGATTTGACTCCAATCCGGAGGATTTACGTCATCTTATCTCTAGGGTTGCGTTCAACTCCTTCCTTCCTTGAGTGATCTTTCATATTCACGAGCATCTCGGCTACTCAAATATGAGATCGGAATCTACAACCGTATACTAGCAATACGGAGTCGATACGAAATAAATCAAGGAAGGATCAAAAATAAAAATACAAATGCAACATAAAATGAAAGATATTATTTTATCGCAAAGATCATCGTGATCGGGCACAAAACAAAGTTAGGTACGCATAGTATTAAAGGAAACCAAAATAAGATAAAGAGGGATCATTTTCATTGCTTTATAAGTAAAAGAGTACACAATATTAAAAAGACAAGACTATATTAAGAAGGAAAATTACTACAATAAAAGAAAACTACAACAGGTAAAGAAAAGAAAAGAACTACTAACACTCTTGAACTAGCACTCTACTTTCTACCCCCAAAAAACTTCACTAAAAAAACTACTTGCCAAACAACTTCTTTAAACTAAAACTACTTAACAAAAACAAGAGGGATGAGGTTCCTTTTATAGGAGAGGGAGAAGGTTCTAGATTAAGGGGAAATGATGAGGCAAATGTGGTGGCCGGCCATGCTTAGTGTTGAGGGTTCATGCATTTCATTTAATGGGGGAAAGAGAAGGAAGAGATTCAATGCATGCAATGACATTCAATGAAATGAAAATAAAATATTTTTAATAAAAAATGGATGAATGTAGAGAAGGGTTGTCGGTCATGTAAGGGAGAATGCATGCATGTAATAAATGATGGGGAGAGAGATAGATTCAATGTATTTAATTTATGGAAATGCAAAAAAGGAAAATGTCAAGGGGAATGAATGGAAGTATGTAGAAGGGAGAAAGAGAGGGGTCGGCCACATGCATGTATCTAATTAATGAGGGGGAAGATGTAACACCCCAAAAAGACCCCAAAAAGACTCCAAATGAACTTTTGATCTTTTCTCGTCAGCGTGGTCAGAGGTAAAGCAATCCGTGAGAAGTTTTCCACAAACCGTCTATAGTAGCCCGCAAGTCCAAGGAAGCTCCTGACCTCGGCCACTGAAGACATCACTGGCCAATCTCGGATGGCACTTATCTTCAACGGATCCACCGCGATACCCTCTCCGCTTACCACATGGCCTAAAAAGGCTACTGAAGAGAGCCAGAACTCACACTTTGAGAACTTGGCAAAAAGCTTATTCCTCCGCAGGGTATGCAAGACCAACCATAAATGGTTTGCGTGATCCTCTTCCGACTGAGAGTATACTAACATGTCATCGATAAACACAATAACAAACAAATCCAAGTACTCTCGGAACGATCGATGCATTAGGTCCATAAATACCGAAGGCGCATTACATAGGCCAAACGGCATTACCGTGAACTCATAATGACCGTAGCGTGTTCCAAACGCCGTCTTGGGAATGTCACCTTCCCTAATCCGCATTCTTTCCCTGCAAAGCATGGCATTAGCATTCTTGGGGCATTAGCATTCTTTCCCTTGGATTAGGAATGTCACCTTCCCTAATCCGTCTTGGGAATATCACCTTCCCTAATCTTACCCCTTTCTCGGGGCATTAGCATTCTTTCCCTGCAAAGCATGGCATCATCATATAGCAACTATGTGCGCGCAGGCACATTCAAGCCATCACAACTATCGGCCACACGGCCCGACAGTCCGTGCACTCAGGGCACATTCTCGGTGTACCGAAATACCAGGGTCAACACCACCGTCTACACGGTATTTGAGCATTCTAGTCTTTCCGGCGCGCGGGCCTAAGACTCTCATTAGGCGCTCCAACAAAACCTATAACCAGGCTTCCAAGTCGGACGGACCTAACGCAGGTACGGATAAGCCACCCCCTGTTGCTCAAGTCGTCGTGCCACCTTGAATACGGAAGTATCCATGGCTATTTATAGGCGCTGGTCGGTTTCATCTTTCCTGTTCGGCAATCTGCCTTTTCATCGAGTTGCAGCCCAACGGCTCAACCGCTCATAAAGTGGCAACGCACGGCCACAAGAGTTGCATCCAACCCTCTTCATTTCCTGGACATCATCCAGTACTTCCTGCTGCACCAAGCAACAGGTAGGCACAAGGCAACACAAGCCATAATCACGGAGCCTTCTCCGATATGCAAACAAGCATCACCAATCCAGACCATGTATAGATGGGCTACACACAGTATGCCTAGAGCCGTACTCCAATTCCGGCCTCTAACAAGGGGGACTTCACATATCTACCCCAAGGGACACCACAACCCACCGCACACTCGCGGGGAAGGGTTTTCCCTATGCAATGCAGAAAAGAAGGACTTCACATGTCCAAGAAGGGAGATCGTTACCCTTGTCGATCTCTTGGGAGCCATCAAAAACTAGCCGGTGAGAAAGAACCGCAGCAGCCTTGCCTTCACAACGCCGACTTCGGATCACGAATCGGACCACGGGAACTCCGCCGGTGGCTTGATCTCCTCCTCCTTCTTCTTCCTCCTCTCTCTTTCTCTCTTCCTTAAGCATATGAAGAATGAATCTTCATCAGCCTCCATGACTTAAATCCAGCCAGGAAACCACCTGAGCCCTTGGATCAAAAGAGAGAAATCTGAACGGCCACGATTTGCCCAAAAAACCCAATTTTTGGCTGACACGGCCTGTGACACGCCTGTGTCACAGGCCGTGTACCCTTAAGCGGCACACACGATAATCGTACCGACTGAGATTTACCAGAACACGGGCATCGACACGCCCGTGTCGAACTTAACACGCCCGTGTCATTCCTGAGACATGCCCGTGTCACCGCCACCTCATCGAGCTGTAAGCAGTACACGGGTCGGAACACGGCATCGGACACGCCCGTGTCTAACCTGACATGCCCGTGTTCAAGGCTTGGTTCAAGGCCGTGTAATCTTCTGACTCGGGCCACATTTTAATTTGCGCGACACGCCCTGCGACACGCCCTGGTAGTATCAGCTTCGTTCGGTCTTCCTCTATCGAATTCGTGGACGAATTCTTTTATGGGGTGGCGAGCGCGTGTTCATGTGCCCTGCTGTAACGCTAATGAACTCTGGAATGTCCACTAAGGAATGTACAAAATCTTGTTTGAGGAATCTACTCATTCCTTTTTGTGTTGTTTTGCTTGCATACGTTCGCTAATGTGTGTCTTGTCCACCTATAGGTGACGCGTAGTGGTGCTGGGCAGTCTGAGCCCCAGCGTTCTGATGAGAGTGCGGCACCAGCTGAGGTGCCCACACCTCCTCCATCTGCGGAAACTGTTCATTTAGTTGCTGAGGCTCTATTTGCCATGATTCAACCGACCGGGCAAGCGCAGCCGGCAGTCGAGCCAGTTCGTGTTGTTGTAAGACCCGAGCCGGTTGAGGCTGTAGATCCACGAGCAGCTGACCGACAGATGAAGCAATTCATGAGCTTCAGTCCTCCTACGTTTACGGGAATGGGATCCCCAACGCAGGCGGAAGATTGGTTATCGCGTGTCAAGAGGATAATGACAGCGATCAGGGCGGAGGAAACTCTAAAGGTCACCTTGGCCACCTTCATGCTTGAAGGAGAGGCGCGGTTGTGGTGGGACGAGGTTGAGGTACACCATTTGGCGGGCAGGCAATTAACGCAAGTGTCGATTGAGGAGTTCTCTCGAATATTTCTGGCGAAACATGTCCCAGCGGCGCAACGCATAGCTATGGAAAATGAGTTCCAACGGTTAAAGCAAGGGGAAGATAGCGTGGATATCTACTTGCATAAGTTTACCAGGTTGGGACGGTATGCGGGTACAATCTTCGCGGATGACCAAAGGAAAACGAATCGGTTCTATGAAGGATTGCGGGATGAGTTGCGATTCCTGCTTTCAAGTTCAGTGAACCAAGGGTTTCAGGCGTTGGTTGATACTGCGTGTGCGTTGGAGAAGGACATGCGGCGGGTGCAAGGGAACAAGGGCTTAGTTGTGTCAAAGCCAGAGGTACAAGCACCTCGCCCGAGCAAATCGTTTTACCAGAAGAAAGGGGGCAAGAGTTCCAAGCCATCTGGGCAAGTGACAACGACCGTTGTGTCGGGAGCGACATCAAGGCCGGATTCTCGTACATGCTATAACTGTGGCCGGGTGGGGCATATAGCTCGTGACTGTCGGGTTGTTCAGCCCAAAGGGGATAAGAAGGCGGGTGCGTCGTATGCTGAGAAGGGCAAAGCGGTGGTTGATTCCTCTCCGTCTCAGGCACAGCCCCGAATCTATCAGCTTGTCCAACAGGAAGCGATTAAGCAAAGTGACGTCGTCACAGGTACGAGTTGAGTTAGCTTACTTGCTTATGTGCTATGGTTTTTGGTTATGTATAGCTTGTGCATGTGTGTGTGCTGCAGGCTTTGTCCTGATTCGGAATAATTTGGCGAGAGCCCTGTTTGATACGGGTGCTTCGCATTCTTTTCTGTCTGAGGATTTCGTATCTCGCATTGGGGCACCAAGTCATGTGACGGTGGATAGTACAAGGGTGCTATTGCCGAATGGCTGTGTGATGCTTGCGGATAGGGCTTGCGATGTGGTTGTGCAAATAGGAAGTCAGGTTTTCGGTTTGAGTGCAGCTGTGCTACCGTTGTCGGAGTTTGATGTGATCTTTGGTATGGACTGGCTCTCGGAGCAGCGTGCCTTTATTGATTGCAACTCCAAGGAGATCACACTGGGCCAAAATACCGGACTTGTGACGGAGTTCGCTGGTATGCAAGGAGTTGGCGGGACTCTGTTGTCTGCACTCCAAGTCGTCAATGCTGTTCGGAAGGGCGCGGAGTTATTCTTCACGCTAATTCAGGCTGTTGAGCCAAAGGCCAGTATCGGTGAAGTACTAGTTGTGTCAGAGTTTTCCGATGTGTTTCCTAAAGATCTTCCTGTGTTACCACCCCAGCGGGAGATTGACTTCTCTATTGAGTTGGTGCCAGGTGCGAAACCTGTGGCCCGCTCTCCATATCGCATTGCGCCAAAAGAGATGGCTGAGTTGAAAGTCCAATTGCAAGAGTTGTTGGAGCAGGGATATATACGCCCAAGTATGTCACCTTGGAGCGCGCCTGTTCTATTTGTGAAAAAGAAAGACGGTAGCTTACGGTTGTGTATTGACTACCGCGAATTGAATAAGCTGACGGAGAAAAACAAATATCCGATCCCGCGGATTAATGACCTCTTTGATCAGCTGGCAGGATCAACGGTCTATTCCAAATTGGATTTGAAATCGGGATATTATCAGCTGCAGATTAGGGAAGGTGACATTCCCAAGACGGCGTTTGGAACACGCTACGGTCATTATGAGTTCACGGTAATGCCGTTTGGCCTATGTAATGCGCCTTCGATATTTATGGACCTAATGCATCGAACGTTCCGAGAGTACTTGGATTTGTTTGTTATTGTGTTTATCGATGACATCTTAGTATACTCTCAGTCGGAAGAGGATCACGCAAACCATTTGCGGTTGGTCTTGCATACCCTGCGGAGGAATAAGCTTTTTGCCAAGTTCTCAAAGTGTGAGTTCTGGCTCTCTTCAGTAGCCTTTTTAGGCCATGTGGTAAGCGGAGAGGGTATCGCGGTGGATCCGTTGAAGATAAGTGCCATCCGAGATTGGCCAGTGATGTCTTCAGTGGCCGAGGTCAGGAGCTTCCTTGGACTTACGGGCTACTATAGACGGTTTGTGGAAAACTTCTCACGGCTTGCTTTACCTCTGACCACGCTGACGAGAAAAGATCAAAAGTTCATTTGGACGCCGGAGTGCGCGCGAGCTTTTGAAGAATTGAAGAGTCGGTTGACCACGGCGCCTGTGTTGACATCGCCATGTGGTACCGATGGGTATGAGATCTATAGTGATGCTTCCGGGAGCGGCTTAGGCTGCGTTCTTCTGCAGTTTGGTAAAGTGATTGCTTATGGCTCGCGCCAGTTGAAAGTGCATGAGCGGAATAACCCCGTCCATGATTTGGAGTTGGCGGCGGTAATCTTTGCGCTCAAGTTGTGGCGGCACTATCTATATGGCATTAAAGTGGATATCTATACAGATCATAAAAGCCTAAAGTATTTGTTGGATCAGAAGGATCTGAATAAGCGACAACGAATATGGATGGAGTTCCTTGGGGACTACACCTTCGAGATTCACTATACTCCCGGGAAGGGAAATGTGGTCGCTGATGCTTTGAGTCGAAAGACTCTGGTACGGGCAAGCTGGTTGCAGAGGCATGATCAGCGTTTAATCCAGTAATTGGAAGCGTTGGAGATATCTTGTGTTGACAAGGGTTCGTCAACCGATGCATGCTTGAACTGGACGGAGGTGCAATATGACCTTACAGACAGAGTTCGGCGAGCAACGGAGCTTGATGAAAGCCTCCAGCGCTATGCAAAAGATGGGCTGGATGACCAATTCTCTTGGGATAACGGTTTGTTAAGAAGAAATGGTCGAGTGTGCGTCCCGAGTGTGGGTAAATTGAGGGAAGAGTTGATGTACGAAGCTCACTTTGCAAAGTACTCAGTTCACCCAGGGAGCACAAAGATGTACAGAGATCTGAAAAAGCTGTTCTGGTGGCCCGGATTAAAGAAAGATGTCGCACGTTATGTGGCTGAATGCAATACCTGTGCGTTGGTGAAAGCAGAATGTCAGAAGCCTGGCGGTTTCCTGAAGTCGTTACCTATTCCGGAGTGGAAGTTCGATGATATTTCGATGGATTTCGTGCATGGGTTGCCGAGATCTCAACGCGGTCATGATTCAATCTGGGTGATTGTGGACCGGTTGACAAAAGTG
Source organism: Platanthera zijinensis (assembly GCA_039513925.1). Taxonomy (NCBI): domain Eukaryota; kingdom Viridiplantae; phylum Streptophyta; class Magnoliopsida; order Asparagales; family Orchidaceae; genus Platanthera; species Platanthera zijinensis. Next base: position 109,773,573 of record CM077080.1, read on the forward strand.
GCGCACTTCCTTCCAAACAGAATAAACGATTCAGTGGAAACCTTGGCCAAGCTTTATGTGGAGCAGGTTGTTCGACTGCACGGTGTTCCCCGGAGCATCGTTAGTGACCGTGATGGGCGGTTCACATCGAATGATTGGCGGCTCGTTCATCAAATGTTGGGTACAAAGTTAGCGTTTAGTACGGCCTTTCATCCCCAAACGGATGGCCAGACTGAACGAACCAACAGGACGATGGAGGATATGCTCCGCATGTGCGCCCTAGACTTTGGTAAGAGATGGGAAGATTATATATTTCTTGTCGAATTTGCCTATAATAATAGCTACCAAGCGAGTATTGGTATGGCGCCATTTGAAGCTTTATATGGTCGGAAATGCCGTACACCGTTAGATTGGGCAGAAGCAGGCGAATCGAAGCTGAGTGGGAAAAAGGAAGTCGAAGAAGCTACCTTGCTCATACGCTCTATTCGGGAGAGGCTATTGATAGCCCAAGATCGTCAAGCAAAGTACTACAATGCCAAACACCGGAACATGGAGTTCGCGGTGGGTGATTGGGTATATTTGAAGATCAAACCCTTCAAAGGCGTGTCCAGGATTCGGCATTTTAAAAAGCTAAGTCCGAGGTATCTTGGTCCGTTTGAGGTGGTGGAGCGAGTTGGGGAAGCTGCTTATCGACTAGCACTTTCAGCAGATTTGGGTGGATTACATGATGTATTTCACATCTCAGTCCTTCGTAAGGCGGTGAAGGATCCAGCTCAAGTAGTGGAGAATGATCGGGTACCGGTCGAGTATGGGCTAACGACGAGGGTCAGACCCATTCGGATCGAGGATCGAGCCGAGAAACAGTTGCGGAACAAAGTGATCAGGATGGTCAAGGTCTGTTGGGACAATTGTGGCCGTGAAGAGCTAACATGGGAGCGAGAGCAGACCATGCGAGCTGAATTTCCCGAGTTATTTGTATAAACTGTAGACCGTGTACTTTTTGTTATAACATAGTTATCAAGTTATAGCATTACTGGTTCTTGTTTCCTTACCGTGCAAATTTTGGGACGAAATTTTGTTAAGGGGGGGAGGGTTGTAACACCCCAAAAAGACCCCAAAAAGACTCAAAATGAATTTTGAGGTGCAGGTCATTTTACACGGCCTGGGACACGGGCGTGTCCCAGGGCGTGTCGGGGGTACACGACCTGGGACACGGGCGTGTCCCAGGGCGTGTCGCGCAAATTAAAATGTGGCCCGAGTTAGAAGATTACACGGCCTTGAACCAAGCCTTTAACACGGGCGTGTCAGGTTGGACACGGGCGTGTCCGATGCCGTGTTCCGACCCGTGTACTGCTTGCAGCTCGATGAGGCGGCGGTGACACGGGCGTGTCTCAGGAATGACACGGGGGTGTCAGGTTCGACACGGGCGTGTCGATGCCCGTGTTCTAGTAAATCTCAGTCGGTACGATTACCATGTGTGCCGCTTAATGGTACACGGCCTGTGACACGGGCGTGTCACAGGCCGTGTCAGCCAAAAATTGGGTTTTTTGGGCAAATCGTGGCCGTTCAGATTTCTCTCTTTTGATCCAAGGGCTCAGGTGGTTTCCTGGCTGGATTTAAGTCGTGGAGGCTGATGAAGATTCATTCTTCATATGCTTAAGGAAGAGAGAAAGAGAGAGGAGGAAGAAGAAGGAGGAGGAGATCAAGCCACCGACGGAGTTCCCGTGGTCCGATTCGTGATCCGAAGCCGGTGTTGTGAAGGCAAGGCTGCTGCGGTTCTTTCTCACCGGCTAGTTTTTGATGGCTCCAAAGAGATCGACAAGGGTAACGATCTCCCTTCTTGGACATGTGAAGTCCTTCTTTTCTGCATTGCATAGGGAAAACCCTTCCCCACGAGTGTGCGGTGGGTTGTGGTGTCCCTTGGGGTAGATATGTGAAGTCCCCCTTGTTAGAGGCCGGAATTGGAGTACGGCTCTAGGCATGCTGTGTGAAGCCCATCTGGACATGGTCTGGATTGGTGATGCTTGTTTGCATATCGGAGAAGGCTCCGTGATTATGGCTTGTGTTGCCTTGTGCCTACCTGTTGCTTGGTGCAGCAGGAAGTACTGGATGATGTCCAGGAAATGAAGAGGGTTGGATGCAACTCTTGTGGCCGTGCGTTGCCACTTTATGAGCGGTTGATCCGTTGGGCTGCAACTCGATGAAAAGGCAGATTGCCGAACAGGAAAGGTGAAACCGACCCGCGCCTATAAATAGCCATGGATACTTCCGTATTCGAGGTGGCACGGCGACTTGTGCAACGGGGGGTGGCTGATCCGTACCTGCGTTAGGTCCGTCCGACTTGGAAGCCTGGTTATAGGTTTTGTTGGAGCGCCTAATGAGAGTCTTAGGCCCGCGCGCCGGAAAGACTAGAATGCTCAAATAGCGTGTAGACGGTGGTGTTGACCCTGGTATTCCGGTACACCGAGAATGTGCCCTGAGTGCACGGACTGTCGGGCCGTGTGGCCGATAGTTGTGATGGCTTGAATGTGCCTGCGCACACATAGTTACTATATGATGATGCCATGCTTTGCAGGGAAAGAATGCTAATGCCCTGAGAAAGGGGTAAGATTGTTATAATTGGGTCAGCTGAATGCTGACCGTTGCATTGTTTGCCACCGGTTGGGTGGATTGTTCCCGTGCAGGTGCTGGAGAGCCAAGTGGTAAGTGAAGGGCTGAAGCCCTACTGCTGTTGCTGCTGCTGCTGCGGCTAGCCCTTGAAGGCTAAGCGAATGTTTTTGCTTTTACTCATGTATGGCCGGCCTGCGCGCCAAGGTTTGTAAACCATACGTTGTAAAAAGAGGAACTGTAAGGCCTTAAGGCCAAACTCTATGTATTTGTGTACATTCCGGGATATATATAAAGGTGGTTTATATATTGGACATTCCTGGTTAGAGTTCAAATTACTACTTAAAGCTTCCGCTAGAATGCTCTGAGTTAGGATTCGTGTTTGGTTTGGTATTATCCTGTGACCTCACCGTCTGTTTGTGGCATATAGTGTGGGGCCCCGGCCAGACCTTCTATTATACGTCATTTAACGGATGGGGTCGTTACAGAAGAGGAGGATGTGAGAGAGAGGGGGCCGGCCTTGTAAGGGGATAAATGGGCTATTTTGGTGGGCTTTGTAGTTTTATTTTTCATGTGCACGGGTAGGACATGGTGGGCTGCTCCATAGGCTCGGGTAGGGCTTGAAGTGGGGGCTCGGGTAGCACAATGTAGGCTTGGTGGGCTGCTCCAATAGTGGTCGGCTGCTTGGTGTTGAGTTGAGGGAGGCTCGGGTAGCATCATATTGGAGAGCTGCTTGGAAGCTTGGGCTTGAACCTACAAGAAAATAAAGAAAAAACATGTTAGATATTAGAACATAATATTAATAATTATAACATAAACATAACATAACAAACAAACATAACATAACAATAATTATTAAAGATTAAACTAAACATAACAAGACAAAATAACATAACATAAAATAAAATAAAACATAAAGAAAACTTGAGATTATTATAACATAAAAGACTTTTAAATAAGAAATAAAACATAACAAGTATAAAAATACTTAAAACATATAATTAAACTAGGAATTAATATATAATAAAAAGACATTAAAACATGAAATAACAAGCATAAAATATAAATAAACTTAGGCATTTAGGCTACTAAATTACCCCAAAAAAGGATGACTAAAACTAGTCATCAAACTCCCCCATGCTTAGGCTTTTGCTATTCCAAAGCAAAAGTAAGAGTAATATTTATATGACAATAAAATTTTCAATTAAACTAAAAATTTATTTACACCAAAATCTAGCAAAAAATAAAATTTAGGGATTTTCGAATTAAGTCCTAAATTATGAAATTAAAGTGAAAAGAGAGAAATATTTAGCCAAAAATTCTCTAATAAATTAACTAACACTCAAAATTGAGTAAATTGCAAACAAGGTTAGATTGAAATTATAAAAACCATAACTTGAAAGAAACTTAAGGATAAAATTGCAACCTACTACTTATATTCTCCCAATATTTTAATTTAAAGACTAAGATAATAATATTGGCTATGGGGATTAGGGAGGAAATTAACATGAAGTGGTCTTTGATTGGAGGTGATCATCCTTATTTTTTTTTCACACCCCACACAATTTTTTAAATAATGTATATGTAATACCAAAAAATGATAGACTAACATCCTATCACTTCCCCCGACATATATGAACTTTTAATTCCTCTCTTCAACTAGGTTGCATATGTGTACCAGAGAATAAGGAACTAACATCTCCTTATTCCCATGACATATTATCTAACATAAAAAGAAAGAAAAATTGAATTGGGTAAGGATAAGGGGTTAAACAAGATTTTTGAAAATAAACTAAAATACTAGAGAGCAACTACTAATAGATTGAGATTTCCTAAGAATCTAAAAGTATGAGGTAATAATCATTAGAATCCAAAATTGTTAAGCAAAATTACTACAAAATTGAAACTATTTAAAATAAAAGAGAAAAAGTGCTAAATAAATTACTCTAAGCAAATTAAAATCATAAAATTATCCTCAAAACTAAATCACTATATATTAATTTTAACTTAATATGATGAAATAAAAGATTAGCAAATAAAAAATGCTTACAGACAAACTCAAACTAAATTTCTGAAAATAACAAAAAGCTAAGCATGAGGTTTATTATATTTTTTTATTTTTCTAAGATTTTTCAATTTTTTTGGTTTTGAAATATGATCTTTTTTTTTGGAATTTTTGATTTTTCTTTTTTTTGGGGGGGGGGTTTGATTTTTCTAATTTTTTTTTGGGTTTTGATAAGGCAAAATAAAAGCAGTACTAAAGAAACTTAATAAAACAATACTAATCTTTTTTTGTTTTTTTGTAGACATTTTAAACATTTTTAGAAAAGAAAGAAAAAAGAAAACAACTAAACCCTCCCCCATGCTTGAATTTTGCATTGTCCTCAATGCAAAATAAAAACAAGAAAGAAAAAGGAAGAATAAAGGGGAGGGGGGATCCAATAAAGTAAATAAATAAAAAGAAAACGACTTCCCCAGATTCGTAAGGACGAATGCAGATGTTGCTCCCCATGCTTTAGCTGGACACCGGCTCAGGCCTAAGGAAGAGAGGAAAGGATGGAGCCAAACGAACCGCTGGGGGTTTTATTCCTGCAAAACAAAACAAAAATAAAAAGAAAGAACAAAAAGGATAAGCAAGGGGTGCCTCCCAAGAGCGCTCTTTGTTTAACGTCGTCTGAGTCCGACATTATTGGTTAGCTAAATGGAAAATAAAAACTAAAGTGAAGAGGTAACTCCCTAAGTATGCGCTTAGGAGAGTAAATAAAAAAAACAAAATTGAAGAATCGCATCGACATACGGTGGAATCTTCAAGGGAATGACGCCCAAAAGTGAACGGACAGAGTTATAGAAGAACTCTGCCATATGTAAAATGGGAAAGAAGGGGTCGTCAAAAGAAGAAGAAAAAAGAAGAAGAAGAAATAGAAAGAGAAATAAAAGAAGTAGAAGAAGAAATTTCATCAACGGAAATTTCACAAGAAGAAGGAGAGACTTGTGAAATTTCGAGAGAAGAAGGGGTAGAGAGAACTAAAGGAGAATCATCTAAAATAAAAGAAGAAGAAGAAAAAGGTTTGCTAAAAATAGAAAAATTTGGAACAGTTGAAAATTGAAGCGAAATGGAATCACAAACGTCTTCAGAAGGAGAAATATGAGACGTCTCATCATCCTCAATGGGTAAGAAGCACACCGGAATATCCAAAGAGGTGTCTTCCAAAGGAGGAAGGAAACAATCCGGGATATCCGAATAGTTTTCCTCCTCGAGAGGAAGAAGACAAGCCGGGATATCCGGTGACTCATTACATGAAGAAATTAGAGGAGACGGAGAAGAAGACGAAGAAAAAGATGCGGCCTCACGAGAAAAATAATCCATAATGGTTTTGAAATGCGAATTAATATTATCAAGAGAAGTTTGCAATTCAAAATACCCATTATCGATTGAATTAAAATTTAGAGGTGCGGCGCTTTGCGGGGCAAAATCATAAGAAAAATAAGACGGGTTCCCATCTCCCAAGTAGGATAAAAAATGGAGTAAGGGTCAAACTGGCCATTTTGACCTTCCCCAAAAAAATTAAAATCAAAAGAGGGAGGGGTTCCCGAAAGACATTCAGAATAAAAGTGGTCGGGCGACCCGCAAAAAGCGCAAAAATATGATGATTCCATAAAAAGAAAACTGTTACCAAAGATTAAAAATAATTTTTTTGATATTTTTTTTAGAAAGTAGAAAAATTAAAATAAAAAAAATTAGTAGAAGTAATAAACTCGATGCTTTCGTAATATTGCCAAAAATATCCCCGGCAATGGCGCCAAAAACTTCATGCGTAAAAATCGTCTCACGGACTACAATCCGAATAGGCAAGTGTACCTATCGTTTTATAGTATAGTGTTAAAAATATATAAAGGTCGTATAAAAACTCGGGGCAGGCAAGTACTATTACTCACAACAATTCTATTATCCTACCAAATGATTGATGGGTTTGAAAATTAAAATAAAATAAACTTAGTTGAAAGAGAAATAAACTATTGCAAAAGTGTGCTCGATCGACGATTCACTTTGAAATAAAATAACGGAATAAATTAGTTTAACATTTGTAATTCTATTAAGACCGTGACGGATCCGATATTAGGAAGTAATCTCGCTAGAGCATTAAATCCCCTAACTTATAGACGTTTTGACCGAAATCTCTTTACAAGTCAAAATGGCCTAAAGTCGCATTACCGAAGTGACCCGCACTATTTGATTTGACTCCAATCCAGAGGATTTACGTCATCCTATCTCTAGGGTTGCATTTAACTCCTTCCTTCCTTGAGTGATCTTTCATATTCACGAGCCTCTCGGGTACTCAAATATGAGATCGGAATCTACTACCGTATACTAGCAATATGGAGTCGATACGAAATAAATCAAGGAAGGATCACAAATAAAAATACAAATGCAACATAAAATGAAAGATATTATTTTATCGCAAAGATCATCGTTATCGGGCACAAAACAAAGTTAGCTACACATAGTATGAAAGGAAACAAAAAAAAAGATAAAGAGGGATCATTTTCATTGCTTGATAAGTAAAAGAGTACACAATATTAAAAAGACAAGACTATATTAAGAAGGAAAATTACTACAATAAAAAAAACTACAATAGGTAAAGAAAAGAAAAGAACTACTAACACTCTTGAACTAGCACTCTACTTTCCACCACCAAAAAACTTCACTAAAAAAACTACTTGCCAAACTACTTCTTTAAACTAAAACTACTTAACAAAAACTAGAGAGATGAGGTTCCTTTTATAGGAGAGGGAGAAGGTTCTAGATTAAGGGGAAATGAAGGGGCAAAGGTGGTGGCCGGCCATGCTTAGTGTTGAGGGTTCATGCATTTCATTTAATGGGGGAAAGAGAAGGAAGAGATTAAATGCATGCAATGACATTCAATGAAATGAAAATAAAAGATTTTTAATAAAAAATTGGTGAATGTAGAGGAGGGTGGCCGGCCATGTAAGGGAGAATGCATGCATGTAATAAATGATGGGGAGAGAGATAGATTCAATGTATTTAATTTATGGAAATGCAAAAAAAGGAAAATGTCAAGGGGAATGAATGGAAGTACGTAGAAGGGAGAAAGAGAGGGGCCGGCCACATGCATGTATCTAATTAATGAGGGGGAAGAGGAGGATGTGAGAGAGAGGGGGCCGGCCTTGTAAGGGGATAAATGGGCTGTTTTGGTGGGCTTTATAGTTGTATTCATCATGTGCTCGGGTAGGACATGGTGGGCTGCTCCATAGGCTCGGGTAGGGATTGAAGTGGGGGCTCGGGTAGCACAATGTAGGCTTGGTGGGCTACTCCAATAGTGGACGGCTGCTTGGTGTTGAGTTGGGGGAGGCTCGGGTAGAATCATATTGGAGAGCTGCTTGGAAGCTTGGGCTTGAACCTGCAAGAAAACAAAGCAAAAACATGTTAAATATTAGAACATAATATTAATAATTATAACATAAACATAACATAACAAACAAACATAACATAACAATAATGATTAAAGATTAAACTAAACATAACAAGACAAAATAACGTAACATAAAATAAAATAAAACATAAAGAAAACTAGAGTTTATTATAACATAAAAGACTTTTAAATAAGAAATAAAACATAACAATTATAAAAATACTTAAAACATATAATAAAACTAGGAATTAATATATAATAAAAAAATATTAAAACATGAAATAACAAGCATAAAATATAAATAAACTTAGGCATTTAGGCTACTAAATTACCCCAAAAAAGGATGACTAAAACTAGTCATCAATCGACCTGAGAGTTTGGTTTTCAGCGATGGCACGGCGAGTTGAGCAACGGGAAATAGCTGATCTGTACTCGCTCTATGTGGATCGGTTCAAGCGACCTAAAGTACATGGCACTTACCGGTGGCATGGGGGGTTAAGTCGAGGATGTAACGTGGTTATAGGCTAGACTAAAATGCTCAAAGTTGACCGTTAAGTCATTGAACTCATAACGGTGGTGGGACCTGGGAAATCTGGTACACCGAGAATGTGCCTTGAGTGCACGGAACATTTTGCCACTTAGGCACTCATTTGTGATATATTGAATGGTGCTTAAGTGTGCCTTCTTGTGATATATCTGTTATTTTAATGCTATTCCTGCAGGGAAGGAATACTGTTGTCCATGGAATGGGGTAGGGTCATTATAAATTGGTCAGCCGAAAGCTAACCGTTGCCTTATTTGCCACAATCTGGTGGAATGTCCCTGTGCAGGTGCTAGAGAGTCGAGTGGGAAATAACGGGTTGTAGCCCTGAAGCTATGTCGGCCCTCAAAGGCCAAGCAAAGTTTTATTGCTTTCATGTGTGGCCGGCCTGAGTTCGAATGTCTATAAACCACACTTCTAAAGAATAATTGAAAGGCCTTAAGGCTGTAACAGTTTGGCTACTATTGACTGTCGCCGAGCGATAGTGACTATCGCTGGTGATAGTATCTTTTGTGAATTTTGTAAACATTCCATATATATATATTTATATATATATATATATATATATATATCGTGGACATTCGTATGTATGGAGTTCAAAGTTTAACCCCTAAAGCTTCCATTAGAATGCTCTGAGTTAGGATTCATTTGGGTCTTTGATATTAACATTTAACTCCACCAACTATCTGTGAAATATGGTATGGGGGGTAGACCCTCTGTTATATTTCATGTGACGGGTGGAGGTGTTACACGAAATTCGTGATAGAATATCAAAGGGAGTTTCAGCACCTTGCGAGATTTGCTGACTGAAAGTCTTGTTTTCAAGGTCAGCTAAACACTTTGAGGGTGGGGGGTGAATAGGTTTTTGGTCTCTTTTTGGTTATCTAGACCTATATCTTAATTGCTATGCTTGGTGAGTTATTAATTTTAGCTTTCAAAAAGTTCAACCAGATAACACAGATATTTTATAGTGGTTCCCTGATCTTGGGTATGCCCACTATCCCTCTGTTCCCTTCTAACAATGTGTTAGATAAGGCTCTTCCCCCAAAACTCGGCTCAAATGAGCTTACAACTCGATCCCGCAGGACCACTCAGTCTTCTCCAAGACTTACAACAAGGGCAATATGACCTACCACTCAGATCTCAACTGGATCCTACCTCAGCCTTTATAAATCAGTCCTACCACTCAGATTCTCACAAGAATCCTACACACTCAGCCTTTATAGATCAGGCCTACAACTCAGATCCTTAAGGATCCTACAGAAAAATAGAAGTGTTTGGAAATAGTTATATACCAAAAAAACTCTGTGTCTATCTTCCTGGGTTGATCAAATATCAATCCTATCTTCTTCACAGCAATAAGTTGACTAGGTATTCAGTTGATCCACGGCTTGTGTTGGCAGTTACTTGCAGAAGGCTCTGCCTCTTCTCTTTTAGGATTAAATCCTGACCTTGCTATCGTAGATGAATATTGCAGCAGCTAACACTTTTCGCTTTTAGGTTGACTGAACTGAACAAGTCCTTCTCACTTGGCAGTAATGGCGAGGAAGAAGAAGACAATGCTCAGCCACAATTGCGTATTCAAAAAATCCTAATTACTTGTTGTCGACAAAACCAATCTTTCCATTTTATTGCTCGTCGATCAACGACCCTATTGCGTTGTGGGCCCCGCCTTAATTGCTTATTTACCACCTTCTATTTGCAGAAGATGAGAAAAGCTGGCCGCCGACACCATCAATGGCTTACTCCATCTTTCCCGCAATGAATTTGAATTGCGTTGACATTTTTTAATTTTGTTGACTCATGCTGACATCACCATCTGTTGACTTAGACAAAATCAAGCATTAGTAGAATAGGCATTGAGTGAGTAAGCTTCACTCAATGCCAAAACACTTAGACAAAATTTCTGTCACTAAGCGTTGAGTGAGCAACCATCACTCAACGCCAAAACACTTAGAATAATTTTCTGACATTAAGCGTTGAGAGCTTTGAGTCCACTCAATATTTTTTGCCTTAGAAAGTATTCCTGCTTCTCTAGCGTTGAGAGTGTTAAGTGTGTCTTCATCACTCATTGCTTTTTGCCTTGGCCAATCTTTCAGTCACTTGGCGTTGAGTGAGTAAGCTTCACTCAATGACAAACTATTTAATAGATATTATTATGTTATCTGGCATTGAGTAAGCAAGCTACACTCAATGCATTTGGACTTAGCCAATTTTCTGTGTCTGAAAACACTGGCTCTGACTGGATGAGAATCAGTCAATGCTTTTTATCACATGGCGTTGAGTGAGTAAGCTTCACTCAACGCCTGTGGACTTAGTCAAATATTTACACAGAATTTTTATGGCTTTGACTAACTTAGCAATACTCGACGAATTTGATGTTATGGCATTGAGTAAGTGGACTTCACTCAACCCTTATGGACTTAGCCACATTTCTGACTGATTCTTCTTAGGATTTGCATGTACTCACAGTTTTTAGTTGTATGGTGTTGAGTGAGTACACTTCACTCAATGCCTGTGGACTTAGCCACATTTTAGGTTGTTTCTTATTAGGCTTTGCCTGTCTCACATCTTTTAGCTGTGTGGCGTTGAGTAAGTAGATTACACTCAATACCTGTGGCCTTAGCCACAATTTCAGCTTGCCAATTGTTATGCCTAGACTAACCTAGCTATACTAAACAATTTTGTTTACCTGGCCTTAAGTTAATAGACTTCACTCAACTCCCACGGACTTAGGTAATTTCCAGCCTATCCAGTATCTTATAGCTGACTTGATCTTAAAGGTGTTGAGTTAACTGACATGTCTCGACATTGCTAACTGACTTGTCTCGACACATCTTGTCTCGACACTGCTGTCTAACTTGTCTCGACACTTTTGTTTTGACACTGCTGTCTGACTTGTCTCAAAACTTTTGTCTCGACACTACTGTTTGACTTGTCTCAACACTTTTGTCCATAGTCATTTCCTCAAGCTTTCACCCTACACCTGGCGTTAATTGAGCTTGCTTCACTCAATGCCTATGGACTTAGGAAAATTCCTGCCTGTACACCAGCTTACTTAGTGTCCACCTGCATGTATACACTCAAACACACATCAAATACAACTTGTGTTTGTGTCATTGACATGTTTGCCTTCTTACAAATCTGGGTCATGTGGATCACTGGACCCAACACTGACTCCTACAAGTTGGACAACTGCGGGTATGCAAAATTGTTTTACAAAGGCTTGCGAGATCCCCTAAGGCAAGCACTTTTGTTTATAGCGGACTCGAGCTTGGTAGAGATAATTGATATGGTGAAAAGGCTGGAGGCAGATCACTTGGGAAGTAGTAAGAGACCCATCGAGGGTATGATGGAAGCTGGCCCCAACTTCAAAAAGGGACATAATAGTAGAGGTGGAAGAGGAAATCAAAGAGGTGGTGTTGGGTACATTGAGAATTGTGTACCTGATTTGGAGAAGCCCTTTTCAACACAATGAAATACACAAATTCATATTTGATGTATGTTGAGTTTACTTGTGCAGTTTCTATGTTGAAGGAAAAAAATAAACTAAGTACAAAGTGTCGAGACACTAGACAAGTGTCGACACCTTTGTAAAAGTAGTGTTGAGACAAGGAATCAAGTTGTGTCGACACCCAGGACTTGGGTCGACACCGTTAGTCAAGAAACTAACTGTGTCGGCACTCAGTACTAGTATCAACACATTTTACACAAGTTATGTCGAGACTGGAAGCATGCTGTGTCGATACCCAAAACATGGGTCGACACCGTTAGTCAAGAAACCAGCTGTGTCAACACTTAGGACTAGCGTCGACACATTTGACACAAGTTGTGTTGAGATAAGAAGCTAGTAGTGTCGACACATTCGATTATTGTCGACATCCCTATAAGAGAACTATCGACACCCAGGACTGGTGTTGACAGAATCTAAGTACAGAAGTGTCAACACTCAGAACTAGTGTTAATACCTTCATGCAGAAGCTCTCAAGGTAGAAATTCTTCTAAGTCCAGAATTCAAAGCCTGAAGTTCTGAAAACCGATGGAACTGTCAGATGTTATTTGATTAACTAGGGCAGCCGGTCACTCTTGCCAAAGCCTATATAAGGAGAACAACACAACAAAAACAGAAGAGTGATCATTCTTATTCTTCTCATCCAAGTCTGTCAGAACAATTTAATAGAATTCTAAAGGTGGAGAGGAGGCATATTGTGGATCAACTTCAATCTTCTCCATCCAAGTTCAACCCTACCTTCTCCTTCAAGAAGCTTTAAAAAAGCTAAGAAGGGTTGGAAATTTTTCTTCACAACCAAAATTAAGGGAGAAGATTTCACAACAAGATCTGATCAAGAAGAAGTCACCAGCCTCTTTTTTCCTGGGTGACACTTCAAAACTCAAATTATTTCTGTTATAATAATTTTGTAAGATTTATCAGTAAATCTGAGTTGTAAGAGATTGATTTCTCTGAGCTTTAAGCCTAAATTATAAAGGCTGAGGTAGGGATGTGAGCCCGAGGTAGGAGAAGGGGCTATTTCTCTGAGTTATAGGAACTGGAAGGTTCTGAGGTTATAGGGCAAGGGTTTTCCTGAGGAGTAGGAGTGGAGGTTCACTCTGAGGTAGGGTTCTTGAAGAGTAACCTGAGTTGCAGGATCTTTAGGCTCAGAGGTAGGACATTGTTTTGTCTGAGTTATAGGAGCTAGCTGGGCTATGAGGTGTAAGATCTGACGATCTGAGAAAAAGTGAGGAGGAGTTTGGTCGAATCTGGTTCATTGCTAGATAGGCGAAGTGGGAAAGTGGATGTACCCATAAATTGGGGAACCACTAAAATACTACTGTGTGATGTGTTGTGATTTGTGCTGTGATTGTTAAACTAGATATGTGCTTTATTTAGTAGATCAACTGTGTTCTTGAATACTATGGTTGGGTTAATAAACACACTAAGAAATTTCTGTGACTTAAAGTAGCCAAGATTTAAATTGGACCTATTCACCCCCCCCCCCCCTCTAGGTCACTCTCTATCCTAAACAAACACTTTACAATTGGTATCATAGGGAGGTTGACTGTGAAGGCATAACAATCTAGTGACAATCCTAACGATTAACTGAGAACAAATCATGGCTAAAAGAGAGAACCATTCCATCAAACTTCTAGTATGCTCTAAAGAAAACTTTGGGATTTTGAAGGAAAGGGTTGGAATCTTCATAAAGGCTCTAGATCCAAGATTATATATCACCGTATTGGAAGGACCTTTAATACCTATGAAAGTGTCAATTCTTGATGCCAACTTAAGGACACCTAAGACCTACATAGAGATGGACAAGGATGATATAATTCTAGCCTCTATAGACAAGAGGGCTCATAACATAATTGTCATTGATATAAATGACTCCACATTCCAAAACCTTATTCATTGTAAAACATCCAAAGAAATGTGGGAATCATTGATTGTATATATGGAAGGTGTTGGATCCCTAGGTTTTGATTTGAGTTCAGTCCTCTCTTTCTGTCTCTTGACCCAAGATTTATCTATGGTCAAAGGTTAGTTGATAGGTTAGATTCTCTAGTTGTGTAGAATTGCTTTTCCAGATGAATATTTGGTTAAGTAGTTTTTCGTTCGACTATAGTCGAACGTCGCTCGACTATCGTCTATCGGCTGATCGATGATCGTCTATCAGTTGGTCGACGTTCTGTCTGGGTTGATAGCTCGACTATCTGTTGATAGGTCGACTATATGTTTTGGTAGTTCGACTATCTGTCCTGATAGTTCAACTATCTGATAGCTCGACTATTTGTTGATAGGTCGACTATCTGTTTGCTTTGGTAGTTCGACTATCTGTCCTGATAGTTCAACTATCTGATAGCTCGACTACCTGTTGATAGGTCGACTATCTGTCCGCTTTGATAGTTCGACTATCTGTTGATAGGTCGACTATCTGTATCGCTTTGATAGTTCGACTATCTATTGATAGGTCGACTATCTGTTTTTCCTTGATAGGTCGACTATCTGTTGATAGGTCGACTATCTGTTTTTCTGTGATAGGTCGACTATCTGTTTGATAGGTCGACTATCTGTTTTGTTTGGTAGTTCGACTATCTATCCGGATAGATCGACTATCTGATAGCTCGACTATCTGTTCTGATAGGTCGACTATCTGCTGAGGTAGTTCGACTATCTTCTTTGATAGTTCGACTATCTGGATCGTTCGACTATCTGTCCGATAGGTCGATGATCTCCGTGCGTCGGTCGATGATCTCCGAGGGTCGTTCGACGTTTTGCTATTTGTTTTAAAATAGTTTTGTCGTCTTCTGTGATGTGACTAATTTCATATTTATTTTGGCATATTTTATAAAAGATTATCTGAATAAATTGTGATATTATTTCCATGCAATATCTATTCAATTCTTTATGCATGAGCTAACCTTTTCTGACAAAGTTGTTTGTCTTATAGCTGAGATATGATTTCTGCCAGGCTGTCCTTTATAGCCGTTAGACTCAAAAAGTCTTCCTTGGCTGTAAAGAGTCGTTTCTGATGTGACTTTCTCTTATATTATTTCATCAGAAGTATTTGCAGCTTCTTAGAAAGCTTTATCCTTTTATAGGATATCTGCCTGCAGTATTTTTGTTTTGCTTTATGCTTTTTGCAGCCCAGCTTGCAGAGTTCAGAAAAAGACAAGATTCAAACTCAGTTAAGAGTCGTTGCTGCTGCTGCTATATAAAGACTTCTTTGAAGAAGAAATCAACTAGCTCTCAGATAAAAAATTCATTCAGCAAGCTTACAGCAAGATCAAGTTTACTGCTCTCAGCAATCTTCACTCAACTGAGAAGTGTTAGCTCTTCTGCTCTTCTTCAACCTGAGTTCTCCTGGTTCCAGGAAGTTCTGACTCAGAGATCTTTTGAAGAAGAAGAAGAAGATAGCTGCTAGATGATTTTCATTTCTTGTTTTATATCTTCTTGTAGTTCTTCCTTCAGTATTTACTGAAGTGTTTCTGCACTGAAGCAAGACTTCACCTGGACGTTCTTTGAGCCAAGGGGAGCCTTGATTCTTTTAGAGCTTTCTAGCTCAGTGCAAGTTATTGTGCTTCTCTAATTTATTGTAAAATAGAGAAGACACCTTAACCTCCTTTCCCCCTCCTGTACAGGGTTATTACTCCCTTCAAAAGTATCCCTTGGTGGCAGGGCACCTGATCAAAAACCTGTGTTGGTTTTTAGACACCTGATCAAAAGTCTAAAGGGTTTCTTGATCTACCTGAAGCAGATCTTATTGGTGGCAGGGCACCTGATCAAAAACCTGAGTGGATTCCTACCTTGTTGGTAGAAGAGTGGACGTACCCAAGTTGTTTGGGGAACCACTATAAATTCCTTGTGTCTTCTGGATTGCTTTATTTAATTACTTGCATTGTGGCTGTGATTAGATCTTAACTAGGTTTGCTAGTTGTTGTTTAGGTTTCCAAGCCTTAACTGTGATTACAGTTGGCTGCCTTTTTGTGCACAACACTTGTGTTAGGCTTTAAGGTTTAAATCTCAAATATCTATAACCTTCATTCCGCATTTAACTCCAAGGGAGTTGAGTAGAAAGTCAACTTTGCCAGTGCAATTTTTGATTACTCTATTCCCCCCCCCCCCCTCTAGAGTAGTATCTATCCCTTCTCTTTCAATTGGTATCAGAGAGAGGTTGACTAACTGAATAGGCTAACACCTAAGTCACAAGATCCTGATAGATACCAAATTTTATAGATATTCACTTTCACTATCATGGCCCAGTCCAAGGATTATTCTAGCACCAGACCTCCAGCATGCAACTTAGCCAAGTTCAGCATCTGGAAGGCAAGGATCAAATTATATATGAACTTTATTGATGAAAGTATCTTTGATTCTATTTTGACAGGACCACCAAGAGCACCTGCTGCTGCTACTGCCTCATCATCATCTGATATGAGTGCAGTGCCTCCTCCAGACTACAATGATGAGTACAAAAAGGCAAAGATAGTAGATGCCAAGGCAATGAACATTCTGGCTCAGACAATGTCTGATGAAGTATTCCAGAAGGTTGCTGACTGCTCCTCAGCAAAAGCTATGTGGGATACACTGAACCAGATTGTAGCTGGTTCAGCTGATGAAAGGAAGGACAGGAGGTCCAACCTTATCTCACAATATGAGAATTTCAAGAAAACTGTTGCTGAATCAGTTGAAGCTATGTACACAAGGCTCAGCTCAATCATCAATGAGCTGAGGACCCTTGACAAGGATATCTCATTGACAGAGGTCAATGATAAGATTCTTATGTGCTTCCCTAGCACATGGGATCTGAGGATCTGGCCCATCAAGGAGGCCAGAAGCACAAATGAAATCTCAACAGAAGCCCTTCTCGGCAAGCTCAAGTCTTTTGAGCAAGTGCTGAAGTCCAGGGAAGCTGAAGCTGAAGCAAAGACCCCAACTCCTATAAGAAAAGAGCAAACCCTTGCTCTCAAAGCTGCTGACATTTCTGAAGGCAGCCAGTCCAATGAGGAACTGATGGCATTATTTGCCAAAAGGTTTCTCAAGATGGGAAGGAAGGAATTCAGAAAGAAATCTTCAAAGTATGAAGATAAACCAAGGTATGATCGTACCCCCTCTAAAGAAATAATCTGTTATGATTGCAGGAAGCCTGGACATATTCTTCCAGATTGTCCAGAGGAAAAGAACAAAGATAAAAGAAAAGACAAGGATCAGCACAGGAAGCATTCCAAGCCATCCTCTTACAAGAACAAAAAGAAGGAGAGAGGCTTTGTTGCTGAAACCTGGAGTGATTTAGATGAGGAATCCTCTTCCTCAAGCTCCAGCGAGGATGAAGAAGAAAAGAAGGCAAAGGAAGTTTGCCTGATGGCAATTGATGCCTGCAGCAATCACTTAGCTGCAGAGAATTCAGATTCTGATGAAGAGATGCCAACTAAAGATGAGGTATTATCTTCTTATGATTTTACATCTGCAAAATTTAAATTAGAATTTAAATCCTTATGTTTAGATTTAATCAGTTCTGAAAAAGAGATTAAAGAACTTAGACATAGGCTAGCTGAATTAGAAATCATATCTATTGAAAACATTAAGTTAAAGGAAGATCTCACTAACTCTAGTGAAGAAATTAAATTTCTTAAGAATGAATTAGCTAAGTCCAAAAGGTTAGAAGAGTCTCTGAATGGTAGAAGCCTTAAGTTGCTTGAAATAACCAGCATGTCTAACACTAGGTCAGGCAATAACAAATTAGGCTTAGGAGCATCTTCTAGTGAGCCCCCAATCATTCTTAAAAACCAACTTTCAACTCCAGTGAATTTTATTTCATCTAGTGGAATAAAAAACACTGAGCAAGTCAATCAAGTAAATAGAGCTTTAAATAAAGCTAAAAGAGAGAAAAGAAAATAGAAATTTAAGGAATTACAAAGGGCGTCGAACGCTGCTCGACGATCGTAGGCCCAATGGTCGAACGAAGATCGACGATCTGGGTACCAATCGTTGAACGTCGATCGACGCTTTCAACAAGAATTTCAAAATTCAAACCAGAACTTTAGAAACCCAAATATGAATAAAAACCCTAGGTTTATTGACCCATCATCTGCATGGAGAATCCCACCTAGGAGATCTTACCCATTAGGTTATCACCCTCAGCCTGCTTATTCATTTATTTCTAGTTTTTCTTATGTGAAAAACAAGGGACCCAAGGTTACCTGGGTCCACAATGTTTAAATTGATTTATTTGCAGGTGAAGACCTATCCTATCACTCAAAATAAGTGGTATTTGGATAGTGGTTGCTCCAAGCACATGACAGAAAATAAAGAACATCTGTCAAGGTTCAAGGCAAAGCTTGGCCCAAAGGTAATTTTTGGAGATTCAAGCTGTGGTCAAACTGAAGGCTATGGCAGGATGACAATTGGAGCTGTTACATTCAAGAGAGTTGCTTATGTGACTAGACTGAAGCATAATTTAATTTTAGTAAGTCAGTTATGTGATGCTGGATAGCAGGTATCATTCTCTGACTCCCTTTGTAATATTACTTTAAATAATAATGTTGTATTAGTAGGCATTAGACAAGGCAATATTTATTTAGTAGATTTTAATTCAACTGATTCTAAAATCTGCCTGTTTAATGAAGTAACTAATAATAATACTTTGTGGCATAAAAGGCTTAGCCATGTTAACCTCTAGAATATATCTAGGTTATCTAAACACAACCTTGTTAGAGGTTTACCTTCTTGCCCCTACAAGAAGGAGAGCCTATGCAAGGCTTGTCAAGTAGGCAAGCAAACCAAGAACTCATTTAAATCAGTAAATAAAAGTGATTCTCCTAGAATCCTGTATTTATTACATTTGGACCTATTTGGCCCAATAAATGTACAGAGTTTAGGAGGGAAGTATTACACCCTAGTCATTGTAGATGACTTCTCTAGGTTCACTTGGGTGTTCTTTCTGAGAACTAAGGCTGATAACTTCAAAGCCCTTACAGACTTTCTATTATGTGTGCAGACTGAGTACTCTACTCATGTGGCCTTGATCAGAAGTGATCATGGTACTGAGTTTGACTCTCTTCTCATGCAAGAATTCTGTGAGAGAGAAGGTATCAAACATAGCTTCTCAGCTCCTAGAACTCCCCAACAAAATGGGGTAGTTGAAAGGAAGAACAGAACACTAATTGAAGCTGCTAGCACATTGTTGGCAGATGCTAATATGCCTCTTTCCTTTTGGGCAGAAGCTGTTAGTACAGCCAACTATGTCTTGAATAGAAGTCTGATACACAAACTTAAGTGTAAAACTCCTTATGAGTTACTTAAAGGAAAGAAACCTAAAATAAATTATTTTAGAGTTTTTGGATGTGTTGTTTATATTCATAATAACAATAAAGAATATCTTAGAAAGTTTGAAGCAAAGGCTTCAATGGGAATTTTTCTTGGATATTCCCAAGTAAGCAAAGCTTATAGGGTATTTAATAAATCATCTTCTAAAATTGAAGAGTCTGTTCATGTATCCTTTGATGAATCCCAAATGTTATACAAGGAGAAGGAAACTTCCCCTTCCTCAAATTCATTACAGGTACAAGAATCTTCCAAAGATGTCACTCAAGAAATCCTCCATCTTTCAACTCTTCATATCACTGAATCAGACAGTGATGAAGACATTGCAGAAATTATTGCTATACCACCAATAGTAGATCAAATTCCTCCTGAGGAATTAATCCCAACTATTGCTGAAGATCACATCCCACCTGCTGATGTTGTCACACTTAGAGATCACCCTACATCTCAAGTGATTGGAGACATGTCAGCTGGTGTTTAAACAAGACATCAGTTAAGACAGGATGTGATGCATGCTTGTTTCCTTTCACAGATTGAGCCCCTCACCATTAAAGATGCTGAGCTAGATCCCCACTGGATCATTGCCATGCAAGAGGAACTCAATCAGTTTGAAAGATGTTAAGTATGGACTTTGGTTCCAAGACCTAAAGGCCAACTGATCATAGGCACCAAGTGGGTGTATAGAAACAAGTTGGATGCAAATGGAATCATTGTAAGGAATAAAGCTAGGCTTGTAGCTCAAGGCTACAGACAGGAGGAAGGTATAGACTATGACCAAACCTTTGCTCCTGTTGCAAGGCTAGAGGCAATAAGGATCTTCTTAGCCTATGCAGCCTATATGAAGTTTAAGGTTTTTCAGATGGATGTCAAAAGTGCTTTTATTAATGGTGAGCTAAAGGAAGAGGTGTTTGTTGAACAGCCACCCGGTTTTGTTTCTTCAACTCAGCCCTCACATGTATTCAAGTTGCAGAAAGCTCTTTATGGACTAAAACAAGCACCAAGAGCCTGGTATGAGACTCTAGCTAGTTTCCTGTTAGAGCACAACTTTGTTAGGGGAGTAGTTGATAGAACCCTCTTCGTCAAGCACCACAAGGACACAATCCTGTTAGTTCAAGTGTATGTGGATGACATTATATTTGGCTCCACTGATCCCAAACTTTGTAAAAGGTTTTCTGACCTAATGCATTCTAAGTTTGAGATGAGTAGTATGGGTGAGCTGTCTTACTTTCTTGGTCTCCAAGTAAAGCAAGATGCTGATGGCATCTTCATCTCTCAATCCAAATATGCCAAGGAATTGGTAAAGAAGTTTGGGATGGCAGATGCTTCAGCAATGCATACACCTATGGCTACTAATGTAGTTATTGATTCTGATGATCAGGGAAAGCCTGTAGATCAAAAGAATTATAGGGCCATTGTTGGATCTTTATTGTATTTAACTACAAGTAGGCCAGACATAATGTTTGCTACATGCCTTTGTGCTAGATTCCAGGTCAACCCCAAGGAATCTCATCTGATTCTTCTCAAGAGAATCTTGAGATACCTGAAGGGATGTCCAAATCTAGGACTTTGGTACCCTGCTGAGTCAGAATTTGAATTAATTGGATATTCTGATTCTGATTATGCTGGTTGTCGAGTTGACAGGAAAAGTACCTCAGGAACTTGTCAGTTCCTGGGAGAGAGATTGGTCTCTTGGTTCTGTAAGAAGCAGGCCTCTGTCTCAACATCAACTACAGAAGCTGAATATATAGCAACTGCTAGTTGTTGTTCACAGATCATGTGGATACAAAACCAACTTTTGGATTATGGGTACTCATACAAGAACACTAAAATCATGTGTGATAGTATAAGTGCTATCTCCATTGCACAAAATCCAGTGCACCACTCTAGAACGAAGCACATTGAGATTAGACACCATTTCCTGAGAGATTGTGTGGAAAAGAACAAGATCAGCCTTGAGTTCATATCCACAGACCTTCAGAGAGGTGATATATTCACCAAGCCCTTAGATGAACAGAAGCATCTATTCTTTTTGGTTCAACTAGGCATGATTAATGGAAGAGACTAAGTGTGACGTCTGGCTTGTTGAAACTTGTTCGAAGATAGTCGAACGAAGTTCGACGATAGTCGAGCGGATCAAGCCTATCGTCGACCTATGGTTGAAGATAGCTTATCTGCTTGAAGATCGTCGACCGGCGTTCGAAGATAGTCGAACAGGTCGAGCCTATCGTCGATCTATGGTTGACGACAGCTTGCTGTTTGTGAAGACAGAAATAGTCGAACGATTGATCGACTACTCTGCTTCAGGACCGATCGTCGAATGACCGTTCGACCATCGTCTCCAGTATCTTTTAAATAGATCGACGATCGCTGTTTTAATATAAAGCCGATGGTCGACCTAGGTTAAGAGATAGTTGCTTTTATCGTCGACGGAGAGCGTCTTTTTGCATTCTGTCTTCCCGCTTGCTCTTTGTCTCGTGTTTTCTGCCGCTCCGCCCTCGCTGTCTCTCTCTCATCTTCTCCAGCTTTCTCGATGGCGATTGCTCCAGCACTTCTTGCAGTAGTCAAGTTTGATGCCGGTTTCAGCGTAGATTTCGACGCCTTCAGCTCCTGCGAACCAGGGATAGTGGAGATTCTGAATCTGTGCAAAGATCAAGGATTAGAGAAACTCATGTCTTACAGAATAAAGATAAACACTCAAGAGATCAAAGAGTGGGCTTTCTCTTCGTCTTCAACTGACGACTCGATGACTGGAACAATTAGCGGAGAAGAGGTAATATTGACTCCCGCTATTCTGACTGAAATTTTTGGATTGATTAATGGTGAAGAAGAGTATGAGCAAGAAGCTCCTGAGTTCGGAAGGATGTTAACAGAGCCGGGACATGCCGAAGGCATTCCCTCCAAGCTGCTCAAGGTGAATTTCCCGTTTAAGATCAAGTTTCTTGCAAAAATTGTTGGAAAAGTGCTACTGGGAAAGCACTCAGCCCACGATAATATTACAAGGCAACAATTTGCACTAATGTGTGCAATTGTTAATAAGAAGCAGATCAATTGGGCTGGCATTATGTTTGATTTAATCAGGAAAAAGAATGGAAAGAAAGAGGTTACCCTAGGAAGGGTAGTTGGAATTTTTCTGAAGGAAAAATACCCTCACCTGCTTGTGTCAGCCGCCACCTCCATCAACGCAAGCAAGAAGATGGATCCATCCTTGTTCTCAAAGTGGAAAAGGACCTTCCTGAAGCCCGCTCCCGCAGGGGTTGCTCCAGTTACTTCTGAGAGCACCAGGACTGTCGCAGTCACTCCCCCCTTCTAGCAGCTGGCTCAGCAAATTTATCTCTTCCATCTTCTTCATCAGCTTTGCCGTCTAGTTCAGTTGAAGTTCCTTCAACTTCAATTGAAGTATGACATTCTGCTTCTCCTCCAGCTTCTCCTCTACCTCCTCATCTTGCTGGGATATCTCAACTCAGTTTTGATTTGTTGGTGTCTGAGATTCCTACTCCTCCTCAGTCACCAATTCCCTCTTCTGATCATCTTGATCACCCTGCATCCACCCATGCATCTCCAGTTCATTCTCCAGCTCATCTTGCATATACCATCCCTGCTGATCTTCCATCTTCTGAAATTCCATCATCATCATCTTCTTTTAAAATTACTCCTGCATTTATTTCTAGCATTGTGGAATTAATTACCCCTTCAATCAAAACTATGATTGATGAGTAAATTGCTCCCCTTGCTTCCTCTATCTCCTCTCTAACTGCTGCCATTCTGAAACTCTCAAAGTCTGCTGAGCCCTCTTCTTCTAGGGGCCTGGTTTCAGTTTCTACTGAAATCAGGCAGGGGGAGATGCTTGATGAAGACGTCTCTGAGCAGCCCTTGGCCTCCCCTCCAGCAGTTCATCTTGTAGTAATAGAGAAAGCAATAGAAGTTTCAGCTCCTCCTCCTCCTTTATCTGAAAAAGAAATTTCTGATGCAGTGCTGAAATCTGAATTCTGTGTTAAAGCTTGTTTAGAAGAAAGTTCTACTCCCTTGGTTGCCCTATACCTAGAAGGAATCATCACCTCCTTTCTAGATGAATTGTGGGAGTTAGGACATGCTGTGGTCGATTCTGAAGGTATTCCCTTTACTTATTTTTTAGACTTGATAACTGATATGATAATTTGGGAATATCTGGAAGGCATGGCTAGATGTCATTTAGAACAATTTTATTCATAATACTATAGATAAATTGGAAGAAAGTCAAAAGGTTCAAGAGCCGGTTATCCAATCTGCTCTAGAAGTTCAACCAGAACCAGAGGCTCAAATTTCTGAAGTAGCTCAGCCTGAAGATCAAGCAGAACTGGTCACTTTGACAATTTCTGAGATTCAAGAATCAGCTGCAGATGCCCAGATTGAAAAATCTACTGTATGGGATGATTCCCCGGGCTTGGATTTAGATGCTCTATTGGCACAGGATGCCATAGAAGAAGAACGAGAAAGATCTGCTTTAAAGGAAAAAAGAAAGAGCTATGAAAGATGTTATTGACCCGTATGATATGCCTATCTCTTCAAATTCTGAAGATGAAATCGACACTGATGAGTCTGCTGAGACTAAAAGAAAAAGGATTGCTAAGAAGAAAATAAAAGCTGTTGCTCCTCCTCCTGCTAATCCAGACAATGATACACCATATTATATACTGAAAGGGATTGATCCAAAGTCAAAAGACTTCCAGCATTGGATGTTGTTTTCTAAGAACCAGCAAAAGCAAAGGAAAAAGTCTAAGAGGTATGACTCTCCTGTTCTTAGATGGAATCCTAGAGGTCCTCCTCCTCCACCTCCCAGTGCAGGAGCCTCAGGAAACGTATCTTCTAAACCTGCCTCTCAATCTGAAAGATCAAATCCTTCTCAATCTGCTCAAAGGAGAAGTTCGCAAGAATTCCAAGGCAAAAGTCATACTGGATATCAAAGACCTGATACTATTAAAGAACAAGTTAAAGAGGTAGTATATCAAAGACCAACCTTTTCTCCTCCTCCTTCTCCAAAGAAAAAAGTCTCATCTCCAAAGCCAGCTCATACTGAGAAAGATGTTCCAAAAGGTAAGTGATTTATTTTTTATCTGAAAATTCTAGCAAGAACTTTGCTAAGTCTGCTCTCTCTTGTTATCTAGTAAATCAGGATAAAGAACTAGTTGACACTTCTTCTGAGATTGTTTATGAAAGCCCAGAGCTTGATCCTAACTTTAGGATGGCTCGTTTTCTTGAACTGGTTGGAGCAGCGCAAATAAGGAAAGCAAAAGCTGAAGGAAAGGACACTGCAGGATTAACCACAATGTCTAAATTCAGAAAGAAGGAGCTCGAAAAATTCCAGGTCAGACCTGAGATGTTTGATCCTTCAAAATATATGGAAAAGAATCCTGAGGCAGTGGTCCCAAGGACAACAGAACTGAAAATTATTGGAGAGCAAGACTTGAAGCTATCAAAAAAAGAAGCTCTAGATCCTACCAGAAAAATTACTTTTGTTTCTAGCTCTTCTAATCCTGAATCTAACTCTGAAGCACCTTAATTATTCATTGATTGACAGTTAATTTCTTATCTGATTGATTGATGAGATCTGCTTAGTCATTTCTATTTTATGCATTTTATTTTACTTTCAGTAATTAGTTTTGTATGTTTTATTTGTTGAGAGACTTAACTCAAATAGGGGGAGATTGTTGGATCCCTAGGTTTTGATTTGAGTTCAGTCCTCTCTTTCTATCTCTTGACCCAAGATTTATCTATGGTTAAAGGTTAGTTGATAGGTTAGATTCTCTAGTTGTGTAGAATTGCTTTTCCAGATGAATATTTGGTTAAGTAGTTTTTCGTTCGACTATAGTCGAACGTCGCTCGACTATCGTCTATCGGTTGATCGACGATCGTCTATCAGTTGGTCGACGTTCTGTCTGCGTTGATAGCTCGACTATCTGTTGATAGGTCGACTATCTGTTTTGGTAGTTCGACTATCTGTCCTGATAGTTCAACTATCTGATAGCTCGACTATTTGTTGATAGGTCGACTATCTGTTTGCTTTGGTAGTTCGACTATCTGTCCTGATAGTTCAACTATCTGATAGCTCGACTATCTGTCCGCTTTGATAGTTTGACTATCTGTTGATAGGTCGACTATCTGTGTCGCTTTGATAGTTCGACTATCTGTTGATAGGTCGACTATCTATTTTTCCTTGATAGGTCGACTATCTGTTGATAGGTCGACTATCTGTTGATAGGTCGACTATCTGTTTTTCTGTGATAGGTCGACTATCTGTTTGATAGGTCGACTATCTGTTTTGTTTGGTAGTTCGACTATCTGTCCAGATAGATCGACTATCTGATAGCTCGACTATCTGTTCTGATAGGTCGACTATCTGCTGAGGTAGTTCGACTATCTTCTTTGATAGTTCGACTATCTGGATCGTTCGACTATCTATCCGATAGGTCGATGATTTCCATGCGTCGGTCGACGATCTCTGAGGGTCGTTCAACGTTTTGCTGTTTGTTTTAAAATAGTTTTGTCGTCTTCTGTGATGTGACTAATTTCATATTTATTTTGGCATATTTTATAAAAGATTATCTGAATAAATTGTGATATTATTTCCATGCAATATCTATTCAATTCTTTATACATGAGCTAACCTTTTCTGACAAAGTTGTTTGTCTTATAGCTGAGATATGATTTCTGCCAGGCTATCCTTTATAGCCGTTAGACTCACAAAGTCTTCCTTGGCTGTAAAGAGTCGTTTCTGATTTGACTTTCTCTTATATTATTTCATCAGAAGTATTTGCAGCTTCTTAGAAAGCTTTATCCTTTTATAGGATATCTGCCTGCAGTATTTTTGTTTTGCTTTATGCTTTTTGCAGCCCAGCTTGCAGAGTTTAGAAAAAGACAAGATTCAAACTCAGTTAAGAGCCGTTGTTGTTGCTGCTATATAAAGACTTCTTTGAAGAAGAAATCAACTAGCTCTCAGATAAAAAATCCATTCAGCAAGCTTACAGCAAGATCAAGTTTACTGCTCTCAGCAATCTTCACACAACTGAGAAGTGTTAGCTCTTCTGCTCTTCTTCAACCTGAGTTCTCCTGGTTCCAGGAAGTTCTGACTCAGAGATCTTTTGAAGAAGAAGAAGAAGAAGATAGCTGCTAGAAGATTTTCATTTCTTATTTTATATCTTTTTGTAGTTCTTCCTTCAGTATTTACTGAAGTGTTTCTGCACTGAAGCAAGACTTCACCTGGACGTTCTTTGAGCCAGGGGGAGCCTTGATTCTTTTAGAGCTTTCTAGCTCAGTGCAAGTTATTGTGCTTCTCTAATTTATTATAAAATAGAGAAGACACCTTAACCTCCTTTCCCCCTCCTGTACAGGGTTATTACTCCCTTCAAAAGTATCCCTTGGTGGCAGGGCACCTGATCAAAACCTGTGTTGGTTTTTAGACACCTGATCAAAAGTCTAAAGGGTTTCTTGATCTACCTGAAGCGGATCTTGTTGGTGGCAGGGCACCTGATCAAAAACCTGAGTGGATTCCTACCTTGTTGGTAGAAGAGTGGACGTACCCAAGTTGTTTGGGGAACCACTATAAATTCCTTGTGTCGTCTGGATTGCTTTATTTAATTACTTGCATTGTGGCTGTGATTAGATCTTAACTAGGTTTGCTAGTTGCTGTTTAGGTTCCAAGCCTTAACTGTGATTACAATTGGCTGCCTTTTTGTGCACAACACTTGTGTTAGGCTTTAAGGTTTAAATCTCAAATATCTATAACCTTCATTCCGCATTTAACTCCAAGGGAGTTGAGTAGAAAGTCAACTTTGCCAGTGCAATTTTTGATTACTCTATTCACCCCCCCTCTAGAGTAGTATCTATCCCTTCTCTTTCAGAAGGAACTGATGAGGTTAGAGATGACATAAAATCTCTATTAAACCAGCAGTATGAAGTCTTCGGGCAAGACAAGAAAGACACAGTGGCTAAGAGCTTTGAGAAATTTTTCAGAATACTGAACAACCAGAGAACATATGGCGAGAGCTTCACCAATTATGAACTCAATGACAAGTTATTGAGGTCCCTGAATAAGGAATGGGACATCAAGATTTGTGTTATTAGGGAAATGGGCAACTTAGCCAATATAAACCCCTAGGCACTATTTGGCAAGCTTCTGTCTCATGAGCTACAGCTGAATCTAGGGATGTCTGAAGAAGACTTAGCAAGAGCACTCAATAAAGAAAATTCTATGTCCCTAAAATCTGAGACATCCATGAAAGTCAGGGAGAAATCTGCTCCCTCAGAAAGACTGGATGAATGCACAGAATCTTCCTCATCAGGAGGGGACATAACTGAAGAAAAACTGTCACGCTTCTCAAGATAATTCAAGAAAATGTTGAGGAGAAGAAGGCAGGGCAGCTGGATGGGTCCAGTTGGAGACTCTTCTCACAAGAAGACAAAACACTCAAAGAAACCTAGGAAAAAGAAATCTGGGGACATGTATAGTTCTTCTCAAAATAAACACATTAAGACTAATCTTGTTTGCTATTGCTATAACCGGCAAGGGCATGTACTTGCTGACTGCCCAGTAAAAAGGAAGGAGAAAAAGTCTAAAAATTAGAAGACTGGACAACATAAGAAGTTTGACAGAATCCTCTTGGATAAGAAGCAGTCTACTCTTTCAGATAGTGAGACAGATTCATCTGAATCGGAAGAGGAGGAGACTCTTTTGGGTTTAATTGCCATTAAGGAGGCTAGCAATAGATGAAGAACCACACTGTCATCTAGTGATAGTGAAGAATGTACAGATCAAGGGCTGATGACCCTAGAAGAAGAAGAAGATCAGGATTGTTAAAATTCTGCCAAGGTAAAACCTCTTACTACTAGTTTTGCCTTAGGCTCTAGATCAGCATCATAGAATGAATTATTTTCACACTCTTCCAATAATAGTGAACATGGTTCAGATTTAGAAGCAGATTTCAACACACTCATTGACAGATATAGGCAGTTGTTGAAGGCTTTGATTACAAGCAAAGAGCTAGTTAAGAAACAAGCCAAAGAACTAGAGTCTCTGAGAGCAGTACCTTTTAAGTTGGAGAGGGCCAACATTAAGTTGGACCTTCAAAAACTGAAGCTCATAGACTTAACCAATAAAATAGATAGTCAGACTAAGACTATTGCCGAACAAGCCAAGACTGTCAAGGACCTGAAAGCAAAGCTTATTCAGGAAAGACAACTCCTGAAACAGTTCTCAATACATAAGTCTGTGCTACCTATTATTGATACATTTTCTGCACTATTTATAAGTGGTGTAGGATATATTGAGGATAATAAGATCAATAAGAAACCTAAGCCTAAGGGTAAAGGCCTAATGGGTCCAGCTAAGCAATCAGCCAAGCATCTGACTTCTAACAGATGCAAGGGATCATTTGATCCTAGACACATGAGTTCCTAGTGCACCACCAGCAAGGTTAATAAAGAGCCTTGCTAGAAAGGACAAAAATCTAATGGCTATAAGACCCACAGACCACTACAAGGAGAGATCAATCCAAGGAGACAAGGAATTCTTGGATCTGGTCCTAGTGCACAACACTTAAACCTGAAAGGTAAGGGTGTCAATATTACACCACTACCATGGAATCTGAATATCAACTCTAAGTTGCTAAAAAGTACAACTTCAAAGATGCAACCTAAGAGAAGATATAATAGATTTGAATGTTAGTGTTGTGGGAAGGTTGGATATTTTGTCTTAGATTGTTGGTGCAATCCAACAACACCCTCATTTAAGTCACAGACTCATCTATTCAGAAAGCATGTTGTACATTACACAACTAAGTCTAACAGGAACCAAGGCCCCAAAACTATTTGGGTGACTAAGGTCAATTCATTATGTGATTGCAGGTCGATCCAAGCATTACAGAAATGCCAATATGGTACTCGGACAGTGGCTGTTCCAGGCACATGAATGGAATAAGAAGTATGCTAAGGGACTATGCTTCAGTAAAGGGTGGAGGTTCAAAAAAAGGACTCACCAAGGGATATGGTAACATTTCTAATGGTCTAGTGACTATCACAAAAGTGGCTTATGTGGAAGGATTGAACCACAATCTGATAAGCATAAGTCAACTTTGTGATATAGGTTTTGAAATCATATTCCAAAATGATAAGTGTCTGATAAGGAATGCAAGTGATCAAGAGATCATCTTGTCAGGCACTAGGAGTGGCAACATTTACTATCTCAATTTCTTAAGTATAAATAAAGATTCTCCTGTATGCCTAGTAGCAAGTGAGAAAGACTCTTTATGTCTGCAATGGCACAAGAGACTAGCTCACTTAAATTATAGAGCTTTGAGCAAGTTATTTTCTATGGACTTAGTTAGAAATAGACCTCGGCTAAAATGCTCCAAAGAAGGCATGTGTTCAACATGTCAAAGATGCAAACAAAAGTCACCTTTAAGAGCATTCAGTCCAAAGACACTAAGAGGTGTCTATACTTACTTCATATGGACCTATTTGGTCCTATATAAATTCTTAGTTTAGGTAGGAAGTCTTACACTTATGTTATTGTAGATGATCACTCTATATTTGCTTGGGTATTCTTCCTAAGAAGAAAGTCTGAAAGTCTGGACATTCTTGTTGATTTTGTCAAACAAATTCAAAATGTAAAGGGTTGTTCTGTGGTCAAGTTTAGAAGTGACCATGAAATAGAATTTCAATCTGAAAAACTGACAAATTTTTGTAAAGAATTAGGGATCCTTCAGGAATTCTCCTCTCCTAGAACTCCCTAGCAAAATGGGTTCCTGAGAGGAAAAATAGAACTCTCATTGAGGCTGCTAGAACTATGCTAAGTGATACATCTCTCCCAGAATATTTCTTGTTCGAGGCTGTAAACATTGCTTGTTATGTTTAGAATAGGGCCTTGTTCAACAAAAGTCACAACAAGACTCCCTATGAACTAATGAAAGGCAGAAAACCAAGTTTGTCCTATTTCAAGATCTTTGGAAGTAAGTGTTATGTCTTAGACAATGGGAAGACGTATCTAAGTTTTTAGAGAATTCCTATGAAGGTATTAATGTAAGCTATAGTAATCATAGCAAGGCATATATGATCTATAACTTGAAACATCAATCGGTAGAAGAATCTATTAATGTAGTTTTTGATGAAACTATGGTCTTACATAATATACTATCTAACAATTCTAGTATAAGTGATGTAGATTCTAAAATGGAAAAATTAAATATAAGAGATTCATCTAATATTGAGTTAGAAACTAGAAATAATGTTGTAATTCCTATAGAAGACCCAGTCACTGCCCAGGGGAGGAAGAGATTCATCCTCCTCCACCTGAAGAATAAGGTGATAGTAGGAATCTGCCTGTAGCTATTAGACACCTTAGAGATCATCCTATATATCAAATAATAGGTGATGCCAGGCTAGGAGTGACTACTAGGAGTAGACATCATAATGAGGTCCTGTTCTCTAGATTTCTCTATCAAATGGAACCTAAGAAGTATGAAGAAGCCAATTCAGACCCCAACTAGATTATGGTAACGCAAGAAGAGCTTATTCAATTTGAGAGGTGTAAGGTCTGGTGTCTAGTTCTTAGACCTAGAAATCATAATGTCATAGGAACTAAGTGGATATATAGGAATACGTTAGATGAGAATGCAGTCATAGTTAAAAACAAGGCAAGACTTGTGGCTAAGGGGTATAGACAAGAGGAAGGAATTGACTTTGACCAAACCTTTGCACCTGTAGCTAGGCTAGAAGCCATTAGATTGTTTTTAGCACATGCAGCTTACAAAGGATATAAATTCTACCAGATGGATGTTAAATCTGCATTCCTGAAAGGTACATTGAAGGAAGAGGTCTATATAGAAAAACAACCTCCAGGTTTTGTAACTCCTTAACTTAGCTCTCATGTATTCAGATTATATAAAGAATTGTATGGATTAAAACAGACACCTAGAGCCTGGTCTGAGACCTTGTCTACCTTTCTCATAGAGAACAAGTTCTATAGGGGGAAGATATTTAAGACACTATTCCTACGGGACATCAAAGGTTCAAGTATCCTAGTCTAGATTTATGTAGATGACATTATTTTTGGTTCTACTAATGAACTGTTATATAGAAAATTTTCCAAGCTTATGCATGGCAAGTTTGAAATGAGCAGCATGAGTGAGTTGAAGTTTTTCTTGGGATTCCAAGTTAGACAATCTGAAGATGGTATATCCATCTCTCACTCTAAGTTCACAAAGGAGTTGATTAAGAAGTATAGTGTGGAAAATTCTTCCACCATGAGAACCCCAATGGGTTCCTCAGTATCACTACACAAGGATGAATCTGGGAAACCAGTGGATGAATCCTTGTATAGAGGCATCATTGGATCACTCCTTTACTTGACAGCTAGTAGACTAGATATCATGTTTTCAACATGTGTTTGTGCTAGGTACAAAGCATGCCCTAAAGAGTCTCATTATACAGTTGCTAAAAAAATATTGGGATATCTAAAGGGCACACCCAATCTTGGGCTTTGGTATCCTAGGAATGGTGATTTTGATCTAACTGGATACACATATGCAAATTTTGCAGGATGTAAAGAGGAAAGAAAGAGTACATCAAAAACTTGTCAATTTCTGAGGAGACGACTCATTTGTTGGAGCAGCAAGAAGAAAACAAGTGTAGCTATTTCAATAGTTGAGTCTTAGTATATATCAGCTGGTAGCTGTTGTGCATAGTTAATATGGATTCAACATCTAATCCTGGACTACAGTGTACAGCTAAGTAAATCTGTTATGTATTGTGATTCTACTAGTACAATCTCAATTGCTAATAATCATGTTTCTCATAGTAGAACCAAACACATAGAATATGATATCACTTTCTTAGAGAACATGTTGAAAAAGGTAGTATCTGTTTACATTATACTCCAACTGAAAATCAAATTGCTGACATATTCATAAAACCCTTAGATGAAAACAAGTTCAATTTCTTCAAGTTTGAACTAGGAATGTTAAACATAGAATAAATCTTATTGTTAGGGTACACAAGAATTTACATTCAAAATAACAATTTTCATAGATACCTAAAAAAAATAAAAAAAATTTCCCTTTTCAACTTGTGTAAGTTAAGTAACAAAGTCTACCTACCTAAATAAACAAGTAAGACATTAAAAAGGTCAAACATCATTAGTTAGACAATTTGAAAATAAATTTGGCTAAGTCCATAAGGAAGTGTCGAGACACCATAGAATGTGTCAAGACATCAAGAATGTGCCGAGACCCTAAGGTATGTGTCAAGAGACATTATACTTGTGTCAGCTTGAGTCGATACATCTCGACAGACTAGTTTTCCTGTGTTGACACCAAGTCATTTCCTAAAACTTAGAACAGACTAAATAGAGCGTGCCTTTTTGACTTCAGCGACATCTACTATAAATAATGTTTCAAAGTAGAAGTCGACTACGTTTTCCTTAAATCTTGAGAGATTGATTCTTTAGTTTCGAGACCTAGAACTCCTTTAGTCGGCACATCTCTTTCTCTCTCTACTACAATGAATCCCAAGGCTGACGTTAACATCTTCGAAAGATACAAACTTGTTCGTAATGGATTCCTCTCAGCGAAAAAAAAACTAAAGCGGTAATATCCCTAATCAGGGAAGCTGTATTGGAATTCCTGCTTTCAGAGCCATCAAATATTTTGAAACGAGAAGTTCAAGAATTCTTTTCTAATGCCCATATGGATTCTAGTGCTGAGAATATTAAGTCTAAGGTAAATAGAACAAAGGTCAAGATCACCGCTTGAAGATTAGTCTAAGTATTTCACTTGTCAAAAATTGATCAAGAAGATTACCTGTAATTTGGCAAGATTGCAGAGGCATTGGTGTGGTGTGGACTGGACCCAACCACAAAGATAAGAAGCACACTAACAAGGAAAGGGATGAAAACCCAAGGTAAATTTCTGTCATAATTAATAGGTAAAGTGCTGCTTTGCAAAACAGGAGCACATGACAGAATTTCTGCTTCAATGTTTGAAATGATGACAAGAGTTATATTCAAAGTCAAGACAAACTGGAGCAAGATTGTTTTTGATAGAATATAAGAGAGTATTAAGAAGCCCAATATGGGAAGAATTATAAGTCTTTACCTAGTCCAAGTCATTCCTGACAGTCTTAATCTTAAGATTGGATCAAATATTAACCACATGAGAAGGATTGACCTGAGGATTTTAGTAAGATTGGACAGAGTTTTGACAAGGGAGACACAAGAACTTGAGAAGAAGACAAAAAATAAGAAGAAAGTAGTAGTTGAGGAAGAAGATTCTTCCAGTAATTCTGAAGCACAAGATAGTTCCAGCTCAGATAAAAATGATGATGGAAAATAAGAGAATTCTCCAAGACCCTCTCCTGGTATTAAGGATCAGATGCAGGAGGAGACAGTTCAAGAAAAGGAACACATTGAGGGGGAGAATTTCACTATTCTTCCTGACCTAGAAAGTGAAATTGTTAATAATACTGTGATGGAAGTTCTACAAGTACTTAATATAGTTGTGGGAGAAGCTGAGAATCTTGCACAAGATGTGTAAATTTCTGAGAAAGGGAATGAGAATACAGTCTCTAAGGAGACTGAGGAAGAAAATCCTATGAATAAGGAATCTGATATCCAGGGGGAGTTGCAAGATATACTCCCAGAGGATCTTGTCTTAGCACAATAAGAGGATGAACCCAGGAGGGGACTCAACCTTGATGAAGATAATGCAAGGGTTGAGGGGGAGAAAGAAGATCTGACACCACACACAAAAGGAGATCAAGAGCCAACAGTTAAGGTTATCAGTTCTTCAGAATCTGATGAGCAGGAGGCTTCTCTACTCAAGAAAAGAAAATTGGAATAAATCAGGAAAAGGAGCAGGAGCTATAAGAAGAAAGCTCAATCTGGAACTGCACCGGCTCCTCCTATAGATTTTAGCTCTTTATTAATTCAAATGCAAATCCTTCTAGATGAGCAAAGGAAAGCCTTGGAACTATATGTTGATGAAAGAAAAAAGGACTTGTAGTTCAAGTAGGCTCAGGACATCAAATCTATTAGATTTGAAGTAAATCTACTGAAGACAGACATGACCAATTTCTTTCAAAGAGGTGCACATGGAGAAGTGTACCTTGCTAAACAACAAGAGGAAATAAAGAAAACTGAAGATGCTATAGCTGTAATACAAGGCTATGTAGAAAGAGAATGAATGGAAATATGATTGAACTGAATAATACTTCACTAGACAAGCTGGCTGAGATGATTATTGCTTTGGAAACTAAGATAACATCTACCTCAATGGATATTGAAACACAACTATCTGCTCACAAAGCATCTTTTATTGAGGATATGAAGGCATCTCACAAAGAGTTAGATGAACATTTACTTAAAGTTAAGAATTTTTTAACCTCAGGAATTAATCATCTGGATGGTCAAGTAAGATTTCACAAAAATGATTTAAGGGATCATATGGAAAGAGAAGTCATAAGGGGGAGAGGGTAATGATAAAGGCTAGCTCTGAGCATACTACTTGGATCTCAAATAGCATCAGAGACACTTTAGTCCATCCTCCCTTATGGTATAATGGAAACCAGACTGCTGAGTCTGGTTACCAACTAGCACATTTTGAGGCCATTCAAACTCCTATCCAATTCATGTACAGACCAGCTCATTTTGGGGACATTCAAGTTGCTGTCCAGACCATGTATAGTCCTCCACCACAAGTTTAGAAAATAGTATGTGAATAGGTGGAGATGACTGCATCTGCTTTGCTTAAGAAAAAAAGCTCAACTATCAAAGAAAAGGTTCAGGGAACAGGCTGAAGCTAGGCCAGATTTTGAACAATGGAGTCCAAAATCTAGATCAATTATACTCACTGCATGAAAAGTAGTCAATACTAATGCAGCTGATAGGGGGAAATGGTATACAGAGCAAGAGTGGGCTAAGCACTTAAAGTAGTAGGTGGTCATCCAAAAATTCAAAAATGATCTGAAGGCAGGGAAGATCCCAGCTAATTTTGTTGAACCCAACAAATACTTCCACAAGCCATATCACTATTTTGAAAGGCAGAGGATTAAGGAGGAAAAGATCTTTAAAGCCAAGAATAACAAAGGCAAAAAGATAGCTGATGATAAAGCGCCTGAAGTTAAAGCCAAGATACAATCAGGAAAAGGCATTGTCATCAAAGAGCCAGATCTTTCGTAGAATATTTTTGAACATTTGTAATTTTGATCTTAAGAACTTTGTAACTAACTGAAAGGTGTAAACTGATAACAAATTGGAATGAAAAGACTGTTTAAACTTGGTTATATTTGTGTGTTCATTCCTATGTTCTTTACATTTTTGTTTAGCACTTTTAATATAAATCTTTATCATCATATTTTGGTATCATGGTGTATATCATTGAATTGGGGTAATGACTTCTCCAAATAGGGGGAGATTGTTGGGTACATTGGGAATTGTGTACCTGATTTGGAGAAGCCCTTTTCAACTCAATGATATACACAAATTCGTATTTGATGTATGCTGAGTTTACTTGTGAAGTTTCTATGTTGAAAGAAAAAATAAACTAAGTACAAAGTGTCGAGACACTAGACAAGTGCCGACACCTTTGTAAAAGTAGTACTAATACATGGAATCTAGTTATGTCGACACCTAGGACTTGGGTCGATACCGTTAGTTAAGAAACAAACTATGTCGACACTCAGGACTAGTGTCGACAAATTTTACACAAGTTATGTCGAGACTGGAAGTAAGCTGTTTCGACACCCAGGACTTGGGTTGACACCGTTAGTCAAGAAACCAGCTGTGTTGACACTCAGGACTATTGTCAACACATTTGACATAAGTTTTGTTAAGATAAGAAGCTAGCAGTGTCGACACACTCGATTATTGTCGACATCCCTATAAGAGAAGTGTCGACACCCAGGACTAGTGTCAACAGAATCTAAGTACAGAAGTGTCAACACTCAGAACTGGTGTCAACACCTTCATGCAGAAGCTCTCAAGATAGAAATTCTTCTAAGTCCAGAATTCGAAGGCCGAAGTTCTGACAACCATCAGAGCTATCAGATGTCAGTGGAGTTACTAGTGCAGCCAGTCACTCTTGCAAAAGCCTATATAAGGAGACCAACACAACAGAAACAGAAGAGCGATCATTCTTATTCTTCTCATTTAAGTCTATCAGAATAATTCAATAGAATTCTGAAGGTGGAGAGGAGGCAGATCGTGGATCAACTTCAATCTTCTCCAGCCAAGTTCAACCCTACCTTCTCCTTCAAGAAGCTTTGAAAAAGCTAAGAAGGGTTGAACTTTTTGCTTCACAACCAAGATTAAGGGAGAAGATTTCACATCAAGATCTGATCAAGAAGAAGTCACCAGTCTCTTTTTTCCTGGGTGACACTTCAAAACTCAAATTTTTTTAGTTATAATAATTTTATAAGATCTATCAGTAGATCTGAGTTGTAGGTGATTGACTTCTTTTAGTTGTAAGACTAAATTATAAAGCCTGAGGTAGGGTTGTGAGCCTGAGGTAGGAGAAGGGGCTATTTCTCTTAGTTGTAGGAACTGGAAGGTTTTGAGGTTATAGGTGAAGGGTTTGCCTGAGGAGTAGGAGTGGAGGTTCACTCTGAGGTATGGTTCTTCAAGAGGAACCTGAGTTGTAGGATCTTGAGGATCAGAGGTAGGATATTGCCTTATCTTAGTTGTAGGAGCCAGCTAGGCTCTAAGGTGTAAGATCTGAGGATCTGAGGAAAAGTAAGGAGGAGTTTGGCCGAATCTGGTTCATTGCTAGGTAGGCGAAGGGGGAAAGTGGATATACCCATAAATTAGGGAACCACTATAAAACTACTATGTGTTATGTTGTGATTTGTGCTGTGATTGTTAAACTAGATATGTGCTGTATTTAGTATATCAACTGTATTTTTAAATACTTTGGTTGGGTTAATAAACACACTAAGAAATTTATGTGACTTAAAGTTGCCAAGATTTAAATTAGACCTATTCACCACCCTCTAGGTCACTTTCTATCCTAAACAAACACTTTACAGGTGGCGGCCATTTCCACCAGAATTTTAGGAAGGAATGTTCGGGCCCGCGGTTAACACTACCTCTACCCTCGTAGTTCCCACCTCATTAGCAACCAGAAGAACCATTCAGACGAGTCTGTTATTAGTGTAACCAGTCGGGCCACATCCGGCGTTATTTCCCACAACTAGGTGGCGATGCTCCCCCTGCTTTTCCACTAGTAGCTCTGAGAGCACGAGGACATGGTTGTTGTTGAGGATGAGGACCACGAGGAAGGAATCCTACCCCTTCTAGAGACCAGATGTTTGCTTTAGATATGACTCAGGAGCGGAATCCTCAAGATATGATTGCAGGTATGACACAAATTAATTAATATACTTATTAGCATTCGTACTTAGCTTGCCTAAGTTGTGTTAGGAATTTAGCATTGAGTTTGTTACAATTTGATACTTAGGCACCGTGATGGTAAGTGGGAAACCATCCCACACCCTATTTGATACTGGTGCCACTCTTTTTTTGTCTCGGCAGACTTCGTAAAAGATTTAGATGGCATGCAATACTTCACTGGTATCACTCGGAGAGTACGCCTCCTAGACGGCTCCGAGATTATGTCATCCTCCAAGTGTGATTTAGTAGTATACATTAGAGAAAAACTTTTTGAAACCCCTGCAATGGTGTTGAGAATGCTAGAATTTGATCTTATTTTGGGCATAAAATGGTTGGACTGTCACCACACCCGGATTGATTGTGCCGCAAAGCAAATCAATTTGAAGCATGGGGACTCTTAGGTCATTTTTCAAGGTATTACATTCGCACCTCGAATACTATTATCTTCAATCCAGGCCCTTAAGGCCCATATGAAAGGGGAAGAGGTATACATGATATGTTTTGAAATAAAAGAGATGGCGGCGAGTATGAAATATGTGCCGGTTGTGCGAGATTTTTCTGAGGTATTCCCTGAGAAGCTGCTAGGATTACCCCTACATAGAGAAGTAGACTTTAAAATTAAACTAGTACCATGTGCCAAGCCCATCTCTTGGACCCCTTATAGAATGGCTCCAAATGAAATCGCTGAGTTTAGAGTTCAGTTGTATGAGTTGGTGGAACCAAGGTTTGTTCGTCCTAGTTCATCAAGAAATAGAAGACACTCAGATGCTTATAGAGATAGTTGCTCCTCCTACAGATGTTCAACTTCTAGTCTCTTCTCAGGCTGAAAAACAAATTTCTAAGAAAACTTTAAAAGAAATTGATGCTATGTATGACAATCCCCAAAGTTCCTCTGAAGGTGACATAAAAAATAATTCAAATGATTCTGCTAATTCTAAGAAGAAAGCTATCAAGAAGAGAAAGGCTGTTCCAAAGGCTGTTCCTAAGAAAAATCCCAACCATGACACTCCCTATTATATTTTGCATAAAATAACTCCATATCCAGGGATGCCCCAATAGATGTTGCTGTCTAAGAATGATCAGAAAGAAAGGAAGAAGAGGAGAAGGTACAGGTCTCCTCCTAGGCTGTTCAGGAAAGACCCTCCTCCTCCTCCTCCTCCCTCTTCAGGCACATCTAGAAATGTCACTCAGAGAGCTGCTCCAGTTACCAAGACTTATCAAAGATAGTTAAGACATGGCAGTCAGAAGACTTCTTCCAACCGTCCTCCTCCAGCTTCTTCCAAGAGAGCTCCTACAGATGAACCAAAGCAGGACTCTAGTCCAAAAAGGCCAGAGTCTCCTCCAATTCCATTTGTAGATCTAGAACAAGAGACTTCTGCTAAGATGGCTAGATTTCATGAACGTATAGGACTCTCTCTGATTAACAAAGCCATAGCTGAAGGCAAGGATCCTTCTCAGTATTCTACAATGTCATCCTTCAGGAAAAAAGAACTGACCAGGTATGTTAAAGCTAATAAACTCTTTAATGTTGATGACTATATGAAACTACATCCAGAGGCTGTAGTGCCAAGAAAAACTTCTCAGAATATTATTGGTGCATCTGACATGTTTATGTCAAAGAAAGAAGCTGATAACCCTAACAGAGAATCAAATTCAGACAGGCTTTTGAGAAGACAGAGAAAGAAACAACTAAATAGAAATAATAATTTTGTTATTGTGTTGTTCTTAAATATTTTTGAACTTTATTTTGTTTAATCATGAAGCACATGTTGTAAATATCTACTGAATGTGTTATTTCTGTCAGATATATATTTTCTTGCTTTATGATTGTTTCTTTTGTTTTGTGTTAGTGACCTCACCCAAATAGGGGGAGATTGTTTGATCCCTAGTTGGATTTTTGCTAGGTTCACTAAATTAGGTTAAGTATGACCCTCCTTGTATAGTCTAGGGTCATAGGTCTTCATTAGTTTTTATGGTTTGTCAACAAGTCATAATGATCTGACCAAGCCCTAAGAAGACTTAGAAGATTGCAGAAATCAGAACAAGGTACAAATTTCATGTTGAAGACATCATTCGATGAACTCTGAAAAGAGATCGATGATCTTCGTTCTTAGTTCGACGATCTCAAAGTCACATCTCTGAAATAAGATCGACGAAAGTTGGATTGAGTTCGACGAACTCTTATCTTCTATCAGACCTTGAGTTCGACGATCTACTATCTCTGTTTGACAATCTTGGAGACCAATATGGAAAGCTGAATTACAGTTCAAAGTCTCAGGGCTCAGCTCGATGAAAGAGAGGTTGAGTTCGACGATCCAGGATCTCAGAACAACGAATATTGCGAGTTAAACATTTCCTTCTTTGTAGTGTTTCAGATTAATTACTAGTTTTCACAGAGTTATTATACAGCTAATTCTTGGGACAGTTAAGGAATTCTTTTATTGCTTTTATAGCAATTGTCCAAGTTCTAAGATTTTAGCAGTAAATTAAGGCAATTAAATTGAAATTCAAGACCAATTTTGCTGCAGAGAATATAATCAAGTTTGTGAAAAATTCCAGACATCAAGACAGACAAAAAATTACAAAAGAAAAAAACAAGTTATGCTCTGTTATTCTTCAAGTTTTTTTTATTCCAGCAAGCTCTCAGAGAATATCAATTGCTTTTGTCTACAGTATTCTAAAGAATCATTTCAAGAAGACCTACTCACCCTACAAAGCTCTCAATCTTCCTGAACAAAAACTTCATCTCACGGGGAGCTTTGACACCATCAAGAATCCACAAGTCTTCTCAGTTGTTTTGAGAAAAGAGAAGACAATAGATAGTTTTTATCTTTCTTCACCCCCACTGTACAGGGTTTTAACTCCCTTCAAAAGTTAACCTGGTTCACAAGTCACCTTCCAAAAGACTTGAGTTTGGTTTTTGGGCACCTGATCAAAAGCTCAAAGGGTTGCAATATCACCCTGCAAATAGATATTGTGGTGGCAGTCACCTGATCAAAACCTGTAGTGGATTCTTACCAGGGTAGTAGAAGAGTGGATGTACCCAGTTGGGGAACCACTATAAAATTCTTGTGTTGTCTGTGAGTTTGCTATTTTGTTTTTTTTTTTGTGTTGTGGTAGCTTAGTGTAGCTTTTTCTTTGCTTCTGTTAACTTCTCTTAGCTATTACTATATCACTTATTTTATCACTTAACTTTATAATTATAAAAAGTTGCAAATGAATTTTTAATTAACTCTATTCACCACCACCCCCCCCCCCTTTAGAGTTAACCAGAGATTACTATCCCTTTTCTTTCATCCGGGAACTGTTGAGTAATTCTACTCACACGAAAAACTATTATCTTATCGAAAAATCTTTTAGGGTTTGTTAACAAATTTGGAAAGAAAGGAAACTACTTGTAATTATGAAAAGAAGATTACTTGCACTAATAAAGACAACTACTATCGATTAAAAGAGAGCTTGAAATGATGAAAAGGAAGTAGCACTCGACCGTGAATCACCTCGGCATAAGTTAATCAAAGATACGATAGCAAATCTAATCTTAATAAGGTAATGGTCCTTAACCGCTGAGGTTCCCAAAGCGTGAACACGCTTCTCTCAAAGTCATGCCCAAATAAGTTTAGGAAGGTCCGACCAAACTCTCGTCCGTATTCGGAGGCCCAAAGATCGCCTTAAGTGGTGAAGCCCACTATTGGATTTCACTCCAATACGGGAGATTTAACGTTTGCCTCTCTCGAGGGGTGCATGCAACTCTCTTTACTCTTGAGTGTTCACTTCAAAATATGAGCCTCTCAGCTACCTAAGATTGAAAACCTAAATGGAAACTATATATCGATGATATAATTCCAAACATGATTATTCAAGAGTAAATTGAAGGCCTAAACCTTAAAAAGATAAAGTAAACTAAAGCATCATAACTTAATCAACTCAACCTCGAATCATAAAGATCGAGTGCTAGGAGGATTTAGTTAATCATTGTGAAGTGGGGGAGAGAGAGGGGTAGTGGAATTTCATGAAAAATAAGGTGAAAGAGAAGAGAAAGAACACTTTTTATTAATCTAAAAGAGAGATTACAAACTTGGAGAAAATGAAATTAAAATTTCATCAAAGTTAAAACTAAGCTATCACTAACATTAAAACTACCAAAAGAATCTAGAAACTATTACAAGGAAACACTAAAAGTTTGAATTAAAAAGCATGAAATAAGAAGGAGAGAGAAGAAGAAGAAAACTAAGAAATTAAAATGAAAAACCTCCCTATTACCCAAAAACTTCCTTTTGAACACAAGGGGGACTACTGAATTTATAAAAGTTTCCTGGCTCAGTCACGCCCCCCTGACACGCCCAGAAAGGGCGTGTACCAGGGGCGTGTCAGGTACGACATTGACTTCTAGCAGCAACTTCTGGCGAGAATGATGATTGCTTTGTACGTTGGTGGACATGCCCAAGGACACGTCCGTATAGGGGGGTGTAAGGCACGCCACATCAGGAATCTTGGT
The DNA here is from genome assembly GCA_039513925.1 of Platanthera zijinensis. NCBI lineage: Eukaryota > Viridiplantae > Streptophyta > Magnoliopsida > Asparagales > Orchidaceae > Platanthera > Platanthera zijinensis. The sequence goes on from CM077080.1 coordinate 109,815,858, forward strand.
CGGAAATCCATTAGTCTTCGGAAAAGGTGTTAGACGCCCCAGGGCCAGGCCCAGGGAAGGCGTGTCATGTATGGGTTGACGTGCAGCAACGAACTTTCTTTAATGGTGGATTAGCCTTGGCTCCTGGAGGAACACGCCCAGGGTACACGCCTAGGGAGGGCGTGTCAGGTGAAAATCTCTGAAAATGATCTCTAACAGAATTCTTCCTCAGGATCGATCTACATGCCCAGGGTACACGCCCATGGGGGGCGTGTCATGGGGGTGTGTCACATGACTTTGGTAGAAAATCTATAAGAACCTAAGAAAAAAAAGTAAATACATTAGTGGGAATAAAATATACTAAAGGAGGTTAGATCAGAGGCTTATAAACACATGAATTATACATAAAAAACTAAAAAAAATACCTTAATAATTCAAAATACAAAACATATTATCAAATTCCCCAGATAACTCTAATTATTTCTATATTTCATTTATTAATTTCTATTTAATTGTTAGCTATTATATATCTATATTATAATATTAAGCTAATAATTAACTTCATTTTGTATTTTAAATTTATTTGGGCTAACATTAATATTTTCAATCTTGCAGGGCTGATCTATAGAATTTTTTGAGCGAAGAAGAAATTTCCAGACTTCTCAGTCAAGACACGCCTGTGTCCATCTTGACACGGGCGTGATACCACGGTGCGACCCTTGTCACGGCCCGTGTCAGCCAGCTGTCGCCAACGGGAGTGTTGGAACTGCGGTTCAGAATCGCCCCGGTGCTGCGGTACTAATCGAAGCAGAAGGACGTGTTCCCTGCAGGCCTAACTGGCTGCCCCATGGATCCTCCCAAGGACCGTTGATATAAAGAATAGTTGTGCCGTCTTCTAGAAGACCGGTCTTTTGGTCGAGTTGGTTGCGCTAGGTCCTCTCAATTGGTATATGAGGGAGGTTGCGGGTTTGAAACCCCGGGGTCGTTTCCAGGGGGGATTGTTGGAACTGCGGTTCAGAATCGCCCCGGTGCTGCGGTACTATTCGAAGCAGAAGGACGTGTTCCCTGTGGGCCTAACTGGCTGCCCCATGGATCCGCCCGAGGACCGTTGATATAAAGAATAGTTGCGCCGTCTTCTAAAAGACTGGTCTTTGGTCGAGTTGGTTGCGCTAGGTCCTCTCAGAGAGGGCCTAACACGTCGGATTAAAATGAAACGCCTGCATCATGGGAGTGGCCCAGGGCATGACTGGGAGCATTTTCAGCCAATCACTCTGTCGATCCTGCCGTTTGCCGCCAGATTGTTGTTCCAGCCAGTCATGCCCTGTTCATGAGCGTGACTAGGGGCATGACCCCTCCATCAACCACAGAATAACTCTCGCTGTTTTCAGCTTCCCTCCATTTTTAGTAACAGACCCGACACGCCCTAGGTCATGGCGTGACCCGCAATTTAACAGATTTTGGCAGTTTCTCCTCCAATGTTCCCGGGGTTTTAGGACGACGGTTCCAAGCCTGACATGCCCTAGGTCACGGGTGTGACCTAGGAGCGTGTCTAACCAGTACTTTTTTCTATAAATTTCAGACAGCTTCAAATGCTCATAGTCGAATTTTGGGAGTTGGAGCCTTGTATTTTGCTGCATTATTTACTGTATTTTCCATTTCCTAGTCTAGAATAATATTGTGTAAGCTTTAATTCTAGTTGTTTTTATTTCAAGCATGTCTTTCCCTACCTTATTTTGTAATTCTCTAATCATGTTGAGTAGCTAAATTTCATTTAGCACTTGATCATGATGAACCTCGGAATAAAATAAACTTTTCATTTTTTTATCAAAAATGTCTTGTTCTTAATCTTGTTCACTAACGATTTATCTTTTAATTATATTTTATCGATTTCATATTTCGCGGATATGTTCTTCGATCTAAGATCGGTATCCTAAATGACCGAGAGGTTGTGGATACGAGGAGATCACTAAAAGATAAAAGGAGTTGCATGCACTCTTCGAGAGAGGACGACATAAATCTTCCGGATTAGAGTCAAATCCAATAGTGGGGTTAGCCGTCTAAAGCAAGCTTAGGGGTTTTGACTGGCCGAGAAGTCTTAATCAATCGACCTAAGGTTAGTCAAAAGCATGAGCTCGAGAGAGATGCTTTTGTACTTTAGGAACCTCCACGGTTGAGTGAGTAAATTTAATAACTCGCATTACTTTAATTTTTAAGAAGGTTTATTTTAATCCAAGGGGATTCTAGATCAAGTGCTAGTTTCCCCAACATCGAATTTTTCTTTCTTAGTGTAACGCTTCCATTTCCGTTATAAACAAAACCAACTTTTTGTCTGATAAAATAATAGCTCTTTCTTGTGAGTACAAGTACTCGACAAGCCCCGAGTCAAAATATGACACTTGATTCTATACTCTGAACGATAGGTATATGTTGGATCCCGAGTTTGGATTTGGGCTAGGTTCACTATTAGGTTATTGACCCATCATGTATAGCCTAGGGTAAATTTGTTAGTTCTAAGGTCTAGGTCAGTCTGACTAGGTTAGACATCTTTGATCCAGCCCTTAGAAGAATTCAGAAATTCAGACTTAGAAGAAATGTAGTTTTAAAGAGTTCAGAAATTAGTTCAAAGTTCTTCAAACTCAGCTCGACGATTGTCGATCTTGGATCCATGAACTGAGAGTTTCAACTCTGAGCTAAGCTCGATGATATCTGAGCTCAGGTCGACGAACTTCCTCCTCTTCTCAGATTCTCTGGTCGACAAACTTGGAGCTTAGTATTGACAGTTTTTTCAGATTGATGTTCGTTGAGCTCAGGTCGATGAAATAGAATTCTCAGCTCGACAAACATAAAGTTCAGGTCGACGAAATCTATTCTGAGTTCGAATAATTCTGATCAGAGCCAGTTTGTTGTTTTCTCTCTCAGTTTGAATTCTTATTATATTAGTCTAAGGCAGTAATTCTCTGAATAATTAATGCTTATATTCTCAAGAATATAGTTGTTCCATGGCAGCATTAATTATGGATTTCACAGAGTAAATTACTTGCTTATTTACTGGAACAGTTGAGGAAACTCATTAAAGACAATTTCCAGCAATTTCAACCCCCAAATTTTGAGCAGTAATTCAAGGATTCTATTCAAAATTCAAAGGCTGATTATTGCACAGAATATAAAAAGGGATTTCTTCTTTCTCTCAACAAGATATACATGAGATATAGTAATATAGAAGAAAAATATACCGAGAATAATAGATATACAGAATACATTCTCTGTGTAGAATTTTGCTAGTGTGCTTAAAGGAAATTGAAGAAGAACAACAACAAAAAGATCATTAGTCTTCTTTAGTTTCTGGCTTCAGGATTCTTCAGTGACAAACAACATTCATCTGTCTAAAAGCTTCCTGAAGAAACATCAAGCTAGTTGAATCCCTACACCTTGAGCAAAGCTTCCTTCTTTCCTGAACCATTCAACATCTCAGGGGGAGCTTTGACAACAGCAATCCACTTGTCTTCTCATATTGTTTGAGAAAAAGAAGACACCATTACTTTCTTTATCTCACTGTAAAAAGGGTTTTTAACTCCCTTCAAAAGTTATCATCTTGTTATCATGTCTCCTTAACAAAAGACTTGTGGTGGTTTTTGGGCACCTGATCAAAATCCTAAAGGGTTGTGAGATCTCCCTTGAAATAGATCTTGTAGTGACAGGGCACCTGAGCAAAAAAACCTGTGGTGGTAGGGCACCTGATCAAAAACCTGTTAGTGGATTCCTACTAGGGTGGTAGAAGAGTGAATGTACCCAGTTTTGGGGAACTACTATAATTTCCTTGTGCCGTCTGGTTGTTCTATTTCTTATTTTGCTGTGTTGTGATAGTTTTGTTTTTACTTCTCTTTTTATATACTTTAATATCACTTATTTTAATTCCGCTATAAAAACTAATCAAAGTTTTTAAAACACTCTATTCACCCCCCCCCCCCCTCTAGAGTTAAGACAGATCTTTCCCTCACTTTCAATTAGTATCAAAGGGGTGTTCATTTGGTTTTACAGGCTTATACCTGAATCAAAAGATCCTTTGATAGATTAAAATACCTCTAGTGTCTCTCTTATATCATGGCACAGAATTAGGAATACTCAAACACCAGACCTCTAGTATGCAACCATAATAAGTTTGCAAACTGAAAGGCAAGGATTAGATTGTATATGAATTCAATTGATGAAGATATCTATAATTCTATCTTGAAAGGTCCCCCCCCCCCCCACACCCTCTACAACAACATCAACAAGTAAAAAAGTAGTTCCACCACCTGAGTGGACTGATGCACAGAAGAAGGCCAAGATTGTTGATGTTAAGGCTATGAACATTCTGGCACAAACAATATCAGTTGATATACTCCAGAAGGTGGCTGAGTGCACATCAGCAAAAGCAATTTGGGACTCTCTAAACCAAATGGTTGCAGGATCAGCTGATGAGAGAAACGACAGAAGATCTCATCTCATCTCTCAATATGAGAATTTCCAGAAAGATGAATCTGAGTCAGTGGATGACATGTACAATAGACTTAGCTCAATTGTCAATGAGCTGAAGAATTTGGACAAGAATATCTCACTAATAGAGATTAATGACAAGATCCTTATGTGCTTCCCCAGCACATGGGACTCCAAGATCGGGCCAATCAAGGAGGCTAGAAGCCTGAATGAAATATCCACGGAGTCTCTACTAGGCAAGCTCAAGTCCTATGAGCAGCTTATAAAGACAAGAGAAGCAGCTGAGCAGAAGACTTACTCTTCAGGAAGAAAGGAGCAAAGAATTGCCTTCAAAGCAACTGAAGGACCAGAAGTTGCACCTGCTAATGATGACCTCCTAGGTGTACTGGCCAAAATATTTTATAAGATGGACAAAAAGGACTTCAGGAGAGAGTCATCCAGACAAGATGACATACCAAGATATGACAAAACTCCTCCCAAGGAAATTGTCTGCTTTGGTTACAGAAAACCAGGACACATTCTACCTGAATGTCTAGAGGCCAAAAAGAAGGAGAAAAGAAGAGACAAGGACTCCAGAAAGCATTAGAGCAAGCCCTCCTCCAGCAAGCATAAGAGTAAGGACAAAGGGTTTGTTGTAGAAACCTGGAGTGATACAGAAGAAGAATCTTCATCTTCCAGCTCCATTGAAGATGAAGAAGAAGCTAAAGAAAAGGAAGTTTGCTTCATCTGTCAGAAGCTGAGAAATCTGAAGAGGATCAGGTAATATCTTCATTTGATTTCAATTCAGAACATTTCAAAACTGAATTTAAATTGTTATGTAATGTCTTAATAAAATCTGAGAAGGAAATCAAACTTCTCAGAGATAAGCTAATTGAACAACATAATCTATTATCTGAAAATACTACATTAAAAGATGAATTAGCTCTAGCAACTGAACAAATCATTTCACTAAAAACTAAATTAACTGAGGCAAAGCAATTTGAAGAATCCCTGAATGGGAGAAGCATCAAATTGATGAACATCACAAGCACTATTAATGCCTGGCTAAATGACAAGCTGGGCTTAGGTTCTTCATCAAGCCAACCTAATTTAATTCAGAAAAACATTCTTTCAACACCCATAAAATTTATATCAGAAAAGGAAAAAGAAAAACTTGATGAGAATAATGAAAAAGTTAAATTTACTCAGAAACCCAAGAAAAATAGAAAGAATAAGAAAAATCTTAATAATAACAATGTTCAATAGATTTCGTCAAACTCAGGTCGACGAAATGTATACAGTTTTTCGAACTCAAGTTGACGAACTTAGAACGCAGATTTCTATCATAATTATTCTTCGAACAGCGATCAATGAAACCAATATGGTTCTTCGAGCTGAGATCGACAATATTGGGGCATAGAGAATGAATATTTCCATTCTCTGAGTGGAGTTCGATGAACTCATCCCTATTCGTCGAACTCAGATTGATGAACTTACCAGAATTTGTCGATCCCAATTGAGCTTAATAGAAACTCTAATTATCTCAAAACTTATAATCAACTAAAAGAATTTGTTAACCCATTTACCCAATGGATTATTCCACCTAGAAAATTTCGCCCTATAGGATATAAGAACCAACCTGAATGCTCTTACATTTCTAGTTTTAAATTTGAAAAGAATTAGGGACCTAAGGTTACTTGGGTAAAGAACACCTAATCTGTTTTTGTGCAAGTAAAAGTCTATCCTACCACCGAGGAACAGTTATACCTGGATAGTGGTTGTTCAAAGCACATGACAGGAAACAAGAACAATTTAACAAACTACAAGTACAAGCTTAGTCCAAAGGTCATATTTGGTGACTCCAACTGTGGCCAAACTGAAGGCTATGAGAATGTTAAAGTTGGAGCTGTCACTTTCAGGAAGGTAGCATATGTTAATGGTCTCAAACATAACCTGATATCCATAAGCCAATTATGTGATGAAGGTTATCAAGTATCATTTAATCAAATTTCCTACATTATTACTTCTATAGATAATAAAATTGTCTTAACTGTCCTTTGGCAAGGAAATTTTTATGTAGTAAATTTCAAATCTTCTAGGTTAGAAATTTTCCTATTTAATCAAATTAGTAATAATAATGAATTATGGTATAAAAGATTAGGGCATGTTAATCTGAAAAATATTTCTAAACTCTCTAGGAACAACCTTGTTAAAGGATTGCCTTCTTGCCCCTATAAGAAGGAAAGCCTTTGCAGGGCTTGTCAATTAGGCAAGCAAACTAAAAATAGCTTTAAATCTATTAATAAGAGTGATTCACCCAGGATTCTATACTTGCTACATATGGATCTTTTTGGACCCATTATTGTACAGAGCTTGGGAGGGAAATTTTATACCTTAGTTATTGTAGATGACTTCTCTAGGTTCACTTGGGTGTTCTTCTTGAGAAACAAGTCAGATAACTTTAAAGTTCTTACATATTTTCTAAAGAGCATAAAGATTGAGTATTCTACTCCAGTTGAATTGATCAGAAGTGATCATTGTACTGAGTTTGAATCTCTTCCTATGCAAGAATTCTGTGAGATGGAAGGTATCAGGCATTATTTCTCTGCTCCTAGAACTCCTCAACAAAATGGGATAGCAGAAAGAACAAATAGAACCCAGATTGAAGCTGCAGGAACATTGCTTGCAGATGCTCACATGCTCCTACCCTTTTGGGCAGAGGATGTAAGCACAGCAAATTATGTCCTAAACAGAAGTTTGATACATAAACTTAAAGGCACGACTCCCTATGAATTACTAAAAGTGAAACAACCTAAAATAGACTATTTTAGAATCTTTGGTTGTGTTTGTTACATTCATAATAATAATAAGAAACACCTTAAAAAATTTGAAGCCAAAGATGCAATGGGAATTTTTCTTGGATATTCCCAAGTCAGCAAGGCCTATAGGGTTTTTAATAAATCTACTTTAAAAATAGAAGAATCTGTATATATTTCTTTTGATGAAGCTAATATGTTTTACAAGGAGAAGGATTCTTCTACCAGTAACTTATTGTAGGTACCCCAACTGTGTGAGAAATGGATGATCTGAACCTTACCAATGAGGCTAAATCACATCCTTCTCCACATATTGATAAAGATGGTGAAGAAGAGGTCAGTGATATAATTGTTGAACCTTCAACAGCAAATTTAATTCCACAAGAGGAATTATTTCCCAATGTTGTTGCTGAACCAACTCCTCAAACTGATCTTATCACACTTAGAGATCACCCTATATCTCAAGTGATTGGAGACATATCAGTTGGTGTGCAAATAAGGCATCAACTCAACTAAGATTTGATGCATGCTTGCTTCATATCTCAACTTTTCCAATCCATAAAAGATGTTGAGCAAGATCCATACTGTATTATTGCAATGCAAGAGGAGCTCAATCAGTTTGAGAGATGCAGAGTTTGAGATTTAGTTCCTAGACCACAAGACTTCCAGTCATTGGAACTAAATGGGTATTCAGAAATAAATTGGATGCACAATGAGCTATCATAAGGAATAAAGCAAGACTAGTGGCTCAAGGTTATAGACAGGAAGAACAAATTGGTTATGATCAAACCTTTGCACCTGTTGCAAGGCTTGAAGCTATCAGAATTTTTCTTGCTTATGTAGCATATAAAAAGTTCAATGTCTACCAAATGGATGTCAAGAGTGCTTTCTTGAATGGTGAACTCAAAGAAGAAGTATATGTTGAACAACCACCAAGTTTTATTTCTCCAACTCATTCCTCCTTTGTTTTCAAATTGCATAAAGCTCTCTATGGTTTAAAGCAAGCTCAAAGAACTTGGTATATGACCTTAGCTAGCTTTCTTTTAGAGTGTGAGTTCACTAGGGGCATTGTAGATAGAACTTTGTTTACTAGGCATCATAATAATAACATATTATTAGTACAAATATATGTAGATGACATCATTTTTTGCTCCACTGATTCCAAACTATGCAAAAGGTTTTCTGACCTGATGCATTCCAAGTTTGAAATGAATAGCATGGGTGAGCTTTCTTACTTCCTTGGTCTACAAGTGAAGCAATCCCCTGATGGCATTTTCATCTCCCAATCTAAATATGCAAAGGAATTAGTTAAAAGATTTGGGATGACTGATGCCTCAGCTAAGAAAACACCATGGCTTCCAATGTTGTAATTCATTCTGATAAACATGGAAAGCTAGTTGATCAGAAAACATATAAGGCTATTGTTGGGACCTTATTGTATCTCATAGTTAGTAGGCTAGATATATATTTGCTACATGTCTTTGTGCTAGGTTCCAAGTGAACCCTAAAGAATCTCACTATATTTTACTTAAAAGAATTTTGAGATATAAAGGGTTGCCCAAATCTAGGACTCTTTTATCCAACTGAGTCAGAATTTGAATTAACTGAATTCTCAGATGCTGACTTTGCTGGATGTAGAGATAACAGGAAAAGCACATCAGGAACATGTCAGTTCCTTGGTGATAGGCTTGTGTCTTGGTTTTGTAAGAAATAAACATCTATGTCCACTTCAACTGTAGAAGCTTAATACATTACGGCTGGTAGTTGTTGTTCACAAATATTGTGGATTCAAAACCAACTCCTGGATTTTTGTTACAATCTAAATAATTAACCTATATTTTGTGATAATACCAGTGCAATTTCCATTACACAAAATCCAGTGCATCATAGTAGAACAAAGCGTATAGAAATTAGACATCATTTCATTAGAGATTGTGTAGACAAAAATAAAATTAACCTTATCTTTATCTCTACTGATTTAAAAAGAGCAGACATCTTCACCAAACCTTTGGATGAGAAGAAACATCTGTTCTTCTTAAATAAGTTAGGTATGATTAATGGGAAAGGTTTAATTAAATTTATGTCTGAGGTCGAAGAATTGGTCACAGTTCATTGAACAGAGATTGACGATCGGAGAACTCTTCTTGAGAAATTTCTTCTACTTGAGATCGACGAACTCTCTGTGTGAAGTTATTTTCGTCGAGCATAGATCGACAATCTTGCTTCAGAAAAGTTCTCGTCGACCTGAGAATGACGAAAATTTTTCTCCTCTTCAAATTGAGATCAACGATATTATCTCTTCATGAAATTTTTCATCGACCTTAGAACGAAGATTTTTTTTGTTTTCGCAGGACGGAGTTTGACGCTTCATATTCTGAAAACCTTATAACTAGGTTTTCTTCAAGCTCTAGCCCGCACTTTCTAGTTCTCTTGCACTTGATCTCTCTCTCTCTCGTTTTTGTAGGAAAATACTTGCAATCCAGCGATTTATCTTGAAAGTTAGGTGATAAGATCTAACAGCCTCTAGAGGGGGGGTGAATAGAGTAAGTTCAAATAAATTGATATATTTAAAACCTTTAGATTTACTTAGTGTAGGTAGTGAGTGATGCAACCAGATAAATATATTTAAAATAAAATCACACAGCACACAAGCAAGAAGAAAAGCAATCCACAGAAGACACAAGGAAACTTATAGTGGTTCCCTAAACTTGGGTAGTCCACTCTTCTATCACCCCTTGATAGGAATCCACTGCAGGATGCTTGATCAGGTGTCCTGGGCACCACCAGATTTTTTGATAAGGTGTCTTGCCACCACTGATTTTGACAAGGTCTCAGCTAACCAAAAGGTAACTTTTGAAGGGAGTTAAAACCCTGTACAGAAGAGGTAAGATAAGAAGGGTTGAGTTTGCTTCTCTGTCAACAATCAGAGAGAAGCTAGTGGATGTAGATGTTGTCAAAGCTCCCCCTGAGATATAGAAGTTCAGGTAGAATAAGCTTTGCACAAGGGTGACAGGCTCTTCACTGCTTGTCCTTCTTCAGCAATAGATGACTCGGAAACTGAGTGTTTGATGTCTGAAGGTAGAAAGCAAATTGAGAAGAGTTGAATGCAGAGGCAGAAGAGGTTTCAGAGAATGTTGATCAAGATGTTTCTCTGAGTGTAGTTCTTCTCTGTAAATTCTCTGCAGACTGATTTCTTGAGAGAGAGATGAAGATGGATGTTCTCTGTGTTGTCAGAATGAAATTATTCTTGCTGTTCTCCTTGTCTCTCTCGAATAGATCTCTGAGTAATGGGATTATTACCTTTTTTTTGATTGATAGCCGTTGGCAGGGCATTTAATGTATTCCATAACTGTCCATGCCTAGAAGGAAAGCCTTAATTGATTTCCATTGAAAATTCCTTGAGATATGGAGCAATTAAGTCTTGAAACGGCCAGGGGATCTCTTGCAATAACTGCTTGAAAAATCTCTCATTTGAATTTCAAATGTCGACAGACGGGAGAACTTAAAACGTCGAACTCATCCTGAAGCGTCGATCTGAGCTCGACTGACCGTCGATCAGAGAGTAAAATTGAAGCAGAGAGATACACGCCAAAACGTCGAGCAGAACTCGACGTTACGTCGAACTGAGAACGACGCTGCGTCGAGCTGCGATCGACTGTGCGTCGAGCAGCGGTCGACTATGCGTCGAGCTGAGGACGACTCTACGTCGAGCTGGGGTCGACTCTCCGTCGAGCTGAGCAGAACTAAATCTCAAATAACCTAAGTTCTAAACTCACACTCAATGACCTATGCTATACAATTAGGTCAACATCCTTAGCATAGTTATCCTGACCCAAATATAAAAAGGGTGTTCCAACAATCTCTCCCTATTTGGATTAGGATTACTATTTACATGAATTTAAGGAATTTAAAAAAAAAATGCATACAGACATTTGAAATACTGAAAATCAAGAACACAGATGGAAGCAGGAGCAGATAAGCAACTATCAAAAATGTTTATGGCAGTAGCATAGAAGATAAGCCATCTTACATTTACTTCTTCTTAGGCTCTTCTTCAGAGCCTTTCTTGAATTTGATTTCCCTTTGAGGGTTGGCAATGTCTTTCTTTGATCTGTAATCTTCAGAAGTCCCCAATGAAGTTATGCTCTTTCCAGAGGGAGGAACAGCAGCAGGATGTAACTCCATGTATCTATCAGCATCAAAGAATTTGCTAGAATGATATTTGTCTAATTCCTGTCTTCTTTGGTCTGACATTGTGCTTATGTTGGATGTGTCCAGTCCCCTTTCTTTGTTCTTCTTAATTAGGTCTAGGGCAGCAAGCTCAGCCATCCTAGCCTTCCATGCAGTAGGGTTGTTAACTGGATCATCATATGGAATAGGAGGCTCATACTTATTACTTTGATCTGAAGGAATAGGTTTCTGCCTTACACCCTCATTGAGCTTAAAGGGAAAGGGACCAGTGGTTGAAGCAATGGTCTTTCCTTCCCTTTGATAAGGTTGGGGTCTGGCTTGACCTCTAGCTTGATTACCTCTAGAAGATCCTTTGGATTGATTTCCTCTTGATTGATAACCTCTAGATTGGCCACCTCCTTGTCCTCTCCTTGACTGATAAGTCTTGCCTTGGAAGGAGGATGTTGGAGGTTTGCTTACTGGGTTAGCACTGCCTCCTGCACCTGGAGAAGGAGGAGGTGGAGGAGGAGGAAAGTCAAAAGACTTGGAATCTCCTTTCTTGAACTTCTTTTTCTTTCTCATTGCCTTGAGCTGATTTTTAGAGAACTGCATCCATGGCTCAGTAATCTTGCATTTGTGCTGTATGTAATAAGGGATGTCATGGTCAGTAGCCCTTTCCATTGGAACTCTCTTTAGAGCTTTGCTTCTAGCTTTCCTCTTTTTAGCAATAGTTGCAGAAGAGTCATCAGAGCTAGTTGCAAACTCATCAGAGGAGCTGCTTTGGATATGATCATAGGGATCATAATAATCATCTTTTGATGCACTTTCTGAAACAGGAGGAGAAGCATCTGCCAGTGTAGATGACTTATCTAGCACTGCAGGGAAAGAAATGGTTTCAGGAGCAGCAGGCACTGAATCAGCTAAGTCACTCAAGACTTCAGAAATCACAGCCTCAACAGAAATGGCTGGATAACTTTCACTAGCAGGAGCTGAGGCTACCACTGCATCAGAAACAGAAGAAACAAAAGAACTGGCAGGAGCAACAGCTACCACTGCCTCAGAAACAACAACTTCAGCAGGAGCAAGGGCTTCCACTGCATCAGAAGTGTTAAGAACCTTATCATCAATAATATCAACAGAATCAGAACAAATATGAGCAACAGACTCATTTGCAGGAGCATCAGCTACCACTGCATCATCTTCAAGAATCATCTTATCACAACCAACAACAGCAGCAGCAAAGGGAATGATGGCCCTGGACAGATCTTCAGCAAGCAGTAACTTGTGAGAGTTGAAGGATCTTCTGAAAAATGATGCTGGTACTGTCACAATAGAATCTTCAACTGGAGGTGGACTGAATTCTCTATCTGCAATCTGAACATCTGAAACAAGCATCTCTTCACAAACAACAGAAGGCAGCTCTTCTTCTACCAAAATCTCCCCCTGCCTAGATTCAGTAGCAACTGATTCTAGGCCCCTAGAAGAAGGGCCAGCCACAACAGGAGAGAGGGAAGAGAGCTTTGAAGAAATAGAGTCCAAAGATCTGATTATTGGAGCTAGGGAAGCATCCAATAAGGAGGACAACCTTGGAGCCAAGAGCTCATAGAGCTTATTAGCCAAGGGAAGCAGATCTACTTGCTCAGACTGTTGAGCAGAGGTAGAGGGGAGAGAAACAGATGCAGCAGGAGAAGATGATGGTATAGAAGGAAGAGGAATGGAGGGTTCAATAATGGAGGACATGATGAGGTCTGAGAATGAGGGCTCAGCAATGTTATCATGTGAATCATCCAAGAAGGAATCAACTTGATTGATGTCAATGTCCATTGGAGGGAAGTAATGAAGAGTATCAAATACTTCAGAAGTGGTGGTAATGGATGGACGAAGAGAAGATGCAATAGTGTCAATGGATGATGTTTGCAAAGGGGATGAGAGCTGAGAAGTTGATGGAGTGAAGGTGGTTGGAAAGCTGAATGAAGGAGAGATGGTGATTGATGGCCTGGCTTCTTCTACTAGGTCAGTTGACTGAGGGTGAGTGGCCACAACAGCCCTTGTTTCAGTAGAGGATTTCATTGCTGCAGCAGCCTTGGGATTTACAATCTTCCTGTCCCATTTTCCAATCAGGGCACAGGTCAACCTCTTTGAAGCATTAATGTGCTTGGAGGTTACCAGAAGCTGTGGGCAGACATGATGAAGCAACAATCCCAAAGTCCTTCCAAAATGAACATAGGTCTTATTGACCTTTTTCTTCACTAAATCAAACAGTAATTCTCCCCAATTTAGGTGCTTTTTCTCTAGGAGGGCAGCCATGATGCAGAATTGTTGCCTGGTAATAGCATCATGTGCTGTCCTCTTAGCACAGATGACCTTGCCTACCACATCAGCTAAAAGCCTAAATTCAATGGCAAGATCCACTTTCAGCAATTTGGAGGCATTCTCAGAAGAATGACCCATTCTGTCTAGCATTGCAGCATACTCCTCATTTGACAATTCCAAGCTGTCATTTCCATTCTCTAATTCAAAAGCTTCAGTAAAAGTAGCAGGAGATATTGATACCTGAGTTCCAGAAATAGAACCAGTAATAGTGCTCTCATCTGTATTAGCTGCTGTATATATCCACTCTTTAATTTCAGTCTCTGCCATGGGCATTCTTGTTGACATAAACTTCACTAGTTTCTGTTCTTTAAATAGCTCCAGGATATCCAGAAAATTCTGTGAGGAACCTTCAAAGGAATCCAAGTCGATGTCGAAACCATAATCGAACTTCATTGCCGTCAATATGTTTGCTGGAATCGCCATTATCTGCAGAATACCTCTCAAGAACAAGTGTAAAAGCTTTGGAGGGAGAATGTAGTTGCAGGAAATACGAAAGCGCAAATGACATCGACGCCGAGAGGATGATTTTATATTAGGGTTCGACGCAGAAAAGGAAATAACGTCGAGCTTAGTTCGACGCTAAGAGGCTCTAGGGGAAACGAAGAGACTCGATGGCGTTCAGCTGAGTTTGACGTTCGACGTTTTGAAGGTCGACGGTCGACGCTATTAGGGATGCTGAACGTCGAGCTCTGGTCGACGTCAATTAACGTCGTCGACCGAAACAGAAACTTAACAAACTCTAGACAGAGTCGATCTCTGGTCGACGCAACAGATGAGGTCGACGGTCGACGCTATATAGCGGTCGACGGTCAGTCGATCTCCGGTCGACGTTTTCAAGTGAAAAGCGTCGAGCGTCGAGCAGAGTTCAGACAGAACCTCTAGATCTAACAGCCTCTAGATCCTTAAGGAAGAGATACATTCGCCTAGATTTTGTTATTTTTATGGTTTCAAAGTCTTGTAAATTAATTTATGCTATCTCCATCTATCATTCCCAACTGATTAAGGAAGAAGAAGTGTTTCTTTTCATCCAAAGGTTTGGTGAAAATATCTCCCCTTTGTAAATCAGTAGAAATATACTCTAGTGCTATTTTATTCTTTTCTACATTATCCCTTAAGAAATGATGTCTGATCTCTATGTGCTTTGTCCTACTATGGAGAACTGGATTTTGAGCAATACAAATTGCACTAGTATTATCACAAAGAATTTTTGACTTCTCTAAGTTGTAACCATAGTCTAGGAGCTGGTTTTGAATCCACAATATCTGTGAGCAGCAACTTCCTGCAGCCATGTATTCAGCTTCAGCAGTTGATGTAGACACAGATGTTTGCTTTTTGCAAAACCAGGAGACAAGTCTATCACCCAGGAATTGACAAGTTCCACTGGTGCTTTTCCTGTCTACTCTACATCCAGCATAATCAGCATCTGAAAATCCAGTGAGATCAAATCCTGAATCATGTGGATACCAGAGACCTAGATTTGGACAACTTTTTACATATCTAAGAATTCTCTTAACTAATGTGAGGTGTGACTCTCTAGGGCTCACTTGGAACCTAGCACATACACATGTAGCAAACATAATATCTGGTCTGCTAGCTGTAAGATATAAAAGAGAGCCAATGATTGCTCTAAAATTAGTCTGATCAACTGGTTTACCAGATTCATCAGCATCTAAGACAGCATTAGTATGCATAGGTGTTTTCATAGAAGATGCATCTGACATACCAAATTTCTTAACCAATTCTTTTGCATACTTGGTTTGAGAGATGAATATGCCATCAGCATGTTGTTTGATTTGCAATCCTAAGAAAAAGGAAAGCTCACCCATGCTACTCATTTCAAACTTTGAGTGCATAAGTTGTGAGAACTTTTTGCATAAGCTTGTATCAGTAGACCCAAATATTATATCATCTACATATATTTGTACTAGTAGGATATGGGACTTATGGGTTCTAATAAAAAGAGTTTGGTCTACTCTACCCCTTTTAAAATCATTCTCAAGCAAAAAGGAGGCTAAGGTCTCATACCATGCTCTTGGAGCTTGCTTGAGGCCATATAAAGCCTTATGTAATTTGAAAACATGTTCAGGAAGGGTTGAAGAGATAAAACCTGGAGGTTGCTTGACATAGACTTCTTCCTTGATGTCTCCATTGAGAAATGCACTTTTAACATCCATTTGGAAAACTTTGAACTTCTTGTGTGCAGCATAAGCAAGGAAAATTCTTATGGCCTCCAACCTTGCAACTGGTGCAAAGGTTTGGTCATAATCAATCCCTTCTTCTTGACAATAGCCTTGAGCAACAAGCCTTGCCTTGTTTCTCACAATGATCCCTTGATCATCTAGCTTATTCCTGAAAACCCACTTAGTTCCAACAATTTGATGGTTTCTTGGTTTTGGAACCAATTCCCATACTTTGTTCCTTTCAAACTGGTTTAGTTCCTCTTGCATTGCAATGATCCAGTTTGGATCTTGCTCTGCATCTTGAATAGTTTGAGGCTCTATTTGGGAGAGAAAACAGGTGTGCATCAGATGTTGATTTATCTGATTTCTGGTTTGCACACCTTCTGAAATTTCTCCAATCACTTGGGAGATTGGATGATCTCTTATTGTTACTAAATCAACAGTGGGTGTTGATTGTTCACCAACCTGTGTTGTTGTTTCCTCTTGTGGAACAACAACTGGCTCTCCATTTGGTTCTGAAATTTGATCTGTATCTTCACTCTTATTGCTAGCAGCTTCTTGTTGAGTTGTTGAAGATAGATTTCCCTCATCCATGATGGTTAACTGATTAATATTTTCAGCTAATGATTGTACCTGTAAGTGATCTATGGTAGAAGAATTCTTCTCCTTATAAGACATATTAGATTCATCAAAGGTAATATGCATGGACTCTTCAATTTTATGAGATGATTTGTTATACACCCTATAAGCTTTGTTGTTCAAAGAGTATCCCAGAAACACTCCTTCATCAGCCTTAGCTTCAAATTTTGCTAAATATCTCTTGTCATTATTGTGAATGAAACAAATGCAACCAAAAATTTTGAAAAAGCTAACTTTAGGTTTCTTCCCTTTGAGCAATTCATAAGGAGTCTTATCCTTTAGTTTATGTATCAGGCTTCTATTCAAAACATAATTGGAGGTGTTCACAGCCTCTGCCCAAAAGGTTAGAGGAAGATGAGCATCTGTCAATAATGTTGTGGCTGATTCAATTAAGGTTCTATTTTTCCTTTCAACTACCCCATTTTGTTGAGGAGTTCTAGGAGCTGAGAAAGTGTGCCTGATCCCTTCATTCTGACAGAACTCTTGCATAAGAAGAGAATCAAACTCTGTCCCATGATCACTTCTGATCAGGGCTATATGAGTATTGAACTCAATCTGTATGCTCTTGAGAAAATCTGTCAAAATTTTGAAGTTATCAGACTTCTTTATTAGGAAGAACACCCAAGTGAATCTTGAGAAGTCATCTACAATCACTAAGGCATAAGATTTCCCCCCTAGACTTTGTACTGTAGTAGGTCCAAAAAGGTCCATGTGCAACAGATACAAAACCCTAGGTGAATCACTCTTGTTAAGTGATTTGAAACTATTTTTAGTTTGCTTTCCTAGTTGGCAAGCCTTGCAGAGTCCTTCCTTCTTGTAGGGACCAGAAGGTAGTCCTCTAACAAGGTTGAGTTTAGACAACCTAGCAATAGTTCTAAGGTTAACATGTCCTAATCTTTTATGCCAAAGCTCATTTGGCTTACTAAGGGAATTAAAAAGGCATATGTCTACTTTAGAAGAATTAAAATCTACTAGGTATATGTTATCTTGCCTATTTCCAATCAACACAATATTATTATCTAGAGCAATATTACATACTAGATCAGTGAACCAAACCTGATAACCAGCATCACAAAGTTGACTAATGCTGATTAAGTTGTGCTTCAGTCCTTCCACATAGGCTACCTTCTTGAAAGTGATTGAGCCTATTTTGACTTGACCATATCCCTTGGTTTGTCCAAAATTGGAGTCACCAAAGATTACTCTTGGTCCAAGCTTTGCTTTGAAGGATGAAAGATTGCTTTTGGTTCCTGTCATATGTTTGGAGCAACCACTATCCAGGTACCAATGCTGGTTCACCACTGGATAGCTCTTCATCTGCACATGTAACAGCTTAGTTGTTTTTCACCCAGTTCACCTTGGGTTGAGGTTGATAACCAATGAAATCAGAAATGAATGACATTTCAGGCTGACTCTTATAGCCTTCAGGATGATATCTCCTAGGAGGAATCACCCATTCAGCATAAGGGTTAGGCTGAGATGTAGGATACTTGATATTCAATTTAGATTTATCCTGTGCAGACAACCCAGAACTCTGAGCTCTGTTCGACGCACGTCGACCTAAGTTCGACGCTGAAGTTTCAGGACGTCGAGCTCCATTCGACGCTTGAACAGGCCTACTTTCAGGGACAACAGCAAGTCGACCTGAGTTCGACGTGTGTCGACCTGAGTTCGACGCTTCAGCAAGGTGTTGCTGATTCTTGTTAGAACGGCATCGAGCTCTGGTCGAAGGACGTTGAGCTCTGTTCGACGTTTTCTGTTGAACTTGAAGTTGCTTAGGTAGATCAGAATTTTTTCTGGCTACTACCATAATTCCTTTACCCTTGTTACTGGTAAATTTTATGGGAGTTGTTAGCACTATAGGTTGGCTTGGAGAGGCACCCAAACCTAGTGAACCACTCATTCTTGAGTTCACTGTGCTTGTGATGTCTATTAGCTTGAGGCTCCTCCCATTGAGAGTTTCCTCTAGATGTTTAGCCTTGGATAGCTCACTCTTTAGTGAAGCTATCTCCTCCCTACAGCACTCTAACTCATCAGAGAGCTTGAGATTATTTGCACTTAATGTGCTGTAATCAGACAGTTGACTTCTAAGAGAATCATTTGTCTTCTCTGCTGTCAGCAAGTCTATGCACATTGATTTAAATCTAAACTTGAAATCATCAGAAGAAAAATCAAATGAGTCAAGTACCTGATCTTCACTCAATTCCTGATCAGTCAAATATTCAGATTCATGCTCTGAATCTGAGCTGCTTTGTGATGCACTGATTGCCATCATGCAGAATCCTTTTTCTGTGGCATCATCCTCATCATCACTTGTGCTGGATGATTCTTCAGAATCTTCAGTATCACTCCAAGTTTCTGCAACAAATCCTTTCCTTGTATTTTTGGTGTTGCTGGAAGAGGATTTCTCATAATATTTCTTTGAATCTTTCTCTCTTTTCTTGTCTTTTCTTTCTCTCTTATCTTTCTTGTCTTTGCCTTGATTCTCAGGACAGTTTGGTGCAACATGTCCTGGTTTCCTGCAGCCATAGCAAATAATTTCTTTATTATTAGATCTATCATACCTTGGCTTGTCTTGGTCCTTAGAAGACCATTTTCTGAAATTCTTCCTAGCCATCTTGTTGAATCTTTTGGCTAGTAGGCTTAGAAGTTCTTCATTGACTATCTCCTTCTCTTTAGGTACTTCCTCTGAAGCTTTGAGAGCTATTGTCTTCTCCACTTTGGGTGCAGGAGAAGATGTGTTTTGCTCCCCTTCTCTTGTCTTGACAAATTGCTCATAGGACTTGAGCTTGCCTAAGAGAGCTTCAGTGGATAGCTCAATTTGACTTCTGCCATCTTTGATTGGCCAGATTCTTGAATCCCAAGTGCTAGGTAGGCACATGAGAATTTTATCATTTATCTCAGTGAGAGATATATCCTTGTCCAGAGTTTTCAACTCACTGACAATGAGACTGAATCTGTTGTAGATGTCAGCCACAGATTCAGCTGGAGCCATTTTGAAGTTCTCATACTGTGTTATCAGTTGAGCTCTTCTATCCTTTCTTTCATCAGCTGAACCTGAGACTATTTCAGTTAATTTGTCCCAGATTTCCTTGGCAGAATTGCATTCAGCAACTTTTTGGAATATGTCATCAGACATAGTTTGTGCCAATATGTTCATTGCTTTTGCATCAGCAACTTTCCACTTCTTTATATCAGTGTCTGTTCCTGCAGGAGGTGGAACAGCTGAAGTACTTGTTGAAGTAGGAGGTCTTGGACATTCTGTTAAGACACAATTAAAGATATCTTCATCAAAAGAATTCATGTAAAGTTTTATCCTTGCTTTCCAGAGTCCAAACTTGGAAAGATTGCACACTGGAGGTCTTGTGCTTGCATACTCCTTGTTTTGTGCCATGAGTTTTATAAAAACAATTTATAACAAAACAAAATAAAGTAACCACTCTATAGGGTTTGATCTTATCAAGGATCTTTGTGGTCCAGGTGTTAGCCTGAAGTAAAGACCAACCTCCCTCTGATACCAATTGAAAGTTAGGTGATAAGATCTAACAGCCTCTAGAGGGGGGGTGAATAGAGTAAGTTCAAATAAATTGATATATTTAAAACCTTTAGATTTACTTAGTGTAGGTAGTGAGTGATGCAACCAGATAAATATATTTAAAATAAAATCACACAGCACACAAGCAAGAAGAAAAGCAATCCACAGAAGACACAAGGAAACTTATAGTGGTTCCCCAAACTTGGGTAGTCCACTCTTCTATCACCCCTTGATAGGAATCCACTGCAGGATGCTTGATCAGGTGTCCTGGGCACCACCAGATTTTTTGATAAGGTGTCTTGCCACCACTGATTTTGACAAGGTCTCAGCTAACCAAAAGGTAACTTTTGAAGGGAGTTAAAACCCTGTACAGAAGAGGTAAGATAAGAAGGGTTGAGTTTGCTTCTCTGTCAACAATCAGAGAGAAGCTAGTGGATGTAGATGTTGTCAAAGCTCCCCCTGAGATATAGAAGTTCAGGTAGAAGAAGCTTTGCACAAGGGTGACAGGCTCTTCACTGCTTGTCCTTCTTCAGCAATAGATGACTCGGAAACTGAGTGTTTGATGTCTGAAGGTAGAAAGCAAATTGAGAAGAGTTGAATGCAGAGGCAGAAGAGGTTTCAGAGAATGTTGATCAAGATGTTTCTCTGAGTGTAGTTCTTCTCTGTAAATTCTCTGCAGACTGATTTCTTGAGAGAGAGATGAAGATGGATGTTCTCTGTGTTGTCAGAATGAAATTATTCTTGCTGTTCTCCTTGTCTCTCTCGAATAGATCTCTGAGTAATGGGATTATTACCTTTTTTTTGATTGATAGCCGTTGGCAGGGCATTTAATGTATTCCATAACTGTCCATGCCTAGAAGGAAAGCCTTAATTGATTTCCATTGAAAATTCCTTGAGATATGGAGCAATTAAGTCTTGAAACGGCCAGGGGATCTCTTGCAATAACTGCTTGAAAAATCTCTCATTTGAATTTCAAATGTCGACAGACGGGAGAACTTAAAACGTCGAACTCATCCTGAAGCGTCGATCTGAGCTCGACTGACCGTCGATCAGAGAGTAAAATTGAAGCAGAGAGATACACGCCAAAACGTCGAGCAGAACTCGACGTTACGTCGAACTGAGAACGACGCTGCGTCGAGCTTCGATCGACTGTGCGTCGAGCAGCGGTCGACTATGCGTCGAGCTGAGGACGACTCTACGTCGAGCTGGGGTCGACTCTCCGTCGAGCTGAGCAGAACTAAATCTCAAATAACCTAAGTTCTAAACTCACACTCAATGACCTATGCTATACAATTAGGTCAACATCCTTAGCATAGTTATCCTGACCCAAATATAAAAAGGGTGTTCCAACATATCTTTCAAGCATGAAATACGATACAGGTTTTGACATCGACTTCGAGTCATCTTTTAGTCATTCAGATCAGATCTTCACGGACATTCTGCAACTATTTGAAGATCAACAACTGAAGAAGTTTATGACCACAAGGATCAAACTGCCATCGACAGAGATCAGGGAGTGGGTCTATACTTCTTCTTCCCTAGATGTAGAGACAATGATAGGTTCAATTGCAGTACAATAGGTTACCCTAACTCCTATTATTTTATCTGAGGTTTTTGGTTTTGTGAATGGAGAAGAGGACGTTGATATAGAAAGTTCTGAATATGATTCTATGTTGATTAAAATGATTCACTCTGAAGGAAACCTTAATAAGCTACTGAAAAAGAATTTATCTGTTGAGTATAAATTCTTGGCAGATGTTGTTGGTAAGGTTTTGCTGGGCAAACACACAGCCCATGACTATATTAACAGGCATAGTTTCTGGCAATGTGTGCTATGGTTAATAAGAAATCGATTAATTGGGGTGTGTTGTTCTTTGAATTGATCAAGAAAAAGAATTCTAAGAAGGAAGTTTGTTTTGGGAGGATTCTGGGCATCTTTCTCCATACCAAGGCTCCTGAACTTTTGGTATCCCCGACCATGTTCTTCAATGCCTCCAAGAGGCTAACTTTTGCCTTATTTGGTAGATGGGAGAGGACTATACCTAAGCCCTCCATGTCCTCCTCTTCTAGGACTTCGGAGGACACTAGGGCAGTAATAGCCACTCCCCCACCTCTAGAAGAAGTTCTCCCTTCCATCAGAATTCCTTCACCTCCTCAACAACAACAACCATCCTCAATTATTCCTCCTACTTCACCTCTTTCACCACCATAATCTCCACTTTAAACTCATCTAAATGATATTCCATCCACTTCCTCTCAAACCCCTCCTGTCTCACCATCCCAACCTCAATCCCCTTTATCTCCTCAACTTGATGACATACACCTTTATTCATTTCTGTCATCCCCAACTTTTGACTTTTACCATTCCCTTCATCATCTCCATCTGCATCTCCACCTCAGGATGAAATCATGCCAGATTTCATTCCCCACCTTCCTCCCTTTCATCCTTCTATATCTACTCAGACACTTGTTTAGTTTATATCATTGGATTGTTTATCCACCTCCACCATCTTGGAGCTTATCACTCCAACCCTCAGGAATCTCATCGCAGATGTAATTACACCACTTGTTGCTTCCATCTCAACCCTAGCTGCCCATCTTGCTGCCTCCTCTGTCCCTTCTTCATCCAGGGGCCTAGTTTCAGTACCCTCTGAATCCAGGCAGTGGGATATGTTTTGTGATGAAGCTCCAGCTCCTCCAGTAGTAGCAGCAGTATTTCCAACACCAAGTTCAGTACCAGCAGTTGCAGCAGCAGCTGTTGACATTGAAATGGCCTGTACAGATGCAGCAGTAGCAATTCAAGAAATTATAACTATTGGTGATTGTATTATCAATCCCATAGTTGATTTATTTCATTTCCTAGATTCTTTTGATTATGTGCATATAATTTCATTACCAAGTTCTGAACAACAGCACTCCAAGGCTATAGTTTGTTATACCTCACCCATAAGTCCTGAAGTTGTGAAGCAGAAATTTCCGAAGATCGGCGACGGAGTGGGGATCGAAATTTAAAAATTTTAAGGCCCAAAAAGTTCGATGTTCAAGTTCTACGGGTAAGTGGCACGATTTTCGATAAACCAACCGATACGGTGTATAACTGATGGTGGTTTTGTACGTTGTTCGATAGGCCCATAGAGCATTGTCTAATATAACTGACCAATCTTTACGTGAAGAAGAAACTGTCTTTTCTAAAATACATTTTATTTCTCTATTTACTTCTTTGACTTGACCGTTAGTCTGGGGGTGGTAGGCGGTTGAAAGTTTATGTGTAACACCGTATTTTATAAGAGTTTTAGAGAACTGCACGTTACAGAAATGCAAACCCCTATCACTAACGATGGCTCATGGAGTACCGAATCGAGAAAATAATTTTTTTAAGAATAAAATAACAACTCGGGAGTCGTTAGTAGGAAGAGCTTTGGCCTCTGCCCATCATGACATGTAATCTACGACAACTAGAATATACTTATTCCCAAAGCTAGAAGGAAGAGGGCCAACAAAATCGATTCCCTAGAGGTCAAAAACTTCTCACTCAAGGAAATAATTTTGCGGCATTTCATTTTTATTTGAAATATTGCCCGACCATTGGCAACTATCACACCTACTCACAATGGATTGTGCATCCTTAAAAAGGCACGGCCAATAAAAGCCTACACTAAGCAGTTTGTGAGAGGTGTGATTGGCTTGATAGTAGTCATCAATCGGTCCTTCATGTAGGTGTTTTAAAATATCCTGTCCTTCTTCAGATGAGACACATCTCCTTACCACCTAGTCTGCACAAACTCGAAAAAGATGCGGGTCCTCCCAAAAATAGTTCTTCAGATCAGAAAATAATTTCTTCTTTTGCTGAGAGGAGAACTCTTTCAGGAGGACACGAGCCACTAAATATTTGGCAAAGTGTACAAACCAAGGGGAAGGTGATATGTTAATCAAAAATAGCTTTTCATCAGGAAAAGCTTCATTAAAATTCTTTTCATCTAAATTTTCATTATATGGATTATCTAAACGAGAGAAATGATCTGCGATCAAATTCTTGGCCCCCCTCTCATCGCGGATTTGCAAGTCAAACTCCTGAAGGAGTAAGACCCAGCAGATCAAGCGTGGCTTGGCATCCGATATAGCAAGTAAGTACTAGAGGGCTGAGTGGTCTGTGAAAACAATAATTTTAGAAAGTGTAATGTAGGGGCGGAATTTATCGAAAGCAAAAATAACTGTTAAAAGTTCTTTTTCTGCAATGGTGTAATTTTCCTGTGCAGATGTGAGTGTTTTACTCGCGTAATAATTGGGGTGGAAGTTCTTAGATATTCACTATCCTAGAACAGCTCCCACCGCAAAACTACTCGCATCGCACATAATCTCAAAGGGAAGGTCCCAGACCAGAGCTATCATAATTGGTGCACTAATTAACTTAGTTTTTATTAATTTGAAGGCAGATAAATAAAGATCATCAAAAATAAATGGGGCATCTTTTTCTAGCAACTTAGTAAGAGGTTTTGTGATTTTAGAGAAATCTTTTATGAACCTATGGTAGAACCCAGCATGACCTAAGAAACTCTGTATGGCTTTAATGTTCGTTGGTGGTGGTAGTTTCTCAATTACTTTGATCTTAGCGATATCTACTTCAATTCCTATGGAAGAAATATTATGTCCTAAAACTAACCCCTCCCTCACCATAAAATGACATGTTTCCCAATTTAGGGCGAGGTTAGTTTCTTCACATCATGCTAAAACTTTTTCTAAGTTTTCTAAGCAAATATTGAAGGAGTCACCAAATACGAAAAAATCATCCATAAAAACTTCCATAATACTTTCTATGTACTTGTCAAAAATGGCTAGCATACATCTTTGGAATGTAGCGTGCGCATTGCATAACCCAAACGATATTCTTCGGTAAGTGAAGGTATTGAAAGGACAAGTAAACATTGTTTTCTCCTGGTCCTCAAGTGAGATGGGGATTTGAAAATACCCCGAGAGTCCATCGAGAAAAAAGTTAAAGCTATGGCTGAAACGACGCTCTGAGATTTGATCGATGAACAGAAAGGGAAAGTGTTCCTTGCGGGTGGCGTCATTTAACTTACGATAATCTATACACGTGCGCCACCCCCATCGCCGTCTGTGTCGGGATTAAATCATTATTTTCATTAACAACTACTGTGATCCCTCCATTTTTCGGCACTACCTGAACTGGGCTAACCCACTTACTATCTGATATGGGGTAGATAATTCCTTCATCTCAAAGTTTCATTACCTCGCCTTTTACTACTTCTTTCATGTTTTGATTTATGCGGCACTAAGGTTGGATTGAGTTACGCGAATTATCTTCCATTAGGATTTTATGTGTGCAGAAAGATGGGAGTATGCCCTTGATATCAAAAATCTGTCAAGCGATAGCTCGGCGATGTTTTTGTAGAACTCGAAGAAGTTTATCATTTTCTATTTCAGTTAAGTAGGCTGAAACTATTACGGGCAGTTTGGAGTCTTTTTTGAGGAAGGTGTATTTTAGATGTTCAGGTAGCTCTTTTAGTTATAAGGTAGGAGGGTCTTCGCAAGATGATTTGGAAGATTTTTCTTTTTCAAAAATCATTTCTTCGTACACTTTTGATTTATTTTAAAATTTGAAGGAGTGGAGCCAGCGGCCAGGGCCGTTTCTTACAGATAATCAGGATAAATAGTTGAGGAAGAACAAAAAGAAGAAAATTCATTTTTTAGAAAGGCAGTAGGATGAGTCATCACTTAAGACATTTATGAAAAAACAAGAGTCATCATTTTCTAGGGTGTTCTTCATCGATGGGGTGATAGAAAAAGTAACCTCATCATCTCCTACACGTAGGAAGAGCTTTCCATTACTTACATCAATTATAGCTTGGGAGGTGGCCAAGAAGGGTCGACCAAGGATCAGAGGAACCTTGACGTCTTCTTTAATGTCCAAAATGACGAAATCCACCGTGAAGATGAATTTATCGACTTTTACTAGAACATCCTCCATAATTCCTAATGGGTACTTGATCGATCTATCAGTGAGCTGTATACTCATTTGCGTGGGGTTAAGGCTACCTAATCCTAGCTTCTTGAATAAAGAGAAAGGCATTAAGTTAATACTAGCACCTAAATCGGCTAGCGCGTGCTTAACGAATAAGTCACCAAAGACACATGGGATAGAAAAACTACTTGGGTAGTTGATTTTCTTTGGTAAGCCATTTGTCAATACGGCAGAGCACACGGCATTTAACGTGACATGCGATAAGTTCTCTAATTTTTTCTTATTTGTCAGGAGGTCTTTCAAGTATTTTATATACTTGTGCATCTGTGAGATGGCTTCGTGGAAGTGCAGATTTCTGTGGATTTGTTTAAACATTTCTAAGAAGTGGTTTTATTGATCATCTAAATGTTCCTTATTAAGTTGGGACGGATAAGGTGGGGTAGAATCTTTTTTCAAAGTAGAGGGCGGGGTGATAAATTCTTTTTCAGCGGGCGGAATAATTAAAACGGGGGCGGAGCACTCCTCGGGCTCTTCACTTACAATACCAGAAACTTGTTTCCCACTCCGAAGAGTTATAACTTTTGCTTGCTCTCTCGGGTTAGGCTCGCTATTTGATGGAAGAGACCCGGGGGTCGCTCAGATATAATTTTGGCGAGCTGCCCAACTTGGTTTTCTAAACTTTTGACAGATCCTGTGAGGTTTCTAAAGGTCTTGTCATTAGCATTAATATATTTTGAAAGTATTTCTTCCAAGCATGGAAGATTTGGAAAATTTTGAAGTGGTGGAGGTGGTATAAAATCATGTTGCGGAGGTGGGCGAATAGCATTCGTCGGATTACTCCACAAAAAATTAGGGTGATTATGTAAAGCATGAATATAATTGTTCAGAAAAGCAAAATGCGGCGCGGGAAAATTAGCAGCAGAAAAATTATTAAAAGCATTTCTAGGCATATTACTAACATAATCAACTTGTTCGGAGGCAGCAGTTGTAGATTCCCATACCTTAGGGGCGGAGGCAGCAGTCATCTCCGTTATCTTTTTACTAAGTATTTCTACTTGTAGTGCCAGTTGGGTGAAGTTGTCCACTTCGTACATACCTGCAGGTTTGTTTGGGCGGGATCTTGGCACATTCCACTAATATGTGTTCATGGCCATATCCTCAAAAAGCTCAAGAGCTGCTTTCGGAGTTTTGTGGTTTAAAGTACCACCGGAAGTGGCGTCTATCATTTGTTTTGTATTTTTATTTTGCCCGTTATAAAACGAATTCACTTGTAACCATACAGGCAATGTGTGATGGGGTAATCATCTTAAAAGTTCTTTAAATCTTTCCTTGGTATCGTATAAAGATTAAGAGTCTATTTGACAGAAAGCAAAAATATCGTTCCTAGATTTTGGAGTTTTGGATGGCGGAAAGTATTTCGTCAGAAATTTTTCAGTTAGTTGATCCCAAGTGGTGATGCTCCCTCTTGGGAGAGTCATCAACCACTATTTTGCTTTAGTTCTTAGAGAGAAGAGGAAGAGTCTCAGCCTAATTGCATCATTTGTAACACCATTGATTTTGAAGGTGTCACAAATTTCAAGAAAGCTAGCGATGTGCGCGTTCTGATCTTCATCTTGAAGTCCGTCATATTGCGCATACTGCTGCACCATTTGAATAATGTTAGGCTTTAGTTTGAAATTATTATTAGCTATAGCAGGGCAAACTATGTTTGATTATGTACCCTCAAGACTCGGCCTTGCATAATAAGACATAGGCCTATGCAGGGCTTCCTCTAGGTTGGGTTCTTCCATTTTTGAATTAGAGATTGACTTGAAATCCTCAACCGGTATTTGGAAAGTAATGCCATGAAATCACGATTTTCTCCGAAGAGTACGCTCAATTTCTTGGTCCAAGTCCAAAATAACCGACGAATTTCCGCGGGTCATACACTAGGAGAAGAGAGAGAAAGAAAGAGAAAAAATAAGATAGAAAAAGAGAGTTACTTTTTTGAAAATAGATTTTTTTTAGCGGTTTAACTCCCGAACTTCCCGAGGACTACCCAATAAAGGGTTCGCATGGTACTAGACAAAATAGTGGTATTTAATCCACCTTGCCCTTTTTGAGATACTTAAGTGGTTTAGAAAAAGATAATGTGGGTTTCTAAATATTAGCGTTAATTTTTTTTTGAATTTTAAATTTTTAAGAAAATAGGCAAGAAAAAGAGATGATAAAAGTAATAGGTTCGTGTTTTCAAAATATCAACGAAAGTTGTGTCCCCGATAATGGCGCAAAAAACTTGGTGTCTACTGATCGTTATGAAAATAAAACCAAAATAGCAATCCAATGAAGGCAAGTATACCTATCGAATTGTAGCGAGGGGGCACAAGTGTCGTACTAAAATCCAGGAACTGTTGAGTAATTCTACTCACACAAAAAACTATTATCTTATCGGAAAATCTTTTAGGGTTTGTTAACTAATTTAGAAAGAAAGGAAACTACTTATAATTATGAAAAGAAGATTACTTGCACTAATAAAGACAACTACTAGCGATTAAAAGAGAGCTTGAAACGATGAAAAGGAAGTAGCACTCGACCGTGATTCACCTCGGCATAATTTAATCAAAGATTCAATAACAAACCTAATCTTAATAAGGTAAAGTTCCTTGACCGTGGAGGTTCCCAAATCTTGAACATACTTCTCTCGAAGTTGTGACCAACTGAGTTTAGGAAGGTCTGATTGAACTCTCGTCCATATTCGGAGGCTTAAAGCTCGCCTTAAGTGGTGAACCCCGTTATTGGATTTCATTCTAATCCTGGAGATTTAATGTTTGCCTCTCTCGAGGGGTGCGTGCAACTCTCTTTACTCTTTAGTGTTCACTTCAAACTATAAGCCTCTCGGCTAGCTAAGAATGAAAACCTAGATGGAAATTATATATCGATGATATAATTCCAAACATGATTATTCAAGAGTAAATCGAAGGTCTAAACCTTAAAAAGAGAAAGTAAACTAAAGCATCATAACTTAATCAACTCAACCTCGGATCATCAAGATCAAGTACTAGAAGGATGTAGTTAATTATGGTGAAGTGGGGGAAGAGAGAGGGGTAGTGGAAGTTCATGAAAAATAAGGTGAAAGAGAAGAGAAAGAACACTTTTTATTAATCTAAAAGAGAGATTACAAACTTGGAGAAAATGAAATTACAATTGCATGAAATTTAAAACTAAGCTATCACTAACATTTAAACTACCAAAAGAAGCTAGAAACTATTACAAGGAAACACTAAAATTTGGAATTAAAAAGCATGAAATAAGAAGGAGAGAGAAGAAGAACACTAAGAAATGAAAATGAAAGTACCTCCCAATTACCCAAATACTTCCTTTTGAACACAAGGGGGACTACTGAATTTATAAAAGTTTCCTGGCTCGGTCACGCCACCCTGACATGCCCGGAAAGGGCGTGTACCAGGGGCATGTCAGGTATGACATTGACTTCTTGCAGCAGCTTCTGGCGGGAATGATGATTGCTTTGTACATTGGTGGACACGCCCAGGCACACGAACGTATAGGGGCATGTAAGGCACGTCACATCAGGAATCTTGGTCGAAAATCCGTCAGTCTTCGTAAAACGTGCTACACGCCCCAGGGACACGCCTAGGGATGGCGTGTCACGTACGGGTTGACGTGTAGCAACAAACTTTCTTTAATGGCGAATTGGCCTTGGCTTCAGGAGGAACACGCCCAGGGTACACACCCAGGGAGGGCGTGTCCGCGGGGCGTGTCAGGTGAAAATCTCTAAAAATGCTCTCTAACAGCATTCTTCCTCAGGATCGGTCTACATGCCCAGGGTACACGCCCATAGGGGGCATATCATATGAATTTGGTAGAAAATCTGTAAGAACCTGTGAAAAAAGTAAAAACATTAGTGAGAACAAAATATACTAAAGGAGGTTAGATCAAAAGCTTATAAAACATGAATTATATATTAAAACTAAAAAATACCTTAATAATTCAAACTATAAAACGTATTATCACCAAGATTGCTCCTCAACCTTCTTCTACTGTTGATATCCCTTACTGTATTTTGCATGGGATAACTCTTACTCCAGACCATCCAAATTGGATGAGGTATTCTAAGAATGAGAAAAAAATAAGGAATAAAATGAAAAGGTTTCATTCACATCCAAATTCTTGGAGAGGTCCTCCTCCTCCTCCAACAGCAGGATCTGCAGGTATTTTACCTTCTTCTTAGAGGCCTATCTCTCATTATTCTAGAACAACTCAGTTCAGGTAAGATAGACCTATAAGGTCTGAGACTTATGGAAGTCAGAGCAGTCAGCTATATTCTAGCCAAGACAGGCCAGCCTCTCCTGTGATTGAACCAGAGTTAGATCTTGTATAATGAATGGCTAGGTTCAAGGAACTAATTGCACTTTCTCAGATAAAGAAGGCAAGAACTAAAGGTAAGGATACCTCTCAGTTTACTACTATGTCTTATTACAGGCAATAGGAATTGGACAAATATGAGAAGAGAAGCTTGTTTAATGTTGATGAATATATGAGCTTGCATCCAGAAGTTGTTGTTCCTATAATCTCTTCTCAGATGATTATTGGTTCTCAAGATCTAAAGCTGAGCAAAAGCGAGTCTGATGATCCAACAAGGGAACTGATTTTTATCAAGTCTTCTTCAAATCCTTCATCTGATGTACCTTAGAAGGATTCCCAATTTTGATTATGTCTTTGAACATTATTGTTATATTTATAACTTTCCCAAAGCTTTTTATATATCTACTGAAAAATTTATGTTTCTACTAGATAATTATCTATGCTTTGTGTTTTTCTTGTTTGATAGTATCCTCACCCAAATAGGGGGAGATTGTTAAAACACCTTATTACTGATTTGGGCTAGGATTACTATTCTTTGATTAGGATTTTTATTTTGACCCAACTTGTATAGACTAGGGTCATATTTTATTTCCAGAGTTGTTATTTCAGAAGGTATTCCAGAGATGCTCAGTTCGACAAACTCAGTACTAAGTTTGACGAACTCAGATCTCAACTCAGAGCTCAGTTCGATGAACTCAGAGCTCAGTTCGACGAAAGTAAAAGCTCAGTTCGACGAAATCCAAGCTCAGCTCGACGAAATCCTTGCTGAGTTCGATGATCAGGAAGTACCTATATTACAAAAGGCAGAATGTTTTCAAATGCTTGATAACAGTCAGTTAAAACTCTGATATTTAATGCTAAATATTCTAACAAATATAGCCATTTAAGGCAGCATTAAATATGGATTTATCACAGAGATTTTAAATCTAATTAATTCCAAGGCAGTTACAATTCTCAAGGGATTCTTCAGACATTTCAAAAAATCATTTATTTCAAATAACACAATGATTGAATTCTTCCCTAACAGTTTATATATATAGAAGATTGCTGCTTCACCAGATATATATATACATAAATTCTAATTCAGACTCTTCTTGATACATATCTTCAATCTGAAAGACATCCTAATATATATCTGTCAGAAACATCTACTGGAGAGTAAAAAACATACAAGAAGGCCTACACCCTGAAGAAAAGTCTCCTCTCTTGATCACAATCTCTATTCAAATCAGGGGGAGCTTTTGTAACATCATCCACTAAGTCTTCTCAGAGATACTTGATAGAGAAGATAACATCTAACTTATTTAGTTTACTCTTAAACTGTGTACAGGGTTCTAACTCCCTTCAAAATTTTACACTTTGTTCATAAGTCACCTGATCAAAAGACTTAAGTTTGGTTTTTGGGTACCTGGTCAAAAGCCCAAAGGGTTGCTAGATCTCCCTTAAAAAATAAATCTTCTGGTGATGGGGCACCTGAGCAAAAACCTATAGTGGATTCCTACCAGGGTTGTAGAAGAGAAAACGTACCCAGATTAATAAAGGAACTACTATAAAATCATTGTGTCATCTGTGATTATTAATTTCTATTTATGTGTTGTGTATATTATCTATATATATATATATATATCACTAGTTTTAAAAACCGCTTTAAAAATAAATTAAAGTTTTTAAAATACTCTATTCACCCACCCACCCACCCCCCTCTAGAGTAAAGTTAGATCTATCCCTTTCACTTTCATATACATCTTTGAAAAATAGTCTATCGTCGGTGGTAGGACTAGCACCTGACGGTAGGTCATTGCACGTCGATGTGATAGTTGTCCCGCGAATTTGGAAAAATATTCGAAAAGGATATTTTTCCATTTTTTTCATGCTAGCGCGGCGCGGTACCGAGCTATCGCCTGGTGGTAGTGTAATCTTCTCGACGATCATTGAGAGAGCTAGCACTACGTGGTAGGAAGCTAGCATTGTGCAGTAGGTCACCGAATACTTGTCCAGCATAAATTATGAAGCTAGCGTGGGAGGTAGCTCTAGCGCCATGCGGTAGGTTGTAGAGATGAGTTCTTTGATTATTTTGAACCTGTAAACCTGCACACTATACCAAATACAAGTGTGATCAAATACAACATGGGATTTGATATTGTCAAACTAAAAAGATGTGAACCGTAGGCTCTAACAATATAAACACATGTTATTCATCTCATACTACATAATATGCCCCGTATACTTCTTTCATACTTATGAGTGTAGTGTTCATGCTTCAGCCAAGATGTACCGATGACACAATAGTGTGTGTAGGCAATGAGATAATATGGTTAAAAATTTTCTTAAAATGGTCGTTTGACTAATCCTGTCGAACAAATCTAGCTCTAATACTAACTGTCACAACCCACATTTTCTCAATATTTATATATATTATCAGAATGAGAGAAAATATGCGTCATGATGTAATGATATGCAGGGACAACTGCAGACACTCAGGAAGCTCCGTCTCTTCATTCATTTTCATTAAAGACATATATATTATATTGAAGAACATTATTTAAGTTTAAAATTTCAAAGATAGTGTCCCTCACTTCAGTGGATCATCTAATCCACAAGTAAAAAAATATATACGTAGTGGAAAATACATAAATCATTTCATTTTATCCTACATACCATGAGGACTCAGTTAATATTCTAATGATATGGAATTTCTAAATTTAATATAAGTAAAAAGGATTTTCATAATACTTAAAGTATGGTGATATTAAATTAAAAGGAAGGATGTTATGATCTAAACTAGTATGCAACTTTTATATAGTTAAAATAACTAATATTTATCCTAACATAAAACATTCCCAGAGAACGACCGAATTACCAGCAGGAAAGTAGCAACAACAAAGCAGTAAGCGAGTAGTCTAACATGAAAAGAATCTATACTATGGGCGACAATAATCTGACACGAACTCATAGCACCAACAGTAAAAGTCTAAGATATACTACAAAGTCAAAAAAAATAACAAACTACCTCTCAACTAATGAGAGAAAAGGAAAACAACCACTGAAGCCTGGGAGAAACAAACTCGTTAAGCTCTATCTACTGCTGGTCTGAACCTGAGGCATTCAAAAGAAAAGAATGCCTTAGCACAAAAGGCGGCTCAAACAGAGTTCATAAGGTTAATAAACTTAAGAAGATTACCAACCCAACAAGAATAGTTGTGAAACAACAATAATCAAAGACAACACAAGCAATAAGTATAATTAATTCAGCACGAATTGGTTAAATAAGTGAAAGACTTGCACCAAATACAATAAGGATTGATGGGCCCGCGAGTAGAAACTTATTGGGGTAGTTGGATCGATGAGTCGACCGTCGCGGACTTGCTAGAAAATCGATGTTTCTAACGAAAGGAGGCAAGTGCACCTATCGCATGTAGTACTCGAAATTCGGGAGAATACCGAGGTCGTATTATTCTCAGGGTCGGGTTGATTATTCCTACTCCTCCAGGAGGACTATTATTTTACTGAAAATAAGGTGGATTTTTGTTTGTCACTAACAACGGAAATAAAAGAAAGCTGAAAATTACTAGATTATTCGATGACGGGTTAACGCTCGGCATCGAATTAGATTAAGACTAAAATAATTCTTAATAATTATTGAACTTAATTTTTAAATTAATAAAAGGCAACTTGGCCGTGGAGGTTCCATAAATATGAGCACACCTATCTCGAGGTAATATCGTTCACCTGAATGCTAAGACTATTCGACCGAATGTTAATCCGATGAAGGATTCCTCTTAATGCCCACTTTACGCTAAGAACCCCGCTATTGGGTGGGGAACCCAATCCGGTAGAACTACGCTTCTCCTCTCTCGAGGTTATGAACGCAATTCTATTTACCCAAGGGGGATCGGTCCATACGCACGGCCTCTCGGCAAGCTAGCGTATGGATAACGGAAATAGAACCCACGCATCGATTATGTGGTCTTACGCGTCGTTAACCTGGGGTAAACCTTAAGTCCTTAAATTAAAATGAAAATAAAGAACTTTAATTATTTTAAATTATTTTATATGTCACAATGCTCTTCGATGTCAAGGGCTAATAACAATTAGCCACTCATCGGTATGGGACGTCTTTATAGTTTTAATGAGGCGTGAGTTCCAGACTAAACACTAAAAGATTATAAGAAGAAAACATAAAAAATACAACGTTAGAAAAATTGAAAAGCTAACGAAAACGAGAACTCACGCACACTTCAAAACTATAAATAAAGTAAAGACAAGTCCTACTCGAATGAGTAGGCAGGAAATGAAAACTCGCCATTTAACTCTTAATGAGTAGGCGGAAATAAATGCGTGTACAAGTCCTACTCAAACGAGTAGGTAGGAAATTAAAGAACGCCATTTAACTCTAACGAGTAGGCGGAAATAAATGTGCACACACACACTCTACATGAATTGAAAGAAAGCAATAAGATTATCTCCTACACACACACTCTACATAATTGAAGAAAGCGATAAAATGAAGTATGAAAATTTATCTCATACACTCACACACTCTACATAATTGAAAGAAAGCAATAAAATAAAGCATGAAAAATTATCTCATAAACTCACACACACAACATGAAATTTAAAAGAACAAAATTAAAACCTAACTCATACACTCACACAAATTAAAAATAAAATGAAAGTTACCTAAAAATTAAAACAACTACTTTTCTATTCATAGAATTTGTTAAAAACACATAAAAAGATGAAATAAAAATTAAAAGAGAAAAAGTTTTTGGGAATTAAAGTTAAAATCAAAGGTGCTAAAAAATTAAAGTGATTATATTTTCATTCTTAAGAGTTCATGAAAGTGATAGAAAAGTTGAAATAAAATTTAAAAGAACAAAAAAAGTTTTACAATCCTAAAAAAAACTAAGTAAAAAAAAATCAAAAACACTTCAACACCTCTTTTACAAATTCATAAGAATGAAATTTAAAACAATAAAAAAGGACATGGAGAAAAAGAGAAAAAACTTAACGTACAAAATTTCATTTAGAAATAAACTCTATAACAAAACCTAACATGAAGACAAATGAAAAAACATAAAAATTAAACAAGTTACACTCATACACACACACACACTTTTCATAAAGAGAAATACTAAGAAAAATTTAAGGATAAAAGGAGAAAGAGATGAGCCACCCAAATGAATTTTCATACCATGTAGAGAGATAAAATCTAACATTTTTATTATAATGATGAAACTATTACAAAGCTATTACAAAGCTAAAGCTAAAGCAAAAAAACAAACATAAAAGGGAGGGGGGAAATCTCCTTACATTGCAAGTGAATCCACAAGGCAGCCCACAAAACACACTAAAATTTGGCTCAAAAAAGTGAACCCTTGGACCTTATAGAAATTTTTTATTTATAGACAAAATTCGGGCATGACACGCCCTAGTTACGGGCGTGTCATAGGGTGTATCACAGTTGTCATGTTTGACTTGGCAAAATCCGGCGAGATGGCTTGTTTCTAGAAGCTTCGGAATGGGACACGTGTCCGACACGTGCGTGTCATACTTGGACACGGGCATCTAGGAGGGCGTGACTAGACAGCCGGGTGGAGGAAATTAATTTGATCTTTGCTGGCTGGAGGCATTGAGTGGTGAACAGTAAAAGCGTTGAGTGTCGAGTTAATGGCGTTGAGTGGAGACATGGGCGTGTCGGGTCTTCGGACACAGGCGTGTCCTGCTCTGGTTGATGAAGGCCGAACGTTGTGCGTCGGGCTGAGGTCAACGATCGTCGAGGGCGTGACACGGGCGTGTCGGTGATGGGACACGGGCGTGTCAGGTCAATTTTTGACCATTTTCTAGAAAATTTCAGAAAATTAAATTAAGCTAAGTTAGATCAGTTTTTACAAAAAAGAAACATATTTATAAACAAAAATAACTAAAAACTATAAATAAGAACTAAAATGATATAAATAAAGTACTAAAATATGCGTATATTTACAACTCATCAAGGATTCATACTAGTATTCATATATATATATATATATATCCATATAATAAAAGAGACTGATCAGCTCCAAGAGTGAATCATTAACACAGGGCATAAAACGGTGCTGAGGTGGTGGCATTCTTTCTAACACAAACCATCAGACCAAAACATCTCAAAAAAAGGGATTGTGGTGGTGGTCATCCAACCCAACTTTCCATAACAAAGCCACCGGGTGCAATGATTTACCACAGGTACTGTGGCAATAGTTCA
The DNA here is from genome assembly GCA_039513925.1 of Platanthera zijinensis. Classification (NCBI taxonomy): domain Eukaryota; kingdom Viridiplantae; phylum Streptophyta; class Magnoliopsida; order Asparagales; family Orchidaceae; genus Platanthera; species Platanthera zijinensis. The sequence continues at coordinate 109,852,591 of CM077080.1, forward strand.
TTCCACTTACACCCACAGTCCAAATAATAACAAAACAAAAGCTGCTACCATGGTGGTGGAATCTTTCCCAAACACACAAATTAACCACCAAGTTCCAAGAATTTAGAAAAAGAACAAAAACCATAGTTCCTAAATAAAAAGTATAAGTTCTTTATAAATTAGCTAAAAATAACATTAATCTTATAAAAAAAGGGCATATAAAGTCTACTGCCACCATACAAGACTTGGCATCAAGTCATCCCGATGACAAAAGGAAAGAAAATCAAGAAATTCAAGCATAAACTGCCCCCCTCACAATGAATTTGTCATGGCAACACGTCGAATTCGGCGTGACCACTCGACAATCTCGACGTAACCACTCGACAAATTCAGCAAATTTTACATTACTACTCGAAGAATTTAACGTGAACACTCGACGAATTTAACGTGAACAATCGACCAATTTAATGTGAACATTTGACGAATTTAACGTAAACACTCGACAAATTTAACGTGAACACTCGAAGAATTTAACGTGAATACTCGTTGAATTTAACGTGAACACTTGACGAATTTAACGTGAACACTCAATGAATTTAACATAAACACTCAACAAATAACATGATCGCTCGACAAATTATGTGAACACTCGACGAATTTGATATAAACACTCGACAAATTTAACTAAGAATACTCGACGAATTTAACTAAGAACACTCGACGAATTTATCTAAGAATAACTTGATACAGCAAGGACTTAGTAAGATCAACACCAGGATACGATCAACACTAGAAAGAAAGAAAAAAAGAAAGAAAAAATGAAATATTATCAGATCTTGGAATTAAAAAGGTGAAGGAGGAACTAAAAGAAGACTAAGCATGAGGGATAGTCCACCACTTGCCTCAAATCTTCTGATTTCCAGCCTCCTAAACATTCCACATCAAGAATTGGTCAAAAAAAGTCACGACAACAAAAATCTAGAAGGATATGGACGAAAACAAAAGTTAAGGCTACTCATCCCAACACAAAAAAATCCACGAAATCGAAATACTCACTGCACACGTGTAGATCTTGGCGAGGGCTTTCAAGATCTATACTCCGAAAAAAATTCCACACACTAGAGCTACCACGGCATCCATCAGGAAGATCTCGGAAAGATGTTTCTCCCTCTCCCTCGCGTGCTTTGGTTCGCCGAAACGCGGAAAAATTATGGGGACCTAATTTCCTAGGATGGGTCGATTTAGTTTTTATATATAAATTATAAGTATATATGTATAAAATATGATATATATATAAATCAATTAACATTTCATTTGATGATTTGGACTAAGACCAACTTGGTTTTCGAAGAAATTTGCACCAAAGGTAAATACCGGTGCTACGAGTCCAACGACAAAGTAGAAATCATAGTTCGACAAGCCGATATCGAGTTATGATTTATTTCCACAGTTTACAGCAATAATAAATCCTTTCAAACTTTGAAAATCCATTGGGCTTCCTATATAGCTCAGATCATAACAAAACTTGACAATTATGATAAAAATCTACACTCCAGCAAGTTCGAAAGTCAGTCGACTTGAACAAACAAACACGGAAACACACTAATGAAGACACATCATTAACTTCTCGTTAATGTAACACCCTTGCATCATTATTATGGCAAAAGAAGATCAAAATTAATTATCAAAAATTCAGGGGCATTACATGCCACAAAAGCCTCGCCTCTCCATCCAATAGGAAAGTAGCTAAGGTGATTGATGGTTAATATTCATGCTATTGCGCGATTTAAAATCGATAAGGCAAGTCTACCTATCGTTCTAGAGTATAAGATTAAGTGTCGTATTAGACTCGGAGCCTATTGACTACTTCTACTCACGCAAATTAATATTTTTTATCTAATAATAAAAAGGTTAATTTAAACTAAAGAAGAAGACGAGCTAAAAAGTAACACATGATATAGAATCCCTTTGAATTAAAATAATCTCTTTATAAAATTCAAGATTCGAATTTACCTACTTGGACTGTGGAGATTCCCAAATTACAAAAGCGCCTCTCTCGAGAATATGCCCTCGACTAAACTTAGGTTGATCGATTAAGACCCATCGGCCAATCGAAACACCTAAGCTTGCTTTATGCGGTGAACCCCACTATTGGATTTGACTCCAATCCGGAAGAGTTTTGTCATCCTCTCTCAAAGAGTGTATGCAACTCCTTCTACCTTTAAGTGACCTAACCGTATCCATAACCTCTCGATAAATCTAGGATACAGATCTAGAGTAGAAAACGTATTCATGAAATAAAAATTCTAAATAAATAAAATCAAAGATAGATCGAAATGAAAAAACTAGAACTTGATAAAAATAAGTTTATTTTATTCAAAGATCATCATGATCAAGTGCTAATTTATGATTGGCTACTTAACATGATTGAAAAGCTACATAAAAAGAAGAAGAAAAACATAATTGCGATGAAAAGAAATGCTTGAATTAAAAAAGAAGCAAAGCTATTCTAAGAAATTGAAAGTACATAAAGGAAATGCAGGAAAACAGGAAACTAAGCTACTAAAACTTTCAAAAATCTATTCCTAGCTTGACCCTAACTGCCTCCTGGATTCCTCGTCAGCTCCTGGCTCTGTTTGGAATTTATAGGAATTTTTCTGGAGAGTCATGCCCCTCGGTCACACCCATGACTAGGGGTGTGTAAGTTACGGAACCATCCTCTTAAAAGCCCGGGAACATTGGGAGAAAACCGCTAAAATTCATCATTCTGCGGGTCCCCCCGCTAGTTCATGCCCGTGACCTAGGGCATTTTTATACTGTTACTGGAAACGGTGGAAAGAAGAAATAGTGGGAGTTAAACTGGCATTGCTGAAGAGGTCACGACCCTAGGTCACGCCCGTGACCTAGGGCGTGTAAGCTGAAAATTGTCTGATCTGAAACTTGCGTCATAAAGCGTGGCACGCCTAAATATCACGTCTTCGAGTCACGCCCGTGTACTAGGCATGTAAATTTAACCTGACGTGGAAATGTAATCTAGAGGTCCTGGATGGGTCACGCCCGTGACTTGAGGGTCAAGCCCGTGACCTGAGCGTGTAAATGTGATTTTTCCAGTTTTGTTCAATTTCTTCTCTTGATCAGTCCTACAAGCTCCAAATTGATATTGGCAGCCCAGATTATCCTGAAATACAAAAAGAAAGTAATTAGAAATTAAATTAATAAAATATAATTATAAACTAATTAATTATTAAATAAAAACAATATAAAAATAAGGATAAAATTAGAGTTATCAGTGACTTTCTGCCCTTCCTTCCTCTTCGTTGTTATCATGGTTCTCTTTATCTGAGAGAGCCAATCTTCATCTTGAGTTGGGGATCCAGTACCCGTGAATACAGGAGGATTGAAGCTTAGAAAGTGTTTTAGTTGCTTATTTGTATCTCGTCTTGCTGTTAATGGCTCTTCAGTCACTTGTCTCATCATCTCAGGCTCAAGAATGCCAATTGGCCCCGGGGCCACTCTAGGAGTAGGAGGTTATACCAACCTTCCTGGTATCATATATATCATCGCAAAGACAACTTCAGAAACTAATCGAATAGTCTCAGTATAAGGAGGATCTATATGAACATCAGCTGGTGTACAACCCCGTATCCGGCGAGTGGGGTCTACATGAGCCAGACTGGCCAAGTCCAGCCCAAGACCCGACAAGCAGGGCCCGTGGCATCGAGTGAGGCGATCCAGGCCCATGGTGTCGAGTGAGGCGAGCTCACTCAATGCCTTCTGTCGTAGCGCCGAGTGAGGTGAGCTCACTCAATGCCTTCTGCCATGGCGTCGAGTGAGGCAAGCTCCCTAAATGCCTTTTGTATTGGCATTGAGTGAGGAGAGCTCCCTCAATGCCTTTTGTCTTGGCATTGAGTGAGGCGAGCCCCTCAATGCCTTTTATCTTGGCGTTGAGTGAGGCGAGCTCCCTAACCGCCTTGTCTTGGCATCGAGTGAGGCGAGTTTGCTCATCAGCTGACTTGCACCTGCCCCAAAGAGCTCGGCAGTAGCTCTTACTTGCCCAAGCGGGGTGGGATGATGTTGAGGGGCGAGCTTGTACTCGCCAAAGCCCCGTTCGTCGAGATCTAACCTTTTAGCAAGCTTGCGACATGCAGTCAGGGCAGGCCGAGCCCGTGCCTTGGTGTTGGGTGATGCCTCTTCACTCCCGTATTCGGTAAATAGTGGGCGGGTAGGGCCAGCCGGGCCCGTACTCGCCAAAGGCCGAGTAGAAGCGGCGAGTGCCAACCTCGTCAAGCACTCGTCGTCCTTGCCGAGTAGAGATTGTTGGGGGCTACTCGCCCAGTAGTTTGTGAGGTGTTTTTACCATTTTCCCCCGCTAACCTACCCATAGCTGGTTGAAACAGCGGAGTCTCGCTGTTGACAGACCCGGGTGGGCTTCACATAGCTATTCAGAATAGCGGAGTTTGGTTGTTGGAAGGCCAGCCCAAGGGGTTTTTCAATAATTTCCGGCTGACATAGGTTATTTATTTGCAAACCATTTTCAGAAATCTATAAATAGGACCCAAGGGGTACTTTAAAAGGCATGCTTACTTATCTCCCTGTCTTCCAACGCCTTCTGAGTTACCTTAGCCCGACATTTGGCTAAGGAGGGGAAGCGCTCAGTGAACTTCCGGGTGTGTGGTGGGACCTCCGTGTCGAGCCCTTGGTCTAGTCCTTTGCTCTTTTCTTTGGTTATTTTTCTTGCAGGAGCAAAGTAGGTGCACGACCACCCCTTCCCCAAGGGTGAACTCCACAAGAGACTGGTTCTCGTTTCAACATTTTTGGTGCGGTGAGCGTGGATAGTGGCCAACACAGAAAACCTTCAGTGAGTTCAATGACTGGAGGAGAAGGGCAAGGATCGGATAGGACCAACTCGCCACCCCATACCCCTCTCGCCACCCTGGGGATGCTCGAGGATTTTAGGGAGGAGGTGCTCAGCATGGTCTGATTCACGTTCGGCGTGCGGGCCGAGATTTTGACTCCGGCAATTCCAGTCCTCGCGGATCCAGCACTCGGCGAGGTCGTGCCTGCCAGGCGAGCCGGGAAGGAGGTCGCCGAGGAAGGACGGGGTGTAGAGCTCCTCGGGCGAGTGCTCTTCCCAGGTTCGGGGAGCGGCGGTAGGTTCGGCGAGTTGGGGGCGCGAGACCCTCCAGCTCGCCTAGTGGGCGGTGATAGCCCCTTCAGTGAGTTGGTATCCTCTACACCAGTCCCAGATGGGTTCAGGGAGCCCGAGATGGTCCTACTACACTGGGAAGGGGGACCCGGTCCAGCACATCCAGTGGTTTGAGGATGTGGTCTTGATCTAACAGATGTCGAATGGCTTCAAGTGTAGACTCTTTGTCATCACCCTGAAGGAGAAGGCAAGAGAGTGGTTCCACCAACTGCCGGCCAGTTCCATCTACTGCTTCGAGGACCTATGTCGGGGTTTCATGTTGTGGTTCATAACATCGAGGAAGAGGAAGAGGGAGTCAAAGTCCCTGTTCCACATCAAGTAGGGGGTGAATGAGACCCTGGGGAGCTACATCAATCGCTTCCAGGAGGAGGTCACCCAGGTTTTGGAGATGCCGGAACACACCCTAATGATGGCCTTTACCTTGGGGATGCAGTAGGGTTTCTTCCGGATGGAGTTGAAGAGGATCCCGCCCCTCTCCCATGAGTATTTGACTGAGATGGCGGTTAGAGAAGTTGACGGGGAGGCGTCGAACCCGAAGTTTGCCTGGAGGCTAGCCAGGTGGGCTATGAAGGAGGAGAGGCCTAGAGGGGGGAGAAGTCAGGAGGAGCTGAACCCCGGCAGAGGGAGCAGTAGCAGTCGCAGCAACAGCCCAGGTGGGGGCATCAGGAGCCGAATCAATGTCTAGGGTGGAGGCCAAAATTGAAAGACCAGGGGGAAGAAGAGGGTTCCATGGAGGGGACCGTCGCCAGAGAGGCCAAGACTAGTTCTATCCTCCAGGAGGATGGCAGGCCCAGAGGCCGCCTCTTCCCGACCAGGAGCAGGCTATGGCAATAGCCATGGGGGAGAGAAGGAGGGCGGCAAGGAGAAGGAGAAGGGAAATCCGTGTGGAGCTGCCCTATTGCGACTTCCACCAGGAGGAAGGGCACACCACGATCATGTGCCCGGAGTTCCTCAAATTGCGAGGAAATAGGGAGCAATAACGGTGGCAGGAGCGTCAGGATGTGCGGATCGAAGAGGTCATGTCGCGCCCGAAGGAGGATCGGTGCGAGGACCGGGCAGATGTGGGGACCCGGGGAAGGATCGGGATGACCCATGGAGGGGCAGGTGTTGAGGCTTCCCGCAAGGCGAGCCTCCATACCATGTACCGAAGGAGCGTCGCCTACATGTCCTAGACCCCACCCCAGGAGGAAAAATCACCTTCTTAAGGAAGGATATGCCGGATCACGAGGATCCGTTTTGTGATGCGCTGGTCATACAAACAGCTATAGAGAACTTTACCATCACCCGAATCCTCGTCGACAATGGAAGCTCAGTCAACGTCATCTTTAAGAAGGCATTCGACGCGATAAAGGTGGAGGCGAAGAGGGTGCTTGCCTCAGACGGACCCTTTTTCAGGTTCTCAGGGGAGAGGAAGGAGGTAGAAGGAGGAGTGGGACTCCATGTCACACTAGGGGGGCAGTCCCACACCTGCAAGTTCGTTATTGTGGAGGCCCCCAGCAGCTACACCGCCATCTTTGGGAGGCCCCTCATCAACGCCTTTCGCTACGTCCCCTCATCCTTCCACCAATGCTTGAAGTTCAACATCGAGGGGGTCTAGGTTCGGGTCCGCAGAGACCCCAAGATAGCAAGGGAGTGCTACGTCACCGCTATAAACTCCATCTCTTGGAAGGGAGGTGTCGAGGAGATGGGGTGGAGGATGGAGGAGGCAGAGCAGGAGGCTGGCCGAGAGTAGATGGAGGTGGAGGTTACCCGCCCTTAGGAGGAGGAGATGGAGGAATTCCGGGAGCCAGCCGAGACAATGGAGGAAGCCGAGGTAGAGGTCTTTGCCTCGGGAGGTGGGATGCTAAAGAGTGGGGGGAGCAGTCTCGTCTGGAGGCGGCGGAAGAGGTGGTGGAGATGGACGTTCTCACCCTCAGAGGCAAAGTGGAGGAGGTCCGCGTCAGCGGGGGGCTGACCATAGAGGCTCAGGGCAGGATGTTGGAGTGCATCCGGAATAATGTGGACGTCTTTTCTTGGAGTGTCGCGGAGATTCCAGGAATCGATGCGGACGTGGCCAGCCATCGCCTCAACCTGGACCCGGAGGCTTGCCCCATCCAGCAGAAGAAGAGGTATACGACGGACAAGTTTGCCAAGACAATTTGGGAGGAGGTGGCCAAGCTCCTCAAGGCCTGTTTTGTATCCGAGATCCAATACCCCGGCTGGGTCTCCAACGTTGTTATGGTTAAATAAGGAGACGGTCAGTGGCGTATGTGTGGTAATTTTTCATTGCTTAATAAATCATGTCCCAAGGATTGTTACCCCTTACCTCGGATCGACGCGCTGGTTGACTCAGCTGTCGGTTTCCCTGTAATGAGTTTTTTAGATGCATTTTCAGGTTATCACCAGATCAAGATGCACCCCCCCCCCCCCCCCCGACGTCAAAGACATCTCTTTTTTCACGGGGGATGGATGCTACTGCTATAAAATGATTCCCTTTGGGCTAAAAAATGCAGCGGCGGCCTACCAAAAGATGATGGACAGAGTCTTCCGAGAGCAGAAGGGAAGGAACCTGGAGGTGTATGTAGACGACCTCATGATCAAGAGCCTGGACATCGACTCTCACCTCCAGGACTTGGAAAAATCTTTTGCCACTCTCCATAAGTACAAAATGAGGCTGAACCCCTTGAAGTGCATCTTTGGGTAGAGCAAGGGGAAGTTCCTAGGACATCTTCTCACCCCCGCCGGCATAGAACCCAACCCAGATAAGGTGAGGGCGATTGTGGAGTTGGGGTCACTACGGAATATTAAGAGGTACAACAATTGACAGGGAAGCTGGCAGGGTTGAGCAGGTTCCTCTCCCGGGCCGGGGAGAAGTGCTCTCCCTTCTTCAAAACTTTGAGAGGAGGCCGGAAGTTCGATTGGACCTCGGAGTGAGAGGAGGCGTTCCAAGCCTTGAAGAGGCAGCTGACTCAGGCCCCCCTGCTCCAAGGGCCAAAGGAGGGGGAGGACTTGTTCTTGTATCTAGGGATCGGGGCGGAGGCCCTGAGCTCTGTTTTGGTTTGGGAAGAAGGGAAAAAATAACTTCCCATTTATTATGTGAGTAGGGTGTTGAGGAAGGCCGAGCTCCGCTATCCTATTCTGGAGAAGCTGGCCTTTGCTCTAATAATCTCGGCCAGGAGACTCCGACCTTACTTCCAGGCACACTCGATCCGAGTGGTGACTGACCACCCCCTCTACAACATCTTCGAGGGAGTGGAGCACTCTGGGCGGTTGGCCAAATGGTCGGTAGAGTTGAGCGAATTTGACATCTCTTTTGTTCCTCGCCTCTCGATCAAGGCACAAGCTATAGCTGACTTTCTAGGTGATTATGTAGTGTAAGTGGCGGAGGCGGAACTCTCCCACCCAGTACCCTAGATGGTGATGGTGGACGGCGCGTTAGGAAGACATTCCCTAGGAGTAGGGGTGATCTTGGAGAGTCCACAGGGGACGAGGATTGAGCTAACAGTAGTGGTGCATTTTCCCATTACCAACAATCAGGCCGAGTATGAGGCTGTGATTGCAGGCCTTTGTTTGGCTAGGGAGCTAGGGGTGTGCAATGTGGAGGTACTCACTGACTCCATGGTGGTGGCCTCCCAGATTAACAGAGAGTTCGAGGCAAGGGATCCAACTCTGCATTTGTACTTGGCGAAGGTGAATGGGGTCATCGGCACATTCTAGACTTTCTCCATCTGACACGTGCCTAGGGAGGAAAACGAGAAGGTAGATCGACTGGCAAAGCATGGTCCCCGAGTGGGAGGTACCATCACCAACTTGTTCCACCCCTCCATTGAGGAGGGAGAGCTAATGGAGGTGGAGAATCACCCCTCATGGATGGACCCATTCACAACTTTCTTCTCCACGGGGGAGTATCCTGAGGGGATGGACAGGAAGAAGCTCAAGCACAAATCGGCATACTATCTCATGCGCGATGGGCAACTATACCGAAAGACCCTCTCGGGGATGTTGGCATGTTGCGTGGCCAAGGGTGAGGTCCCGAGGATCTTGGAGGAGGTCCACTCCAGGGAGTGTGGAAATAACTCTAGGAGTCGGACGCTGGAAGGGAGAATCGTCAGGCAAGGGTACTTTTGGCCGACCCTGAGCCACGATACGACAAAGTTCGCAAAGGAGTGTCATAAGTGTCAGTTGTTCACTCCCCTACAGCTGCAACCTGCCCAACGCCTCAGGAGTATCACAGCCCCCTAGCCATTTGCAATCTAGGGAATGGACTTGGTCGGGCCCTTCCCCCAGGTTAGCGACCAGAGAAGGTTCATGCTCGTGATGATCTATTATTTCTCTTAGTGGCTGAAAGTTAAGGCGCTGGCCAAGGTAACCTCTCAGGTCATCAGGAACTTTGTATGGGGGAGATCATCTGCCTTCACGGGTTGCCCCAGGCAATTGTCACAGACAACGACCCTAAGTTTGCCAGCATCGAGTTCATTAGCTTTTGCGGCAGCTCGGGATCGATCTTAGGTTCTCCTCGATTCATCACCCTAGGAGCAACAGGCAGGTGGAGGCGGCAAACAAGATCATTATTAACCTCCTCAAGAAGAAGGTAGAGAATCTGAGAGGAAGCTGGGTGGAGCAGTTCCCTTCGGTCCTCTAGGCCCTTAGAACCACACCCAACACGACCACAGGAGAGACTCCTTTCAAACTCTCCCATGGGTGTGAGGCAGAACTTCCGATAGAGTTCGAGGTCTAAACGCCTCGGGTGGTCGAGGCATGAGAGGGCAGAGAAGAATGTAGGGTCGAGAATGAGGAGGAGCTGCGGCTCTCACTCGACACGGTTGGGGAGCTGCGAGACCTCTCCGCCATAAGACATTAGGAAGTAAAGAGAAGAATGGCCAAGTACTTTGACAAGCACGTCAGCGTCAAACAATTCGCAGAGGGGGACATAATTTTAAGAAAGGTGGATGTCGCAGGGAGATCAGCCTCAGTGGGCAAACTCAACCCCAATTGGGAAGGACCATACATAGTGTAGGAGGTCTTGAAGTCAGGAGTGTATCGCCTCTGGAATGTGGAAGGCGAAACCCTAGGTCTCACCTGGAGTGGTGATGACCTAAAGAGCTTTTACCCTTGAGTCGTGTAAGTTCTATTTTGTGAAATAAAATTTCTCTAAATGCTTATGCTCATGACATGTCTTGTGCAAGTGGAAGAGTGAATCTGCCCCAGACCCCGAGCAGATTCTGCTGCTAGGCTCTCACCTAGCTAGCAGGGCTGGATGTCACTCGAAGGAGTCTGCCCCAGACCCCGAGTAGATCCCGCTGTCAGGCTCTCACCTAGCTGGCAGGGCTGGATATCACTCGAGGGAGTCTGCCCCAGACCCCGAGTAGATCCCGCTGCCAGGCTCTCACCTAGCTGGCAAGGCTGGATGTCACTCGAGGGAGTCTGCCCCGGACCCCAAGCAGATCCTGCTGTCAGGCTCTCACCTAGCTGGCAGGGTTGGACGTCACTCGAGGGAGTCTGCCCCAGACCCCGAGCAGATCCCGCTGCCAGGCTCTCACCTAGCTAGCAGAGCTGGATGTCACTCGAGGGAGTCTGCCCCAGACCCCGAGCAGATCCCGCTGTCAGGCTCTCTCCTATATTACAGGGCTAGATGTCACTCGAGGGAGTCTACCCCAGACCCCGAGCAAATCCCACTATCAGGCTCTCTCCTAGCTGATAGGGCTGGATGTCTCTCGAGGAAGTCTTCCCCGGACATCGAGCAAATCCCGCTGTCAGGCTCTCACTTAGCTGTCAGGGTTGGATGTCACTCGAGGGAGTCTGCCCCAGACCCCGAGCAGATCCTGCTGCCAGGCCCTCACCAAGCTGGCAGGGATGGATGTCACTCGAGGGAGTCTTCCCCAGACCCCAAGCAGATCCCCCTGTCATGCTCTCTCCTAGCTGACAGGGTTGGATGTCACTCGGGGGAGTATGCCCTAGACCCCAAGCAGATCTCACGGTCAGGCTCTCACCTAGCTGTCAGGGTTGGATGTCACTCGAGGGAGTCTGCCCCGGACCCCGAGCAGATCCCATTGTCGGGCTCTCACTTAGCTAGCAGGGCTGGATGTCACTCGAGGGAGTCCCTCCCTCTCCTGGAGTTATTTAGGAAGATTGCTTTCCTAGGGGTGTAGGGGTAGAAGGTCGCCATAGGCGAGCTCAAACTCGCAGGCCCAGCTCGGCACAGAAAAGGCAACCCCCTTATTGGTCTCCCTGTTGAGGAAGGCGAGCCCCAACAAGGAGCTCCACCCCCCCTTCAGTTTAACTTATGAAATATGTGGATAGTTTTGACTCAACATAAGCAGTAGAAGGGAGAATTCGCTTGCAAGATGGGTGGTTGCGGGCCCAGCTCGGCAAGTGGTCCATCCCCGGCTGACCTGGGGAGGGGGCGAGATCCCGGAATGCACTCGCGAGTACGGATCCTAGGCGCGTGCTCCGGAGGTGAATTTTGTCCTAGCGAGATCTAGCGAAGGGGAGGGCTCGTGGCCGAGTGCATCGCAGGAGGAAAGTTCAAAAGCAAAAAAGATAGAAAAAATCACTTTTCATTCAGTATTAAATGATTACAAAAAGATGATTATGAAAGGGGAGCTCGCCTTGGCGAGGTTACAAAGTGGGAGGAAGAATTGCAAGAAAAAAAAGGGGGAGGGGGGTCAGCTCTCGCCTCCTCCCTCGGATTGGAGGTCTCCGTCTGCTCTGCCGGAAGGGTGGTCCTTGAAATCCTTGCTGAAGAAATAGTCAAGGCTGTCCTCCTTCTCGCTCGGCGGCGTGGGCGGGAACAGACTTGGCATCAGATCTCGGACGGTGGCCTCCTCACAGCCTCCCACTAGCACCTACATATCGTTCATGATCTACATGGTACATTCGGCGGAGGCGATCGAGTTGACCCGCAACCTCTCAATAACCTCCGCCTCGCCGAAGATCCTGGGGCTATTGTATGGGAAAGGAGGCTCGCCATCGCCGGGAGGGAGAAAAGCTTCGGCCTGACGAGCGATATTATCGCGAAGCCCCTTGTTCTCTTCGCACAGCTTTGCATTCTTCCCTTCCAGCTCGGCGGTGCGGGCTTCCAGCTCGGCGGCGCGAGTTTCCAGTGCGTCGGAGCGAGCACGGAGCTGGCAGTTTCTCTTCCTCTAACCCAGCGGCACGAGTCCGTGGCTCCCGGGCAGCCTCCACATCCTGAGGTAAGAATGGATAGGTAAACCTGAAGCTTAAAAATCCTAAGTAAAAGAAAGGGGGGAAGGGATGATCAGTGCTCACCAGCCCGTCCGACGCCCTTGGCAAGCAGATCCTCGGCAATGACAAGCCTTCGCTCCAAGTCAACGACCCTGTCCTGGGCCAAGGTCGCGCTTCTGCTCCGCCTTCTACAGGAGGTGGCTGAGGTTGAAGCCGCGACGAACCACCATGTGTTGGAGCTCTAGTGCCCGCATGTGGACCTGCCGGCCCTCATGGCCGAGTTGGCGCAGGGTCATGCGCTTGTAGACCGCAGCATCCTCGCGTTCGTAGAGGCTGACGTCGAGCGCATAGGCTTGACCTGAGGAGGGCTCGCGGTCGGCCCAGGAGGATAGGAGGGTGGAGACGGAGATCTGGTGGGCGGACTCATCCCACTGAACCACGGTCTCGCCGGCCGAGTCCTTCCACCTCCCCCCAAGGCCGAAGAGGGGGTGACTCTTCGGCGGACCCAGCTCGCGGGCCGGGGGCTTCTTGACTACAGGAGCAGAAGGCTCGCCTCCCTCCTGCTCTTTGCCCGTTGTCTCCTTCAGCGGGCTCCGCGGCGATCCGTCCGGGGTGGTCTCGGGCGAGCTCATGTACTTGGGATGTGGTTGTTGTTGCCTTGCCCGAGAAACCACCACCGCTTTCAACTTCTTCTGCGGTGGATGGCAGTGAGGCAATCTGGACCCTACAAGATCAGCCTGCTTCCTACCAGAAGGCTTATACGATGACGGCTCGTCTCGGCAGGTAGCTGCAGCCGCCTTATCATAGGGCAAGTGGGTCAGCGAGTAGACCCAGATCCGCGAAAGGCGGGTTCTCGGGAATCAACCTCTCTCCTATAAAAATAACTTAGGAAAATTCCAATGGATTTGGCGAGATCTGGCAAGGAGGAAAGTTGAAATATATACCTTCGCTGGGAACGACGAGGTGGAGCGAGTATAGGCCCTTTCGGAGGAAGGTGACCTCTAAGTATTTGTGGAGGAAAAATTTGTGGAGCTCAGCGTCATTGCCGGAGATGGTGGGGGGTCAGTATACCTCCTCGCCTTTTTGTTGCGGCGAGTAGGGGACGTTTCCAAGATCGCCCTTGATGAAGATAATCCTGGTCATCCAATTAAGTTGTTTGTTCGCGATCTCGCGAACCTTGATAAAGGATCCCCCGAAGTAAGAGACGCCTTCGGGGGTCGCATTGTAAGTAAAGAGTTTCCTAAACACAGTCAGGTTGAACTCTATTCGCTCCCGGTGGAGGAAGCTCGCGAACACCACCATCATGGCGATGGAGTTAGGGTTCAGCTGCGCGGGCACCGCGCCGAAGTACTTGAGGATCTGGCGGACTTTCGGCCAGAGCAGAAGGCGCATCCCCATCTCGAAATGCGAGATAGGGAAGGTGAGCTCCTCGGGGTAGAAAGTGTTGATGGCCTCTCCCTCCCTAGGCCGGCACGCCTCGAAGCCAGGGGGCTTGAAGTCGGCACTGAGCGCGGTGAACTCCTCCTCTGTCGTGTTCCCCTCGAAGAAACAGTAGTCAGTAAAGTGTTGAGCACACTTGGAGCGACCATCTGAGTCAGGGTTGGATTTCCCCATGATCGCGAAAAATGCAGAGAGCGAGTGCGGGTAAGAAGGAGGCAAGCAGAGGAGGAAAGTACAGAAGCAATAAAAGCAGTAAGTCGGAGTAGGTAAGGGTGCCTATTTATAGAAAAAGGGGGTCAAGGGCCGAGCTGACCGATTGGTATAGCTCGCCTAGCCCAGCTCGCCTAATCCAGCTGATGCGGCGCCACCGCTACTTGATGATGACCCGGTTGCCGAGGCGCTACGACATAAAGATCTGAGATGTCGTGATGACGCCGAAGGAAGTGCACGCTACCACCTCCGCCCGCGGCGTGCTAAAACCGCCATGAAAAATTAGCCTAATTTTATTATTTTCATGCACTTTATTTTATATTTTGGGAATATAAAATTATCCTATGTTTAAGTGATAATTTTATATTCATGGCATGTGTTATTTTTCATTTAGAACAATATTTTATTTTGGTGTGCATTTAGCCTTTTGGATGGATGAGATTACATCTCCATCATGGAGGGCTAAGAGTTATTGTAAACTCCTATTTAAGGAGGTGGTTATGAGGAATAAGATGATTGAAGATTGAAACCTAAATTTCCCTCCCATTGAGGAATTCGGCCCAAAGGAGAGAATCCAAGCCGCCTCCCCCTTGTGGTGGTGTGAAGCCGCCGCCCCTCCTTGCTCCCTCCATCCGCTTTGGTGCGACTCCGGCGCGACTTCCTTGGTGCGACTCTGTGGAAGAAGGTTGCAAACCGTTCGGTGTGACGCCGGCGGATCCGTGGAGAGAGTGATTCTCCCACCTTATCTTTGTGTGAAATTTCATCCCGGTTGGATAAACTCTTCCCTTTGTGTGATTCTTGCTTTAGAATTGTGGAGGTTTTTCATGCACCGTTTTTTCCGTGATTTTTAAATCCGTCGCTTGCAAAATCTGAATTTGAAGGTGTTGTTATTGAATCTCTTGTTGTCCGGAACGGGTAGATCCGTCTCGGGAGTGCAACGTGGCCTAGCCTCGATTTGCTCTTCCGTTCGGCGCAATTTATGTGCCAACAAGGGAATTAATTACGACTCGAATTTCGATCGCTCTTAAAGGTTTTCCGCCGCTCCAAAATAAATTATTGCTGCGCTTGAAACGGCTATATTGAAATGAATAGATGCTTGTGTAGGTGCGGTGAGTTGTGTGCTTGTTGGAGAGGTAGGTCTTAAGGACGTTGTATCGAGTCCGGCTTACGGTGAGTTGTGTGCTTGTTGGAGAGGTAGGTCCTAAGGACGTGGTATCGAGTCCCGGATTTTGGGAACCAACCGACCCCTTTTTGTTCGCTTTTGGTCGGCGTTCTCTCTTTTTATTTCTTGTTCGGTAACGTTTAGGAGTCCGTATTGTAGTCACGTCCGAATCACGGTCGTCACTACATCAATTTGGTATCAGAGGCGGTCGTTTCAACTCCCAAGTTGCAAACATCCTCTCTGCGTTCTTCGTTGGTCGATCTCATCTTTCTAGGATCTGAAATTTTCGGATTGGTCTGCGTTTAGTAAAACCTTCGGAATTTTAAACTTGTCAAAAAAATCTGAAAAAAATTCTGTAGCTTCCTGCACTTATTTCCAGCAACATTAAAACAGAAAATTTTTTGATTCGTATTCGTTAGGTCAGCCTGAAAATTGGAACATCGTAATTCTGTCTAGTTGGTCTGCAAATAGCGGGCTGAAATCTTTATTTTTCAGCGAAATTTCAAAAAAAAAAATTTCAAATCTGAAAATTAAAATTTCAAATTTAAAATTTTCAAAATTTCAAATTTTAAAAATTAAAATTTCAAAATTAAAATTCAAATTTGGAATTGAATTTCAAATTTCAAATTTCAAAATTCAAAATTCAAAATTTAAAATTCAAAATTCAAAATTCAAATTTCCAAATTTCAAATTTCAAAATTCGAAATTCAAAATTCAAAATTAAAATTTCAAAATTCAAATTTCAAATTTCAAATTTCAAAATTTTAAATTTCAAATTTCAAAATTCAAAATTCAAAATTCAAATTCCAAATTTCAAATTTCAAATCCAAAAATTTCAAATTTTCTCAAAATTACAAAAAAAATAATAATAGTGGTCTGTAAATAGCAGCCTAAAAATGTTATTTTTTTTCTCAAAATCTAAAATTTAAAATTTCTGGTATTTCTCCATCTAATTATTAATAAGAAAACAAAAAAAAATTATTTTTCATTCAGTAATTATTTTTATTAATTAATTTGAAAATTTAGTATTTGGTGTGCCAATAGCCGGCTAAATTTTTTTTCCCTGCAATAAAAAAATCTGAAAAAATTTAATTAATAATCCTTATAATTTTCTTGCTCAAAAAATAAAAAAATATGCATGTATTATTTTTTTAAACTAGCGGGAACAATTAAATCTTTGAGATTTAATTAGGGCCAGTTTACTTTTCTTTGCATGTACACAAGTATCAGATCGAGTTTCCTCTCCGGTTCTCACTAAATGGCATATGACGTATATGCTTCTCGGTTAGACTATTTCTATGCTAAGGATATGACTAATCACACCCCTAGGGCACACCACATTTATCGTACTTATGATGGTTTAGAGTATCCCCAAAATTTTAGAGACTGGCTTAAGGGATTAGAATAATATTTTAATTATCACTTATTGGATGACTACGAAAAGGTTAGCTTTGCCCGAGAGCGATTAGTAGATCGGGCCCGATTATTTTGGTTAAACGAAGAGCGTCGTGTTGGTAGCTATCGTTATGCTTGGCCGCACATGCGTAACCTCCTCTTGGATCAATTTGATCCCGCCTACCTGCGCACTAATAGCACCACACCCGTTAGTAAGAATAGTTACAGCACTAGACCTGTATCCGCTTATAGGAGTGACCATACGCCTCAGGATAGATCCAATCCCCAGAGAGGTAGTATTACCCAGAGTGTGCCTAGTCCCACCTATAAGAAACATAAGCCATTCCGACCCAAAAATTTGAAATCGAAAGAGGTTACTATTAGGGTGCTTGCTTCCTTAGCCTCGACATCTAAGCCCTCTGATATAGTGACTCATACCTCTAAGGATGTTTATGTGGATATGGAATCTCTGGAAGATGAAATTAATCAGCTAGGTGAGAGTCTTCCTTCACTTACGATAGTGCCTGACTCTCCTGTTGAACCTGAGGATGTGATTAGGACTGCGCCTGTCACTGAGGACGAGGCAAGTTTCACTGATGCTTTTAGTGACGTTGAGGAGATTGGTTACCCTAGTGACCTGGAAGAGGATTTCTCCCCTGAGGAATCATCTCCAATCCCCTTCGACGATAATTTAGTCATGGAAACTTCTGTTGACCCTGAGCTAGTAGACATTCCCGTTGAGTCGGTAGAGTCATCCGATGCTGAGAGCTTACATGTCACTGATTTAGGTGATGAATTGCTAGGATCCGACGTTATATTGGTTGACCCAGGATTATTAGAGGTTTCTACGGTATTGGTAGAGTCACCTTGGGATGGATGTTCAATTTGGGATAAGGTTAGTGTGATACATCCGGGAGTTAGTCCTTTGACGTTATTATCGTCGCTTGGAACTCAAGCTAATTATTATACTCCCCTGAATTCGATTTGCCCATCCCCCTATTCTGACTTAGACGATGTCCCCACCTCATGGGAAGAATTATGTTTGGATGACGATAGCACTGAGGGCCCAACTGACTTTTCTTTGATGATAGCCCCTTCGCCTGAGGCCCAAGTTAGTTTGGAAATTTTATCGGATACGAATTTGCCTACTATTGAGACGATCACTGTTTTTGACTTAAGTAAAATTTCTAATGATTTGGTGGATTCATTCTGGGGCGAAACGTTAACTGAGGATGAGTTTTCAGTGAGGACGAATCCACTATTCGAGTTTACTTTTGATTTTAAAGGCTTGCAACCGGAGGCGTTCTCTTGGACGCTTAATCCATTCTTTGACGTTGAGTGTGACTTGGTTTCCCCTACGGAGTCAACCCTGTCGACTCTCCCTCCAGTTCCCTTAGCTCGAGTAGATGATTTAGTCATTTCTAGCCCTTCATATTTAGAGAAGTTTATTATTCCCGCCATCCCGTTAAACTTACTTAGAAGGACGTGGGCGAACGTAGTTGATGACGAATGTTTTCCGCTGACTATTTATTATGATATTTTTAAATCAAAATTTAATTTTAAATTTAAAACAAAAACGTAGTTAATTTTTGAATTTAAAGCACATGTGCCACCGGACATAATTCCGTTATTTTATACTATTAATTCAAGTCATGTGGCACATGGGTTCTCCCCTCATGGTTTTAATTTAATTAGGCGCATTTTTAATTTCGTGACCCTTCTAAATGCGTCCTTTAAATTACTTGCGAGGTTGTTTCGAATAGTCTTCCACCGTTATGTGAATGGTTTGGTTTTTGATAATCGAAGCTTCGGTAGCCTTCTTAGATGCCTCGTAAGCGATCACAAAGGCACGTGGGATCTTATTCTTTCCCACGCCAAATTAGCTTATAATAATTCCAAAAATCGGTCTACTGGTCTGTCACCAAACGAGATTGTCCATGAATACAAGGCCCCTGTGCCTATTGACTTGGTACTGTTGCCCCCAACATACAAGACAAGTCAGTTTGCACAATCCTTCGCCCAACATATTCATGACTTACATGCACGTATACGAGCTACCTTGACTGCTCAATACGAGTCTTATCAGTCGCACGCTAATTTACATAGGAGGGTGTTGCACTTTAAAGTTGGCGATTTGGTCCTAGTCTGGTTAGTTCTCGAACGCTTGCCATCTGGCACCGTTAAGAAGTTGGCACCGAAGCGCGCCGGCCCTTTTCGGATTATCAAGAAACTAGGTGACAACGCTTTCGTTTTGGATTTGCCGGCTGATTGGGGTATCTCCCCTATTTTTAATGTCTCAGATTTGACGTTGTTTGTTTTACCTCCACCTGAGTTGAATTCTCTGTCGTCTTCTCCCTCCACTGAAAATTCTAATGGGTTGGGGAGTGGTAGTTCGGATGATCTCTCTCCTTCGGTCCCCGCAGGTATAACATCGGATGGTGCGTTATCTTCTTTTACTCCTACTGCTGACATGTTTCCCAGGTTCCCCAGGACATTTCTCACTCCAGATATGATACTCGCTGCGGAACCATTCACTATTCCAGATGGTACTACTTACCGCTTCCTCGTCCGTTGGCGTGACCCCCCCTTCGAACGACTCTTGGGTACTCGCAACAGAGCTTCAACATTTGGATGCCGAGCTTCTCCGCCGCTCTCTCTCCACTCACGCATCAGAGATACGTAATTTTTAGTGGGGGAGGATTGATGCGGCGCCACCGCTACTTGATGATGACCCGGTTGCCGAGGCGCTACGATATAAAGATCTGAGATGTCGTGATGACGCCGAAGGAAGTGCACGCTACCACCTCCGCCCGCGGCGTGCTAAAACCGCCATGAAAAATTAGCCTAATTTTATTATTTTCATGCACTTTATTTTATATTTTGGGAATATAAAATTATCCTATGTTTAAGTGATAATTTTATATTCATGGCATGTGTTATTTTTCATTTAGAACAATATTTTATTTTGGTGTGCATTTAGCCTTTTGGATGGATGAGATTACATCTCCATCATGGAGGACTAAGAGTTATTGTAAACTCCTATTTAAGGAGGTGGTTATGAGGAATAAGATGATTGAAGATTGAAACCTAAATTTCCCTCCCATTGAGGAATTCGGCCCAAAGGAGAGAATCCAAGCCGCCTCCCCCTTGTGGTGGTGTGAAGCCGCCGCCCCTCCTTGCTCCCTCCATCTGCTTTGGTGCGACTCCGGCGCGACTTCCTTGGTGCGACTCCGTGGAAGAAGGTTGCAAACCGTTCGGTGTGACGCCGGCGGATCCGTGGAGAGAGTGATTCTCCCACCTTATCTTTGTGTGAAATTTCATCCCGGTTGGGTAAACTCTTCCCTTTGTGTGATTCTTGCTTTAGAATTGTGGAGGTTTTTCATGCACCGTTTTTTCCGTGATTTTTAAATCCGTCGCTTGCAAAATCTGAATTTGAAGGTGTTGTTATTGAATCTCTTGTTGTCCGGAATGGGTAGATCCGTCTCGGGAGTGCAACGTGGCCTAGCCTCGATTTGCTCTTCCGTTCGGCGCAATTTATGTGCCAACAAGGGAATTAATTACGACTCGAATTTCGATCGCTCTTAAAGGTTTTCCGCCGCTCCGAAATAAATTATTGCTGCGCTTGAAACGGCTATATTGAAATGAATAGATGCTTGTGTAGGTGCGGTGAGTTGTGTGCTTGTTGGAGAGGTAGGTCTTAAGGACGTTGTATCGAGTCCGGCTTACGGTGAGTTGTGTGCTTGTTGGAGAGGTAGGTCCTAAGGACGTGGTATCGAGTCCCGGATTTTGGGAACCAACCGACCCCTTTTCATTCGCTTTTGGTCGGCGTTCTCTCTTTTTATTTCTTGTTCGGTAACGTTTAGGAGTCCGTATTGTAGTCACGTATGAATCACGGTCGTCACTACATCACCAGCTCGCCGACTTCCAGGACCTGTCCCATCACGCGCCAATCAAGAATATTATATTCGAATAAAACAGCAATAAAAGTCTGAAAAACATTTCTAAGTTATTACAGGCCCAAGAGGGATATTGTCTAGGGAAATTGAATGCAAGCAAAGCTGCCTTCTCAACACACGCGCGAGCTGAGGGTGCAGGAGGCGAGTCCCGGTAGGCCCGCCAGGGGGCCATTCTTTACCTTCCCCGGTCTCACATCTCCCTCCCCGCAGGCCGGTGTAAGTCGCGGAGCTCGCGAATCCGCCTCAAGCACCCCCGGGCTACCAAAAGGTTCTCGTCCAGCTCTTCCAGCAACGATGAAAGGGACTTCGTCTCGCCCATCAGGCCCTCTCTCGCCTCACCTACCAGCCACGCACACTCCCGCGGCAGCACGTCATTATCTTCCCGCAACCGGTGGACCTCACGCACCATCTTCTTGAGGACCTCGATTCCTCGCTTCGTCAGCTCAGGACCCCCCAGCTCGGTGTCCTAGAAGGACTCCAAGGTTTCAGGGAAGGGAGGGGCGAGTAGTGTGCTCGCTCTAGGGATTCGTCGGCCTCTGACTTACTGTGTAATACTGCAAGAATGGTTGAATAATGTAACAAACCGACCTGTTAGATAACATATAAAAGAAGGTCCGGTCAGGGCCCCACATTATATGCCACAAACAGATAGCGAGGTCACAGGTTAATTCCAAAATACCACGCATCCTAACTCAGAGCATTCTAGCGAAAGTTTACAAGTTGCACGAACTCAATCCATGAATGTCCACTAATATATAAATAACTCATTTATATACAAGACCAGGAATGTTAACAAGCACACCGCTCATGGCCTTAAGGTCTTACAAGTTTCTCTTTACACACATACGACTTCATACATCGGCACGTAGGCAGGCCACACATGAAATTTAAAGCTTCGCACGGCCTTCGAGGTCCTAATAGCAACAGCAAGGGCTTCAGCCCGCTCAATCTATTTTAGCATCTACAAGGGCAGCACCTGCATATAGACATCCACCCCATGGGTGACAAACAAAGCAACGGTCAGCATTCAGCTGACCAATTATAACGACCCTACCCCTTACCCGGGGCAGTGGTTCCTTCCCTGCATGTATTCCAATCTCAACACATATATATAATACACATTATCATAAAAAACGCCGGCCTTCGTGCCAGACATTCTGTGCACTCAGGGCACACTTACGGTGTACCAAGCTTCTCATGGTTCCACCACCGGTTCGAGGTGTTTACTTGTTGGTCGGGCATAAGCCTCCAAACTCCTGTTGAAGACCTCACGCATCCGTCCACTCAGAGGCACGCACCTCATAACAAACTGTGAGCGCTATTCGTCGACCTACCCTCGTAGTGTAACAAGCCTAGGGAAATCTCCCCACTGCATTGCTACCAATCGACTTCTCACCCGATCCTACCACTGAACTTGTTGGGTGGCCCACCCACTCAGAGGTTCTTAACTTGTTGGCTATGGGCATCAGCCGCCAAACCCCTGTTGGAGGCCTCTCGTACCCACCCACTCAGAGGTGTTCCCTTACAACAATCCGATCAATGAACTTGGTGGGTGTCCTACCAACTCAGAGGTTCTCGCAATCTTCCTCAACACCGGCACATAGTGCCGCTTTCCATTCCATCAATACAGCTCGCGCCGAGCATATAACCAAAGGAGTTATACAAAGCTCATCACAAGCGTCCTCACCATCTCCGTAAGGTAACCGATATGTACAAGGAGTCTTCTCCGGTTCGCAGCATCACCAATCCAGGAATCCATATAGATGGGCTTCACACAGCATGCGTATGCGGTACTATACATTTTTGGCTCAAGATGCAGACTCAACCGCTGGAATCACTTACGCTCTTCCATCTTTTGATGGAGGATCCCACAGATATACATGCATAAACAAAGGGTTTCACCTGCCCAAGGAAGAAAGACCGTTACCCTTGACGATCGCTTCGGCTCCATGAAAGAACTAGCCGGAAGGAAAGCACCGCAGCAGCCTTGCCTTTGCAATGCTGAACTCAGCTCTCGATTCGGACCGCTGAAGCTCCACCAGCGGTCGGAAAGCTTCTCCTTCTTCCTTCCTTGCTCTCCTCTCTCTCTCTTCACTTTATAAAGAGAATGGCCAAAATGAGAATGAGATATTCATCTCCATTCTCGGCCTTATAAGATCAGGGATGATCTTGGACCCCAGGATCCAAATATAAGGGAATGAATGGCCTCGATTGCTTTGAAAAGCATCTAAATAGAGCTGACACGGCCTGTGACACGCCCGTGTCACAGGTCGTGTCCCATGAGCGGCTATAGAAACGACTCAATTTGGAACAGAACACGGGCTACGACACGCCCGTGTCACTCCCTGACATGCCCGTATCAACCAGTACGTGGCTGTGTGGATGGCCGTGTCACCTCATCAACACATGGTTGAAACACCCGAGAAGGACACGGCTAAGGCACATGCCCGTGTACTCAGCCGTGTGCTCAACACGCCCCTGTGACACACCCGTATCACAAGCCGTGTAGCACACTCAATGCCACTCCACTCAACGCCACTCAACGCTGCTCTACTCAACGCCGCCAGAGAAGGACACGGCCTGGGACACGCCCGTGTCCAAGGCCGTGTCGCCTCTCGACGAACATCGATCGTGCTGTCTCGAGAACTCAACTCGATACACACACCGCAAAGGACATGCCCGTGTCCCAGGCCGTGTGCACCGGACATGCCCTGGGACACGCCCGTGTACCAGGCCGTGTCACCCAGCCTGAACCCATTTTGGAACTTAGGGTTTTTGGGGTGTTACAATCCTCCCCTCATTATAGAAATTTCGTCCTGAAATTTAGCGCAACGACATGGTAACACAACAATGCAATCGATGCATTATTAACCAAAATGATCCGGGGTCACTCTCCCCATGTTCTCGCACCAACAAAAGTGTTTTCACAAACACACATACATACAATATACAAAGTATAACAAAAGCAATAAAGTGCACCCTCCACTTTATTTCCGCTCATCCGCTTCTCTAAGCAGCTTTTTGACAGCCTCCTGCAACTCAAGGTTAAACACTCGAGGCTGTTGAACTTCATGATGTGAGCTTTGCGGCTCCTGCACTCCGAGATTATACACTCGCGGTTGCACCCGGGATGAAGATGATTCCGCCACAGCCTTACCCTTTTCCTCATAGGAGGCGCCTGTCTTTTGTTGACTCTTTGACGGGCCTTTCCAACAGTAATGGGCGATATGCCCCTGCTTCCCACAAATGAAACAGGTACGCGACTCAACACGTCCTTGACCAAACGTCGCTCCCGAAGCAACATCCGAAGACGTTTGTTCAGCAGGCTTGAACCTCTTCTTATCCCGTTTCCTAAACTCCGACTGTTCGGACTGCGGAACCCTAAACTTCGACTTTTCCACCGCCAAGTTCTTCTTGTCATGTACTCGTTTCAAATCTTTTTCCAGCGCACAAGCTGTATCTACTAAGGCTTGGAAGCCTTGGTTCACTGAACTCGGAAGCACCAATCTCAACTCATCTCGGAGTCCCTCATAGAATCTGTTTGTCTTCTGCACTTCTTCCACAAAATTCGACCCCGCATAACGTCCCAGCCTGGTAAATTCATGCGGGTAGTCATCCACAGTCTTCTCACCCTGCACCAGACGTTGAAATTCGGTCTCCATAGAAATTCTCCGCGATACTGGCAAATATTTTGCACAAAGCAATCTGGAGAATTCGTCTATCGAAATCTTTCCCATGCCTCTGCCTGCCAACTGGTACATCTCGACGTCATCCCACCACAATCTCGCCTCTCCTTCCAGTAGGAAAGTGGCTAACGTCACTCTCTGCCCCTCATAAATCTTGAGCGCTGTCAGGATCCTCTTCAATCTTGATAACCAATCTTCCGCCTGCGTTGGGGAATGCTCCCCGACAAACGTAGGTGGATGAAAATCCATAAACCATTTCAATTGCTCGTTAGTCGCTCGCTCGTCCACTTGAGCTTCCAAACGCTCTTGCCTTGCACCAACCCGAACTGGCTCCACGACAGGCCTTGCCTGCCTCACAGGTTGTGCTTGAATCATGACACATACCGCCTCCGCAACTAGGCGTACAGTTTCCGCAGAAATAGGAGGTGTGGGCACCTCGGCTAGTGCCGCACTCTCATCCGAACGCTAGGGCTCAGACTGCCTAGCACCACTCCTTGTCACCTATATATGAACAAGATATCAATAATCAACCTCCAATCCAAAATGGCAAACATACCAAATACACACGCGCACATTCCTAGTGGACATTCTTGAGTTCAATTATGTTAAAACGGTTCGCACATACCTGCGCTCGCCACCCGACAAAAGAATTCGGCCACGAATTCGAAAGAGGAAAACCGAGAGGCCTCTGATACCAAAATGTAACAACCCAACCCGTTAGACAACATATAATAGAAGGTTCGGCCGGGGCCCCACATTATATGCCACAAACAGACGGCGAGGTTACAGGTTAATACCAAAATACCACGCATCCTAACTCAGGGCATTCTAGTGGAAGTTTACAAGTTGCACGAACTCAATCCATGAATGTCCACTAATATATAAATAACTCATTTATATATAAGACCAGGAATGTTAACAAGCACACCGCTCATGGACTTACGGCCTTACAAGTTTCTCTTTACACATATACGACTTCATACATCGGCGCGCAGGCCGGCCACACATGAAATCCAAAGCTTCAAACGGCCTTCGAGGGTCTAACAGCAACAACAAGGGCTTCAGCCCGCTCAATCCATTTCAGCATCTACAAGGGTAGCACATGCATATACACATCCACCCCATGGGTGACAAACAAAGCAACGGTCAGCATTCAGCTGACCAATTATAACGACCCTATCCCTTACCCGGGGCAGTGGTTCCTTCCCTGCATGTATTCCAATCTCAACACATATATATAATACACATTATCATCACAAAAGCCGGCCTTCGTGCCAGACATTCCGTGCACTCAGGGCACACTTACGGTGTACCAAGCTCCTCATGGTTCCACCACCGGTTCGAGGTGTTTACTTTTTGGTCGGGCATAAGCCTCCAAACTCCTGTTGAAGACCTCATGCACCCATCCACTCAGAGGCACGCACCTCATAACAAACTGTGAGCGTTATCCGTCGACCTACCCGCGTAGTGTAACAAGCCTAGGGAAATCGCCCCGCTGCATTGCTACCAATCGACTGCTCACCAGATCCTATCACTGAACTTGTTGGGTGGCCCACCCACTCAAAGGTTCTTAACTTGTTGGCTATGGGCATCAGCCGCCAAACCCCTGTTGGAGGCCTCTCGTACCCACCCACTCAGATATGTTCGCTTACAACAATCCGATCAATGAACTTGGTGGGTGTCCTACCCACTAAGAGGTTCTCGCAATCTTCCTCAACACCGGCACATAGTGCCGCTTTCCATTCCATCAATACAGCTCGTGTCGAGCATACAACCAAAGGAGCTATACAAAGCTCATCACAAGCGTCCTCACCATCTCCGTAAGGTAACCGATGTATACACAGAGTCTTCTCCGGTTCGCAGCATAACCAATCCATACATCCATCCAAATGGGCTTCACACAGCATGCCTATGTCGTACTACACATTTCCAGCTCTAGATGAAGACTCAACTGCTGGAATCACTTACGCTCTTCCATCTTTTGATGGAGGATTCCACAGATATACATGCATAAACAAAGCTCTTCACCTGCCTAAGGAAGAAAGACCGTTACCCTTGACGATCGCTTCGGCGCCATGAAAGAACTAGCCGGAAGGAAAGCACTGCAGCGACCTTGCCTTCACAACGCTGAACTCGGCTCTCGATTCAGACCGATGAAGCTCCACCGGCAGTCGAAAAGCTTCTCCTTCTTCCTTCCTTGCTCTCCTCTCTCTCTCTCTCTCTCTTCACTTTAGAAAGAGAATGGCCAAAATGAGAATGAGATATTCATCTCCATTCTCGGCCTTATAAGAGCAGGGATGATCTTGGACCACATGATCTAAATTTAAGGGAACGAATGGCCTCGATTGCTTTGAAAAGCATCTAAATAGAGCTGACACGGCTTGTGACACACTCGTGTCACAGGCCGTGTCCCTTAAGCGGCTACAGAACCGACTCAATCTGGAACAGAACACGGGCTACGACACGCCCGTGTCACTCGCTAACATGCCCATGTCAACCAGTACACGGTCGTGTAGATGGTCGTGTTACCTCATCAACACAAGGCTGAAACACCCGAGAAGGACACGGATAAGGCACATGCCCGTGTCCTCGGCCGTGTGCTCAACATGCCCCTGTGACACGCCCGTGTCACAGGCCGTGTACCACACTCAATGCCACTTAATGCCACTCCACTCAACGCAACTCAACGCCACTCCACTCAACGCCGCCCGAGCAGGACATGCCCTGGGACACGCTTGTGTCCTAGGCCGTGTCGCCTCTCAACGAACGTTGCCCGTGCTATCTCGAGAACTTAACTCGACACACACACCGCAAAGGACATGCCTTGGGACACGCCCGTGTCCCAGGCCGTGTGCACCGGACACGCCCTAGGACACGCCCGTGTCCCAGGCCGTGTCACCCAGACTGAACCCTTTTTGGGACTTAGGGTTTTTGGGGTGTTACAAATAATATGAAAGCCGAACGCATCAGGAGGAACTACAGATAGCCCAGTAAAGGATGACTTACCTGAAGAGCTCGGCGCATCAAGGGAAAAGCGAGGTGGAGGCATCTTCAAATCTTTACTGCGACCCGAAGGCTGCATTCGGGGTGAAATAAGGTTGAAGCATGACATTGGGATAATTCTGGCTCCATCCCTTGAAGTCTCGGCGAGCTGAGAAGAGGGGACGCGGACCGGCGAGTCCGGTTTTTGCGAGTTCAGCCCCAGGGTTCCAAAGGACGGGGACGGGTCGCGGTGACGAGCCTCCGAAGCCCCGAACTACAGGTCAGTGGGAAGAATATCAGCCCGTGGAGAGGTGATCCCACCACCCCCATCCCGGTAGTCCTGGTCGGCGTAGAGGTCAATAAAATTCCCCTCCTTACCAGGGGCACGCAAGGTGGAGGAGCCCGTCTCCGGCTCTAGGGCCTTTTTCAAATCTTGGTAAGCGCGTTCGGACGCCTCCGCATCTGGCTTCACCCTCTTGGCCAAATTGGATTAGGCAGGGGCGCTCCGCGGGATGATAAGCAGAATGGAGGTTAAGCTGGCGACGCGGGCGGAGGAGATCTCGCGAGCCTTCGCAAGCCTCTCTTGGAGCTCCTTAGGAAAAGGCATCTCGGCAAGATTCAGGGCGGAGGGGAGTGACAAAGGTCACCTAGGTACACAGGCGCATATTTATAGCCACTGGTGGGCCCCGCCGAAAGATTCCCTGGCTCCTGCCACACTCGCTGAATCCCATGGGGTTGGCTGTTTCTTTCCGAGCTTGTGCCAACCTTGCAAAGAGCGGGGATTGTGTACAACCCCGTATCCGGCGAGTGGGGTTGGCATGAGGCAGACTGGCCAAGTCTAGCCTAAGACCCGGGCGAGCCAGGCCCGTGGCGTCGAGTGAGGCGAGCCAGGCCCGTGGCGTCGAGTGAGGCGAGCTCACTCAACGCCTTCTACCATAGCGCCGAGTAAGGCGAGCTCACTCAATGCCTTCTGTCATGGCGTCGAGTGATGCGAGCTCCCTCAACGCCTTTTGTCTTGGCGTTGAGTGAGGTGAGCTCCCTCAATGTCTTTTGTCTTGGCGTTGAGTGAGGCGAGCTCCCTCAACGCCTTTGGTCTTGGCATTGAGTGAGGCGGGCTCCCTCAACACCTTTTGTCTTGGCGTTGAGTGAGGTGAGCTCCATCAACGCCTTGTCTTGGCGTCGAGTGAGGCGAGTTTGCTCATCGGCTGACTTGTACCCGCCCCAAAGAGCTCGGCAGTAGCTCTGACTCGCCCAGGCGGGGTGGGATGATGTTGAGGGGCGAGCTTGTACTCTCCACAGCCCCGTTCGTCGAGATCTGACCTTTTAGCAAGCTCGCGACATGCGGTCAGGGCAGGCCAAGCCCGTGCCTTGGCGTTGGGTGATGCCCCTTAACTCCAACATTCGGTAAATAGTGGGCGGGTAGGGCCAGCTGGGGTTGTACTCGCCAAAGGCCAAGTAGAAGCTGAGAGTGCTAACCTCGTCAAGCACTCGCCGTCCTTGCGGAGTAGAGATTGTTGGGGGCTACTCGCCCAGTAGTCTGTGATATGTTTTTACCATTTTGCCCCCACTGGCCTGCCCATAGCCGGTTGAAACAGCGGAGACTTGATGTTGGCAGACCCAAGTGGGTTGTACATAGCTATTCAGAACAGCGGAGTTTGGCTGTTGGCAGGCCATCCCAAGGGGTTTTCAGTAATTTCAGACCGGTAGAGGTTAGTTATGTAAGACTCCCTTTTTTTTTTCTTTTTCGACACCGGGGTCTTAGGCCCAGAATCGCCGCCTTGCGGTGATACCTTCTCACCCGGGAAGGTCGTCACTACAAGACGCCGATTCTGCCGGCCAAATCGATTTCTACTGTAGCATAAATATAAAAGCAAGTCCACAGAAATCACATATATAGAAAATAAACTCCACGAAGGGAGTGTCCATAGATAGTACATATAATGAAAATCTCGGGCTTATGCCCGGTACATCAAGTTCTCACTACAAATCACTCATCGCGGAAGCAAACTAATACAACTACTGGTGTTCGGGACTCACAGTCCCTGCTGTCTGGACTCCAGTGCTAGACTGTCCGATCTCCAAGCGTGCCGACCTCCGGTGCTGCCCCTCCATGCTGGGCTCCGTGGTCCCCTAAATGATGTAGTTCGAAAACCGTTAGTCTAAAAGACTAAGTCCTATCGTTCCCCACCCCTTCCCCCATGGCTCCTAAGCACCGAGCGGGGAGAAGGAATGGAAAGGACACGAAGGTGGAGAATGTCAAATTGCAGATGGCAGCGGAACTAAACTAACAGTGTTAAGTGTGACAATAATTATATAAAATCTAAATAAGTAACCTTAACTTATGTGAAAACACATAAGCTAAGGGATCTCTTGTAGGGCTCCTATCGAATAAAAAGTCTCATACCGATTTATACGATAGGGTGTCGGTTTTACTAGCAGGCATAATATATAAATAATACTGAAAGAGAACCTTGACTTATAAGCACGCTCGCACGAACATATAGGCCAAGGGGTCGTTTTGCAAGGCCTAATGTATAGAGCGTCCCATACCGCTTATACATTAGGTGTCAGGTTATATGCAATGGTTATGCTATGAAATGCAAATATGCTATGATGCGAACATGCAAGTGCAACACACCCACTCGACTCTGTGTACACAGACCTTTAGTTCCCCCTTTCGGAGCCGTTACCTCCCAGGATACCTCCGTAGTGGCAGACGGAAGCGGTGGGTTGGGCCTCGCCCACCTCTAAACCAGTAAAGCACTACCGGTCAGACCTATCGTACGCCTCAACGCTTGGTGCACTAAGCGGACGCCTGCGTACTCTTGCCGGCTAGCGCACCGGACTTCTGTTGGCGAAGTGCTAACCACACTTGCCGAGCTAACGATATTGGTGTCGGTGCATCGAACTCCCCAATATCAAAGACCCACCACCTTAAACATTTTATGCACATGCAATAGTTATGAGTCAAACAAACAACCAAGCCGAAGTTCCTTGGACTATCTAGTCCGTCATAATCTACAACCGAGCCGAAGCTCCACGGACTATCCCGTCTGTCATAACCCTCAACCGAGCCAAAGCTCACCGGACAATCCCGTCCGTCATAATCTACAAATGAGCCAATGTTCCCCGGACTATCCCGTCCGTCATAATCAACAACTGAGCCGAAGCTTGCCAGGCTATCATACCCAATACCATAACCACTGGGCTTATTGCCTGAGTAACCCAAACTATCTCCCGGGACACTGGCGTGTGAGAGTGTGAAACCCTAAGTTTACTATTTAATCCTCAATTTACTTTATGCCCACGACTTAGGTTTTACCCATTTCATTCCCATATTATAGTAAACTAAACCTAAGGTGATTTTGACCTTCCACTCTATGGGGAAGACGATCTTTCGTCGATCCCAACACCACCTAACCTTTAGTCAAACTCATTCCTAACTCATCCAACCCTGAGTGATGAACTCATTCCACTAATTTTGACTTATGTGCCTAACTTGTACTCCAGATTATTTCTGAAGATTTACTATATGCAGACCACCAAGGTTTAATGTTATGTAAAATGGGAAGTAAATCAAGTAATCATCCAATACTCCTATAATAATTAATGGAGGTCCATTATGATCTTTATTGCCCAAATCCAGAGTTTTACAATTTTCCTATTTATCTAGGAATTTATCAAATATTCATAGTGGGCAGAGTTTCCAAGATTGAACATGAGGTACCAAATTTGGACAAGATAAAATTCCCTTAGATTTATGTTATACTCAATATAAACATTTAGCCTAATGTCCAAGATCTCTTGATTTTTCAGCAAAATTTAGGTCACTGATTCTATTTTTAAATTATCTCACAATATTTCATTAAAGTAAGTAAATAGGGCAATATTACTCCTAAAATTTCAAGGAAACCTCTAACATGATAAAAAGGGCATATAAATGCTCTGGGACAAATATCATAAGTGATTAAGGAGTGATAAGCTTTAAACAAATCAATAAATAATTTTTTCCAAAAATTGCTAAATGCAGACCACCAAGGTTAAACTTCATGTAAAATGGGAAGTATATCAAATAATCATCCAATACTCCTATAATAATTAATGAAGGTCCATTAAGACCTTTATATCCTAAATCCAGAGTTCCAAAATTTTCCTTACTTATTTAATAATTTATTTAATTATTTTAATGTCTAAAATTTCCAATAATGAATATAAAGTACCATTTTCAGTCAAGATATCATTCTACAAATTTTATATGTTACTCAAAATAAGGATATACATCATCTTCCAAAATATCTAATTCTTTTCAGTAAGGTTTTATCCTTAAATCAATATTTCATTTTAATCCTTGAAAATTCATTTAAGAAATATAAAATACTATATTACTTTCAAAAATTCAGATAAAATTCAAGTATGATTCTAATGGCATGTATATGGTTTGGGCTAAATTTCATAATTTATTTATCAGTAAATGGACTTAATTAAATTATTGCATAATTCCATCATTTAACAAGCTTGTGAAGTAACTACCTCAAATAAGTGTCCAAGAATTTTTATAAAATTTATATAATCTCATACTGATTCAAAACATCCTCTTCCAAAATTTCATGACCTCCCAAGGGTCATAGGGAGCATAGTAATTAATTTACTAAATTAAGGCATTCCTTGTGTTAAAAATGAAGTGCTATAAATACTACTCCAAAATTTCTAAATAAATCACCAAAGCTTCTTAATATCCTTATGACCATCCTACCTAAATTTCATATCATTTTAAGGGGTTTAGCTAACCCATTCCTATCCCACCACATTTGTGCCCTAAACTAGGGTTAGGGTTTTGAGGGTCCTAAACCTTCCAAAATACCCTAATATTTTCACCAGAGGGTTATAGTTACCATAATACCATCCCTATAAAATTTCATAGCCATACAAGGTGTTTTGGCCATATGCCCTTCACAAGGTACAAAAGCCCTTCCTTAGGGTTTGACCTAGGATCTTGGGCCAAACCAACTCCAATGCCCCCAATTTTTCTTTGGAAGGTGTATAATGTCATGCCAAACCAGTGTACCAAATTTGAACCTCTGTCGAGGTGAATTGGACACTATAAGCCAAAATTACATTTTGGACCAAAATGCCCTTCTTAGGGCAAGGTTAGGGTTTGCTTGATTCCCATTCAAATCTCCTCCAAACTTAATGAAATTTTAACCAGAGGTCTATAATAATCTCATATACCTCCCACCAAAATTTGGATGAATTTGGGGTTCATTTGACCTACAAATTAATTTACCCTAGCATAATTAAATTATTTGTAAAACTATAGGAAAATTATTCCAAAAAATTCCCATTTTTGGGAAGAGTCTAGCTATAGGGTAGGGTGACTCCCTGCCAAAATTTCAGCTCATTTGGACCAAGGATGAAGTGTGGGCACTTAGTTTAATTACTGCCTAGTCATTTGTATAGACCCCATCAAAATGAGTGCCCTGGTCAAACCAGTCACCCAAATTGGTTCAAACTAATTTTGCTTGACAGTAGACCCATAGGGCTATATTTTATGTGTTGACCATAATATCTGAAAAAGGCTCTAACTATTTTTAATAATTAAAACCAATAAATACAAAATCTGTGACAAAATGAAATAAATCAAATCCTTTAATCCATAGTTTAATATCATCAACCGCACGAATCTTGGCGCAAGATGGACGGAATCCCGTCATCGTCTTCCTCCCGCTGACGGCCTGGATTCATCCCTCCTGGGCCAACTTCCAGCGGCTGCCGCCGTCGCTCCGGCCACCTCCCCGGTCTGCCACCGCCGCTGACACCTTCGTGGTGGTCGGGGCTATCTCCAGACGGCGGCTAGGCCGCCGGAATGCACTATTCCGGCGATCCCAGCAAGCGGATAAACAGTGGAAAATCCATGGTTTTGAATTTTTGATTGGGCTCAATTGAGCTCCAATCTTGGTTCTACTGATTCCTACGATCTACCCATGAGAGAAGTAATGGAGGAGGACCTGTGGTGGTGGCTGTAGCCGTGCTGATCGCCGGATTGGCATGGTGGTGGCCGGTGGTGGTCGGATTGTTCAAAAATGGAGGAAAGGGCTCGGCTTCTTCAGGAAAAGGGTGGAAAATACTCCTTGGACCTCACTGAAGCTTTTAAAGAGGGAGAGGAGGGAGTTAGGTGGCTGAATTGCCATGTGCCATTTTTGGCCATGGTCAATCTTGGCGTCTAGGTTGGTAGGGGGGTGGATCTTGCTCTAACCAGTCCACAATGGCTGCTGCACTTCCCCTTGTCCTTCTGAAATGAATGGGGAGGTTGGGGAGGGGGAAGGAGGAGCACAAAGTCCTCCTTCCTTCTTCTTTCTTCTCTTTCTCTCTCCTCCATGGGTGACTTTCTCTCTCCTAGTCACCAAGCCTGAATTTTTGGCTCCTACATGTCCCATGGCAGCCCACAAGTCCATTTGGTCACTTAAGTCATGGTTAGCCCAATTGAAATGGGCTTGAGCTTAAGTTAGCCCATTTGGGCTAACTTGACCCAAAGTTAGACTAGGGCACACCTAGGTCAATTTGGTCCTTGAGGTTTCTTTAATGGGTCCTTGGTGACCCATTAGCCTCCCCTAGGGTCAAGGTGGGGTTGGATTGGCCCTTGGAGGTCACTTGGCCCTTAACTAGGGCACTTTGACCATTTTAGGTCAAGAGTTGACTTTGGTCAACCTAGTCTTTATGATTGGTCCTAATGAGTCCTTGGTGACCTATTGGCCTCTCCCTAGGCCTATGAGGGTAGGGGTGGGGTCTATTTGGCTAAGGGACTGCAATTGACCCTTGTGTAGGTCAATTTGACCTATTTAGGGTTAGAGTTGACTTTGGTCAACTTAGCTCCCTTGACTACCCTCCATGGGTCCTTAGTGACCCATTGACCCCTACCTAGGGTTATGGAGGTATGGGTGGGGTATATTTGGCTAATAGACTGCAATGGACCCTTGTGTAGGTCAATTTGACCTAGCTAGGGTTATACTTGACTTTGGTCAACTTAGGTCCTTTGATTGCTCTCCATGGGTCCTTAGTGACCCATTGACCCCCTTCTAGGGTTATAAGGGTATGGGTGGGGTCTTGGAGTCTTGGTGAAGCCCCATGATCATCTTTAACCAAGGTTTAGAAATCTGCTAAGTGCAGACCATAGTGGCCCTATCCACACCACCAGGTCCACTTGACTCTTCCTTGGGCTTCCTAGGGTTTTGTCATGACAAAACCACTCTTAGGGGTCTAGTTGGAAATGGGATGTTACAAGTTATTTGCAGACCGTTTTCAAAAATCTATAAATAGGACTCAAGGGGTACCTCAAAAGGCTTGCTTACTTATCTCCCAGTCTTCTAGCGCTTTCTGAGGTACCTTAGCCCGGCATTTGGATAAGGAGGGGAAGCGCTCAGTGATCTTCTGGGTTTCTGGTAAGGGACCTCCGCGCCGGGCCCTTGGTCTAGTCCTTTGCTCTCTTTCCCTTATTGTTTTTCTTACATGAGCGAAGTAGGTACGCGACCACCCCTACCCCAAGGGTGAACTCCACAAGAGACCGATTTTCAGTTTCAACAGCTGGTGCACTACTCTCAGAAGAGTGCTAGGGTTGAGACTGTCCCACACCACTCCTAGTCACCTATAATCGTGAAACACACAATTAAGAGACTATTAACTGCAAACAATAATCATAGGAACACACAAATTTCTCAAACATATGTATTTTTCATTCCTAAGTGGACATTCATAAGTTATTTGATATTTTATTGGTAACATGCATATGTGTTCACTACCCCTGAAAAGAATTCAGCCACAAATTCGAAAGAGAAGATATCGACACGAGAAGCTGATACCAAATTGTAACACCCCTCCCATCATGAAGAATATAATAGAAGGCTCGGCCGGGGCCCCACGCCATATTCCATGAATAGACGAAAGTGGTACTAAATGAAATATCAAACATCTTCATAGCCTAACATAGAGTTATATACTAGCAGAAGCAAAGAAGTAAACATAACCCACAACATGGAATACCTGCTATATTTATATAAATGAAATGAGTGTATACACAGCGTTTGGCCTTAAGTCCTTACATGATTACATAAAAAGGTGATTTCCATACATCAGTACGCAGGCTGGCAACACATAAAAGCAATAAACGAGCACTTCGGCCTTCGAGAGCCAACACAACAAAAGGGCTTCATCCCACTATTTCCGCTTGGTTTGTCGTACCTGCACAAGTCCAGTCCACAAAGATGCAGCAAAACAAAACAACGGTCAGCCTTAGATGACCATAATTATAATGACCCCACCCCATTCTCGGGGTGGTGGTACTCCTTCCGTGTAAATAAGCAGTATACCAATTTATATAATTGCACATTCATCATAGACGTTGGAACGCACGACCACGTGTCCTATGCCTCATGGCACATTATCGATGTATTGAAATTCAAGTCCCACTATCGTCCTAAGTATCAACCACTTAGACGGTCATTGAGCTTTTACTGGCATAGCCACCATGCCTCACAGACTAAAAGAGAGTCGTTACCCTCGAAGCATATTTTAAAGCTAAGAAGTTGCTCTCTATCTAGATAGAAACACTCGCAGCGCTTTCCTCTCCATGAATCTAGCTTCAGCTCGCTATTCTGACCTTGTAAGCTCCTCCAAAAGCTTCTCTTATGACTGTACTAGCTTCTTCTTCCTCCTCTTCCCTTTCTTTTCTCAAGTTTAAGAGAGAGGGAGAGAGTGAACGTAAAAATGAGAAGAATTTTCTCATCAGCCACCTTATCAATCTCATACCTAATCTCAGACATAGGATGCCCAAGCCAAAAAAAAATGAACATCCCGTGATATCGCCGGGTGGTATCATCCGGTGATAGCTTAGGATGTAGCGCTGGCCCTATCTAGCATCGCTTTGCCGCTTAACGGCCACTTCCCAGCCAACTGACATGTGTCACCTACTACGTGGCATGCTATCATCATGCGATAGCAAAACGACTACACAGATCTATCGACTGCATCAGTGTCGACTACCTCGACTGCATCGATGTTGATTGCATCGATTGCATCGGTGTCGACTGCATTGACTGCATTGGTGTCAACTGCATCGCTATCGCGAGCGGTAGCAGAATGACTTCAGTATTCTGTTGACTGCATCAAATTCATCATTTTCGACTTTATCAACTGCATCGATTGCATCGACGTGACCACTATCGTTAGGCGATATCGTTATCTACAGCGATATATCCAAAAGAAAACTTTGTTGTTTTTCAACTTATGGGAAATTTAGAGTGTTACACGTGCACTTATGCTTGACTTAGGAGAGATTTATGATCATCATCTACCAATGTTTTGTGAGAACACGATAGCTATATATATTTCGAACAATTCAATGTTTCATGAGAGGACAAAACATATTGCAGCTAATTGTCATTTTATTAGAGAAGAGATATTGAAGAATCAAATCTACACTTCATTGTTATCTTTGATAAAGAGCTAGCCGATGTTTTTACCAAACCAGTGTCCTCTTTTTCGGACGTCTGTAATAAGCTGGACATGATTAACATATATGCTCCAGCTTTAGAGAGAGTGTTAGAACATGTGGAGTCCGGACAGGTTTGGCGAATAGGACTGGCGGACAGACAGGACTGGCGGACTGTCAGTTTGGTTTGGCGATCTACCTGTCTTGTAGATCTGGTTGTTACCTCTTGGGTAGTGCTCTAGTTCTGGTGGTCTGGCGAACTCGTTTGGCGGTCTTGCAGTTGTCCTTTGTAACTGCACCGGAGTACCGCAGTG
Source organism: Platanthera zijinensis (assembly GCA_039513925.1). NCBI lineage: Eukaryota > Viridiplantae > Streptophyta > Magnoliopsida > Asparagales > Orchidaceae > Platanthera > Platanthera zijinensis. Next base: position 109,889,566 of record CM077080.1, read on the forward strand.
CAGTCTGGCGGTCAGCAAGAGTTAACCACAATACGGTCTGGTGATCAAAGTTAGTGGCGGTGCGGTCTGGTGACTATCAAGGTCTTACTGCTGTTATGTTAGAGCCGGGGCCGGCGGTCAGCTGAGGTTAGTCACAGTTGCAGTCTAGCGGTTAGTACCTGCCTAGTCACCCCAGATGGCCCTATGTGTTTACCGCAACTGGGTCTTTTGGTGATCAGTAAAGGCTTGACCTCAGTTGATGTTTGGTGGTTCAAAAGTGCTATCGCAGTTGCGGTATAGAGGTTAGCTTCAGTCTAACCGCAGTTGTTCCCCCAGGAGTTGTCCTCTGCATCCAAACAGATAGAGACTAGAGCAACCCAATTGATATCATCTCAAGATCTGTGTAATCGCGTGGCTAGCTAACTGCACAGCCCATGCGGTCTGTTTTTTATCTATCTGATTAGTCGAATATGACATACGCTATTTATTCTCTCTTTTATTTCCTCTCTCTTCTCCTCCCTTTTCTATTATTTTCTTATATTATTTATCTTTTACAGCAATAAAAAAATCCTTTTATTTAGATTTTGTTCATAATGATGCTAATAACAACGGCCTAAAAAAAATCAGATTAACAATTATTATATTCCCAGATTCACCAAAGACAAGGATAAATGAATGCTTGACTGTCGTTAAATTTATTTTTTGTTATTTTAAACTTTGAATAATTTCCACACACACACCGCACGACATTTTATAACTCAATTATTTGTTGTTTTGAATTGGACTGCGAACAAAATATTTCCAAATAATCTTCACAAATTTTAAAATATAATATCTAATAACTATATTTAACTTATCAGTTTATACTGTACCTTTTGCTTCGACAATTTTGTGTTCCCCGCTTAGGCAATTCTGGATTCAATGAATCCCACGTCAGAATTCAAACGCAGCCTCTACGCCACGCCGAGGAACGAGCCGCGAGCACCGGTTCACATTGATCGACCTGACCCGTACGGCCCTATCTGTTACTAGAGCACCGTTAACAGCCACGTGTCTTTTGGATACACACGTGGGCGCAGTGTAGCAGTTCCCACCTGGGCTGGAAGACCAAGATGTACACGAAAGTATAACTTCAGCATCCTACGGCTCTGATTTGATGATTCACACCGTCAATGAGATGAGAGGGCCTGCGGGAGAGATTCAGATCAAATAGAATAATAATAATAATTCAAAAAGGATCTCGAACGCAGTTGGGCCGTTGGTGTCTATTTGGTGACCATCGCCCGCCATTAATGCCCCTTTCGTTATTGCTTTCGCGCTCCAGGTTCAGGAAGGGGGAGTCATCACTAAAAATCTGGTCGAGCCGCTGAGAATTTTGTATAAGCTCGAATCGAGGATCTCCTTCCTTGCATTTTTTTCTTTTCTCACGCCTTAAGCTACTCTTCGTCTGAAAACCCTAGGTGCTTTTCGTGGAATTTTACTGAGACAAGGGGATTTTATGAGAAAACATAATTGAAATTTTACGGATATTAATATGGGAGTCTGCTGGAGTACCAAAGGCAAGGCTGTGAATCCAGTCTTCAGCGCCACATCCTCAGGTGGGTAACTCGTATGTTTCGCATGTGTTTTAGAAAATGGATATTATGTTTTTCTTTCGTTGTTTAAACCTGATGGTTTGATCTACTTCTGGCATTTGATTTTGTGTGTGTGTGGGGGGGGGGGGGGGGGGCGGTAGATTCTCTGTTTGTAACCTCATACTTAATTAGTATGCTTCAATACAAGAACCACATGGTTTTTGGGATCAATGTCTGATTTATTTATGTTGTTCTGATTCGTCTTTCAGGTGCTGATTCGAAGAGTAGAAGTAAGGGTTTTGGTGGGATAAGTCGAGGAACCAGCCATACTTCTTTAGCCTCTTTATCTCTGACACCTCGTAGTGAGGGAGAGATCCTGCAGTCAGCCAATGTTAAAAGTTTCACTTTTAACGAGCTCCGATGCGCGACCAGAAATTTCCGGCCCGACAGTGTTTTGGGAGAGGGTGGGTTCGGTTCTGTTTTTAAGGGCTGGATTGATGAACATTCCCTCTCGCCTACAAAAGCAGGGACTGGAATGGTTATTGCTGTAAAGAGGCTCAACCAAGAAGGTTTTCAGGGCCATAGAGAATGGCTGGTAAGAAATATGTAACTGTGAGTGTTTGTCATCATGATTTTCATGGGAAGAGCCGTTTAATAGTCAATATTACGTTTTGCTCCCTTTGGAGCGGCGCAGTGGGTCGTGAATGCGATGGTTATGAACCGTCGTTCGTGAGACCCCGAGCTCACCTATTTAACTTCTACATCCCCTTTTATGTTCAAAATTAGTTTTCTATTCTTGTTGACAGTCATAATCATTGTCTTGCCAAACATCAATTTATGATGGTGGTTTTTTTTCCAAACTCACTGGAGCAAAAATGCAGCGCCAAAGAGAGCCAAAACGCAATGCTCTCATTTGTTATTATTTCTTGATTGCACCTGATACAAAAATGCATTTGTTTTGTTGAAATTTGCAGGCAGAAGTCAATTATCTCGGCCAGCTTCATCACCCAAACCTTGTAAAGCTGATTGGGTACTGTCTGGAGGATGATCACCGCCTTCTGGTTTACGAATTTTTACCCAGAGGATCCCTTGAGAACCATCTCTTTAGAAGTAAGAACTCTATATGATTGTCACTCTTTATATTTTATCTCGGATTTCCTAATGGATGAATGATTTTTTGCTTGGTGGACATGATTAAGAATGTTCCACACTAGTGTTCTTAGGTTAATAAGGAAGAAACTTCTGCTAAAATAGACGATCAATCATTACTAATTTAGATAAATGTTGGAGCAGGAGGATCATGCTTTCAACCACTTTCCTGGAATCTTCGAATGTCAGTGGCACTCGGGGCTGCTAGAGGACTGGCATTTCTTCATGACGCCGAAACAAGTGTCATTTATCGTGATTTTAAGACTTCCAATATACTTCTTGATACAGTATGTGAAGTCCTTTGCCAAATCGTACCTTTCACTTGATGATATAATTTTTCTCATTCTCTAAAACAATCTTATTCACCCAAACAGAATTACAAGGCCAAGCTTTCTGACTTTGGGCTGGCAAAAGATGGACCTACCGGTGATAAGAGTCATGTGTCTACTAGAATCATGGGTACATATGGATATGCAGCTCCTGAATACCTTGCCACTGGTAGGATTTTACCATGCTTTCGTCTAAAATTTTTTGCTGCCTTCCCATTATTAACTCTCCAATGCTTACTTTAAAGGCCTATTTGGAGCAAAAATATTGACATTTGTTTTCATGTGGCTAAAATGTATAAGAAGAGGATATTGATTTCATATGGCTCACATTCTTTAGTCGCTTGCTATTAGTAAATCAATTTTAGTCATTGATATAATTTCAGTTGTAGGTTTGTCCTTCTGTGTTCCTTTTTGTTTTTTTTTTTCATTTCATGGACCTCTGTCATCTATGGCTACAAAAACATGATATTGTTTTCAGCTGTTCTAGATGGAGTACTACTACTATATGGACGGGCTGATCTAATCGGCCCCTTAAAGCTGGACACCAATGAGGCAATGACCCATTCAAATTTCATTTCTCCTTTCTTACAGGTGTTTTCCCAAGTAATTCATGAATAAATAGATTAAAAAAAAATTCTAGAAGTTTTGAAGAATGATTCACGCAAATACAATTAAAAGCTAATATAGTTCGAAATAATAGTGAATGGATGAAATTGTGATGAAGCTAAAAACATAAAATGAGCTGCTGCTGATGAAGACTGATCCAACTTTAACTTCACTTTACTAGGTCACTTGACTGCCAAGAGCGATGTATATAGCTTTGGCGTCGTCCTTCTGGAATTGTTGTCTGGCAGACGCTCATTGGACAAGAACCGGCCATCTGGCGAGCACAATCTCGTTGAATGGGCGAGGCCTTATCTTATGAGTAAGCGAAAGATCTTCCGTGTCTTGGACAGCAGGCTTGAAGGGCAGTACTCACTCGTCGGAGCACAGAAAACAGCTTCCCTTGCATTGCAGTGCCTGTCAGCTGAAGGTAGGCTCCGTCCGACTATGAAGGAAGTGGTGTCTGCGCTCCAGCAGGTTCAGCCCATTAAGGATGCTGAGAGGACAACACATGTTAAGCATGCCCAAAGTTTCAGTCATGTACCCGAGTTGATTCAGAGGAGAAGCATAGAAGGTGGAAGTTTGAAGGAGACATATCCTAGACCCTCTATTTCCATGCTCAACTAGAAGTTAATGCATGGTTACCGAATCTTTATTATTATTATTATTTAAGGAGAGTATTTGGCGCTGTGGAGATCTTCTATCTGTCTGCTGCCTACATTACAGTTGCATTTTGTATATTTTGTGATATCACATGTTCTTGTTTGGACATTATAGTTGCATTTTGCCTACATTAATGTTGGTTGAATGTGCTTTAAGTTTTCTTCTCTGAGAAACTATTGAGATGATGTATACAGAGTGTCAGCCTCACAAAGTGTACTTTATTATTGGCAATTTTATCTTGGTTGAGTAATGTTTAGAAGTAGGTAAGTTCCATGTGATTATATATATTACTTTTTCTCATTTTTTTTGAAATGATTGTAATTATTACTGTTCCGATATTTAGGAAATCCTATTGTCATATATTATTTTGTATGGATTATCATAAACTTCCGGTCATCTAGTTCTCATAATTGTGCATTTTCTGTACACGGAATACTCTATTTTCAAGGATTTTCAAAATCTCTCTTATTTTTACCCGATATGGTATATACGTAGGCTAAGCCCAGGGGCCTATCTTTACCGATTAAAAATAAATGAGAGTATACTCTGACATTAGAGAATTTATATAGCATTCTGCATTCAATAAATATCTTAAGCCTGTCCTACATTTCGTTTGGTTTTAGGTAGGGTGTATTTGAGGGATGTTGCCAATAAAACTTGAGTGAAGTATTAAATTGATGCCACTATATGTTTGAGAGAGTATTTGTTCAAAAAGTGGGTTCACACATTAGTCGAAGAGTAATTTTAAAAGGCTCGAGGAGAAGAACATGAGACCAATTTGTAAAAGTGTAGGAGCAGGGACATGATTGATGAGAGAGGTATTAATTTTGAATGTATGATCAATTAGATAAAGGCTACGTTTGGCACGGCGGTGGAGGCTTACACATGTTGAGTTAGTTATATAGTTAGACCCATGTGCCCTCCCTGTTTTGTCTATAAAAAGCATGTCATTTAGCGTTCTGTTTTCAAGAAAGTTGAAATAAGAATTAGAACTTTTATCTCTCCCGCTCCGGTCGATATTCACTGTAGTGGATGCTTGTTTTCTTGCCGCATGCACAGCATGAATCAAGTCTCAACGTGGCATGAGAGCTTTTTGAAATGATCTGATCTTTTTTGTTTCTTAATGGTGGTTCCTTTCTTCAAATCCAAGACAAAGAGCGACGGAATCCCTGGTCTCTCAACCAATGTCTACCCCCAGCGCATTTTCATTTACAGAGCTCCGATTCTCTAGAGTGATACTTGTTAATCAAGTTTTATTGGGTACCTCTAATTACATTCCTTAGAAACATTCAATGGAGATCGTTTTATCTTCCAAGAAAAAGCTCGTCTTCGTCAATGATTCGCTCCCAAAACCTAATGTTGATGATCCCAATTTCACCTAATGGAACCAGGTAAATAACCTGGTAATATCTTGGTTACTCAAATCCGTAACAAAAGATATCGGACAATCGATCATTCATGCCACAAAACTACAATCATGTGGTTCAATCTGGCTCGCCGCTTCACCGACGGTACCAGTTCTTGGATCTATGGCCTTCGTCAAGTCAATTCTTCTTGTAATCAAGATATCTTGGCAATTGAAGCATATTATATTAAACTCAAGGAGCTCTAGGATGAACTTGATGTGATCACTCTTATACCGCCTTGTACAGATCATACTGGCTGTTTTGTCATGAAAGCTTGGCAAAATCAACCCTATGAACAAAAAATTATGCAGTTCTTAATGGGTTTAAATTATTGTCTTCAAACCAGTTAGAGGACAAATTCTCTTGATGAAAGCTCTTCCGTCTCTTAAAGATGCATATTCAAAGATACAACAGAAAGAAAGACAAATTTTAACCACCTTTCACCAACCAATTGTAGACACTACTTCCGTTTTCCCAATTGGACAGAACCCTAACCCCAAAAGTAATTGGAATCAAAATACTCGATCTCTAATGTTGGTGCAAAATTTGTCACCTAATCCTTCCACACGCAAATCACTTCTTGGGGGATCGATTGGAGAGAACTCAGACCGCAACCACCCAGTTACTGTACTCTAAGAGGGCGCTGCGGACAAATGAGGAAAAGAGAAGGGGGGATGTCGTTAGCAGTGGCGAACACCAGACTGGACCCGCTGCGGCAAATGCCTCTCTTGTCGGGCCTCTCTTTATTATCTTCAAAAATGTTACAAGATGTGGTGCGGCCATCCGGGGGGTATGCGCGCGCACAATGGCTAAAAGGTGAAAAGACAATCATGACCACACCTACAACGTGGCAAGTTCTGGGGTAAGTCCACGTGTCCCCTCAAAGCACCCCTGGTCCATGTTTTATGCTAGATAATAGGCTACGTGAATGGTTCACGAACCAACGGCCATTTAATACCTTATTAATCATGACATTAAATGCACAGCCGCTCGAGGTACATGAAGAGTCGGGCGGCGGAGATGAAAAGAAGAGCCCGCACGAAACCATGCGGCACGTCTTGAGCTGGATCAAAAAAGGAGAAGTCCGCGCATACTTGGCCGCAGTGTCCGCATGTACTTCAGACTGGAGCTTTTAGATTGTATCTTGAAAAGACACCTGAAGCTCTCCTGCTGACTGCCCGCACAAAACTATCACGCAACTAAGGGGGTGTCCGCGAGTACTCCGGAGTATCTTCCCGAGATCTCGGCGAACACTGAGAACAACCTCTTGGGAAGTAATCTCTGCTTCCTCCGGATGCTCTCCTTCGTCGTCGTGGGCTTTGAGTTATCATTATCCCCACACTTTTTGAAAGATAAGGGTCGTTACTCACCTAAAGGGGAGGGGGTGAATAAGTGTTCGACTTATTTTAATTTTTCTTGTAGTTTTTTTTCTGAGCACGGTATTTTAGTCAACCAGAACAAAATGTCACAACACACACAGATTTATAGTAGTTCTCCAAATATGGGTACATCTAGGGCTGATATCGAGTCGAGTTCGAGCGATTTTGGCTCGGCTCGAAATCGAAATTTTTGACTCGAACTCAGCTCGAAATCGAAATTGATTTCGAGTCGAGTCGGCTCGACTCGAAATGGCTCGATTCCGAGTCAGCTCTAAATCGAATCGAGTCGGCTCTAAATCGAATCGAGATGGCTCAAAATCGAATAGAGTCGGCTCGAAATCGAATCAAGTCGGCTCGAAATTTAGCATTTTTTTGTTTTATTCCTAGTTTGCTCAAAATAAAATTGGGCAACCTATAAATTTTGCAAATGAAACACTTAAAGCCTTCATTCTTTTTATTTAGGTTTAAATTTTGCTATTTTTAATCTTAAAATAAGAATATATTAATAAATACATAATTTTTTTAATTAATTCGAGTTGATTCAAATCATATTTCGAGCGATTCAGGGCTGGCTCGAAATCAAATCAAATTCATATTCGAGTCAAATTGAATTGACTCAAATTGAGTCGAATCAATTTTAACCGATTCCGATTCGGCTCAATTTTCGAACGATTTTCGAGCGATTTTCGAGTTTCGAATAATATGCTCAGCGTACATCCACTTTCCCCCATCACCTATCTAACAGAGAGCTAGCATAGGGCATACTCCTCCAAACTTCTCTCAGATGCTCAAATCTTACAACTCAAGAACACAAGTCACCTACCTTAGACCTTCAACACAGGTCCTATCACTCAGATCTTTGATCACAAGATCCTACCACTCAGGCTAAACAAGCCCCCCTACAACTCAGGCTCAACACAAGCCCTACAACTCAGGTCAAATAAGCCCTACAACTTCAATCTTAAAGATCCTACAATTGAGAGGTGTTTTTAAGATTTTGACTCAATCAAATAAGGATGGAGTCTTCAATAAGTAGCATTGTGCAGGCTTCCTTCTTCCCTTGATCAACACTTGAATAATTTGGCTTGAAGAATGTTGAATGATTGATCAGGTACACGTAGACAGAAGGAAAGATTCTTCAGAAAAATGTTGCCAACACTACAGGAAAACAAGGTTTTAGTGATAAAAAATTCATGATGAAATAATTTTCGTCACAAAAAATATATTTTTATGACAAAATTAAAGGGTTTTCACTAAAAAACGAGTTTCATTTTATTAGTGACTAAAGTAAATATTTGATCACTAAAAATTATTTTTAATGATCAAAATAATATTACATCACTAAAAGTTATTTTTTAGTAACAAAAATAAATATCATCACGAAAATGTAATTGACACAAATTAAAAAATAATTTTATTAATATTTGTAAATACTTTATACAAAAAAAAATATCAAACAAAAATTTATATTCTCAAACCCAAAATTATATTCCTCCCTCTCCCTAATTAATTTTCAATTTACCATCATCAAGTCAATTTCCCCCTCTCCATGAATAATTTCGCTCCATTAATTTAGAATCTAGTATTTTGCATCCTATTTCACTCTGCTAGATTAGGGCACAACTCATAACCTTCTCCACACCGCCCTTGACGAGCCCTCTGTGATCTCTATCTCTCGGCGAGCCCCTTCAACTCCCTCGTTGACCTCCGCTCGATCCAACGCCTCCGCTCGATCTGACGTTGCTGGACCTCTCGACGAAGACGGCGACCTTGGCTCGATCAAAAGGGTACTTCCGATCCGCTTCTTTGGTTTTTGCTTGGTTTAGGAAGATGTCCATTATTTGATGATTTGTGGTTACATAGTTGAAATAACACCTTTCAGGAATATTTTTGTTGTTGAAAAAACAGTCCATTTCAATGTGTTTTATCAATTATGTAAACTAAACCCAAGATCTAAGGCAATATATATAGCTACCATATTATTGCACATCAACTCATTTGTATATTTTGATATATCTCAATGCTTTCATTTATTGCTTGAACATATTAGTTTAATTACATGTTAAAACTGATTAATATTTTGTCTCGCTAAAGCATGCTTTTTATTACTCTTTCATAATGTCATGTCTCAACAATGCCCAATATCATGTAATATATGTCAAATCTAAATGGAAACTGATTAATTTGTGTAAGAAAATTATTTTATCTTAACATACATCATATTTTTATATAGATAAAAAATCATTTTTTTAAGATTTCATTAGGGTGTTCGTTTGCACGGAATTAGAATTCGATATTGGAATTTAATATTGATGAATATTATGAAATTAAATATTTCTGACTAATTCCAATTCCAACGTTCGCCTACTAAAAAATATTGTTGAATATTGTGTAATTTATCAATTCTTTTGTTTGTTTTTTGAATGAAAATCAATAAAAGAATTGAAAAATATTGTGAAAAAACTAATATAAACAAATGTGTTATGACCGTGAATTTTTCGTTGGGAGCGATTTTTTTGCCGAAAAACGCACCCGAGCGAATAATCCCGCGCATGCAAAACAAATCGCGTCGGGGCGGAAAAATCGTGTCCGCGCGAAAAAAACGCGATTGGGTGAAAAATTTCACGATCCAGCGAAAAAAACGCGTCCGGACAAAAAAAATCGTGTCCGGTCGAAAAAATCGTGCTTTGGAGAAAAAATCGTGGCAGAGTGAAAAAATCGCGGCAGGGTGAAAAAATCACGGTATGACGAAAAAATGCGCTCTGGCGAAAAAAATCACGCCCGAGCGAAAAAAATCCGGCTTTGGCAAAAAATCGCGTCCGGGCGGAAAAACGCGTCCGATCGAAAAAAAACGCGGTCAGGCGAAAAAAGCGTGGCCGGGCAAAAATTCATGGCAGGGCGAAAAATTCACACTCGTGGGAAAATATCACGCTAGGGCGAAAAAAGCGCGGTCGGGCGAAAAAATTGCGCCCGGTCGAAAAAATCGCGGCCGGACAAAAAAATCGTGCCCGGGCAAAAAAATTGCGGCCGGGCGAAAATAGGGCGGTCGGGTGAAAAATTAGCGTCCAGAAAAAAAATCACGCACGAGCGAAAAATCGCGCCCGGACAAAGAAATCGCGTCCGGGCGAAAAAATCGCGTCCATGTAAAAAAACAAGCGTTATGGCGAAATACGCCGCACTGACGAAAAATGTGCGCCACAGCGAAAAACGTGCGGCCGTGCGACAACACGCGCTCCCGGGCAAAAATCGTGCGCTTAGCTTTAAAATATGTCTCGACCGGAATTGTCAAATTCTTATATAGATTGAAAAGAATTGTCTTTAATTCAAAATAAATTTCACGTAATTCATTAAAATTAAAATTTCAACATCAAGCGTGCAAAAGAACAACAGAATTGGAATTAGACATTCAATTCCAATTTCATGAGCTCAATTTTGTGAAACGAACGGACCCTTTTATAGTGTCTTACGGGGCTTCAACACATCAATCTCTTTCAACAATCCAGTCATAAATGCCATAAGAAAAACAATTTTTGATAGCTTCATTTTTGTAACATTAGATGAGCTATATGAAAAAAATATTCTTAGTTCATATAATTTGTTAAACTCATAATATTGAGACAATATTCTACTTTATGTTTTACTTCAAAATACTGCCCGAGGAATGACCAAAATAAACTTTGGGCACTAAAAATTATTTTTTAGTAATCAAATAAAATTTGGTCAGTAAGCAATTCTGTTTAGTGACGAAAATATTTAGGGTCACAAAGAGGATTCAAAATTTATACTTAAACATTCTAATTCATTCACAATTTATAATTAAGGTTTCGTTTGGTTATGCGTTTCGCCGCCTCCGTTTGGAGCAAATGTGACCGGACGGCGGGTAAACAAACTGTCACCGGCGGCGTTTGCTCTGTTTGCACCGCAGCAAGGAGGAAACGGCTCCGATCCGCTCCATTTCGACTCCCACTTCCTCCCTCCTGTTCCAAAGTGGCGTTTCGACCCACCGGATGCACCCGCCACCACCGAACTAAATATAGCCTAAATCATAAACAAAAATTTAATAACCAAAAATAAATCCCGCTCTTATTTCATCTCCCCCCTAACCTCCCAGTCCCAGCCCTAATAAGCGTGATTCATCTTTTCTCTCCTCTCGACGAGCCCATCCCTCTCGTCGACATGCCCATCCTTCGACCTCCATGACGACAAGCGCTCTCCAACGCCCTCCACGATGGAGAGAGCTCTCCCTTTCGACAACATTCTATGCATGATCTAATGACACCAGACCTCTTGACGACGACCTCCGTCAATCAAAGGGGTAAATACATTTCTGCTTTCGTTTCTACGATTTCTACTTGGATTTTTTTCGATTTTTGTTTGTGTTGTTGATTTGATTTTTTGCTTGTGTTGACCGACTTCTAATCTCCTCCATCCATCAGCGATTAGGACTGTACAACCCCATATTCGCTGGGGAGGACCAGGAAGACTAAGACTTTAGTGGTCAGGGTTGGACTAGTCCCGGGTTAGCCCTAGGACGGACCGGCAGAGTTCTCGCCCTTAAGGTGCTCCCGCCTACTGATAGGCGAGATCGTTCGCGCCAGGGCTCGGGTCTTCAGGTCAGCTTTAGGCTTCGGGACAGGAGAGCTCCCGCCCAGAAGGAACTCTCCCTGGAGGCGGGCGAGAAGGCGTTGGGTGAGCTTCACTCACTCAACGCCGCGTTCGGCAGCAGAGGGTGTTGTGAAAGAAAAGGGATAGATACTACTCTAGAGGGGGGGGGGTGAATAGAGTAATCAAAAATTACACTAGCAAAGTTGACTGTCTACTCAACTCCCTTGGAGTTAATTGCGGAATGAAGGTTATAGATATTTAAGAAGTAACCCTAAAGCCTAACACAAGTGTTGTGCACGAAAAGGAATCCTAAACAGCAACTAACAAACCTAGTTATAACTAATCACATCCAACAGCACCAGTAATAAATCAAACAACCAGACGACACAAGAAAATTTATAGTGGTTCCCCAAACAACTTGGGTACGTCCACTCTTCTACCAACAAGGTAGGAATCCACTCAGGTTTTTGATCAGGTGCTCTGCCACCAACAAGATCTGCTTCAGGTAGATCCAGAAACCCTTTAGACTTTTGATCAGGTGTCTAAAAACCAACACAGGTTTTTGATCAGGTGCCCTGCCACCAAGGTATACTTTTGAAGGAAGTAATAACCCTTTACAGGAGGGGGAAAGGAGGTTAAAATGTCTTCTCTATTTTAAATAGAATTAGAGAAGCTCAAGAACTTGCACTGAGCTAGAAGGCTCTAAAGAGTCAAGGCTCCCCCTGGCTAAAAGAATGTCTAGGTGAAGTCTTGCTTCAGTGTAGAAAACACTTCATAAAATCTGAAGGAAAAAGCTACAAGAAGATAATAAATATGAATTGAAAATTCTTCTTCAGGCAGCTATCTTCTTCTTCTTCTTCAAAAAAAAAAACTCCGAGTGAAGATCTTCCTAGAGGCAGGAGAACTCAGGTTGAAGAAGAGTGAAGAGCTTAAACTTCTTCTCAGTTGGATGTGAACGAGCAGAGAGCAGTTGTAAACTGTAAGTAGTAAGCTTGAATGCTGCTGTTAGCTTTTGAACTCCTTTTCCTGAATGAACTGGTTTTTGGCTATGAACTAGTTTATTTCTTTCTCCAAAGAATTCTTTATATAGCAGCATCAGCAACGGCTCTAATTTGAGTTTGAATCTTGTCTTCTACTGAAATCTACAAGCTGGGCTGCAAATAGCATAAAACAGGAACAAAAACTGTAGACAAATATCCTATAAGAGGATAAAGCTTTCTAAGAAGCTGCAAGTAACTCTGATAAAATAATACTAGAGAAAGTCACATCAGAAGAGACTCTTTACGGCCAAAGAAGACTTTTTGAGTCTAACGGCTATAAAGGACAGTCTGGCAGATAAAGCAGAAAACATATTTCAACTAATAAGACAAACAACTTTGTCAAAAAAAGATTAGCTCATGCATAAGGAATGGAGCAGATATTGCATGAAAATAATATCATAAATTAATTCAAATAATCTTTTATAAACTATGCCAAAATAAATATGAAATAGATCACATCATAGAAGATGACAGAATTACTCAAGACATACAGCAAAACGTCGAACGACCCTCGGAGATCGTCGACCGAAGCACAGAGATCATCGACCTATCAGACAGATAGTCGAACGATACAGATAGTCGAACTATCAAAGAAGATAATCGAACTACCTCAGCAGATAGTCGACCTATCAGAACAGATAGTCGAGCTATCAGATAGTCGATCTATCAGGACAGATAGTCGAACTACCAAAGCAAAACAGATAGTCGACCTATCAAACAGATAGTCGAACTATCAAAGAAAACAGATAGTCGACCTATCAACAGATAGTCGAACTATCAAAGAAAACAGATAGTCGACCTATCAACAGATAATCGAACTATCAAAGAAAATAGATAGTCGACCTATCAATAGATAGTCGAACTATCAAAGAAAACAGATAGTCGACCTATCAACAGATAGTCGAACTATCAGATAGTTGAACTATCCAAGCAGATAGTTGAACTATCAAGAAGAGGAGATAGTCGACCTATCAACAGATAGTCGAACTATCAGATAGTTGAACTATCCAAGCAGATAGTTGAACTATCAAGAAGAGCAGATAGTCTACCTATCAACAGATAGTCGAACTATCAGATAGTTGAACTATCCAAGCAGATAGTTGAACTATCAAGAAGAGCAGATAGTCGACCTATCAATAGATAGTCGAACTATCAAAGACAACAGATAGTCGACCTATCAAGCAGTTAGTCGAGCTATCAGGAAGACGATCGTCGAACAGCTGATCGACGATAGTCGAGCGACGTTCGACCATAGTCGAACCAGAAATTACTTAGCCAGATTTTCATCTGGACAGACAATTCTACACAACTAGAGAATCTATCCTATCAACAAACCTTTGACCATAGATAAATCTTGGGTCAAGAGACTAAAAGAGAAGACTGAACTCAAATCAAAACTAGGGTACCAACAATCTCCCCCTATTGGAGTTAAGTCTCTCAACAACTAAAACACACAAAACTAATTACTGAAAAGTAAAATAAATAAAGTGCATGAAGGGAAATGGCTAAGCAGATATCATCAATCAATCAGATAAGCAAATAACTGTCAATCAATGAAATTTTAAGATGCTTCAGAATTAGGTTTAGGTTCAGAAGAACTAGGAATAAAAGTAATCTTTCTAGAAGGATCTAGAGCTTCTTTCCTTGACAACTTCAGGTCTTGTTCTCCAATGATTTTCGTTTCTGACGCTCTTGGGACAACAGCTTGAGGATGCTTTTCCATGTATTTTGAAGGATCAAATACCTCAGGTCTAATCTGGAATTTATCGAGCTTCTTCATTCTGAATTTTGACGTAGTGGTTAATCCTGCAGTGTCTTTGCCTTCAGCTTTAGCTTTCTTAATTTGGGCTGAACCAACAAGTTCAAGAAAATGAGCCATCCTGAAATTAGGATCAAGCTCTGGGCTTTCATACACATTTTCAGAGGTTATATCAACAGTTTTCACAGCTTTAAACTTAATAGACATATCTAGCAGACTTTCAGCTGGTTCTTTATCCTGAATAACTAGATAAGAAGGAGGAGCAAACTCAGCAAATATCTTGCTAGATTTTTCAGAGAAAATAATTCGCTTACCTTTTGAAACAGCCTTCACAGCATGATCTGGCTTTGGAGAGGTTGAGCTCTTGAGTTCTTTGGGAGGAGGAGGAGAAAAAGTTGGTCTTTGATACACCACCTCCTTTACTTGTTCCTTAACATCAGCATCAAGTCTTTGATAGCCAGATTGAGTTTTACCTTGATATTCTTGAGAACTTTTCCTTTGTGATGACTGAGATGGGTTGAACCTGTCAGACTGAGCAGCAGGATTTGCAGATAGGTTTCCAGAGGCTCCTGCACTGGGAGGTGGAGGAGGAGGACCTGTAGGAGTCCATCTTGGGACAGGACTGTCATACCTCTTTGACTTCTTCCTTTGCTTCTGCTGATTCTTAGGAAATGTCATCCAGTGCTGGAATTCTTTAGATTTTGAATCAATGCCTTTCAGGATATAGTAGGGAACATCATGGTCGGGATTTGGAGGAGGAGGAGCCACAGCTTTCCTTTTCTTTTTAGCAGATCTCTTTCTTTTAGACTCATCAGATTCATCAGAATCAATTTCATCCTCAGAATTTGAAGAAATAGGAATATCATACAGATCAATTACCTCTTGCACAGCTCTTTCCTTCTCTTTTAGGGCAGCTTTTTCTAATTCTTCTTTCATGGCATCCTGTGCCAGAAGGGTATCTAAATCCAAACCCGGAGAGTCATCCCAGACGGTAGACTTTTCAATTTGAACATCTGAAGCCTTTTCTTGTTGATCAGAAACTGTCATGGGGACCAGTTCTACATGCACTGCTAGCTGAGCTGGCTGAGCAGCCTCAGAAACTTGAACAACTGGTTCTGGTTGAACTTCTGGAGCTGGTTGGTGATCAAGCTCTTGAACATCTAATACTTCTTCTATATTATCTGTAGTATTATGAACAAAAATTTGCTAAATGACATCGAATCATCCCTTCTAGGTATTCCCATACTAGCATATCAGTTATCAAGTCTAAAAAGTGAGTAAAAGGGATACCTTCAGAATTGTCCTTTGAGTGTCCTAACTCCCATAATTCATCTAGGAAGGAAGTGATAACTCCTTCTAGGTATAGGGCGACCAGGGGAGTGGAACATTATTATAGTCAAACTTTGACAATGAATTCAGACTTCATTACAGCATCATAAATTTCTTTTTCAGACAATGGAGGAGGAGCTGATTCTTCTATCTCTTTCTCTGCAACTGCAGGAGGATCTACTGGAGAGGAGGCCAAGGGCAGCTCAGAGGCATCTTCATAAAGCATCTCCCCCTGCCTGATTTCAGTAGATACTGAAACCAGGCCCCTAGATGAAGAGGGCTCAGCAGGTTTTGATAGAGCTTGGATGGCAGCAGTCAAAGAAGAGATGGAGGAAGCAAGGGGAGCAATTGCCTCTTTAATCATGATTTTGATTGAGGGGGTAATTAACTCCAGAATGCTAGAAATGAATGCTGGAGTGATTTCAAATGAAGATGATGGGGGAATCTCGAAGATGGATGATCAGCAAGAATGGTGTATTCTTGATGATTTGGAGAGTGAACTGGAGATGGAGAGTGATGGGTGGAAGCAGGATGATCAATATGATCTGAAGAATGAATTGGAGAATGAGGAGGAGTAGAAATCTTAGAGACCAACAAATCAAAACTAGGATGAGATATCCTAGCAAGATGAGAGGGTAGAGGAGATGCAGGAGGTGATGCATGGAGAATTGTAGATGAATCAGGAAGATGAGAGGCAGAAGCTCGTACTTCAATTGAAGTTGATGGAACTTCAACTGAAGTAGACGGTAATGCAGATGAAGAAGATGGAAGGGAGAGATTTGCTGAGCCAGCTTCTTGTAGGAGAGGAGTGACTGAGGCAGTCCTGGTGCTCTCAGATGCAGCTGGAGCAACCCCTGCAGGAGCGGGCTTCAGAAAAGTCCTTTTCCACTTGGCGAACAAGGTTGAGTCCATCTTCTTGCTGGCATTGATGGAAGTAGCAGCTGAAACTAACAAATGGGGATATTTTTCCTTCAGAAAAATCCCAACCACCCTACCTAGGGTGACTTCTTTCTTGCTATTTTTTTCCTGATCAAATCAAACAGAACTCCTGCCCAATTAATTTGCTTCTTATTCACAATTGCACACATTAGGGCAAACTGTTGCCTTGTAATATTATCATGGGCAGAGTGCTTTCCCAGTAGCACTTTTCCGACGAGTTCAGCAAGGAACTTAATCTTAAACGGAAAATTCACCTTAAGTAGCTTAGAGGGAATGCCTTCGGCATATCCTAGCTCTGTCAGCATTCCCCCAAACTCTGGGGTATCTTGCTCGTAATTTTCTTCCCCATTTATCAATCCAAAAATTTCTGTTAAAATGACGGGAGTCAAAGTTACCTCTTCTCCGCCAATTATTCCGGTCATAGAATCATCATTTGAAGACGAAGTAAATGCCCATTCTTTAATCTCGGGAATGTTTATCTTTATCCTAGAGGACATGAGCTTTTCCAAACCTTGATCTTTGCATTGGGTGAGAATTTCCACAATTCCAGATTCGCAGCAACTGAAAGAATCGAAATCCACACTGAAGCCTGCATCGAACTTCACCACTGTCAGGAGAGCTAGAGCTATCGCCATTGAAGGGGATAGAGAAGACGAGGGAGACGGCGAAGGCGAAACGACAGAAATCGCGAGACAAAGAGCAAGCAGGAAGACGGAATGCGAGAAGACGCTCTCCGTCGACGATAAAAACAACGATCTCTTAACCTAGGTCGACCATCGGCTTTATATTAAAATAACGATCGTCGATCTATTTAAAAGATACTGGAGACGATGGTCGAACGGTCGTTCGACGATCGTTTCTAAAGCAGAGTAGTCGATCCATCATTCGACTATTTCTGTCTTCACAAAAAACAAGCTGTCGTCAACCATAGATCGACGATAGGCTCGACCTGTTCGACTATCTTCGAACGCCGGTCGACGATCTTCAAGCAGATAAGCTATCATCAACCATAGGTCGACGATAGGCTTGATCCGATCGACTATCTTCGAACGTCGTTCGACGATCTTCAAACAAGTTTCAACAAGTCAGACGTCACACTTAGTCTCTTCCATTAATCATGCCTAGTTGAACCAAAAAGAACAGATGCTTCTGTTCATCTAAGGGCTTGGTGAATATATCACCTCTCTGAAGGTCAGTGGATATGAACTCAAGGCTGATCTTGTTCTTTTCCACACAATCTCTCAGGAAATGGTGCCGGATCTCAATGTGTTTCATTCTAGAGTGGTGCACAGGATTTTGTGCAATAGAGATAGCGCTGGTACTATCACACATGATTTTTGTGTTCTTGTGTGTGTACCCATAATACAAAAGCTGGTTTTGTATCCACAGGATCTGTGAACAACAACTAGCAGCTGCTATATATTCAGCCTCTGCAGTTGAAGTTGAGATAGAAGCCTGCTTCTTACAGAACCAAGAGACCAATCTCTCTCCCAAGAA
The DNA here is from genome assembly GCA_039513925.1 of Platanthera zijinensis. Lineage (NCBI taxonomy): Eukaryota > Viridiplantae > Streptophyta > Magnoliopsida > Asparagales > Orchidaceae > Platanthera > Platanthera zijinensis. Next base: position 109,907,817 of record CM077080.1, read on the forward strand.
CTGACAAGTTCCTGAGGTACTTTTCCTGTCAACTCTACAGCCAGCATAATCAGAATCAGAGTATCCAATTAATTCAAATTCTGATTCAGCTGGGTACCAAAGTCCTAGATTTGGACATCCCTTCAGGTATCTCAAGATTCTCTTGAGAAGAATCAGATGAGATTCCTTGGGGTTGACCTGGAATCTAGCACAAAGGCATGTAGCAAACATTATATCTGGCCTACTTGCAGTTAAATACAATAGGGAACCAACAATGGCCCTATAATTCTTTTGATCAACAGGCTTTCCCTGATCATCAGAATCTATAACTACATTAGTAGCCATAGGTGTATGCATTGCTGAAGCATCAGCCATCCCAAACTTCTTTACCAATTCCTTGGCATATTTGGATTGGGAGATGAAGATGCCATCATCATCTTGCTTTACTTGGAGACCAAGAAAGTAAGACAGCTCACCCATATTACTCATCTCAAACTTAGAATGCATCAAGTTAGAGAACTTTTAGCACAGTTTGGGATCAGTGGAACCAAAAATAATGTCATCCACATACACTTGAACTAACAGGATTGTGTCCTTGTGGTGCTTGACGAAAAGAGTTCTATCAACTACTCCCCTAACAAAGTTGTGCTTCAAGTGAAAATTTCTCAATGTGTTTCGTTCTAGAGTGGTGCACAGGATTTTGTGCAATAGAGATAGCACTGAGCTAGAAGGCTCTAAAGAGTCAAGGCTCCCCCTGGCTAAAAGAATGTCCAGGTGAAGTCTTGCTTCAGTGCAGAAAACACTTCAGAAAATCTGAAGGAAAAAGCTACAAGAAGATAATAAATATGAATTGAAAATTCTTCTTCAGGCAGCTATCTTCTTCTTCTTCTTTAAAAAAAAACTCTGAGTGAAGATCTTCCTGGAGGCAGGAGAACTCAGGTTGAAGAAGAGTGAAGAGCTAAAACTTCTTCTCAGTTGGATGTGAACGAGCTGAGAGCAGTTGTAAACTGTAAGTAGTAAGCTTGAATGCTGCTGTTAGCTTTTGAACTCATTTTCCTTAATGAACTGGTTTTTGGCTATGAACTAGTTTATTTCTTTCTCCAAAGAATTCTTTATATAGCAGCAGCAGCAACGACTCTAATTTGAGTTTGAATCTTGTCTTCTACTGAAATCTGCAAGCTGGGCTGCAAATAGCATAAAGTAGGAACAAAAACTACAGACTGATATCCTATAAGAGGATAAAGCTTTCTAAGAAGCTGCAAGTAACTCTGATAAAATAATACTAGAGAAAGTCACATCAGAAGAGACTCTTTATGGGCAAAGAAGACTTTTTGAGTCTAACGGCTATAAAGGACAGTCTGGCAGATAAAGCAGAAAACATATTTCAACTAATAAGACAAACAACTTTGTTAAAAAAAGATTAGCTCATGCATAAGGAATGGAGCAGATATTGCATGGAAATAATATCATAAATTTATTCAAATAATCTTTTATAAACTATGCCAAAATAAATATGAAATAGATCACATCATAGAAGATGACAGAATTACTCAAGACATACAGCAAAACGTCGAACGACCCTCGGAGATCGTCGACCGAAGCACAGAGATCGTCGACCTATCAGACAGATTGTCGAACAATACAGATAGTCGAACTATCAAAGAAGATAGTCGAACTACCTCAGCAGATAGTCGACCTATCAGAACAGATAGTCGAGCTATCCGATAGTCGATCTATCAGGACAGATAGTCGAACTACCAAAGCAAAACAGATAGTCGACCTATCAAACAGATAGTCGAACTATCAAAGAAAACAGATAGTCGACCTATCAACAGATAGTCGAACTATCAAAGAAAACAGATAGTCGACCTATCAACAGATAGTCGAACTATCAAAGAAAATAGATAGTCGACCTATCAACAGATAGTCGAACTATCAAAGAAAACAGATAGTCGACCTATCAACAGATAGTCGAACTATCAGATAGTTGAACTATCCAAGCAGATAGTTGAACTATCAAGAAGAGGAGATAGTCGACCAATCAACAGATAGTCGAACTATCAGATAGTTGAACTATCCAAGCAGATAGTTGAACTATCAAGAAGAGCAGATAGTCGACCTATCAACAGATAGTCGAACTATCAGATAGTTGAACTATCCAAGCAGATAGTTGAACTATCATGAAGAGCAGATAGTCGACCTATCAATAGATAGTCGAACTATCAAAGACAACAGATAGTCGACCTATCAAGCAGATAATCGAGCTATCAGGAAGACGATCATCGAACAGCTGATCGACGATAGTCGAGCGACGTTCGACCATAGTCAAACCAGAAATTACTTAGCCAGATTTTCATCTGGACAGGCAATTCTACACAACTAGAGAATCTATCCTATCAACTAACCTTTGACCATAGATAAATCTTGGGTCAAGAGACTAAAAGAGAAGACTGAACTCAAATCAAAACTAGGGTACCAACACGTTGAGTAAGCTCTACTCGCTCAACGCCGTGATTAGCAGTGAAGGTGTAGAGTGAGCAGCGCCGCGTCCAACGGCAATGACGTCAAGACCACCGAGAGCGAGAACCCTCTGGGCGGGAGATCTCGCCAAGGTGAGCCCAGCTAAGGCTCAGCGAGAGCCTTCTCGCCCGGGGTTCTCGCCAAGCAGGTCCATGTGGTGGGGCCTGGCGCCCAGGGAAAAGGATTATTTTATTATTATTTCATTATCCTCGGGTTCAATTACCTATATGCCCCTGGGATGACAGCGGGATTTGGCTATTGGCAGACCCATCAGGGGTATTTCAGTATTTTCAGGTCAGGAGAAGACTATAAAAAGACCCATAGGGGCTCTTTGGAAAGCAGGCTTTTCATTATTCTCTAACTCCAGTGCTTTTTGAAGAGCTCCCAGTCCAGCTATTGATTTCGGAGGGGAAGCTCTCAGAGATCTTCCTGGTGTGAGGTGGGACCTCCCAGCTGAGGCTTTGGGTCAGTCTTAGGACCTTAGCTGCTAGTCAGGGGTCGAGATTTGAGAGAAGTAGGCGTCGGCTGCACTTTGGTTTGTGAACATTCGTTGAGGTCAATTTTGGATTCAATAGTTCTGGTGCGGTGAGCGTGGAAGCAGTCGGTGCAAGAAAATCTTGAGTTGAGTCCCATGGCAGGAGGTGAAGGTGAAGGATCTGACGCAGGAGGATCCCCCACCCGGAGAGAAGAGGCGACAAGGAAGATGTTAGAGGATTTCAGGCGAGAGGTCATGCAGACGATCAGCTTGGCCTTCTCGGCAAGGAATGAGTGGGAGACGCCGCAGGTTCCTGTGGAGGTGGTTTCGCTGTTAGGCGAGAACGCTCCAGGGCAGCGCCCCGGGAAGGAAGTCCCGGTGGAGGCAGGTGAGAGGGATGTGGCTGCGCGGGAGCTTTTCCCAGGCCAGCGTCCCGGAAAGGAGGTTCTGGTGGATCTGGGCGAGAGGGAGGCGATAGTGCGGGATCTCTTCCCCAGGCACGGTCTCGCGGATCGGTCCAGCCAGCTAAGGTCGCGGGACGGGCCCTCTTGCCAGGCAGGGGGAGAGACCCCTTTTAGTGAGCTCATCGTCTCGGCTCCAGTGCCGGAGGGGTTCAGGGAGCCGGATATGACCTACTACATCAGGAAGGATGACCCGGTCCAGCACGTGCAATGGTTTGAGGATGTGGTGTTGATAAGGCAGATGTCAGATGCCTTCAAGTGTATTCTTTTTGCCATCACTCTGAAAGAGAAGGCCAGGGACTGGTTCCACCAGTTGCCGGCGAGCTCGATCTACAGTTTTGAGGATCTGCGCAGTGGTTTTTTGTTGAGGTTCTCGACTTCAAAGAAGCGGAAGAAGGAGGCTGAGTGTCTGTTTGCAGTGAGGCAGAAGCCGGAGGAGACGTTGGGTCATTATGTTGACCGGTTCCAAGAGGAGATTCTCCTGGTCCAGGAGGTCCCGGGGTATGCACTGATGCTTGCCTTCACCCTGGGGCTGAGGCCGGGGTTTTTTAGCATGGAGTTGAAGAGAGTGCCCCCTCTCTCTTTTGAGGAGCTCATGGAGAGGGCGACAAAGGAGATAAACTTCGAGAGGGCAAACCCTGCGTTTGCGAGGAAGCTGGCCAGGTTGGCGGAGGATGATGTGAAGGAGCCGGCAGCAGGGAGGCAGAGGGAAGTGAGAGAGCAGAGGGAGCAGAGGGAAACAAGGGAAGATAGGAGGAGAGAAGAACCCCGAGGGCAGGGGCAGCAGCATGGGGGGGCCAGGGAGTTGAACAACCGATTGGGTTGGAGGCCTCAGGAAGGTCGCCCCCAGGGCCAATGGGGTTTTCAAGGAATAGACAACTTCCGAGAGCCGAGAAGACTCGAGCAGGGAGGATGGAGGCAGGGACCGAGGGGTCACTTCCCACCACCGCAGGAGGCCATGGAGGTGGGAAGAGGAAGAGGAAGAAGAATTCGAGGAGTAGGGAGAAGAGGAGGAGGAGAAGGAAGAGGCGGTAGGGTGGCGTTGCCCTATTGTGACTTCCACCAGGAGGAAGGTCACGCAACGGCCACCTGCCCAGAGTTTCTGGAGATGAGGGAGGCCAGAGGAGCCGGAAGGCAAGATTCGCCTGCAAGGATCATCGAGGTGCAGCACGGAGAGGCTGAGGATAGATGTGAAGATAGGGTCGATGTGGGGACCCGAGGGGGGATCAGAGTGATCCATGGGGGAGTAGGGATCGAGGCAACCCGCAAGGGGAGCCTTCAAACCATGTTCCGAAGAGGGGTCGCCTCTACCTCCCTAGCTCCCCCCTAGAAGAAAAAATCACCTTCTCATCCGCGGATATGCCAGACTACGAAGACCCGTTCTGCGACGCACTAGTAATCCAGACAGCGGTGGAGAACTTCACAGTCTCCCGGATACTGGTGGATAACGGGAGCTCCGTGAACGTGATCTTCAAGAAGGCCTTCGATGAGATGAAGGTGGAAGGAAAAAGGGTCCTGGCTTCCGATGGACCGCTTTTTGGTTTTTCTGGAGAGAGGAAGGAGGTAGAAGGGGGAGTGGGCCTGCATGTGAAGCTTGGGGGCGTCTCACGGAACTGTACGTTCGTGATCGTAGACACCCTAAGTAGCTACAACGCCATCTTTGGGCGTCCTCTCATCAGCGCCTTTCGCTGTGTCCCCTCCTCATTTCATCAATGCCTCAAGTTCAACAATGGAGGAGTGCATGTTAGGATCAGGGGGGATCCGAAGGTGGCGAGGCAGTGCTATGTGACGACGGTAAACACCGTGTCGTGGATGGCTGAGGCGGAGGAGCTGGAGAAAGAGATGGCTTGGCAGGAAGGAAGTATAGAAGTGGAGGAGGCGAGCCCGCAGGAGGCGGAGGACTTGATGATGGAGGAGGTAGTAGAGGTAGAAGAGATGAGCCTGGGAGAGGCAAGGGAAGGAGAGCAGAGGCAAGGAGAAGGCCTGGTGGAAGCGATGGGGGTTGATGAGGTCGGAGGAGAAGAGGTTGAGTAGGAGGAAGCAAGGGCAGGATGGGAGCAGTCGAGGCTGGAGCCGGCCGAGGAAGTGGTGGAGATGGAGGTACTCACCAGAGCGGGGCAAGTACAGAAGGTGCGGGTCAGCGGAGGATTAAGCCTCGAGGACCAGGGGCGGATGCTAGCCTGCATCCAGAGCAACATCGACATCTTCGCTTGGAGCGCGGCAGACATCGCCTGAACCTGGACCCGAGGACTCGCCCCATGCGCCAGAAGATGAGGGCCATCGCCACCAAGCTGGAGGAGCCCATCCGAGAGGAGGTCAGGAAGCTTCTGGAGGCAGGCTTCATCTCGGAGATCCAGTATCCAGGCTGGATCTCCAATGTGGTAATGGTAAAGAAAGGGGGAGGAAAGTGGCGTATGTGTATCGATTTTTCCCTGTTAAATAAATCATGCCCTAAGGATTGCTACCCCCTGCCTCGAATCGATGCGCTGGTTGATTCAGCCATTGGTTTTTCTGTTATGAGTTTTTTGGATGCTTTTTCAGGTTACCACCAGATCCGGATGCACCCTCCTGATGTCAAGGATGTCTCCTTTATCACGAGAGAGGGATGCTTCAGCTATAAGATGATGCCCTTTGCATTGAAAAATGCAGGGGCAACATACCAACACATGATGGATCGAGTCTTTCGAGACCAAAGGGGGAAGAATCTAGAGGTCTACGTCGATGACCTGCTAGTCAAAAGCGAATGCGTGGATTCCCATTTGCGGGACTTGGAAGAGACGTTTGCCACCCTGCGAAGGTTCAAGATGAGGTTGAACCCCTTGAAGTGTGTCTTCGGGGCCAGTCGCGGGAAGTTTCTCGGACACCTCTTGACTCCGGCAGTGGTAGAACCTAATCCGGACAAGGTAAAGGCTATATTGGACTTGGAGTCACCTCGCAACGCCAAGGAGGTCCAGCGCTTGACGGGAAAGTTGGCCGGGCTAAGCAGGTTCCTCTCTCGGTCCGGGGATAGGTGCTCTTCTTTCTTCAAAGTGCTCCGCGATAATCAGGTGTTCGAATGGACGGTCCAATGTGAAGAGGCCTTCCAGGGGCTGACGAAGCAACTCTCCCAGGCCCCGCTGCTCCAAAGCCCCAAGGAAGGGGAAGACCTGGCCTTGTATCTCGGGGTGGGGGTGGAAGCTGTGAGCTCCGTCTTGGTTAGGGAAGAAGGGAAGAAGCAGCTACCCGTCTATTATGTAAGCCGAATCCTGAAAAAGGCGGAGCTCCGCTACCCCATCCTGGAGAAGCTGGCTTATGCCTTGGTCGTTTCGGCAAGGAAGCTTCGTCCATACTTTCAAGCGCACTCGATTAGGGTGGTCACCGACCACCCTCTTCGCAAGATCTTCGAGGGGGTAGAGCACTCGGGAAGGCTGGCAAAGTGGTCTATCGAACTAAGCGAGTTCGACATCTCGTTCGTCCCGAGACTCTCCATCAAAGCTCAGGCCATGACGGACTTCTTGGCAGACTATATCACTGAAGCTGAGAATAAGGAGCCGAAGCCCCATGAAGCATGGAAGATGATGGTCGATGGGGCCTCGGGAAGGCACTCCCTGGGAGGGGGTGTAGTGTTGGTAAGTCCTCAAGGGGTTACCATAGAACAGGCGGTAGCTTTCCACTTCCCTGTTACCAATAATCAGGCGGAGTATGAGGCTGTGATAGCCGGCCTTCTATTGGCAAGGGAGTTGGAGATCCAGGAAGTGGAGACCTTCACTGACTCGATGGTGGTAGCGTCGTAGATCAGAGAGGAGTTTGAGGCTCGGGAGCCTACCCTCGTGAAGTATCTATCCAAGGTAAGGGCAATCATCGGAGGGTTCCGTTCCTTCTCTATTCAACACGTTCCCAGGGAGGAAAGCGCAGCAGCTGATCGGTTGGCGAAGTTTGGGCCTCGGGGAGGAGGAACCTTAACTGAACTTTTCCGACCAGCGATTGAAGAGGGGGAGTTGATGGAGGTGGGTCGGCGATCCTCATGGGTGGACCCATTGGTGACCTTCCTTACCACAGGCGAGCTGTCAGAGGGGGTTAAGGAGGCGAAAAGCTTTAGGCGAAAGGCAGCCCACTACCTGATGTTGGAAGGGGGCTTGCACCGGAAGATGTTATCGGGGCTCCTCGCGAGATGTGTGACCGAGGAGGAGGTCCCGAGAATCCTGGAAGAGGTGCATTTGGGAGAGTGCGGCAGTCACTCGGGAGGAAGAACGTTGGAGGCAAGGGTGATAAGACAAGGATACTTCTGGCAGACCTTGAGGAAGGATACAGTCGAGTTTGCAAAGAGATGTCTGAAATGTCAAGTACACGCCCCCCTCCAGCTCTTACCCGCACAAAGGCTTCGAAGTATCATGGCCCCATGGCCCTTCGCCATTTGGGGAATGGATCTAGTTGGACCCTTTCCTCCAGCCAGCGGGCAGAGGAGGTTCCTCCTAGTCATGATCGACTACTTCTCAAAGTGGCTGGAAATCAAAGCTCTAGCCAAGGTTACCTCCAAGGTCATCAGGAACTTCGTTTGGGGGGAAATCATATGCAGGCATGGGCTACCCCAAGCGATAGTGACGGATAACGGTCCTCAGTTTGCCAGTGAAGAGTTCATCAGCTTCTGCGCCCAACTGGGGATTGACCTCAGGTTTGCCTCTGTCCATCACCCCCGGAGCAACGGCCAGGTGGAAGCGGCGAACAAGATCATCGTGAACTTGCTCAAGAATAAGGTGGAGAACCTGAAGAGCAATTGGGTGGAGCAACTCCCTTCCGTCCTGTGGGCCTTGCAAACAACTCTGAACACGGCCACAGGGGAGACCCCTTTCAAGCTCTCTCATGAGTGTGAGGCGGTCCTCCCAGTGGAATTCGAGGTTCGGTCTCCATGGGTCGCAACCGCGTGTGAAGGAAGCGAAGCTTGGAGGTTGGAGAACGAGGAGGAATTGTGCCTCTCGTTGGATATGGTGGAAGAGCTACGGGATGTTGCTGTCATCAAACAAGAAGAGATAAAAAGGCGAATGGCCAGGTACTTCGATAAATACATTAGGGTCAAGCAATTCGCCAAGGGGGACCTAGTGCTAAAAAAGGTCGACGCAGCAGGAAGGTCGGCCCCTGTGGGCATGCTCAACCCCAGCTGGGAAGGGCCTTACATAGTAGAGAAGGCTCTAGATAATGGGGGTTACTACCTCTAGGATGTGGAGGGAAGGACCTTAAGCCACACCTGGAACGGTGATGACTTAAAACGTTTCTACCCTTAAAGGGAGAGAAGGATTGTGATATGGTGAATAAATATTATCATTTCAAAGTAGTCTTTTCAGAATGTTGACTCTCTAAAAAATGCTATCATAAGAATAGGTCTTTTCTACCCTAAAATGCTTTTGCTTTAACCGACTATGTCTCCTCATCTTGATGATAGAATAGGCCTGGTTGAAGGAATCTTCATCAACACCCCGAGCTCGGCTCGGCCCCAGATAGACCCGCTACGCAGGCTCTCATCTAGCTGGCAGGTCCGAAGGCTCGCCTGTGGGGGATAGGTTTGGCTTGATCTTCATCAACACCCCGAGCTCGGCTTGGCCCCAGGTAGACCCGCTGCGCATGTTCTCATCTAGCTGGCAGGTCCGAAGGCTCGCCTGTGGGGGAGAGGTTTGGCTTGATCTTCATCAACACCCCGAGCTCGTCTCGGCCCTAGGTAGACCCGCTACGCAGGCTCTCATCTAGATGGCAGGTCCGAAGGCTCGCCTGTGGGGGAGAGGTTTGGCTTGATCTTCATCAACACCCCGAGCTCGGCTCGGCCCCAGGTAGACCCGCTGCGCAGGCTCTCATCTAGCTGGCAGGTCCGAAGGCTCGCCTATGGGGGAGAGGTTTGGCTTGATCTTCATCAACACCCCGAGCTCGGCTCGGCCCCAGGTAGACCCGCTACGCAGGCTCTCATCTAGCTGGCAGGTCCGAAGGCTCGCCTGTGGGGGAGAGGTTTGGCTTGATCTTCATCAACACCCCGAGCTCTGATCGGCCCCAGGTAGACCCGCTGCGCAGGCTCTCATCTAGCTGGCAGGTCCAAAGGCTCGCCTGTGGGGGAGAGGTTTGGCTTGATCTTCATCAACACCCCGAGCTCGGCTCGGCCCCAGGTAGACCCGCTGCGCAGGCTCTCATCTAGCTGGCAGGTCCGAAGGCTCTCCTGTGGGGGAGAGGTTTGGCTTGATCTTCATCAACACCCCGAGCTCGGCTCGGCCCCAGGTAGACCCGTTGCGCAGGCTCTCATCTAGCTGGCAGGTCCGAAGGCTCGCCTGTGGGGGAGAGGTTTGGCTTGATCTTCATCAACACCCCGAGCTCGGCTCGGCCCCAGGTAGACCCGCTGCGCAGGCTCTCATCTAGCTGGCAGGTCTGAAGGCTCGCTTGTGGGGGAGAGGTTTGGCTTGATCTTCATCAACACCTGGAGCTCGGCTCGGCCCCAGGTAGACCCGCTGCGCAGGCTCTCATCTAGCTGGCAGGTCCGAAGGCTCGCCTGTGGGAGAGAGGTTTGGCTTGATCTTCATCAACACCCCGAGCTCGGCTCGGCCCCAGGTAGACCCGCTGCGTAAGCTCTCATCTAGCTGGCAGGTCCGAAGGCTCGCCTGTGGGGGAGAGGTTTGGCTTGATCTTCATCAACACCCCGAGCTTGGCTTGGCCCCAGGTAGACCCGCTGCGCAGGCTCTCATCTAGCTGGCAGGTCCGAAGGCTCGCCTGTGTGGGAGAGATTTGGTTTTATCTTCATCGACACCCCGAGCTCGGCTCGGCCCCAGGCAGACTCGCTGCGCAGGCTCTCATCCAGCTGGTAGGTCCGAAGGCTCGCCTGTGGGGGATAGGTTGAGTCTTTGGCTTGTGGTCCTTGGTTCTTGATTTATGGTTACTCAGTGTTACAACAAGCCCGACTCAGCCTCCGGTAGACCCGCTGCGCAAGCTCCCATCAAGCCGGCAGGCCCGAAGGCTTGCCAGTGGAGCATAGATCCAGTTTGTGGGAAGGTATCTTGTCATGACCCTGGCCTAGATCAGAGACAAAGCCCTAAAGGTCTCGGCCAGTAGAGGTCTCGACCAGTTAGGGTCTCGGCCAATAGGGGTCTCGGCCAAGAGGTCTCGGCTGGGGGGATGTCGTTGAAGAAGGCCCCCGGCAGACCTGGGCAGGACGACCTAATCGATGGCGCAAGGCTCCCGCCTAATCAATCTCTAAGGAAGGTGACCCTAAGGAGACTAAGGGTCTCGGCGGAAGCTCGCGCGGAAGCCACTTGGCCGACTAACCTATTCGTTCAAGCAAACACCGGCAGTGAAAAATGAAACATTGCATTGTATTTAATAGTTACAGGGGTTTGGAGCTTCTCGCTCATTACAAAAGAGTATCAAAAAAAAGAAAAGGCACTTCAAGGGGATGTGCTGTAATCCCTGCTGGTGCTCTCGCCCGAATCCTCGCCAGAGTCCTCGCCCGAGCTCGCCCCAGACGTCTCGCCGGCAGCGGTAGAAGACTTCGGGATATCCGAAGGAGGAGAGTCGGGCACGCCTGGAGGCTTTGGGACTGAATCGAATAGCCAGGGGAGGAGTTGGCGAGTGTCGATGGTTACGCCGTCCTCCCGAAGTAGCTTCGCGTCTCGCAGCGTCTCGACCGTCAGCCTGGCGGTAGCCTGAGCGTTCGCCTGCAGCGGCTTGTCGATGTCGTACACCGAGAAGTGACGACTCTTTAGTCTTTCATCAAGCGTCGGAGGCGGGGCTTTCGCCGCTTCCGCACACCGGAGTTGGTCCCTCAGCAGGACGTTCTCGCAGCGCACGTCAGCCAACTCCGCGCGGAGCGCCATGGCTTGGGCGGAATCCTGTGGAGAAGAGATCAGCTCAGCAAATACTGCGCAAACATGACTTCGAGAAGCGAGAGCAAGGGTCCAGGAAGATCCCGCTTACCTCAGCTGCGGGGCGTAGGGACAACGCCTGATGAGCATTCGCCAACTCCTGCCGAGCACTCGCGAGCTCTGTCTCCGAAGAGCGTGCTCTGGCCACCGCCTCTTCCCTCGCCTTGTACATGTCGGCGAAGTTCTTGTCGATGCTGATGCTTCGACGCGCGCACATGTGCGCAAGCTCGAACCCGCGCAGCAGGGCCCGGTTAGAGTCGAAAGCCAGGAGCCGGGTAGGCATCTGGTCGAAGACACTGGCACCCTCTCGGCTATAGAGGCCATAGCCTAGCGAGAAGGCCTCGCCAGTAACCTCATCTCACTCCGTCCAGCTGGGGAGGAGCGTTGAAACCGCAATCCTGTTGGATTCGGGATCCCATTGGAGCAGAGGCTTCCCCTCTGCGTCGACGTGCTTCACACCGAAGCCATAATTTTTGTGCCCTTTCGGCACTTCCTTGGGCGGGGTCCGGGCAGAGGTCTCGACAACGACTCCCTCTCCTCCAGTAACGTCTGCGGCTGGAGGGTTCTCGGCAGTAGCCTCGATACGTCTCCTGGCGGCAGCACCCGTCTCGCTGGCCATCTAGAGTAGCCCTTCAAAGGACTTACCCGAGGCGGGATGTCGGGCAGGCGAGACGGCCAAGCCCTTGCACTTATCCGCAGCGGATGGCTTTGGCCTCTTCAGCGGTCGCGGGGCGGGATCGGTGCCTTTTCGCTTCTTAGCTTCGGGCGGCAAAGGCCGAGCGGGCTCTTCCCGGCAGGTGCGAGCGCTGGCCTCCGCGAGAGCGAGAGAGCCTCTCGCAGCCCGATCCTCGACACCCGGGGCCGCAGCGAAAGGCTGGCGTAGAGGGACCTCCCGCTCTCCTGCAAAGTTAGCGCTTTTCAGCACAGGAAGATCTTAACAAGAGATCAAATCTAGGGCGAGACCGTACCTTCACCCGGGTGGACGGGAGGAAGGGAGTCGACGTCTCGCCGAAGGAAGAGAACGTCAAACTCCTTTGTTCCGAAGAACTCCAGGAGTGCGCTCTCGCACGACCCCAGAGTGGGCGGTTTGTAAGCAGCATTCTCGTATTGAACAGGTCGGAGTGGGACGTTGCCGAAGTCCCCGGTGACGTAGACGAACTTCTCGCCCCAATGGTGATGTTTGTTGGCAAGACGGTGGTCTTGAGCAGCTGCCCGGAGAAGAAGACCACCCCTCCTTTGGCGCGGAAGTTGAGCAGCTTGCGGAAGATCGGCAGACTAAACTCGATCCTCTCGGATCGCATGTAGCATATGAATGCCACAAGGATCACGATGGAGTTCGGGTTCAGCTGGGCAGGAACCACCCCGTAGTAGCGGAGAGCTTGCTGAATCTCCGGCAAGAGGGGAAGGCGGAAGCCCACCTCGAAATGTTCGAGGGGGATGGCGAGCTCTCCCGCCTCCGGGGTATTCACCTTGTCGTGATTACCCGGGTTCCGCGCCGAGAAGCTAGCGGGAATGAAGCGGTCGACGATCAGGTTGTACTCGTCCAAGGTGAGCATGCAAGAGGGGAAGAGATGCTTGCGGAATGCTTCTGCGCAATGAGCGCGACCCTCGTTCTCGCCCGGCATTTTGGGTTTAGGGGTAATAGCGAGAACAGTAGAGAGGTAGAAGCGGAAGTAAGAGGGCGAGAGCAATGAAAGGGAGTTGAGGTTCCGGATCAGAGAAGTAAATGCGGTTGGTAGATTTCTCTATTTATAGGGAACCGTGATCATTACGGCTCCGTCCGATAGAGAGAGAAAATGACAGCGGAGTACAGCTGTCACGATCTGGGCCGGCGACGCCTCGGTTTTCCACCTTGAGATGACAGCAGTCGACGATCGTCTCTAGTTTCGGCGCAAGCCTCTTAGTTTTGGCGCAAGCATCCTAATTCCAACACATTCTTAAAATTCATAGCACAATGAAAGAAGAGACGGATAGTAACTTGCTCTCGCTGCCGAGAGCTGAATAAAATTAATAATAATAGTTATTACAGAGGCATAAAGGTACATGGCGGAAGGGAAGGCTAAAAAGGGAGAAGGGGCGAGACCTAGATGAACTAATACGGTTCCCAGCACCACCGCCCTCGTTCCCGCCGCCTAATTCTCGGAGGCGCCAGTGGGTTGAAGTAAGATGACAGGGTGGTACACCCTAGGTTGATCCGCCTAGCATGATCCTGGATCTGCGCGATGCATCTCCCTGGCAAAGACTCGGCAGTAGGCCCTCCCGGTCGATCAGTCTCGCCCAAGAAGAAATCCCGCTCCAGGGCCTCCAGCCTTTGTTCCACGGATTCGCGGAACGCTTTCGCCGCGGCAGCATGAGCGCGGTCTCGCCGGATGAGCTTGGCCAAAATGGCCGAGATCTTCCTCCTTCGCTCCTTCGCGTTCCCGGCGCCGTTCAAGGTTTCTTCTATCTCGCCAGGCGAAGGAGGAAGGGAATCGTCTTCTTCTTCTTCTTCTTCTTCTTCTTCTCTCTCCTCGTTGGCTCCCGACCGAGAGCTGGGATCCCCTGCGAAAAGTGCGCCCAAGGTTTTGATTAAGGCATAACGATCATCCGACAAGAATGTCTCGCATACCTGCCGTCTGGCGAGAGCCATTGACTAGCGTCGGGTGAGAAGGCCCGACCCCTCCGTCAGTTCCATAAAGGAGGTGGAGAGGCTTGCCTCGCCCTGGGCGGAAGGGTTTGCGCACAATGGTCTTGGCCTGGCCGGAAGCATGGAGAGAGTTGTCCTCTCTCAAGGGATGATCTGCATCCTTAGTAGTGGAAGGTTCAAAGGCCACCCCTCCCGCCTGCAGGGCGGGATTTGCCGCAGAAGGAAGCAGCTTGCCGGTTCTCGCTTCATCTTCCCGGGCGACGAGACCCGGGACGGCGGAAGCTGGCTCTGCGAGAAGACAGTTCAGAAAAGGAAAGGCACGGTTGAAGTATTAAGAAGTGGCGGAAAGCGTACCTATCACCCGAGTCTCGGCTGGAGGAATTGTCTCCGAGACCCTCATTCGATCCTCAGGAGGGGGAGCTGACAAATTTGGGGGAATCGGGGAAGAGCCGGCGACGTCATTCTGAACGGATTCCTGCGAGAGGTCGTGTTAACTATCGGGCCTGTAACGTAATCAGCTCGGTAAGCATGGCCGGAAGTCATACCTTTTGCGGGGAGGGGTCCCTCGCAGGAATGGGAGTAGGAGAAGGTGAATCCTTATTCTCGCGAGCAAGGTCTCGCCAGACCACCTTCGCTTTCCTCTTTCCCTTTTTCTTCTTCGGCTCAGATGGGCCGGTGTCTGAAGATTTCCTTGATAGCTAGGGCGCTACCGCAGCGCTATTTGCTAAGGCTCGCGCTTGAGCCGCGATTAACCGATCTTGAAGGTCCTGCGGAAGTGGCTTGCCAGCACGATTAGCATACATCTTGGTATCACGCATAAAATCCCGGGCGAGAGCTCAGTGAAGAAACAGTAGTTCGGAGGCAAGACTTATGGTCACCCGTCGGCGTGTATTTATAGCCGCAGTAGGCCCCGCCAAAAGATTCTCTTGGCTGACAGGCACGTGTCCAGCGAATATTTCGGGGTTGGACTTGTCTTGTCGAGCGCAGGGCCAGCTCGAAAAGAGCGGGGATTGTGTATAACCCCATATTCGCTGGGGAGGACCAGGAAGACTAAGACTTCAGTGGTCACGGTTGGACTAGTCCCGGGTTAGCCCTAGGACGGACCGGCAGAGTTCTCGCCCTTAAGGTGCTCCCGCCTACTGATAGGCTAGATCGTTTGCGCCAGGGCTCGGGTCTTTAGGTCAGCTTTAGGCTTCGGGACAGGAGAGATCCCGCCCAGAAGGAACTCTCCCTGGAGGCGGGCGAGAAGGCGTTGGGTGAGCTTCACTCACTCAACGCCGCATTCGGCAGTAGAGGGCGTTGAGTAAGCTCCACTCGCTCAACGCTGTGATTAGCAGTGAAGGCGTAGAGTGAGCAGCGCCGCGTCCAACGACAATGACGTCAAGACCACCGAGAGCGAGAACCCTCTGGGCGGGATATCTCGCCAAGGTGAGCCCAGCTAAGGCTCAGCGAGAGCCTTCTCGCCCGGGGTTCTCGCCAAGCAGGTCCATGTGGTGGGGCCTGGCACCCAGGGAAAAGGATTATTTTATTATTATTTCATTATCCTCGGGTTCAATTACCTATATGCCCCTGGGATGACAGCGGGATTTGGCTATTGGCAGACCCATCGGGGGTATTTCAGTATTTTCAGGTCAGGAGAAGACTATAAAAAGACCCATAGGGGCTCTTTGGAAAGCAGGCTTTTCATTATTCTCTAACTCCAGTGCTTTCTGAAGAGCTCCCAGTCCAACTATTGGTTTCGGAGGGGAAGCTCTCAGAGATCTTCCGGGTGTGAGGTGAGACCTCCCAGCTGAGGCTTTGGGTCAGTCTTAGGACCTTAGCAGCTAGTCAGGGGTCGAGATTTGAGAGAAGTAGGCGTCGGCTGCACTTTGGTTTGTGAACATTCGTTGAGGTCAATTTTGGCTTCAACAAGGACAGGACTCCTCCAACGACTCCTCCACTGATCAGAGATTAGGGCCTGACTCAACCTTGCACCTCTTGAATGTGAGAAGCTCAACAAATGATTTTTTTTTTTATTTTGTATATTCATTGAAAAGAGAAAATTTATATATTTTAATCCAGAATGAATAATGAATTAACTCCTCTGCATTAATTAATATTTGATGCGCACCTTTTTATTTGTCTTCTAATTTATTGAACTTATTGTTAGTTTTTTTAAATTCGATGTTGATCTCATATTAAACAATTTCTGTTTTAAACTGTTTTTTTCCATGCCATCATTACTTGTTATAATAATGTCATCTATGAACAAATAACATTAGATCTTCATTTATTGTTGTATCAATAATTTAATGTTATGAGTAAACTGAATTATGTTCATTTCAGTTTGCTAGATGACACAAGATTTTGCCTTTATAAAGTGGATTCTTTTCTTGGTTTAACTTTTACTTATTTTGCTAGAGGTAACTATTGAAGCCAAAACTTGAACTCAACACCTACTTCTCCCAAGCTCAGATCTCTGACTGGTTGTAAAGGATGAAGAACCGATCCAAAGCCTCAGTAGGGCAGTTCAACCTCTTATCCGGAAGATCTCTGAGAGCTTTCCCTCCAAAGCCAAAAGCTGGGCTTGAAGCTCCTCAGAAAGCACTAGAAGATCTTTGAGAAATATGAAAGCCTGCTTTCTAAGGAGCCCATATGTGTCTATTTATAGCTTTTGCTGATCTGAAATTACTAAATTACCCCTGGCTGATCTACCAACAGCCAAACTACGCTGTTTTGAGGAGCTAATTGCAGACCCTGGGGGTATACAGGTAATTTTACCTGAGGGCATCCAGGTAATTTCACCCTGGGCCCTACCCAGCGGGAACCTTCCTGCCGAGAACTGAAGGTGCTTATGCTTTGCCGAGAACTCTCCCACTTTCACCTGGAGGGAGTTAAAAGGGTATAGAACTGTTGAGGAATGCCATTGGATACGCCTGCTCTCACCCCCGCAAGGCACGAGCCTTCTCGCCCGCCTCTGGACGGGAGTATGTCTTGGCCGGAGCCCATCCTGCCTTGGCGGGCGTCGAGCTCTTCTCGACGAACTGCTTACCTGAGCGCGATCGTTCTCGCCTGACGCAATACGAGAGCTCTCCTGTTCTGTACCTG
Source organism: Platanthera zijinensis (assembly GCA_039513925.1). NCBI lineage: Eukaryota > Viridiplantae > Streptophyta > Magnoliopsida > Asparagales > Orchidaceae > Platanthera > Platanthera zijinensis. The sequence goes on from CM077080.1 coordinate 109,924,833, forward strand.
TTCAACAAATGTCGAGCCCAGCTCGACGAGACTTGAGTTGAGCTCGACAAAAGTCGAGCTCAATCCTGATTGGGCGAGATAAGTTTTCTTCACCTAGGACTATCCCAAACCTTGCCCTAGGTGTTTCTGTTGGAGTTACCATGATGATATAGAAGTGGTCAGACATGTAATATCACTACCAACGCGATATGAGCCTGCAGGGTCACATATAAGAGCATGTGGAGAAGTTGGAGGATTGACTGTATTGGTAAGGGTTACCAATCACCATACAGAATGGGGGTCAGGCAAACGTTGCCAAGGAGGTTCGTCGATAATTATTCGTCGAGAATCATTCGTCGGGAATGATTCGTCGAGAATCGTCGAGTATGACTCGCCGACTAAGGCAAATTCGTCGAGAATTGAACTGTTGGATTCCCGACGAATGGTGATACTCGACGATTCTAGCTGATGATTCTCGACGATTCTGCAGCTGAGTCTCGACGATTATGCAGATGATTCTCGTCGATTCTGTAAGCTGATTCTCGCCGAACCTAGAGCTGATTCTCGCCGAATCTAGAGCTGATTCTCGCCGAATGATTCAGAAACCCTATTTTGGGTGGTCTGCGGATAACGACATTCCTAGGTATGTTTATACTTTTGGTATAAATTAGGACTTAGGGTTTTGGGAAGCGATGGGTAATTTCTCCTGTGGCCGAATCGAAGCCGACGGAAGTGTTCCGCCGTTCTGTCGGTCCGCCGCATCCCAAACCCCGCTCGACGGAAGTGTTCCACCGCCTCGTTCGCTCCGCCGACCTCCTCCTCTCCGACGATAGTCGCCGGTGCTGCCCTTCCTGGAGCGGACCTAGCAGTCTATGGAAGTGCAAGGTGCAGTCGATCTACTTTCCCGATCCTTCGTGTGACGAAGCTCGGTGTTCTCCCGCTCGTGTGGATTTTTGCAGAAACGTAGACGCTATTCTACGTGGAACTCGCCACCGACAAGGACTCATATTTTGGAGCATCTTCGTTGAGTTGTGACTCAACGCCGCTAAGGTAATTTTACCTAGTTTTTCTTAACTTCTTGATTCAACATTCATGGCCCGATCCCAATCTCTTTTGGGTTGTTCTTGATTATTTTATTACTTCTGCTATGTGCACAAGTGTTGTGCCCACCTCATAGAGAAACCCAATAATGGTATCAGAGGGAGGTTTGCGGCCATGATTTTTGTATTGGAAATTAGGTTATTCCAGTACGTGTAAATTTAGGGATTTAGAAGTGTTCTAAATGTCTAGATTTAATCCTGGATCATCAATTGTTGATGGTTTTTCCAAGGGAAATCGGTGGGCCCATAACCCACAGGTTAGGGTCTCTGCCCCTTGGAACCCTGCTAGGAATGTCTGGGATTTCGTTGTTATTTCTAATTGTTAGAAATTATTGTCTCCTTAGCAGTAACTGTCCCTCGAGTGGTTAATAAACCCGTGTATTGTTTTGGATTTTGAATCCAACAATGAGAGACAAGCTTGTCTTCTGCTTTAAGTCAAGTTGCCTTTGCCTTTGTCCAATGCATGTAAATATGAAGATTTGGAAGAGTCCGGATGTTCAGATTTAGCCCTTTCTTCTATCAAATGTTGATAGTACCATGTTGTGCATATAAGGGATGCATGTGGATTTTAGAAAAATGTTTTTCTGTGGATGTGCACATTGATCAAATGTTGATCATGGTTAATTGTTAACCTATTATCAAAAATCCTTTCATCAAATATTAAGTCTTCGGATGCCTTCCGATGGATGACGCTCTTCCTGCCTCGATCGATAAAGTGTGGGCTTGCCAAAGCAAGGTGCATTAATCTATCTTGGTAAGGGTGCGAGCGGATAATTGTGATATCCCACTATCGACATCGGGTCTAACTTAACTAGGTGACCTCAAAGGTTGAGTGCCTAGAGGCATAGGGTTGACATGCACCATATAATGGATGCGAATAAGGAGTTATTCACCAACCATACAAGAATTGCATGAGGATGCAATTGGCAAGCGTTGCCTACCTAAATAACCACATCGTGAGAGAAAAGCCAAAGCTGACTCATTGTGTTGGTGAAATACGGATCTTGTCCACTATGAGAGTAGCTCGCATGAACTCTCCGAATTGATAGTGAGGGCTATCATTTCGAATAAAATAGTGGGAGTTTTAATTGAAGTCCAAATTAAAAATAAATTGTATTTTGAAATTTTGGTGCTGATATTATTCTGCATTAATTCTTGTAGAATTCCATGGCAAGTGGTTCATACTCCACTCTGTCTCTGAGATCCATCCTTGAGAAGGATAAGCTCAGTGGGACCAACTACATGGACTGGTACAGGAACCTGAGAATTGTTCTCAGGCAAGAGCGAAAGCTCTATGTCTTGGAAGAAGAAGCCCCCGAGGTGCCGACCGGGAACTCTTCCCGTGCTGATAAAAATACTTATAAGAAGTATACTGATGACGCTTTAGACGTCGAATGCATTATGCTTGACACCATGAACTCTGAGCTTCAGAAGCAACATGAGAACATGGGGTGCAAGGAGATTGACGAGCATCTCAAGAAAATGTTTCAAGGGCAGGCTCGTCAAGAGAGGTTCGACGTCACAAAAGCGTTATTTTAGTGCAAGATGGGAGTTCGAGACTCGAGTAGGGACTCACGTACTCAAGATGATTGGGTATATAGAGAACCTTGGAAGGCTGGGTTTTCCTCTAGGTCAAGAGTTGGCCACAGATCTGATCCTGCAATCGTTGCCGGACAGTTATTAGCAGTTTGTCTTGAACTACAACATGAATGAAATAGACAAGATACTGCCCGAGCTCCTAGGCATGTTAAGAACTGCCGAGATCAACATGAAGAAGGCCAAGCCTGCCAGCCCCATACTGATGGTGCATAAGGGCAAGGGCAAGACAAAGGGCTCTAAGAAGATGAAGGTGGGACCTAAGTCATATCTTGAGCCCAAGTTTTCTGCACTGAAGAAAAATAACAGCACGATGAAGGAAGGGAAATGCCATCACTGTGGCAAGGCTGGTCATTGGAGGAAGAACTGTCCTTCTTACATTGAGGGGCTGCAGAAAATGAAGGGAGGTATGACTTCCGCTTCAAATATTTATGTTATAGAGATAAACCTTTCTGCTCCTTCATCTTGGGTATTGGATACCGGATGTGGTTCTCACATTTGTACAAATGTGCAGGAACTAGAAAGGAGAAGATTGCTGAGTAAAGGGGAGGTGGACCTGCGTGTCGGCAATGGAGTAAGAGTTGCTGCTGTAGCCATAGGGGTTTACCGTCTTTCTTTGCCCAGTGGGCTTGTTATAGAACTAGATAATTGTTATTTCGTTCCGGACATAACTAAAAACATTATATCCACTTCATGCTTGGACATGATTGGATTTTCTTTTATAATTAAGAACAACTGTTGTTCTATATTTAAGAATGATGTTTGTTATGTTGTAGCCCAATTGTTTAATGGTCTATATGTTTTGAACTTGGACCATCTGATCTATAATGTAGAAAATAATAAAAGAATAAGAACAAATGACTCAAACCCTACATATCTCTGGCATTGTCATTTGGGCCATATAAACGAGAAGCGCATATCTAAGCTCCATAAAGATGGACTTTTAGACTCATTTGATTATGAATCATTTGAGCGATGCGAATCTTGTTTGTTAGGCAAGATGACTAAAGCCCCTTTCACTGGTTATACTGAGAGGGCTGGGGATCTCTTGGGTGTTGACATAATGATGTATGCGGACCCATGAGCTCCATGGCTAGAGGTGGGTATTTCTACTTCGTTACATTTACTGATGATTTCAGTAGATACGGATATGTGTATCTTATGAAGTGCAAATCCGAGACCTTTGAAAAGTTCAAAGAGTTAAGGATTGAAGTAGAAAACCAGTTGGGTAAAAGGGGTAAAGCACTCCGATCTGATCGAGGTGGCGAATACCTGAGTCATGAGTTTCGTGATCATCTGAAAGAGTGTGGTATTGTATCACAGCTCACTCCACCTCGAACACCACAACATAATGGTGTGTCTGAAAGGAGAAATCGTACTCTGTTAGACATGGTACGTTCGATGATGAGTCATACAGACTTGCCTGTTTCCTTTTAGGGTTTTGCTTTAGAGACTGCTGCAAAGACACTGAATCACGCTCCAATGGAAACGGTTCTGAAGACACCATATAAGATATGGACTGGGAAGCGTCCTAGTATATCGTTCATTAAAATTTGGGGCTGTGAGGCATACGTGCGACGTAAAATGCATGACAAGCTGGAACCCAAATCGGATAAATGTTATCTGGTGGGATATCCTAAGGAAACGAAAGGGTATTACTTTTACCTACCGTCCGAGGGCAAAGTGTTTATCGCAAGAACTGGAGTCTTCTTGGAGAGAGAATTCTTATCAAGAAAGACTGAAAAGGTAGAACTTGAAGAAGTTTAAGAACCACAAGTAGTGAATGAACCAGAATTGGATTCTGAGATAGGACTACAAGATGTTGTAGCTAGAGAACCTGCTCAAGAAACACAAGTCCTACGTAGATCTGGTAGACCAAGATTTGAGCCTGAGAGATATGGATTTCTTGTGTCTCAAATAGGTAATTTGTTGCTTATGGATCATGATGATGAACCAGCAACCTACCAAGAGGCTATGAATGGACCAAACTCCGACAAATGGCTTGAGGCTATGAAATCCGAAATGGACTCCATGTACGCAAACCAAGTTTGGAACTTGGTGGAACTACCTGAAGGGGTATGACCCATAGGGTGTAAATGGGTCTTCAAGAAGAAGAACGACATGGATGGGAATGTACAGACATTCAAAGGGCGACTGGTGGCTAAGGGTTTTAAGCAAATTCATGGTATTGACTATGATGAGACCTTTTCCTCTATTGCCATGGTAAAGTCCATAAGGATATTGCTTGTTATTGCTGCGTATTATGACTATGAGATCTGGCAGATGGATGTCAAAATGGCTTTCCTTAATGGAAACCTCCTTGAGGAAGTGTACATGACACAACCTAAGGGTTTTGTATCACCAAATGAAGACACTAAAATATGCAAGCTGAATAGGTCCATCTATTGACTGAAGCAGGCCTCTCGAAGTTGGAATCTTCGTTTTGATGAGAAAATCAAAGAGTTTGGTTTCATCAAGAATGAAGTTGAGCCTTGTGTTTACAAGCGAATCAGTGGGAGCATTGTTGTCTTCCTGATATTGTATGTAGATGACATACTGTTGATTGGGAATGACATTCCTACCCTGAAAGTTATTAAGAACAACCTAGGGAACTGCTTTTCTATGAAGGACTTGGGTGAAGCGACTTATATACTCGGTATTAAAATCTATAGAGATAGATCAAAGAAGTTGCTGGGTTTGACCCAGAGTACATACATCGAGAAGGTGTTGAAGCAGTTCAACATGCTTGAGTCCAAGAAAGGAATTTCACCCATGTCTCATGGTGTGAATCTCTCTAAGGACCAGTATCCAAAATCTTGTGAAGATAAGGACCACATGAAGTTGATTCCATATGCTTCGGCAATTGGATAAATCATGTATGCAATGTTATGTACTAGGCCCGATGTCTCCTTTACTTTGAGCATGACTAACGGGTATCAATCAGACCCCAGTGAGTATTACTGGATTGCAGTCAAGAATATCCTGAAGTACTTGAGAAGGATAAAGGATGTGTTCTTGGTGTATGGTGGAGAGGAAGAGCTCGTTGTAAGTGGTTACACGGATGCTAGCTTCCAAACTGATAGGGATGATTCAAAGTCTCAGTCAGGGTTTGTGTTTTGCCTTAATGGAGGAGCTGTGAGCTGGAAGAGTTCCAAGCAAGAGACAGTTTCTGATTCTACGATAGAAGCCGAGTATATAGCTGCAGCTAACGCAGCGAAGGAGGCTGTATGGAATAGGAAATTCATCGGCGAGCTTGATGTAGTTCCTAGCATTGTTGGTCCCGTAGTTCTCTACTGTGATAACAATGGTGCAATTGCACAATCTAAGGAACCTAGATCCCATCAGCGCTCCAAGCACATTCTTCGGCGATTCCATCATATTCGTGAGATTGTCGAACGAGGAGATGTGAACATTTGTAGAGTGTCGACTGAGGAGAATTTTGCGGATCCACTGACAAAGCCTCTCGCGCAGAGAAAGTATGATGGTCATACTAGATCAATGGGTATACGATACCTAAATGATCAACTCTAGTGAGAGTCTTGTGGGTTGTGTGTAAACATATATTCTGTTGGCTATTTGTTATTTATTCATATGATGAATTGTGTACCAGAATTTTTCTTTTACAATTAATGGCAAGTTCTTTTATTATGATTTCTCTATAAGATAGTTAAATGTTAACATAATAAATACCCTTAGAATGTTCGCTTCCATAGGACATCAAGTACGTGACTTGAATGTGAGAGCCTATGATTTATTTGAAGCTTCATTCTTAAAAGGTCCTTGGTCGTTGTATCATCATAGAAGCTAAGGGTGATGATGATACATTTAGACTAGCATGTGCGTTGACTGATGACCAATTCTCACAGGGCATGATATTGTGATATCAAGTCATCACGTGGGTACTTGTTAATGAACAAGTTGTACTGGACAGACCCAACCTGAGACTACTTTGTGGATTGTTATCTAAACTTGTCACGAGTAGGTATCAATTAACAATGGTGTTGTGGTCCTTTGACCTGAATTCACAACATTCATCAAGTAAGGAAGAGCGTGCTTTGATGTCATCTAAAGTCTTCCTTGAGAAAGGTTGATGATAAGGGTGGTTGTTGGGCACGTTACGAATCATTTGGGTGTTTGTGTGCGAGCAGATATGGGATTTTTCCTCCTATATGACAGGAGTTGCATCCATGGGCCCCTTGATGGAACTGGACTAAGAAATGCATGGTCATGCTTGGTTGAGTCAATATGTGATATTGGACTCACCATTCTCTGGAAGTCCGTTCTAGATCAAGAAACTTTGATTGAGCTATTATGAGGGTGACACGGTCCATGCCTCTAGTTCTTTCCGGATGTAAGGGACAAAGACAACGCTGGGACATTGTTCATAAGGCTTATGAGTTATGAACTCTTATTGCTTGGGTAGCAATGATGCATTGCTAGATGCCGCTCATTGTTTGTGAGGTTTTTGGTTTGATACTTTCAAGATTAAGTGGGAGACTGTTGGAGTTAACATGGTGATCTAGAAGTGGTCAGACATGTAATCTCGCTGCCAATGCGATATGAGCCTGCAGGGTCGCACATAAGAGCATGTGGAGAAGTTGGAGGATTGACTGTGTTGGTAAGGGTTACCAATCACCATACAGACTGGGGGTCAGACAAACGTTGCCAAGGAGGTTCGTCGAGAATGATTCGTCGGGAATGATTCGTCGAGAATCGTCGAGTATGACTCGCCGACTAAGGCAAATTCGTCGAGAATCGAACTGTTGGATTCCCGACGAATGGTGATACTCGACGATTCCAGCTGATGATTCTCGACGATTCTGCAGCTGAGTCTCAACGATTATGCAGATGATTCTCATCGATTCTGTAAGCTGATTCTCGCCGAACCTAGATATGATTCTCGCCGAACCTAGAGCTGATTCTCGCTGAACGATTCAGAAACCCTATTTTGGGTGATCTGCGGATAGCGACATTCCTAGGTATGTTTATACTTTTGGTATAAATTAGGACTTAAGGTTTTGGGAAGCGATGGGTAATTTCTCCTGTGGCCGAATCGAAGCCGACAGAAGTTTTCCGCCGTTCTGTCGGTCCGCCGCATCCCGAACCCCGCCCGACAGAAGTGTTCCGCCGCCTCGTTTGCTCCGCTGACCTCCTCCTCTCCGACGATAGTCGCCGGTGCTGCCCTTCCTGGAGCAGACCTATCAGTCCGTGGAAGTGCAAGGTGCAGTCGATCTACTTTCCCGATCCTTTGTGTGACGAAGCTCGGTGTTCTCCTACTCGTGTGGATTTCTGCAGAAACGTAGACGCTATTCTACATGGAACTCGCCACCGACAAGGACTCATATTTTGGAGTATCTTCGTTGAGTTGTGACTCAACGCCGCTAAGGTAATTTTATCTAGTTTTTCTTAACTTCTTGATTCAACATTCATGGCCCGATCCCAATCTTTTTTGGGTTATTCTTGATTATTTTATTACTTCCGCTGCGTGCACAAGTGTTGTGCCCACCTCATAGAGAAACCCAAAAGTTTCTGGGTCCCACTCAGCGAATATGGGGTTGTACACAATCCCCGCTCTTTTCGAGCTAGCCCTGCGCTTGAAAAGACACGTCCAACCCTTTATATTTGCTGAGCACGTGCTGTCCTGAAAAAAAGGAATCTTTTGGTGGGCCATCCCACGGCTAATATATGTAAACCGGCTGATAGTCAAAATTTCATTCTTGCCGCTGTTATCTCTCTGTGGAATCCTCGTGCGATCTTACCATGCGCCGTGAATGCGTCGAGAAGCCGCTCTCGCAAGGCTTGCAAGCCCGCAACGATGCGACACAGGCGCGAGCTTGCGCCAAAAGTTCCTTGGTAGCCCCCTGGCTGGCGAGAAAGGCGCCAACCGCTGATCCCTCACTGCTGAAGAAGAAGAAAAAGAAGAGGGCATAATCGGTCAAGCGAGACCTCTTGAACGAGAACCGCGGCTTGCCTACCCCGTCCCCAAGCCGCGCAGATAATCCTTCGCCTCTGTAGAAGGTATGTCCCTGCGATTTGCTGACTATCGAGAACTGTGAATTGATATGAAAGAAAGATCGACGATTGATATGCAGTACTTCTCGCAGGAGGCAGTTCCAGATGGCGGCGCCGGGTCCCTGCTAGCGCCCCCAGAATCGACGTCACTCCTCCCCAGTGATCCACTCCAAGTCCCGGAGGCCACTCCCCCGGCTGATCCTCCGAGAACTCCAAATAACTTTTTACCCCTATTTCGTCAAATTTTATCATTCCAATCACTGTGTTCCAAATTGTTGAATTGACCTCCCACAGCGCCAGCTCCCGCCAACCCTGGTCTCGCCACCTGGGGGAACGAAATTGCGCTCGCCAATCCGGGAACCCAGGCAGCTGATCCCGCCCCACCGACGGGAGGGGTGACCACTGAGACCACCGCACCTCCGCAGGAGGCTCGCCACCCCACGAAGGAAGACGACTCTGCCCCTGCTCCCGGCCTGGCCGGGAGCGCCACGCGCAAGACATTCCGCCCGGGGCAGGGAAAGCCGATCCACCTCCTCTTTGGGAAGGAAACTAGGGGGAGCCGGGGTCTTCTAGCCCGCCGCCGGTTGATGGCTCTCGCCATGCTGCAAGTATGAGAGAAATCATAACTTCCTTTACTTTACCCTTGTCGTGACTAGAACTCGCTATCTCACCAGGGGATGCGGAGCCCCGGGTGGAAACCAGTGAGGAGGAAGATGAAGATGGAGGCGAGGATGAAGAGGAAGAGGAAGACACCGAGAGCTCCCCCTTCCCTTCTTCTGACGAGATGAAAGAGTTCTTGGATGCCGCCGGGAATGGCAGAAAACGGTGAAAGAGGGTGGCGGCGCTGATCTGGAAGCTTGTGCGGCGGGAGCTGGCCAACTCCTCAGCCGTGAGGAGCCTTCACAGGATGGTGGAGCGGCGCATGACAATCATAGAGTGGGAATACAACCACCTCGTGGGCGAGACGGAGCGGCAGGACACTCTTACTGCCGAGACCTCCCCAGGGCGGTATGTTGCACGAATTCGGGACCAATGCCTGATCAACCTTGGATGCACCGCCCTTACATCCTACTTTAACCCATGGGTTCCTCCAAGGATAGGAAGGCGGGACCGAGGACGATGGCGCTGGGAACAATATTGAATCAAAGACATCTCACCTCTTCCATCTCTCGGCCTACCCTTGCTTGATGTACCTCGGGAATTTGGACAATAATTAATAAACCTCTATTATTATCATTATTATTTGTTATTATGAGGTTCTTGCTCGGCGAGAGCCCCTCTTTCCTTTTAGCTCTACCTACTTCTTTTGTTTTATGTTTTACCTTCGGTGGTGCTTGCGCGAGCATTAGCCCTATCTACTAGTTACCATTTTTATCCCTAGGATGGGGACTTGCTCATCGCTTGCTTAGGCCACCGAAGTGTGTCAGAACGGAAAGCGAGGCGTCGACGCCTCGGGACTTCGCCATTATACCCCCGCCGTCTTTTTGGAAAAACATCATTACAACGATATTCTATAAATAGGACGATCCACCTACCGCATTTATTATTCTCTGATCTGAAACCTCTGTCTTCTTCCTAACCATTCTCGCGCCTCTCTTCAACCTCACTTGTTCTCTCCTCTTTCTCTCGCTCTCGCTTTGCTCTCTCTCGCTTCGTTTCCAACAATTATCTCCTTTTCCCTTTAGTCATGATGCCGGGCAAGATCGAAGGCCACTCCAACTGCGCGCAAGCTTTTCTTAAGCATAAGTTTCCCTCCTGCCGCTTGACTCTAGACGAGTTCCAGCTGATAACCTCTAACTACATCCCAGCCGGCTTCACCGCAAGAAACCCGAGAAATAATGACAAGGTTAATATCGCGCGAGAGGGGGAGCTCGCCACACCCCTAGAGCATTTTGAGGTGAGCTTCCGCCTCCCCCTCTTGCCTGAGATGCGGCAAGCCCTCCGGTACTTTGGGGTGGTTCCCGCTCAACTCAATCCTAACTCAGTATCCATCCTGGTAGCGTTCATCCGCTACATGCGAGCCGAGCAGATAGAGTTTAACCTAGCCATCTTCCGGAAGCTCTTCATCTTTTGGGCCAAGAGCGGCGGGGTGGTCTTTTTCTCAGGATAGCTGCTCAAGACCTGCGGCCTAGCCAACAAAAATCACCACTAGAGCGAGAAGTTCGTTTATGTCTCTGGCGACTTCGACAATATTCCTCTCGCACACATCTAGTACGAAGACGCTGCCTACAAGCCTCCCGTGCTTGGTTCGTGCGCTAGTGCCATCCTCGAATTTTTTGGAACTAAGGACTTCGATGTCCAGTTCCTCAGGAGGGACATCGACTCCCTTCACCCTGTACTCCCCGGCGAAGGTATGACCTCGCCTTTACCATGGGCTCCTACGCTTTAAGATGCAGAGAACTAATAACTGTTGATCTCGCAGGAGAGCGAGAAATCCATCTTAATCAGCCATTTGACGTATCCAGGGCTGCAACCAACCCCCTAGTGTAACATCCCGACTTTTATTGGGCCACCATAGCCCTAGTGGGCCCAATAAAAGTTACCCGAGCCTCTAAAGGTGACCCGGTAAGAGGCAACCCTAGGCAGGGTATCGAGCTAAAGAACTCCGAATTGAGTTCTGTCAGTTCCTGTGGCCTCGTATATTCAATACGAGAGCATCGGAGCTCGTTCACTCTGGCCCCGATGTCATATAGTGGATGTGACCATTCCTCGTAAAACGCAATGAAAGCGAGATTTTGGATATCGAGCTAGAGAACTCTGAATCAAGTTCTGTCAGTTCATGTGGCCTCGTATAGTCTATATGAATGTATCAGAGCTCATCACGTCACGATCCGAGATCTAACGACAATTTTACACACTTCAACCATTTTAGCGCGTTGTGACGCGCAGATTTTGGACTTTCGCCAAACGGACTCTGATTCAACTCCAGTTAGTGGCATTGGACTCGTGTGGTCAATACGAAATCAACGAAAGTCATCCCGGTAAATTTTGACGATAATTGGTCAACCCATAGTCAAATCAAGCCTAGTCGTGCACCGAAAAGCGTGCACACACATATTATGACATGACACCCGAACTTTGACCCGACCCTGATGACTTGGACCCACATTGACTTTGACCAGCAAGGGGGACCCACCCTAGGGTTGAATTGGTCAAACCCTCATAAAAATCCACTTTTTTGATTTTTCTCCAAATGAGGGGCCCACCTCCTCTCCAAAGGAGGATGGCCCATGCCCCCCTCACTCTCCTTGGGCCCCCCAACTAGCAATCAAGCCTAGGATAGGTGGAGGCCCACCCCACCCCTCTTCTCCTCCTTTTCCTCTCTCTTCCCAAAAGGCCCAAGCCCATAAGGGTTTCACCATCCTTTTCCCCATGTGAGGGGGCCTCCAGCGATCCTTGGTGATAGAATTGATTTCAAGATAACCCAAACACCTAGATGGGGGGGGGGGGGGGGGGGTTAATAGGTTCTTTTCTTTTTTTACTTAAAGTAGAATAATATTTCAGTTCTTTAAAGAGAATCTAACTATTCTACAGCAATCACAGCACAGAATTCACAATCACACATACATCACAGATTGAACACATGTTTATAGTGGTTCCCCAAGATCTGGGTACATCCACTTTCCCCCTTCACCTATCTAGCAGTGTGCTAGATTCGGCCTAACTTCTTCCTTCTTCTCAGATCCACAGATCTTACAGCTCAGAACCCTAAAATTCCTACAACTCAGAACCCTATAAGGTTCTTACAACTCAGAGTGAATCCACACTCCTACAACTCAGGCTAACAACCCTACCTCAGCCTTACTACAAGGCCTACAACTCAGAGAATAATTTCTCCTACACTCAGGCTCAAAAGACCACTCAGAGATCTATATCTCATACACTCAGCCTTTATAATATAGGCTTACAACTCAAATCTTTGAAAAGATCCTACAAAATTTGATAAGTGTTTTTGATGGACTCTTACCCTTGTTGAGAGAGAAGGGATAAAAGGTTTCTTGATCAGCTTCTTGATAAGACTGATGGCTGAAATCAACCTGTTCTTAGTTTTCTTCAAAGCTTCTTGAATCTGAACTCAGTAGGGTTGATCTCCTTTGAAGTTGACTGGCTACCAGCTCCCTTCTTAGAATTCAGAAATAGATCTGTATTCTTCTTAGCAGATTTGTTCAAGATCTGCTCCTTAAGAGACTTGTAAATGTCTCCTACTTTACTTCAATAGCTGAAGATCTCTCTAGAACTTCTGAAGTTTCTTCAGAATTCTTGCTTGAATTCTCCTTAGACAAATTCTGAGTAGATTGCCACTTCAGATTGTCTTCTTAGATCTTCTCACGAAAATCATCTCCTGTGTGACGTGCACTTTCTTGATCAATGATCAATACTTCAATAGTTGTTCGTGTTGTTGTTGTTCATCGTATCTCTGATTTGACAGAATCCATCTATATATAGACTTCATCCATGGTAACCGGCTGATCTGGTTTCTAACCAACTTCTGACAGGTCTGACAACTTCAGCAAACTTGTTGGAATACACAGCTGTCAAGTCTCCAGTCAGTTCTTTAACCTTTGTCTTTGTCAGCAAAGCGTCGAGACTGATTGTCATTATGTGTCGACACAAGTAGATTAAGTGTCGACACAAGCTTTGGTGACGTCGACACAACTCCTTTGGTGTCGACATAGCTTCTTGACAATGTATCTGCAGAATGTGTCGACACTGCTTCTTTGTGTCGACACAGACACTTCTTTACTTCACAACAATCAACATTGTTGAAACTCTGCTGTGTGTCGACACAAGTCCTGTGTGTCGACACAGTTGATGTAGTCTAGGAATTCTGTGTGTCGACATTGCCTCCAAGTGTCGACACAGTTGATGTCGAATAATACTTTCTGTGTGTCGACACTACCTCCCGGTGTCGACACAGTCGATGTCGACTAATACTTCTGTGTGTCGACACAATTGTTTCTGGTGTCGACACAGCTTTTCCAAGTGTCGACACAGGCTTTCTTAAGTGTCGACACATGTACTTAGAAATTTTTTCTGCATTTTAACATATACTTAACCTACACATATAAACTTAAAAAAAACATCAAATACACCTCGATGTATATCATTGAACTAAGTGAGGCTTCTTCAAATCAGGTACACATTTTCCCATGTACCCAACACTTGGACAGCTGGAGGGTGGAGATTTAATCCCTCCATAAGGAGGGATTAATCTCACCTTGCCCAATGTGAGGAAGCTCCCCCTCCCCCTCCCTATAAAAGCCACCAACCCCTCTCTTTCCCTCACAGCTCTCAGAGCAGCCTGCTCCCCTTCTCCCCCCTCTATCGGAGTTCTGGTGGACGGAAAAAGCCAAGCCGAGGAGCTCCTCCCCCTCCACCACCTTGAGCCATGACCGACCAAGCCGGACCCTCCCGAGCCCGCCAAATCCAGGTGGAACCTTCTCTTCCTCCCCCTCCCCATTTTTTACGTAGTGCATGCGAGCTCCGGCGGATGGAGCGCTGCCGCCTTCACCCCCCTCCCCTCCCGTTTACATAAACAAAACAAAAAATAGGCTCCGACGATGGCCGGCGGCGGAGGCCGACGGACCACCGCCGGAGGGAGCGCCCGGCCCCGGGTAGTTGGCTGGAGGCAGAGCCACGGCCGGCCAGCAGTGGATAAGCCCCGTAAGGGTGGCAGGATTTGTTCCAACAGGGGAAAACGATAGTGAACAGTAATTTCATTTTATAATTTATATTATTATAATATTATAATATTATAATAAGAGATTTGATTTTGTAGAGGCTAAAATAGACTCCTAAGAAAAAAGTTTTGAACATGAAAAAGGTTCCCCTAACTAAGGGCTTCCTCCAAAAAAATTTGGAGAATTTTTGGAGTTAATTTGGTATTTTTAAAAGCCCAAATAAAATTTATTTGACCAAATTAGAGGCCCAAAACATTTTGGAAAATTACAAAAAAATTACTAGGCTTATTTTAGGCTCTCTTAAGGGTTGTATCAAAATTTGGGGTCATGGGAATAAGTTTTGAAGTTATTCCTAAAATCTGGAAGCCTAGGGTCGCGCTCAGAATTTATTATGCTCGAAAATGAAAATTTGAGCGCGCGACTATCCTGTTTAATTTTAATAATAAATTCAAAGTTGACGTATCGATGAGAGTGGATGAGGCAAGTCACCAGGCTTCGGGTGGTTCGAGATTTCATGAAACCATCAAGCGCCTCGACTCTCGGGTGATCTGGACACGCTCGGAAAGTTAGAACACGAGTAGTGAGTTGGACAATATTCTCGATTAATATTAAGGGTGTAACTCCTGATAAGCCACTAATCCAATTAAGTCATGATTAATAAGGCGCAACCAAATAATAATCAGACCTTAATAATGGGTGAAACCAAAGGAAATCTCTTGTAAACTGAGATGGAATTGAATGTGCCTCCTGTGAACGGGGATGGAACTGAATGTGCCTCCTGTGAACGGAGATGGAACTGAATGTGCCTCCTGTGAACAGAGATGAAATTGAAGCCTCCTGGATGGAGTGATTGGACTACTGACCATTTTCTTTATGATTATTCGCACTGGTCCAATTCTTTAATTCTTTTAAGTACTTTTTCAGTTCTACTCCAGTCTCGTACTAGTCAAGTACTTTTAATTCAGCTTTATTCCAGTCTCATACTGGTCAAGTACTTTTAATTCAGCTTTACTCCAGTCTCGTACTGGTCAAGTACTTTTAATTCAACTTTACTCCAGTCTCGTACTAGTCAAGTACTTTCAATTCAGTTCTACTCCAATCTTGTACTGGTCAAGTACTTTTAATTCAGTTCTACTCCAGTCTCGTACTGGTCAAATACTTTCAATTCAGTTCTACTCCAGTCTCGTACTGGTCAAATACTTTTAATTCAGCTTTACTCCAGTATCGTACTGGTCAACTACTTTCAATTCAGTTCTACTCCAGTCTCGTACTGGTCAAGTAATTTTAATTAAGTTCTACTCCAGTCTCGTACTGGTCAAGTACTTTTAATTCAGTACTACTCAAGTTTCGTACTGGTCACGTTTCTTTCCAGCACTTTAAATAAGCAGCATAAACACTGTATTTGTCCTCATTGTAATTTACTATTATAATCTCGGGTCCTGCTCTGACGAGCAGTCGTTATTAAGGTTAAGCCTTAGTTGGGGATAATCGGAGTTGAGGTATTCCTCCAGGTCTAGCCCCAAATAATGCGCTCCCACGCTCCTTGACGAAAGTAGAGCTAAGCGTCGCCGCCTGAAGTTTAAGCCTTGTAGGGCAGGCCGACGTATACCCTGTATATATTATGATTGCCATTTGTTTGATTGTTTGTAAATTGCTTGCGGTGAAATAGTGGCGTGTCAGTCCCTCCCGCAGACCGTTCGTACCGGTGCGGGAAGGTCGACGACTCAAGGCGACAGGGAGATGGGTACCACGGGTGACCGGCCGTTTTATTATTCCCCGTCGGGTTTTCCTCCGCTAGTCGGCCAAAATGATTCGCTGGATGTCGCTCACATCCAAAAGTACACCAGGTTGTACGTTAGGGCCTGGGGTTGTGCGGTATGATCACCCCCAGAAGTGGTAGGACTGGCCACTGTCATCGATGACCACATCGGTGAGGCCCGCGGGGCTCGCTACCCTGCTGGAATAGAAGCGGTCCAAACTATGTCGACATATGGTTTGTGTGCGCGGCTATGAATACCTGCGGTGTGTGCGCGACAATGAATGTCTGCGGTATATGCGCGGCTGTGAATGCCTGCGATAGAATTCAGGATACGAAAACCTGTCTTGCTGATGAGCTAGTAGAGCATTGTTATAACCGTTTTATACTATTGCTGCTTTTTTCTGGTTATACGACACTCTTTTATATTTGCTCCTAGCTGTTCATATATGAAATGTTGTGCTAACCCTCTCTTGCTTCGGCTATTTTCTTTTGTTGGGTGGGTGCGTGATCGTCCCCAAGGATGTGGATTCGGGAGGAGATTTGTTTCCACTTAGCTTTGTGACTAACAGATTATTTGATTAACCATTCACAGGAGGTGGAGCACCGTAGTGACCCGCTGCCGCAGGATATTACACCAGTAGCTAGGTCTACTCGAGCAGATGCACCCCCGCCGTCCCCAGAGTTTAGAGACGTGAGTTCCGTCGAGCAGCATAGAGAGAGAGAGTATATGAGGATTATATGTAGCACATGTACAGCCCACAGACTAATATAAGTACTTAGGCTTCGGCCCTAGAACCGCTGTGATTTTGATATGTGATATATAAATCTGCAATGGTTACTTGTTAATGCTTCCGCTATATTCTGATGGGTTGTGAATGTTATGATTCGAGCCGAGCAAGGCGACCAACTAGTGCTTGGATAGGGTGGGACGTTTCCCTTAAGAAGCACTGGGTGGACGTCTTGGGCCAGTAGTACCCCCTTCGGCCCGACCCAGGCAAAAGGTT
Source organism: Platanthera zijinensis (assembly GCA_039513925.1). NCBI lineage: Eukaryota > Viridiplantae > Streptophyta > Magnoliopsida > Asparagales > Orchidaceae > Platanthera > Platanthera zijinensis. Next base: position 109,941,964 of record CM077080.1, read on the forward strand.
TGATGGGGGGGGGGTACTACAAATGGATCAGAGCGATAACGATTCTTCCTTGTGGAGCAGTCTCAGGATCCCTTCGTCCCTCACTTCATTTTCGGTTCGGGACAAACCTTGCAGTGGAAGCGTGGTGGACCCTAGTATAGAGACTTAGGGATTCTAGACTGTATGATAGTATGCCCATACATCGTTGTTTCTGCTTTGTCTGACGTTTTTGCAAATTGCCACTACATTTGCAAAATACTGACACTCTTTCCTGTTACTTTTCCAGATACCGTAGTACAGTAACGGGGGATCCACGTCAAGAGATATGTTCCAGCTACCCCACCACCAGACCCGGTCGCTCCCGCGGCCGTACCGTTTGCCGAGACAGATATGGGGAAAACACTGACAGATATACTAGCGACTTTCCGTGATGCCCTTGCACAGACACCGCAAGAGATGACCGCACCCACCGATCTGCTGACGACTTTCCGAGGACTGAGGCCTCCCCCTTTAAGGGGTACAGAGACGGCCATTCAGGTAGAGGAGTGGGTGGAGCGAGTGGAGGAGCTGTTAGTAGGGATGATGTGCCCAGCTATGGCATCAGTCTCTTTGGTGGTGACCCTCTTGGAGGGATACGCGAGGGATTGGTGGAGAGCGGCTAGTCGCTCTACCTTTCGAGGTCGGCCGATGAGCATGATCCTTTGGAAAGAGTTCTCCATAGATCTACTGGAGTTCTTTATCACAGATGCAGACCGAGCCACGCTGCAAGAGAGGTTCCTGCTCAACCGACAGGGCAACCGCACTGTGGCAGAGTATGCGAGAGAGTTCATACACCTGGCACGCTTCGCCGGGAACCTGGCTGCCTCCAACAGGAATAGAGCTTCTCGGTTCTACCGAGGACTACGAGACGACCCGAGGCAGGACCTGATTATGCTCTCGCAGGCCACCTTCCACACCATAGCCACCCATGCAACAACCTTAGAGTTGGACCAACAGACAATGGCTCAGTGGCGCAGAGGTCAGGTAGAGCTCCCTCGAGACCAGAGGCGATATAGGGGAGTCACTCCCCACAGACAGGATAGAGAGCACAGACAGCGACACCGCAGGCAACCTTATAGGCGCCCACCAGCACCCCCAACACCCTCAGCTGCGCAGCCAGACGTCAGACCAGCTCCAGCACCGCATCCCCCACTAGTGGCCTGACGAGATGTTCCCTTCGCAGGGAACTGCTTCTTATGTCATCAGCCAAGACATATGAGGGCCTTTTGCCCCCAGGCATCAGGGAGACCCGGATTGGGAGCAGTTCAGGGTGGACAGCCGATACGAGGGCAGGGTTAGAGAGGCCGCAGAGGCAGAGCTTGTAGGAGAGGCCAGCAGGGCTGATCAGCACCGCAAGAGGCCTACACACTAGACCTGCAGCACGGACTGGCCCCTGACGTAGTCATAGGTATATATCTTAGGCGATAGGAGATATCAGATCTTCCACTAAAATTGTATATTACATATGTATATATGTATATGTATATTAGTTGGATGATATATATCTATATATATTTTTCTCATGTCATCAGGAATCTTGTTGGTAGAAGTACTTCCTGCCAAAAACTCTTTTCGACACGGGAGCAACTCATTCTTTCGTCTCCCACGAATTCATCGCAACAAAAGGAAATGTTATTCGTTCGACCGGACTGTCTATATGAATCCGTTTACCGGACGGGTCGGATATGACTTCTACCGAAAAGTGCTTGTTCCAGGATGTTCTAGGAGAAGTAGAATTTTAGATCTACGCAACCATCCTAGCAATAACAGGATTTGACATAATTCTGGGGATGGACTGGCTGGCTGAGCACCAAGCCCAGATAAGTTGTTACACGCGAGAAGTTCGGCTACAGAACCCAAATGGCCAGACCATCACATTGACAGGTGTGCCCTCTGTCTCACGTATTATCTTGAATTCTACGCAGATGGTGAAATCCGTCCAACAGAAGGACGAAGTATACTTTATCTACTTCGAGATGGAAGACAAATCCCAGGTGCTCGCCAAGGTCCCGGTAGTCCGCGACTTTCCGGATATTTTCCCTGAGTCCCTCCCGGGATTGCCACCACAGCGAGAGGTTGACTTTCAGATCGAGCTCATAACTGGAGCACGACCAGTATCACGAGCCCCCTACCGGATGGCCCCAAGGGAGCTGACTGAACTAAAGATCCAGCTACAGGAACTAATAGATGCTAGATTCGTCCGCCCTAGTTCCTCGACCTAGGGAGCCTCGATACTTTTCGTCAAGAAGAAATACGGGACTCTGCGACTGTGCATCGACTACATGGAGCTGAATAAGCTGACTGTACGTAATACCTACCCCCTCCCTAGAATCGACGAACTGTTCGATCAGTTGCAAGGTGCGTCTATGTTTTCCAAGATGGACCTGAGATCTGGCTATTACCAGCTTCGAATCCGAGAGGAAGATATCCCCAAGACTGCTTTTAGCTCCCGATACGGTTTATATGAATTCCTAGTGATGCCCTTTGGGCTCACCAACACGCCTTCCGCCTTTATGGCCCTGATGAATAGAGTCTTCGAACCTTTCTTGGATCACTTTGTCATCGTCTTCATAGATGACATCCTAATCTACTCGAAGACCAAGATGGACCATACTCGGCACCTGCAGTTGGTGCTACTAAAACTCCGGGAACACTCTCTCTTTGCAAAATATAGTAAATGTGAATTCTTGCAAGAAGAAGTTGGATTATTGGTCCACACGATAAATAAGGAGGGAGTAGCAGTGGACCAAGCCAAGATCCAGGTAGTACAAAATTGGCCACCACTTAGGACAGCTGCGGATATCCGGAGTTTCCTCGGTCTTGCCGGATACTACAGGAAGTTTGTCGAGGATTTTTCCAAGATTGACCTACCCCTAACTGCTTTCACCAAGAAGGACGTCACATTGCGATGGACGCCGGAGTGCGAGGCTGCGTTTTTCGAGCTGAAGAAGCGGCTGACTTTTGCGCCGATCCTTACGATTCCCACAGGGACCGAGGGATTCCAAATCTACACCGATGCCTCCATGAAGGGATTGGGAGCAGTCCTAATGCAACACGGCAAGGTAGTGGCCTACGCTTCGTGGCAATTAAAGCAACATGAATCAAACTACGCAGCGCATGATTTAGAGTTGGGCGCCGTCGTCTTCGCCCTTAAAATCTGGAGGCATTATCTGTACGGAGTAAGATGTGAGATCTTCTCCGATCACAAGAGCCTCAAGTATATCTTCATGCATAAAGAACTGAATCTCCGGCAGCGCCGATGGCTGGAATTCTTATGCGATTATGACTTCGCTCTCCAATATCACCCCGGGAAGGCTAACAGAGTTGCTGACGCCTTGAGCTGCTAGCCTGCAATAGCCGAGAGTTGGATGGAGCAGATCCCTAAAGAACTCTTCCAGTCTTTGATAGACATGGAGATTACCCTGGTTGCCCAAAGAGATCTGGAAGAGTACTACTCACAGTTGTATTGGATGGAAATCCAATGCGACATCCGGGACCGGATATGAGAAGCCCAGAAGATCGACCCAGAGGTGATACCGATCATCCGATCTCTGCAAGGAGGGGCACATGAGGATTATAAACTGCATGACGGGATTCTGCAATTCAAGCATCGCATATTTGTTCCTGCTACAGGAGGGATTCATGAGGAAATTCTTCAAGAGGCCTGTCAGTCAAGGTACTCAATTAACCCTAGCATAGTTAAGATGTACGTAGACTTACGCAGGACCATCTACTAGCCTGGAATGAAAAGAGATGTCACCAACTTCGTGGCCCTGTGTAACACCTGGCAGAAGGTTAAGTCCAAATGCTGCAGTATAGGAAAATTTCAATTCCTCTCTTCTGGCCTATTACAGCCCCTGCCGATACTAGAGTGGAAGTTCGAAGACATCTCCATGGACTTCGTCCATGGCCTACCTCGATCCCACACTAGGAATGACTCAATTTGGGTGGTCGTAGATCGACTCAAGGGTGGTAGAAGAGTGGATGTACCAAGGTAGCGTGGTTCATTCCAAACCGACAGGAAAAATTATTTTAAAATACTCTATTCACCCCCCTCTAGTGACGGAGTAGAGGCCCATATCCTAGCAAGGATGTTCCTATAACAAGTGGTACGATTCCACGGAGTACCAAAGTCCATCGTGTCAGATCGTGATAGGTGTTTCACATTTAAGGAGTGGAGACGGGTGCAGAGGTATTTGGGAACCAAGTTGGCCTTCAGCACCGCCTTCCACCCGCAGACAGACGGACAGACGGAGAGGACGAACCGGACGATGGAGGACCTTCTTCGACTGTGCATAGTGGAGCACAATGAGCCATGGGAGCAGCTGTTGTCGTTGGTCGAATTTTCATACAATAACAGCTACCAGGATAGCATTAAGATGGCTCCGTACGAGGCATTGTATGGAAGGCGTTGCCGAACCCCGTTGACTTGGGCTCAGGAAGAGGACCCGAAAGCCTTGTGAGTGGCTTATATCGATGACACTATGACAACTATACAGCTGATCCAGGAGCGAATGCGGGAAGCGCAGAGCCGGCAGGCTAAGTACTATGATGTGCGACACCGACCTGTGGAGTTTAGCGTGGGGGAAATGGTGTTCTTGAAAATAAAGCTCATGCATGGTGTCTCCCGGTTGAGGAAGAAGAAAAAGTTAGATCCCCTCTTCTTGGGCCTCTATCCGGTGATAGAGCGTGTTGGCCCCGTCGCCTATCGTTTAGCCTTGCCCCCAGAGTTGGGGAATCTTCAAGATGTGTTTCATGTCTCTTACTTGAGATGAGTCCTCCGGCAACCAGAGCAGTACCTTCCTACTTCACCAGTGCAGCTATAGTCAGATAGATCTGTCTGGCTCAAACCCGTTAGAGTAGTGGATTATAAGGTCAAGACACTACGTAACAAAACCATTCCGATGGTTACGGTGCTATGGTCAAACTGCGGACGAGAAGAGTTCACGTGGGAACCTGAAGTACTCCTCCAAGAAAAGCACCCAGAGCTCTTTCCCCAGGTATGTTACTTTTCCCCCCTACTTCAAGCAAATTTTCGGGGACGAAAATCCTTTTATTTTTATTGGATTGTAACATCCTGACTTTTATTGGGCCACTAGAGCCCTAGTGGGCCCAATAAAAGTGACCCGAGCCTCTACCCGTGACCCGGTAAGAGGCAACCCTAGAGAGGGTATCGAGCTAGAGAACTCCGAATTGAGTTCTGTTAGTTCCTGTGGCCTCGTATAGTCAATACGAGAGCATCAGAGCTCGTTTAGTCTGGCCCCGATGTCATATAGTGGATGTGACAATTCCTCGTAAAACGCAATGAATGCGAGATTTTGGATATCGAGCTAGAGAAATCCGAATCAAGTTTTGTCAGTTCATGTGGCCTCGTATAGTCTATATGAACGCATCCGAGCTCGTCACGTCACGATCCGAGATCTAACGGCAATTTTACACACTTCGACCATTTTAGCGCGCTGCGACGCGCAGATTTTGGACTTTCGCCAAACGGACTCCGATTCAACCTCAGTCAGTGGCGTTGGACTCGTGTGGTCAATACGAAGTCAATGGAAGTCATCTCGGTCAATTATGACAATAATTGGTCAATGCGCGGTCAAATCAAGTCTAGTCATGCACCGAAAAGCGTGTGCACACCAATTATGACACGACACCCGAACTTTGACTCGACCTCGATGACTTGGACCCACATTGACTTTGACCAGCAAGGGGGACCCACCCTAGGGTTGACTTCGTCAAACACTCCTAAAAATCTACTTTTTGGATTTTTCTCCTAATGAGGGGCCCACCTCCTCTCCAAAGGAGAATGACCCATGCCCCCCTCACTCTCCTTGGGCCCCCCAACCAGCAATCAAGCCTAGGATAGGTGGAGGCCCACCCCACCCCTCTTCTCCTCCTTTTTCTCTCTCTTCCCAAAAGGCCCAAGCCCATAAGGGTTTCACCATCATTTTCCCCATATGGGGAAAAGAGGGGGCCTCCAGCTGTCCTTGGACAGCTGGAGGGTGGGGATTTAATCCCTCCATAAGGAGGGATTAATCCCACCTTGCCCAATGTGAGGAAGCTCCCCCCTTCCCGATAAAAGCCACCCACCCCTCTCTCTTTCCCTCATAGCTCTCAGAGCAGCCTGCTCCCCTTCTCCCCCCTTTGTCGTAGTTCTGGTGGCCATAAAAAGCCAAGCCGAGGATCTCCTCCCCCTCTACCACCTTGAGCCATGTCCGACCAAGCCGGCCCCTCCCGAGCTCGCCAAATCCTGGTGGAACCTTCTCTTCCTCCCCTCCCCATTTCTGACGTAGTGCATGCAAGCTCTGACGGCCGGAGCGCTGCCGCCGTCACCCCCCTCCCCTCCCATTAAAAAAAAAAAGAGGCTCCGACGATGGCCGGAGGCGGAGGCCGCCGGACCACCGCCGGAGGGAGTGCCCGACCCCGGGTAGTTGGCCGGAGGCAGAGCCACGGCCGGCCGGCGACCGAGAAGCCCCGTAAGGGCGGTGGGATTTGTTCCAGCGAGGGGGAAACAATAGTGAACAGTAATTTTATTTTATAATTTATATTATTATAATATTATAATATTATTATAAGGGGTTTGATTTTGTAGAGGCTAAAATAGACACCTAGGAAAATAGTTTTGAACATGACCAATGTTCCCTTAACTAAGGTCTTCCTCCATAAAAAGTTTGAGAATTTTTGGAGTTAATTTGGTATTTTTAAAAGCCCAAATAAAATTTATTTGACCAAATTAGAGGCCCAAAACACTTTGGAAAATTACAAAAAAATTACTAGGCTCATTTTAGGCTCTCTTAAGGGTTGTATCAAAATTTGGGATCATGGGGATAAGTTTTGATTTTATTCTTAAAATCTGGAAGCCTAGGGTCGCGCTCAGAATTTATTACGCTTTAAAAAGAAAAATTGAAGGCGCGACTATCCTGTTTAATTTTAATAATAAATTCAAAGTTGACGTATCGATGAGAGTGGCTGAGGCAAGTGACCAGGCTCCGGGTGGTTCGAGATTTCATGAAACCGTCGAGCGCCTCGACTCTCGGGTGATCTGGACATGCTCGGAAAGTGAGTACACGAGTAGTTAGTTGCACATTATTCTCGATTAATATTAAGGGTGTAACTCCTGATAAGCCACTAATCCGATTAAGTCATGATTAATAAGGTACAACCAAATCATGACCAGACCTTAATAATGGGTGAAACCCAAGGAAATCTCTTGTAAACTGAGATGGAATTGAATGTGCCTCCTGTGAACGGAGATAGAACTGAATGTGCCTCCTATGAACGGAGATGGAACTGAATGTGCCTCCTGTGAACGGAGATGGAACCGAAGCCTCCTGGATGGAGTGATTGGACTACTGACCATTTTCTTTATGATTATTCCAGTCTTACACTGGTCCAATTCTTTTATTCTTTTAAGTACTTTTTCAGTTCTACTCCAGTCTCGTACTAGTCAAGTATTTTTAATTTAGCTTTATTCCAGTCTCGTACTGGTCAAGTACTTTTAATTCAGCTTTACTCCAGTCTCATACTGGTCAAGTACTTTTAATTCAGCTTTACTCCAGTCTCGTGCTGCTCAAGTACTTTCAATTCAGTTCTACTCCAGTCTCGTACTGGTCAAGTACTTTTAATTCAGTTCTACTCAAGTCTCATACTGGTCAAGTACTTTCAATTCAGTTCTACTCCAGTCTCGTACTGGTCAAGTACTTTTAATTCAGCTTTACTCCAGTCTCGTACTGGTTAAGTTCTTTCAATTCAGTTCTACTCCAGTCTCGTACTGGTCAAGTACTTTTAATTCAGTTCTACTCCAGTCTCATACTGGTCAAGTACTTTTAATTCAGTACTACTCCAGTTTCGTACTGGTCACGTTTCTTTCGAGCACTTTAAATAAGCAGCATAAACACCACATTTGTCCTCATTGCAATTTACTATTATAATCCCGGGTCCTGCTCTGACGAGCAGTCGTTATTAAGGTTGAGCCTTAGTTGGGGATAACTGGAGTTGAGGTATTCCTCAAGGTCTAGCCCCAAATAATGCGCTCCCACACTCCTTGACGAAAGTAGAGCTAAGCGCCACCGCCCGAAGTTTAAGCCTAGTAGGACAGACCGACGTATACCCGGTGTGTATTATGATTGCCTTTTGATTGATTGTTTGTAAATTGCTTGCGGTGAAATAGTGGCGGGTCAGTCCCTCCCGCAGACCGTTCGTACCAGTGAGGGAAGGTCGACGACTCAAGGCGACAGGGAGATGGGTACCATGGGTGACCGAACGTTTTATTATTCCCCGTCGGGTTTTCCTCCGCTAGTCGGCCAAAATGATTTGCTGGATGTCGCTCACATCCAAAAGTACACCAGGTTGTACGTTAGGGCCTGGGGTTGTGCGGTACGATCACCCCCAAAAGTGGCAGGACTGGCCACTATCACCGACGGCGACATCGGTGAGGCCCGCGAGGCTCGCTATCCTGCTGGAATAGAAGCGGCCCAAACTATGTCGGCATAGGGTTTGTGTGTGTGGCTATGAATGCCAGCAGTGTGTGCGCGACTATGAATGCCTGCGGTATATGCGTGACTGTGAATGCCTGCGAAAGAATTCAGGATATGAAAACTTGTTGTGCTGATGAGCTAGTAGAGCATTGTTATAACCGTTTTATACTATTGCTGCTTTTTTCCAGTTATACGACACTATTTTATATTTGCTCCTAGCTGTTCATATATGAAATATTGTGCTAACCCTCTCTTGCTTCGGCTATTTACTTTTGTTGGGTGGGTGCGTGCTCGTCCCCAGGATGTGGATCCGTGGAGGAGATTTGTTTCCACTTAGCTCTGTGACTAACGGTTATTTTATTAACCATTCACAGGAGGTGGAGCACTGTAGTGACCCACTGCCGCAGGATATTACGCCACCAGCTAGGTATACTCGAGCAGATGCACCTCCGCCGTCCCCAAAGTTTAGAGACATGAGTTCCGCCGAGCAGCGTAGAGAGAGAGTATATGAGGATTATATGTAGCACATGTATAACCCACGGGCTTATATAAGTACTTAGGCTTCGGCCCTATAACCGCTATGATTTTGATATGTGATATATAAATCTGCAATGGTTTTCTGTTAATGATTCCGCTATATTTTGATGGGTTGTGAATGTTATGATTCGAGTCGAGCAAGGCGACCAACTAGTGCTTGGATAGGGTGGGACGTTTTCCCTAAGAAGCACTGGGTGGACGTCTTGGGCCAGTAGTACCCCCTTCGACCCGACCCGGGCAAAATGTTGGGGGGTGGGTGGTAGTACACCTGGCCCCTGCGAAGTCCGCAGCTCTCGCTTGCCGAGATGAGCCTGCTCCTCCTTCCAATTCCGGTGCTAGGAAGCGATAGCCAAGCTACTTCCCACTATCTGCTCTAAAAAGACCAAAGCCAACTTCCACAGAAAAGGGCAAATCCGTGGCGGCCTCTCTTGCTCGAACTGCTGCCGAGGGCCGGTCCTTCGCCGAGAGCCTATTGATAGTGGGCGAGGCGAAGACCACTGTCAGGACTGCCGTCGGGGCCTTTGCCGAGAGCTTGCTAGTCACCGGCGGGGTTGGTGATGAGAGGGCCGCCGCCGAGGCTTCCGCCCAGGCCCCGACCAAGCAGATGCCAAAAGGGCATCGAAACTTCGGCCTTGGCGAGAAGTTATTTGATGTGGAAGGGAAACCCCTATTCAAGTGGGATCCCGAGTGTTGAAGTTGAGACCGGGCGGTCTGTCGGTCTGGCTTGGCGGGTTATTGACCGGGCGGTCTGGCGGTTTGCCTTCAGCGGGTTGGTTGCTGTGTTGAGGTCTGAGGTCCAAGCGGTCTAGCGGTCTATTACTGGCGACTAGGAGACCGGGCGGTCTAACGGTCTCTCTTGGCGGCTTGTCTCTCTCTCTGGCAGTGGCCGAGCGGTTAGCCCTTCTGTCTAACCGCGCGACTTGTTCCGGTCTGTTGTTCTAGCCGCCCAGATTCTTTTGTATAGTTTTAGTCCCACATCTCTTATTTGTATTCTCTCTTCTCTCCTCCATTCTATATAAGGGAGGCCATACCTTTGTAATAGATACCTTTTTCTGATAATAAAATTTCAGTTATACCATTTCCGGCTTGTTTTAGTTCGCTTCTCACATGGTATCAGAGGGATCGATCCTTTCCTCCTGATTCTGTGCTTCTCTCTGTCCGCGCGGCTTGCTTCTCCGGCTTGCGCCCTGTCCGCGCGGTCTCCTTGTCGTTGCCCTCTGTGTGCGCGACCTGTTACCTTGTTCACTGCGATCTGTCGCCTTGTTCGCCGCGACCTATCGCCGTGTGCCTTGCCTCCTCCTGTTTGCTCTTGCTCTGGTCGTCGCGACCTGTTGCCTAGTTCGCCGTGACCTGTTGCCTAGTTCGCCGCGACCTATTTCCGTGTGCCTTGCCCTCTCTTGTGCTTCTATTCGAGCGGACTGTCTGCTTGCCGCTCGACTTCTTCCCCTTTGCTTGTTACTGCGGCTTGGTCGTGGTCTCTCTGGCCGCTGGTGTCTGACCTCCTGACCGCTGCAGTTCCTCTTCGGCCTATCCGCGCGGCTTGTTTTCTAACCGCGCGGCTTCCTGTTGTTTGCTCTTATGGCTCTTTCTGATGCTTCTACTGCCACAACTCCTGCCACCACCCCTGTAGCCAATCCGGCTCCTCCTACTCCTTCCGGGAACCTTGGCACCATTTCCAAGCTTGTCGGCTCCAACTACCCGGATTGGAGCGTCTCTTTCACCTTTCTCCTTCGCTCGCAACGCAAATGCCACCATCTCATTGATGACCCTCCTCCTACCACTTCCCCTCTCTTTGATGACTGGGATGCGAGTGACGCTCTTGTGCGTACTTGGCTCGCTAACAGTCTCTCCGATGAATGCCTTCCCGTCATCCGTCATGATGAGACGGTGAAGGCCGCTTGGCTTCATCTTGCTGCTTTGTATTCCAAAGGGGCTCAGACGTCCTGCATCTATACGTTGTATGCGGACCTCTTTGCCCGGCCTACCTTGTCTCCTGCTGCTGCCTACCAACAAGTTCAAGCTCTTGGGGCTGAGATTCTTCAGAATCGCCCCTTTTCTGCGGATCTGGCTCAACAACACAAGCACTTCCAGGAGCTTCTGGTTGTGTGTTATCTGCTCCGTCTTCCTGACACTTATGACATGATCCGCCAACAAATTCTGGGTGAGGCGGAATCTCCTACCTTAGATGCCACCGCTGCTCGCATCGCCGCTGTCACCTCTCTCCTTCAGCGCCCGCTTCTACCCGCTCCTTCTCCTCCGGATAACTATGCTCATCAAACTCAGCGGAGTGGCTCTGGTAGCCGCAGTCATCAGTCTGGCGGACGTCCTTCTTCCCGCTATCTCTGCTCTCACTGCGGCCGCACCGGACACACTCTTGACCGCTGCTGGACAAAACATCCCCATCTTCGCCCCTCGGGTGACTCTTCCGTCTCTTCTTCCAAGCTGTCTGCTTCCGTGGTCACATCATCAGGTAGTGCCCATGTAGTCACTCAAGGTAAATGGCTTATCGACTCCGGTGCTACTAATCATATGACGGGCAATCCTCAGTTCTTCTCTCTCCTCGAACAGCATGATCGGTTGCCCCCGATCCTCATTGCAGACGGTTCTCCCTCCCCGGTTCATGGGTCGGGAGTGGTTCATGTTACTCCGTCCCTTCGGCTAGAGGACACTCTCTATGTGCCCAAGTTTCCGTGCAATCTGTTGTCGGTTACTTCTTTGTGCAAGCAGCTTAAATGTTCTGTAACGTTTACTCCATCTTCTTGCTCTTTTCAGGATCCGAGCTCCCAGCGGACGATTGCTACTGGGACTGAGAGCGGCGGCCTCTACTTCCTCGACAACGTTTCCGCTTTGTCAGCCTTCTCTTCTTCTTGTACGGATCTTCTCTAGTGGCATCTCCGTCTCGGTCATCCTCCACCACGGCTTCTGCATCAGCTTCTGCCCCACCTCCCTCCCTCCACTACTCCTCTCCACTGCGAAGCATGTCAACTTGGCAAGCATCATCGTTCCTCCTTCCCGCCGAAGCAAGGTCGGGGCTCTACCCGTCCGTTTGATCTAGTCCACTCCGATATCTGGGGACCTGCTCCTACCCTTACTATTGGTCGGGGTAGTTCTTATTTTGTAACTTTTATTGATGATTTTTCTAGATGTACTTGGGTGTATCTCTTACGAGATCGCTCTGAACTTTTTAATGTATGGACCTCCTTTTATCATTTAATCAAAAATCAGTTTGGTGTTAGTGTTAAAACTTTTCGCTCTGATAATGCAAAAGAATACTTAAGTCATGCTTTTACCTCTTTCTGTGTACAACATGGCGTTATTCATCAGACAAGTTGTGTCTATACATCCCAACAAAATGGGGTGGCGGAACGCAAAAAACGTCACCTCCTCGATGTTGCTCGCACATTAATGACTCAAATGCATGTCCCTCGCTCATATTGGGGCTATGCTGTTCTTCTTGCTTGCTATCTCATCAATCGCATTCCCTCCTCCGTTCTTCAGGGAAAAACCCCTTTTTCCATCCTTTATCCTGGCAAGGAGCCTTTTCCTCTCCCTCTCCGAATCTTTGGGTGCACTGCTTTTGTGCATGTCCCATCTGCCACCCGTGATAAGCTCTCCCCTCGCTCCACCAAATGTGTTTTTCTGGGGTACTCGGTCACTCAGAAAGGCTACTGCTGCTTTGATCCTGTTCTTCGTAAACAGTTTGTCTCCGCTGACGTTACCTTCTTCGAGAATGCCTCCTACTTCTCGGATGACTCCTCTTCTCTTCCTCCCACCTCGGATTCTCCTGTTATTCCGTTCGTTCCCTCGTCTCCTACTGCGATATCCGCTCCTCCTCCGTCTCCGCCCACTCCTCTCCCTTCGCCTCTCTCTCCGCCTCCATCTCCCTCCTCTCCGCTGCCGTCGCTCTCTCCTCCCGGGCCAGCTCTCTCTGCCACGGATGCTATGGATGCCGAGGAGCCCGCCGACCTGGATCTTCCTGTAGCTCTTCGCAAAGGGGTGCGGATGTGTACCCTACACCCCCTTGCTGTTGTTGTTTCATATGATCGTCTTACCCCTTCTCGCAGGGCCTTTGCACTGGCTATCTCTGCTACTACCACACCTCATTCCTACTAGGAGGCCCTTGCCATTCCTCACTGGAAGCTGGCCATGGATGAGGAAATGGCGACCCTCACAGAGCGGGGTACCTGGACTCTTGTCCCTTCTCCTCTTGATACAGATGTTGTTGGATGTCGATGGGTCTTTGTAGTCAAGTTTGGCCCAGATGGCACTATAAACCGTTACAAAGCTCGTCTGGTGGCTAAGGGCTTTACTCAAACCTATGGGGTTGATTACTTTGACACCTTCTCTCCCGTGGCTCGTCTCAGCACTATACGGGTCCTTCTCTCTGTGGCAGTCAACAAAGACTGGCCCCTTTCCCAGCTGGATATCAAGAATGCCTTCCTTTATGGTGATCTTCAGGAGGCCGTCTACATGGAGCAACCTCCAGGGTATGTTGCTCAGGGGGAGACACGAGTCTGCCGGCTACAGAAGGCAATCTATGGCCTCAAGCAGAGCCCTCGAGCTTGGTTTGACAAATTCAGCGGCATCGTGGCGGCCGTTGGTTTTGCTCGCAGCGCTGCTGATCACTCTCTATTTATTCGCAAAACCTCTTCGGGACTGGTGGTTCTTGCAGTATATGTGGATGATATTCTTCTCACTGGTGATGACCAGGAAGGGGTAGCCTTGACAAAGCGGCATCTTCGCCAACATCTAGTCACGAAAGATATGGGTTCTCCGAAGTACTTTTTGGGGATCGAAATCTCTCAGAAGCCCAACTCTTTAGTCCTCTCTCAGCGTAAGTATGCTCTTGATATTTTAAAAGAAGCAGGATTGACTGGGGCCAAACCTGCCCGATGTCCCATGGCTGTTGGAGAAGACAAAACCTGGACAGATGGTTCGCCTCTTCTTTCAGATGCTTCGCGGTACAGGCGTCTAGTTGGTAAGCTCATATACCTCACCGTGACTAGGCCCGACATCTCCTATGCTGTGGGCAAGGTGAGTCAATTCATGCAAGCTCCCAGGGAGTGCCATCTACAGTCCGCCTTGCGGATCTTGGAGTACGTCAAAGCAGCCCCTGGGAAAGGATTGCTCTTTCAGAAGAATGATCATCTGAGGGTTGAAGCTTACTCAGATGCGAGTTACGCTGATGACAAAGGGGACCGTAAGTCTACCTCCGGTTTCTGTACCTTTGTTGGGGGCAATCTGGTAAGTTGGAAGAGCAAGAAGCAATCTGTTGTCTCCAGGTCCAGTGCTGAAGCTGAGTATCGGAGTATGGCATCGACCACTTGCGAGCTAAAGTGGCTACGGGCTCTCATGTTGGATTTAGGAGAGGTCTACAACCATCCTCTACCTATGTTCTGTGACAACAAGGCTGCTATATATATCTCCAAAAATCCAGTCTTCCATGAGAGAACCAAACACATTGAGGTCGACTGTCATTTCATTCGTGAAGAGATTCTGAAGGAACAAATTTGCACTCCCTTCGTCACGTCTGAAAAAGAGCTGGCTGACATCTTCACCAAGCCAGTATCCGCCTCATTTCTTCATATATGTGACAAGCTGGGCATGATCGACATATATGCTCCAGCTTGAGGGGGAGTGTTGAAGTTGAGACCGGGCGGTCTGTCGGTCTGGCTTGGCGGGTTATTGACCGGGCGGTCTGGCGGTTTGCCTTCAGCGGGTTGGTTGCTGTGTTGAGGTCTGAGGTCCAAGCGGTCTAGCGGTCTGTTACTGGCGACTAGGAGACCGGGCGGTCTAACGGTCTCTCTTGGCGGCTTGTCTCTCTCTCTGGCAGTGGCCGAGCGGTTAGCCCTTCTGTCTAACCGCGCGGCTTGTTCCGGTCTGTTGTTCTAGCCGCCCAGATTCTTTTGTATAGTTTTAGTCCCACATCTCTTATTTGTATTCTCTCTTCTCTCCTCCATTCTATATAAGGGAGGCCATACCTTTGTAATAGATACCTTTTTCTGATAATAAAATTTCAGTTATACCATTTCCGGCTTGTTTTAGTTCGCTTCTCACACCGAGGCCAACCGAGCCTCCATTTATACCCTCCTCCCCAGCTGGACGGAGTAGGATGAGTTCACCGGTGACGCCTTCGCTCTGGGCTATGCCCTTTATAGCCGAGAAGATGCCGGCACGTTCGACCGATCATCCACCCGGCTCCTGGCCTTCGACTCCATCAGGGCCTTGATGCGTGGGATCGAGCTCGCGCATTTGTGTGCGCGCCGGAGCATCACCATCGACCGTAACTTCGCCGACATGCTCAGGTCGAGGGGCAAGGCGTCGGCCAACGCGGCCGCCCTGAAGGTCGAGCTGGCGGGTGCCCAACGGCTTTTATCTCTGCGCCCGACGGATGAGGTAAGCGAGATCTTCCATGGCTTCTCGCTCCCCTTCCCCCTTAGTTCATAACCCACTTTCCCTTCTTTGTGCTGACGGGCTTCTCCTCTGTGCACAGGACTACACCCAAAGCATGTTTCTTCGCGCAAAGCTGGCCGGCCTGGAGTGCGAGAACGTCTTGCTGAAGGACCAGGTCCGACATGCGGAAGCGGCTGTAGCTGCGATCCCCCTCCCTCGCTGGACAAGAGGCTGAGGAGCCGCCACTACTCAGAGTATGATATCTACAAGCTATTGCAGGTCAACGCCCAGGCAATAGCCAGGCTGACGATTGAGACGCTGCGGAAGGTGGGCTGCTCGAACGAGGGCGACGAGACCATCGTTTCCCGCCGGCTTCTCCCTTGGATTTTCGAGCTTATCCCTAAACCTCTAAGAGAACCCGATTCCCCGCCCTCGGATGTCCCGAAATCTCTCGTCGTGGCTGGCGGGACATCCGGCGAGAACTCTGGCGAGAGTCATGGCGGGAGCTCTGGCGAGAGCTCGAGCGTGGAATCTAACGAAGCTCGCTTAGGATTTTCGCCGCCCCTTTCTTTTTTTGCTCTTTTTGGATACGCGAGATTTTCTCGCTTGTAGTCAATTTTTTTGAACACATTGGTATATGCATATATATATATATATATATATATATATATATATATATATATATATGACAGGTTCAATTTT
The DNA here is from genome assembly GCA_039513925.1 of Platanthera zijinensis. Taxonomy (NCBI): domain Eukaryota; kingdom Viridiplantae; phylum Streptophyta; class Magnoliopsida; order Asparagales; family Orchidaceae; genus Platanthera; species Platanthera zijinensis. The sequence continues at coordinate 109,958,091 of CM077080.1, forward strand.
TGTCTTCTTATAAAAGCAACCTTATAAAAGCAGCTCATATTGTTTAATGCTTCTCAAGTGCGTTCTCATCGAGGACTTCGACTCCCTCAGGAGAGCCGCATCCTTTAGTGATAGGTTAATAGGTGGGACCCTGCCGAGTGCTCAAGGCCCAACGTGTTTTTGCTTAGTGCCTTCCATCGAGAACCTTTTGCCGAAAACGCCGACCGTAGGTTCTTAAGAAAGTCGTCGCTCCCTCGTAGTGCACGAATCAAGCGGAGCCTTGCCGGAGACTTTCTGCTGTCCGGACAAGAGCTCCCACTAAAGGCCCTTCTGCCGAGGACTCTCTTTGCCGAGAACCTTGAAAGTGAGGGGATAAGTTGTAAACTACTCTAGAGGGGGGGTGAATAGAGTATTCAAAATTTTATGAACACTTAGTCAGCTCCCTTGGAGTTTATTTGCGGAATAAAAAATCTGATACTTGAACCCTAAGAGCCTAACACAGTGAGGTGCACAAGTGAAGAAGTTGACTGAAATTTCAGTTAACTACAAGCCTATCACAGCAACTAGCAACCCTAGGTAGTTCTAACACAGCCACAGAATAAGATGAATAAGCAAGATAACCAGATGGACACAGGATATATAGTGGTTCCCTCTTAATAGGTACATCCACTCTTCTACCACCCTGGTAGGAATCCACTACAGGTTTTTGCTAAGGTGCCCTGCCACCAATGATCTGATTCAGGTAGATCAAACAGACCCTTTGAGCTTTTGATAAGGATGCTCAACCACAGGTTGTTGATAAGGTGCCCTGTCACCAATGTTCACTTTTGAAGAGGTGTGAACAAACTCTTTTACACAAGGGGTTGAGAGGGTTAGATTATCTTCTCTGTTTTAAATACAGATTAGAGAAGATTTGTGGATTCTCTAAAGAATCAAAGTCTCCCCCTGGCTCAGTGGAAGTCCAGGGAAAGCCTTTGCTTCAGGATGAAGGAGTTTCAGATAGACTGAAACTAAATCCTCAGAGATCTGAAGACTGATTTTTATCAGGTCTTAAGATTCTGGAGCACTTGAAGCAGAACTGGAGCTCTTTCTGAAGTCTTGAAAACTCTAAGCAGATGCTCAGGAGACTTGAGAATGAAAGATGATTGCTCTGGGCTTTTGCTTCAGGAAAACTTTTCTTCTTCTTGTTGTGAGATTGTGAAGAGCTGCTCTGATGATGCTTGAGCGAATGAATAATATTTCTCTGTGTCTGTCACTTCTCTTTTGCTGAGAGAAGAATTTCTCTTAAATATGTCTTCACGTTTTTCTTTTGGAACGGCTCTATTGATTTGAATTCTCGAGCCCTGCAACAGATTATCTCAAAATAGAATATAGCAATAGGAATAGAATGGCCTATTAACTTTCTGTCAGTCCCAATAAGGAATAAAATAAGCGGGAAAAAATATCTCAGCATAAAGACGTACCATTCTTGGAAATAGTACATAGCCAACGGCTAGAATACAGGCTGGAAAGATAAAGTCAACGCAATTTGTATAATAGGGCAAAATGCTTTATCAAGAATACTGAATCCCGTAATTTATGCTTGACATATTTGGTAAATAATTCATTTGAATTTAAGCCATAAATTAGCAAAAACATTCTTCAGAAAATCTTTCTAACCACAAGCTAACACACTTGGAAATAAACCAAGGAATAAAATAAATACGAACAGATAAAAGCAGACAGAAAACGTCGAACAGGAGTTCGATGATCGTCGACCTGCAAACAGATCGTCGACTAATAGCAGGAATCTGTTGGAACAGAAATCGTCGACCAGAAATCGTCGACCAGCTAATAGATCGTCGACCGGCTAACAGATAGTCGACCAGCGAACAGATCGTCGACCAGCTAACAGATAGTCGACCAGCAAACAGATCGTCGACCAGCTAACAGATAGTCGACCAGCAAAGGCAAATATCTGTCGAGACAGAAATCGTGAAGCAAGAACACGATCGTCGACCTGATGATGACAGATCGTCGACCATTCTTCAGAGCGTAGTAAGCTTGCTCTGAGATCGTCGACCAACGGTCGACGATAATTGTCTTGACTTCAATGATTCAATAGCCCTGCTATCGTCGACCATTGATCGACGATCGCGAGGCCTCGTTCGACGATGGTCGAGCGGAAATGCTTTAACCACAAAAACATCTAGAACTTCTATCCTAAGCTCTAGGTCAGTTTATAAACTGCCCTAGGGAGACTAAACAAAGTCTAAACATGATCATATATCTTTATATGGATCAAGAGGGGCCGGAAAGGGATTACATAAGCCAAATCACATCTAGGGTACCAACAATCTCCCCCTATTTGGGTTATGTTATCCAATCCAGTTTAAAGGCTAAAGCAGACAATAACAAATCTAAAGATTAACCAGAATGATAAAACACAGGCAATACACAGAAAATATAACAAGCATAAATCAGCAGAAATGGAATGCATCAAGCAGTTTTATCAGCATGTTTAGCATCAGATGAGTTTTTGGGTATTGCAGCTGGTTTGAAAATAATTTCTCTGTTAGGGTTTGCTGCTTGTCTCTTGGATAGCATTAGATCATGTTCACCTATGATTTTCTTTTCAGCATAACTTGGTAGAACTGCAGCAGGATGTAGCTTCATGTATTCTTCAGTATTAAAAGCTTCTGGATTGACTTGAAATCTGCTGAGTTCCTTTTCTCTGAATTCTGACATTGTTGAGTAAGCTGTAGGATCTAGTCCTTGAGATTTGGCTCTCTCCATCATGCTTAGTGCAATAGACTCTTTGAATCTTGCCATAGAGGCAATCCTTTCAGCTTCAGTTTTATCTGATGGAGAGGGAGGTCTATCAGTATCTGTATGAGCTGCAATCTCCATGTTCCTTTGAAGAGCTGTAGCAAGTTTGCTTGAATCAAGAGGAATCTGCGCAGCCTTCTTAGGATCAGTTTGAGCATATAGAGATCTTGGAGGTGCAAGCTCAATGAACTTTTTGTGGGATTTTTCTGAAAAGACCACTCTTTTTCCTTTTGATTCAGTTGTCTCAGCAGCAGCAGGTTTTCTTGAAGAAGAGGATGAACCTTTCCTGGGAGGAGAAGGAGGAGGAGAGAATGTAGGTTACTGAAAAGTCATCTCCTTTATTTGTTCCACGAGAGCATTGTCATTTCTTTTTCTTCCCTGTCCTGAAACATCTTGGCCTCCCTGGCTTTGATTACTCCTTCTTTGGTAGGTCTGAGAAGTGTTAGAACTGGCTGACCTTGCAGAGGGGGCAGAAGATAGACTTCCAGAGGCTCCAGCACCAGGAGGTGGAGGAGGACCTCTGGGGGGAATTTCTGAACAGGAGTGTCATATCTCTTTGTCCTCTTCTTCTCTTTAGTCTGATTCTTTGACAGTCTCATCCATGGCTGAAATTCCTTGCTCTTAGGATCTATTCCCTTCAGAATGTAATAGGGAACATCCTTGTTAGGATTGGCAGTAGGAGGAGCAGGAGCTTTTCTTTTCTTGGAGGCAACTCTTTTCCTTTTCTTAGTGGAGTCAGAATCATCAGAATCATCATCATCATCATCAGAATGAGATGAGTCTTTCCCAGCATAATCATCAAAGTCAAGTTCAGAAGGATCCTTGGCAGCAGGTTCAGCTTTGTCTTTCTTTTCTCTTTCTTCTTTCTCTTTAGCTTCCTCAATGGCATCTTGCCTAAGGAGGGCATCAAGATCCACATTTGGAGACTTCTTCCAGTGTTCTGATTCTGGATACAACTCAGGAACTGTCTTGGGGACCAGTTCTGCAATAGAGGGAATGGATAGAGGATAGGTAAGGATAGGTGGAGAAAAGATGACGATATCTGCAGGGGCAGATGCTTTCTCTAGAGAGATGGCTAGGGAATCCAAATGATAATTAGCCAACCCTTCAATGTACTCAGAGGCAATATTCTCAGCCACAAAGGCTATAAATTGTTCTAGGTTTAGAGTACCTGAGCTTGAGTCCATTTCAGTCATCTTGGGAGCATTGTCTGCCCTATCTTGCACATCTTCAATTTCTTCAGCAGCAGCATCAGCAGGGATGTTGATGTTTTCAGCAGCAGCAGCATTTATGGTTGTGCCTGCATGCAAAGAAAGATAGGTTAACAACCAAGTGGGAATAAAATATTCCCCAAGGTGAACAAACAACAGGTAATAGATAGGATTACCTGAAGATCTACACAGGATACCACTTTGCATCTAGGAAGGAGGTTATAATTCCTTCTAGATGTTCAGTGACATCAGGGATAGACACCTCTGCAAGACACAAGAGGAGTGCCATACAGGAAAAGAAAAGAGTATCTTTGACCAAGGGGTCATCAAGGTACTCAGGTCTATAAGGGACCACTATCTCTTGAGGAGGAAGAACAAAAGGAGTAGATGTGAGTGAGAACTCACAGTCTGAGTTAAGAAATGATTCCAAGTCTTTATCAGAATCAAAGGACTTAGCAGCATCAACTTGCAATACTGATGTAAGGTCATCAGCAGCTGTGATGGAAAGGAAGGGATAAGAAATTAACTCTAAGATGGAGTTTGAATTAATTAGAATCTTAAATAAAGCTATACCATCAGGTTGAGCAGCATCATACTCACAGGTGTCCATGGGGACTTCCTCATTTTCTTTTTCAGGAACTTCTTCCTCAGAAGCTAGATTCACTAGGGAGTGAATGTCTTTGTTAGATACAAATATCAAATTGAAATCCTGATTGTAACCTTTGAAGGAAGAATTTTAAGGTTTACCTTCTGGTTCTTTCTCTGGAATCTCTTGAGGTTCTTCTACAGTTTCTTGAAGGGGAAGAGAGGAATTGTCCTGAAGGGTCAGGGCATCACCTGAGACCACTTCAACAGACATCTCCCCCTGCATGACTTCAGTGGGAACTGGAGTCATGCATCTTACAGAAGAGGGCTCAGCAGAGGGATGAGATGATTTTATGGCTTGAGTAAGTGCATTGATGGATGCAATGAGAGGGGCATTGGCAGCCTCAATCATTTTTTGGATGGAGGGAGTAATGAGCTCGACAATATGTGCAAGCAATTCAGGAGTTATCTGAAATGCTGATGATGTGGAGGTGGATGGAATGGAAACAGGATGATCTGCCACATGATCAAATGAGTCATGTGGAGATGGTGAACATCAACATGAGTGTGGGATTCATGTTGAGAAAGATGCGTGAGGATGGTAGCAGTCACCATGTCAACACTGGCTGAAGCTGCCAGATGTTGTGGTGTTGGTGACTGGTGTGGAGATGCAGGTGGAATGAAGGATGCATGTTGTGATGGCACTTCAGATTGAGTGGAGGGTAATGCAGGAGATGTAGATGCAGGGGTAAAGAGGGAGGATGAAGGGATTGCTGAGCCTTCCCCAGTAAGCGGGAGAGCGGCCGAATCAGCCCTTGTGTCTGAAGGAGGGTTAGGATCAACCCTGGCTGACTTCTTGATAATCCTCTGGGATTTCTTGAATAGAGAGGGGTCCAACCTCTTGCTGGCATTTACTGCAGACGGTGCAGAGACAAGCAGCAGGGGTGCTTTCACATACAGAAACACACCCAGAACTCTGGCAAGGTTTACCTCTTTCTGATTGTTCTTTCTCCTTATTAGTTCAAACAGAACTTTTCCCCAGGCAATCTGTGCCTTATTCACCAAAGCTGACATCAGGGCAAACTGTTGCCTGTTGATGTTGTCATGAGCAGAATGTTTTCCCAAAACGACCTTGCCCACCAGGTCGGCCAGAAACTTGTATTCAGGAGATAAGTTTATCTTCAGCAGCTTAGCCGGAATCCCTTTGGCATGGCCCATCACAGTGAGCATGCGGCCATATTCCTCTGTGCTTTGCTCATATTCCTCAGTACCTGTTGGCAGTCCAAACAGCTCAGTCAAAACTTCAGGAGTCAGAGTGACCTCCTCGCCATTTATCTTTCCTGTCATGGCGTCGTCGCTGGAGGACGAAGTATATACCCATTCACGAATTTCTGATATATGAATCTTAGGAGAGAACGACATAAATTTCTTGAGGCCTTGGTCTTCACATAGCTTCAGAATATCTTGGATTGGTTGATCGCATCGGCTGAAAGAATCAAAGTCGACACAGAAACCAGTGTCGAACTTCATTCCAAAGAGAACAGCAGAAGGAATCGCCATAGGATTTGAGAGAAGATGGCGAATCGAGAAGCAAAACAGGGGAGAAGAGAATCGCGCGGGATTAGAGTTCGAGAGCGAATTCTAAGCCAGAAGAAGGAATATGAAAAGACGGAGCGGAAGGACGACGATCTCCAGACCTAAATCGACTATTAGAAACAAATCTGCGATCGTCGATCCCGGAATAAAATCGGTCGTCGAACACAGACCGACGATAGTCAATGTTTGACTAATCGGTAAACATCGACCGACTACAAGCAATTACCACGATCGTCGATCAATAAATGATGGTCGACGATTCTCCACCCAGCACAGAAAATCTGTCGTCGACCATTGGTCGACGATAGATACCTAAGGAGGGATCGTTGACCAGTTGGTCGACGATTTCTGCCTTACTACAGAACGAGCTGTCGTCGACGGTTGGTCGACGATAGTTCTGACCTGGTCGAAGATCGTCGATCAGTCGTTCGACGATTTTAGACAGAAAACAAAACTAACCAAATTTTCACTAATCTGAACCATTAATCATGCCAAGCTGGTTCAGGAAGAACAAATGCTTTTGTTCATCAAGGGGCTTAGTGAAAATATCTCCTCTCTGCAGGTCTGTGGATATAAATTCCATTACTATCTTGTTCTTTTCCACATTATCTCTCAGAAAATGATGTCTAATCTCAATGTGCTTGGTCCTGGAATGGTGCACAGGATTTTGAGCAATTGATATTGCACTGGTACTGTCACACAGAATTTTTGTGTTTGAGTGTGTGTACCCATAATCCACTAGCTGATTTTGAATCCACAGGATCTGTGAACAGCAACTAGCTGCTGCTATATATTCAGCCTCAGCAGTTGAAGTAGACACAGATGCCTGTTTCTTGCAAAACCAAGAGACAAGTCTCTCTCCCAGGAACTGACAAGTCCCTGAGGTGCTTTTCCTGTCAACTCTACAACCAGCATAATCAGCATCTGAATATCCAATTAATTCAAATCCTGACTCAGCTGGGTACCACAGTCCTAAGTTAGGGCATCCCTTAAGGTATCTCAAAATCCTCTTGAGAAGAGTTAAGTGAGATTCCTTTGGGTTGACCTGAAACCTAGCACATAGGCATGTAGCAAACATTATGTCAGGCCTACTTGCAGTCAAATACAGCAGGGAACCAACAATGGCTCTAAAGTTCTTTTGATCAACAGGCTTGCCATTGACATCAGAATCAATAACTGCATTTGAGGCCATAGGTGTGCTCATTGATGAAGCATCAGACATTCCAAATCTTTTAACCAGCTCTCTGGCATATTTTGATTGAGAGATGAAAATGCCATCAACACTCTGTTTCACTTGGAGACCAAGGAAATAGGATAACTCACCCATGCTGCTCATCTCAAACTTAGAGTGCATTAGTTCAGAGAACCTCTTGCATAGTTTGGGATCAGTAGAACCAAATATAATGTCATCTACATAGATTTGAACTAACAGTTGTGAGTCCTTATGATGTCTAATGAATAGGGTTCTATCTACCACACCTCTCACAAACTTGTGTTCTAGAAGAAAATTTGCTAAGGTCTCATACCAAGCTCTAGGAGCTTGCTTAAGTCCATATAGAGCCTTTTGGAGTTTGAACACATGAGTGGGTAAGGTTGATGAAATAAACCCTGGTGGTTGTTCAACAAACACTTCTTCCTTTAAATCTCCATTGAGGAAGGCACTCTTCATATCCATTTGGAAGACCTTAAATCTTTTATAGGCAGCATAGGCTAGGAAAATCCTAATGGCTTCTAGTCTAGCTACAGGGGCAAAAGTCTGATCATAATCTATGCCTTCCTCCTGTCTATAGCCTTGAGCTACTAGCCTAGCCTTATTTCTAACTACTATGCCTTGGGCATCAAGCTTGTTTCTAAACACCCACTTGGTGCCTATGATCCGTTGGGCTCTTGGTCTTGGAACCAAGGTCCAAACTTTACATCTTTCAAACTGGTTAAGCTCCTCTTGCATTGCTATAATCCAGTGTGGATCAAGCTCAGCATCTTTAATGGTTAGGGGCTCAACCTGAGAAAGAAAACAAGCAAACATCACATTTTTGTTGAGTTGATGTCTTGTCTGGACTCCTGCTGATGTAAGACCCCATTTTTTTTTTTTTTGAAAACCCGGGGTCTTATGCCCAGAACCGCCGCTTTGCGGTGACACCTTCGCACCCGGGAAGGTCGCCACTACAACGCGCCGATTCTGCCGGCCTTTTCGATCACAATAAGTAGCAAGAGAGAAGCAAGTCCTCCAAAAGAGAATATCACATAAAATAAAACTCCACGAAGGGAGTGTCCACAGAAAATCATCAGAGTATAAATAGTCTGGAAATAAAAAGGGCTCATGCCCGGTACATCAAATCCTCACTACAAGATCACTCAATGCGGAAGCAAAACTAAATCTCTACTAAAGGGCCGGGACTCACAGTCCCCGTAGTCTGGACTCCCGTGCTAGACTGTCCCATCTCCAGGCGTACCGGCCTCCTGGGCTGTCCCTCCATGCTGGGCTCCGCGATCCCCTAAAGTGATATGGTTCGAAAACCGTTAGTCTAAAAGACTAAGTCCTATCATCCCCCACCTCTTTCCCCACGCTCTAAGGCACCGGGCGGAGAGGAAGAAAGAGGAGGACATGAAAGTGGAGAGTAGTCAAAAGCAGATGACGGTGGACCTAACTAACAAGTTATAACAGGGGAGCAATATAAATCTTAAGTGTTGTAATAGGTATAACAGAAAGGAAGTAAGTAAGAAATTAAACCTTCACTTATGTGAGTACACATAAGCCAAGGGATCTTTTGCAAGGCTCCCATCGTATAAAGTGTCCCATACCACTTATACGTTGGGGTGTCGGTTATCAAACAGCAGCATATATATATATTGAAATTAACCTTTGACTTATAAACTTGCCCACAGCATTTACACATGATTTGTCGCCCTATGACCATGGTATTACAATTTCTACGATTTCACTATATGCAGACCAACTTGAGCTAATCAACAAGTATGATAGGAAGTGCATCAATTTCTCATCCAAACACCCTAAGATAATTACTAAGGGTCTATCATGACTTTTATAATTTAAATCCAGCACTTCCAAATTTTTCCTAAATAATTTAATATTTATTTAATTATCCAGAAATTAAAGCCATGAGTGATTTTGAGCATGAGGTACTACATTCATTCATCATAAAATTATAAGAAAATTACCAGGGCTCTACAATGTCCATAAATGTTCACTGACCAAAAATTATAATTTTACAAGGCCTAAAAATATTATTTAAAAATCATTTATAAATTCTACAAATTGCAAGCCTTGTGAATCAACCCCTATGATTATAGATCCAAAAATTCTACAATAATTACCAGAGATGTAAGAGGTCATAAAAACTCATTTGCCTAAGTTACACCTGATTTCAGTGAGGGAACAACCCATAATAATTATTTGACTATCTTTAGAAAATCAATGGCTTGTGAATGAAGTACTTAAAATAATCAGTTAATAATTCCAGCAAAATTCAAGCATATGTATAAGAATCTAAAAAGCTCTCTGCCAAAATTTCATATCCATTAATCAACCAGAGAAATCAAATTAATTAAAATACCCAAAAGCCTATTTTTGTGAGTTATGAAGGAACTATCATGTATTGAATTCCAAGGCTCTCAATATTATTTCCCAGAGACTTCCCTAAACCCAAGAAGTACACTACCCAAGTTCCATGGCCTTTAGGCAAGTTTTGGTGACCTATTTTACCTTAACAAAGGAGGTGTCCTAAACTAGGGTTAGGGTTTAAGGGAGGGTAACCCTCTCCAAATCTTCCAAGACTTTGGTCAGGGGGTTCTAACCTCACTAGTCACCTCTCCACCAAAAATCACTTCCATTAAAGGTCATTTGACCCCATGCCCTTCACAAGCCCCCAAAGTCCAACCTAGGGGTTTGGACTTGGGTCCTAGGGCATACTCACCCCAAACCACTCCATACACCATAAGGGAGTGTTAAAGCCCATTACAAACCAGGGGACCAAGTTTCAGCCTCTGGTGAGGGAGTTTGGTCAACAAAAATCACTAAGTGCACTTTTGACCTATTTGCCCCTTAATGGGCCAACCTAGGATTGGGTAATTACCCACCCAAAACATCTCCAAATTACATGAAACTTTATACAGAGCTTCCCTAGGTCACTATGGACCTCCCACCAAAATTTTGGGGGATTTGGAGGTCATTAGACCCCTTAATCACTCTAAGATATGATTATTAAATTTTTGCAAAAACTATAGAAATATGTTATCCAGAAATTACCATTTTTGGATATGTCATAGGTGTAGGTAAGAATGACCCCTACATAAAATTTTAAGTCATTTGGAGGTCTGGTTTGATGTGGGCAACCAAAATGGTGTCTAACCTGGCCTAAGGACACCTTCCACCAAACTGAGTGCTGAGGTCAGCACAGTTATCCAAATTGGGTGAAATCAATTTTAAAATAAAGTAGACTCAAAGGGCTACAACTTTCATGTTCACTACTTTTTCTGTAGAGGGCTCTAGGTATTTTTAATAAATACATACATTAAGAGGTAAAACTGTGACAAAAATACAATTAATATATCCCAACTATACATCATTATTTTTACTGTTTGCACGAATCCTGAAGCGACTTGGATGGCATCCATGCATCTTCTACCTCCAGCCGACGGTGGCGATTCACCCGACCTGGGCGACATTGCGGGAGGTTTTCCCGGCCACCCGGCCACCTCCCCGGCCGGCCACCACCACCACCACCTTCGGGGAGGTGGGGGCTACCCCTAGCCGGCGGCACGGCCGCCGGAGAGCCCTTTTCCGGCGATCCCGCACGCCAATTTTTTGACAAAAACCGTGGAAATCAAAACCATGGATCGGGCTCAATTGAGCCCGATTCTTGTTCTAATAGATTCCTAGGATCTATACGTGAGTAAAGAGGAGGAGGAGGACCTGAGTTGTGGCTTGTAGACGGGCTGAACTCCTCCTTGCCATTTTCGGCCACCAAGCTTGGGCTCCTCTCCAACTTCTACACCAACCTCTCTGGAATTGGAAAAGGAACGGGGGAAAAGCTTGCCCTTGCTCTGGTGAAGCTTCTTAATGAAGGAATTTGGGAGAGGAGAAGTGTAACTCCCCAATTTTGAATTCCCCCATTAATGGCCATTAAACCTATTTTCAGTTTTTCCTCCAATTGGTGGGGCTGAGCCACCCCCTTAGCTGGCCACCTTAGGGAAACTCTTCCCCTCCACCAGAAGAGTAAAAGCCCCATGATGGTGGGGGGTTATGGAGCCTCCATGGCCATGATGGCCATTAAGCCCCTCTTTCTCTCTCCACCAAATTGGGGAAAACTTGCATTTCTCTCTCCTAGTCACCATGGATGATATTGCTGGTGGGTCCAGCCTAAATACACCCACTTTTCAACTCATCAAACAAGGTTAGCCCAAGTGGATTGAGCTTGGACTTGAGTTAGCCTATTTGGGCTAGTTTGACCAAATTAGGGCTTGGGTTGACTTTGGTCAAATTGGCCTTTTGGGTCACCACCAATGGGTCCTTGGTGACCTATTAGCCTCCCCTAAAGTCTAGGTAGGGGTGGGTAGGGTTGTTAGGGCATCTTGGAGGTCACTTGCCCCTTAGTAAGGGCACTTTGACCATTTTAGTGCTAGAGTTGACTTTGGTCAACATGACCATTTGGGTTGACCCCAAGGGGTCCTTGGTGACTTATTGAGCCCACATTAGGTCTAAGGGGATTTTTAGAGTCAAAATGAACCTACTAGGCCACCCAAAATCAGAGTTTTGAAAATTGCTATTTGCAGACCAAGTGAGTCTCAACTAGGTTTTCAGGTCACTTGGTCTCCTGGGCTCATCTAGGTTAACTCATAGGACCTAGTCATGCTCAAGTCACTCCTAGGGAGGGTCCAATTTGAAAATGGGATGTTACAAATCCCAATAAACAAAACAAAAATTTCGTCCCCGAAATTAAGGTTAAGTCTACGGGGATGTTTTCTACTGGGTTAAGTTAAGCTTGTAACATCCCATAAGGGTTGAAGTACCTACTAGATCAATGATTAAGGGCTAGCCCCAATAAACAAAAGTTTAGCCCATATCTCCTGGAATATTCTACTAGTAATTGCAATTATGGAGAAAACTTTAAACCACTTGAGGAGTTGCGAGGTATACCTGACTGAAGTGCTCCGGGTACTTTTGCTGCATCAAGTCCTGTGGTTCCCAGGTGTGCTCCTCTTGTCCATGATTTCTCCACAAGACCTTGACCAGCGGAACCTTCTTACGTCGTAAAACTCGCATCCCAGTATCGTCTATCCGGATCGGCTCTAGGTGCACCGATCGATCGGAAGCTATAGGCCCATCCGTAGTCGTAATCTGCTGCTCCGGCCGAAGTAGAGCTCTCCTGAGGGAGGAAACGTGGAAGACGTCGTGCAAACCCGCTAGCTCCGGTGGCAGCTCCAATCTATATGCCAATGGACCGATCCGCTCCAGGATCCTGTAAGGCCCCATGTATCTCGGACTGAGCTTTTTCCGGCCACGCACCCGCGAGACTCCATGCATCGGTCGTATCTTCAAGAATACCCGGTCTCCTACCTGAAACTCTACTTGACGATGCCGAGCGTCATAATACTTCGCTTGCCTACTCTGCGCCTCTAACATCCGGTCCCGGATCAGTCTCACCTGAGCCTCGGTGTCTTCTACAAACTCTGAATCCAGAATCTTCGGATCCACGTCCTGCAGCCAAGATAACGGTGTCCTACACCTTCTCCCATACAGGGCCTCGTAAGGAGCCATCCGTATGCTGGACTGATAACTGTTGTTATACGAGAACTCCACCAATGGCAGCATCTTCTCCCAGGGCTCTCCGCGGTCTACAATACATAGTCTCAGAAGGTCTTCTAGCGTCCGATTGGTACGCTCCGTCTGCCCGTCAGTCTGGGGGTGGAAGGCCGTACTGAAAGTCAGTCGGGATCCAAGGTACGCCTGCACCGATCTCCATTCTCTGGACGTAAACCGCCCATCTCGATCTGATACGATCGTCCTTGGTACGCCGTGATAACGAATATATTGCTCCACGAACTTCCGAACCAACACTCCAACAGAGTCGTCCTTCCTGATCGGGATGAACCTAGCCACCTTCGTTAGACGGTCCACGATCACCCAGATCGAATCGTTTCCCGTCCGTGATCGAGGTAGGCCGTGGATGAAGTCCATCGCGATGTCCTCAAATTTCCACTCCGGCACCGGGAGTGGCTGCAATAAACCAGCGGGATGCCTACATTCTGCCTTCACTAACTGGCATGTCTCGCAGTGGGTCACGAAGTACATAATGTCTTTCTTCATCCCTGGCCAAAACATCATCTTCTTCAAGTCTGCCGTCATCTTCGTGATCCCCGGGTGTATAGAATATCTACTACAATGCGCCTCCGCCATGATGTCCTCCCGAACCCGGCCTCCTGCGGGTATATAAACCCTGCCTCTGAAATGTAGCAATCCGTCTCTCAGGGAATAATCTCCTGTCGAACCCTCCTCCAAGGCTCGGAATATCGGCACTGCCCATGCATCTGTCCTTTGTTCGTCCCGGATGCGGTCCCGAATATCATCAATAGCCACCATCGATGCCAGATACTCCCTATATAGCTCTGGGTCATCCTCGGACACTAGGGATATCTGCATATCTCTGAAGGTCCGAACTAGCTCCATCGACATAACTTGGGGCCTGGCTTCGGAAGTGGCCGCTCTTCGACTCAACGCGTCGGCCACCACGTTTGCCCTCCCTGGGTGGTAGTGCATCTCATACTGATAATCTGCTAAGAACTCCACCCAGCGCCTCTGCCTGATATTCAGCTCCTTCTGCGTGTCCACATATTTCAAGTTCTTGTGATCGGAGAAGATATCGCAGTGGACTCCATAAAGATAGTGGCGCCAGACCTTCAGAGCAAAAACGACCGCTCCCATCTCGAGGTCGTGCACCGGGTAGTTCTTCTCATGGGTCTTCAGCTGGCGGGAGGCATATGCTATGACATGTCCGTTCTGCATCAGCACCGCTCCCATCCCTTGGTATGATGCGTCGGTATACACCTGGAATCCTTCCTTTCCAGACGGAAGGGCCAGAATCGGGGCTGAGATGAGTCGGTCCTTTAGCTCCTGGAAAGCCGCCTGGCACTGCGCGGTCCAAACGAAAGGCGTCTCCTTCCTTGTTAAAGATGTGAGGGGGAGGGCAATTTGAGAGAACCCTTTCACGAACTTCCGGTAATAACCGGCAAGTCCCAAGAAACTCCGTACATCGGTGGCTGTCTTCAACGGCGGCCAATCTCGAACTGCCTGAACCTTTGCCGGATCCACTGCCAACCCGGCTCCGCTGATAATATGGCCTAGGAAAGCCACCTCCTTCAACCAAAACTGACACTTGCTGAATTTCGCATAAAGGTGATGCTCCCGCAACCTCTGTAGAGTCAGTGCCAGATGCCGGGTGTGCTCCTCCTCCGTCCTAGAGTAGATCAGGATGTCGTCTATGAACACTATAACGAACACATCCAGGTAGGCCTCAAAAACCCGATTCATGAGACTCATGAACGCCGACGGAGCATTCGTGAGCCCAAAGGGCATCACGGTGAACTCATACAGGCCATATCTGCTACTGAAGGCCGTCTTCGGAATATCCTCCTCCTGGATCCGCAGCTGGTAGTATCCTGACCTCAAGTCCAGCTTCGAGAAATAGTGGGCCCCCTCCAACTGGTCGAACAACTCGTCTATCCGGGGGAGCGGATAGGTATTTCGGACGGTCAGCCTATTTAGTGCTCGATAATCGATGCACAGGCGAAGTGTCCCATCCTTCTTCTTCACGAATAAGACCGGAGCTCCCATGGCGAAGAACTCGGTCTAACAAATCCCGCCTCCACCAATTCTCGCAACTGAGTCCGAAACTCCGCCAGCTCTTTCGGGGCCATCCGATAGGGAGCCCTGGATATCGGCTTAGCCCCTGGCACCAACTGAATCTGGAAATCCTTCTCCCTGTGCGGAGGCAATCCTGGCAACTTCTCTGGAAACACATCGGCGTAATCACAGACCACCGGTATATTAGCAATCCGGTCCTTCTCCTCGGTCATCTCGAACAGTACCTGATATACCATGTCTCCCTGCAGATGGGCCTTGACGGCCTGAATAGAGGATAAGAAAATGTAGGACGCAGGTCTAATACCTTCCATCACGATGAGAGAATCCCCATATCTAAGGGTAACCTTCTTGGCCAAGCAGTCAATCTGGGCATGATTCCAGTGGAGCCATGACATACCCAGAATCAGATCATAATCTGGCAGTGGCAAGATCGTCGCTGACGCTTCGAAAGGTTTCCCGCCTATCCATGCCTCCATATTGCAATGGGATGAGGTGAACAGCTCCGACCCGTCAGGTAGCCGTATCTTCATCATCGACCCCGTGAATTTCTCCACGCCATCCAACCCTTGGATAAAAGTCTCCGACACAAACGAGTGCGAGGCACCCGTGTCGAAGAGAGTGTGTGCGGGTTTGCCGCAAATGAAGACAATGCCTGAGATTGTGACTTAACTTAGAGTTTTATTCTTGGTTTTTACTACCTAATGCTAAGAACAGTTAATTCCTAGGAAAGGATGGAAAAAGATTCAAGACAAAGCAAACAAACATAGTCGTACCTGTGATCACTTGCTCAGGTTGTCGGGGCTGGGCCAGGTCCAGTGCATATACCTGCTCCCTTTCTTGCCTACGGTCTCCGCCCTGGTATCCTTGTCCTTGACCGCGTCCTCGACCTCCATACTGCTGAGCAGGTGGGGCAATCTGTGGCGCTAGTGGGGGCCCCCTTCTCATAGGGCAGTTCCTCTTAATATGCCCCACCTGACGGCAGTGAAAACACTCTGGTGGAGGGTAGGCCCTCCCTCCTGGTCTCTGCAAATCCTGCATCTGTGGTCTTGGTATCTCCCGCATCTGGAGGGGCTGGGGAGCTAGAGTCACCTGCTCCCTCGACTCCTGTCTCACCTCCTGGCGAGGCTGATCTTCCATCCTGCCCACATCTGTAACACGACCTCGTCGCTGCTCATTTCTTGCTCCACGATTCTGATCCTCCATTGGCCGCTTCCGGCCTCGGGTAGCATGCCAGTCCGCCTCGATCCTCTTGGCCATCTCTAGCATCCGAGGAATAGGCCCATCGGACACGAACAATAGGGCCTCCCTCAAATCCTCCTTCAAGCCCTTGTAAAACCTCTTGGTGTACCCGGCTTCGTCCAGCTGATAAGAATCTGCATATCGGGCTAGATGATCGAACTCCCGATGGTACTCCACCACCGACCTGGTGCCCTGCTTTAGCTGTAAGAACCGGTCCTCAAGCTCATCCCTGGCCGATTGCGGAACAAAATGTTCCAACAGCGCGACCCTGAATTCTCCCCAAGTGATCTCCGCAACCTCCCTGTCAGCATAAGTCTTGTCCAGGAGTGTCTTCCACCACCTCTTGGCATGGGACTCTAGGCAAGAGACCACCAACGCCACCCTCTCCTCCACCGGGCATCGTATCCCAGTCAGCATCTCATGCATGATGTCCAACCACTCCTCTGTCCGAACTGCCGTCTCTGTCCCCAAGTAGGACGGGGGAGAAAGTCCTCGGAATATACTTAGCCAGTTGGCTCCCGGAACCAACTGCGGAGCCGGAGCCTGTTGAGCCCTGAAGGCTTCTAGGATGGCCGTCAAAGTCTGCCCCATGTCCGTCTGAAGGAAAGGAGCGGGAGCTGGTGGAGGTGGTGCAGCATCCGGAGTCTGCAAGACTTCACCCTGTGGAGTAGGCTGCGCTGAGGGCTGCGAAAAGAAAATTTTTATTATGAGAAAACGGTTCGAAAGAACTAAATGTGGACAATTATATGTGATTCCCCTTATGGGCACACCACTGCTTCCGCTGCTTAGTTTGTCCGCAAACTAAACTCGCGCGGGGGTGACCCAGGGATTTGTGGACTGCTACTATTCCGATCGATGTTACCCTCTGATACCACTTTGTAAGACCCCATTTTTTTTTTTTTTTGAAAACCCGGGGTCTTATGCCCAGAACCGCCGCTTTGCGGTGACACCTTCGCACCCGGGAAGGTCGCCACTACAACGCGCCGATTCTGCCGGCCTTTTCGATCACAATAAGTAGCAAGAGAGAAGCAAGTCCTCCAAAAGAGAATATCACATAAAATAAAACTCCACGAAGGGAGTGTCCACAGAAAATCATCAGAGTATAAATAGTCTGGAAATAAAAAGGGCTCATGCCCGGTACATCAAATCCTCACTACAAGATCACTCAATGCGGAAGCAAAACTAAATCTCTACTAAAGGGCCGGGACTCACAGTCCCCGTAGTCTGGACTCCCGTGCTAGACTGTCCCATCTCCAGGCGTACCGGCCTCCTGGGCTGTCCCTCCATGCTGGGCTCCGCGATCCCCTAAAGTGATATGGTTCGAAAACCGTTAGTCTAAAAGACTAAGTCCTATCATCCCCCACCTCTTTCCCCACGCTCTAAGGCACGGGCGGAGAGGAAGAAAGAGGAGGACATGAAAGTGGAGAGTAGTCAAAAGCAGATGACGGTGGACCTAACTAACAAGTTATAACAGGGGAGCAATATAAATCTTAAGTGTTGTAATAGGTATAACAGAAAGGAAGTAAGTAAGAAATTAAACCTTCACTTATGTGAGTACACATAAGCCAAGGGATCTTTTGCAAGGCTCCCATCGTATAAAGTGTCCCATACCACTTATACGTTGGGGTGTCGGTTATCAAACAGCAGCATATATATATATTGAAATTAACCTTTGACTTATAAACTTGCCCACAGCATTTACACATGATTTGTCGCCCTATGACCATGGTATTACAATTTCTACGATTTCACTATATGCAGACCAACTTGAGCTAATCAACAAGTATGATAGGAAGTGCATCAATTTCTCATCCAAACACCCTAAGATAATTACTAAGGGTCTATCATGACTTTTATAATTTAAATCCAGCACTTCCAAATTTTTCCTAAATAATTTAATATTTATTTAATTATCCAGAAATTAAAGCCATGAGTGATTTTGAGCATGAGGTACTACATTCATTCATCATAAAATTATAAGAAAATTACCAGGGCTCTACAATGTCCATAAATGTTCACTGACCAAAAATTATAATTTTACAAGGCCTAAAAATATTATTTAAAAATCATTTATAAATTCTACAAATTGCAAGCCTTGTGAATCAACCCCTATGATTATAGATCCAAAAATTCTACAATAATTACCAGAGATGTAAGAGGTCATAAAAACTCATTTGCCTAAGTTACACCTGATTTCAGTGAGGGAACAACCCATAATAATTATTTGACTATCTTTAGAAAATCAATGGCTTGTGAATGAAGTACTTAAAATAATCAGTTAATAATTCCAGCAAAATTCAAGCATATGTATAAGAATCTAAAAAGCTCTCTGCCAAAATTTCATATCCATTAATCAACCAGAGAAATCAAATTAATTAAAATACCCAAAAGCCTATTTTTGTGAGTTATGAAGGAACTATCATGTATTGAATTCCAAGGCTCTCAATATTATTTCCTAGAGACTTCCCTAAACCCAAGAAGTACACTACCCAAGTTCCATGGCCTTTAGGCAAGTTTTGGTGACCTATTTTACCTTAACAAAGGAGGTGTCCTAAACTAGGGTTAGGGTTTAAGGGAGGGTAACCCTCTCCAAATCTTCCAAGACTTTGGTCAGGGGGTTCTAACCTCACTAGTCACCTCTCCACCAAAAATCACTTCCATTCAAGGTCATTTGACCCCATGCCCTTCACAAGCCCCCAAAGTCCAACCTAGGGGTTTGGACTTGGGTCCTAGGGCATACTCACCCCAAACCACTCCATACACCATAAGGGAGTGTTAAAGCCCATTACAAACCAGGGGACCAAGTTTCAGCCTCTGGTGAGGGAGTTTGGTCAACAAAAATCACTAAGTGCACTTTTGACCTATTTGCCCCTTAATGGGCCAACCTAGGATTGGGTAATTACCCACCCAAAACATCTCCAAATTACATGAAACTTTATACAGAGCTTCCTAGGTCACTATGGACCTCCCACCAAAATTTTGGGGGATTTGGAGGTCATTAGACCCCTTAATCACTCTAAGATATGATTATTAAATTTTTGCAAAAACTATAGAAAAATGTTATCCAGAAATTACCATTTTTGGATATGTCATAGGTGTAGGTAAGAATGACCCCTACATAAAATTTTAAGTCATTTGGAGGTCTGGTTTGATGTGGGCAACCAAAATGGTGTCTAACCTGGCCTAAGGACACCTTCCACCAAACTGAGTGCTGAGGTCAGCACAGTTATCCAAATTGGGTGAAATCAATTTTAAAATAAAGTAGACTCAAAGGGCTACAACTTTCATGTTCACTACTTTTTCTGTAGAGGGCTCTAGGTATTTTTAATAAATACATACATTAAGAGGTAAAACTGTGACAAAAATACAATTAATATATCCCAACTATACATCATTATTTTTACTGTTTGCACGAATCCTGAAGCGACTTGGATGGCATCCATGCATCTTCTACCTCCAGCCGACGGTGGCGATTCACCCGACCTGGGCGACATTGCGGGAGGTTTTCCCGGCCACCCGGCCACCTCCCCGGCCGGCCACCACCACCACCACCTTCGGGGAGGTGGGGGCTACCCCTAGCCGGCGGCACGGCCGCCGGAGAGCCCTTTTCCGGCGATCCCGCACGCCAATTTTTTGACAAAAACCGTGGAAATCAAAACCATGGATCGGGCTCAATTGAGCCCGATTCTTGTTCTAATAGATTCCTAGGATCTATACGTGAGTAAAGAGGAGGAGGAGGACCTGAGTTGTGGCTTGTAGACGGGCTGAACTCCTCCTTGCCATTTTCGGCCACCAAGCTTGGGCTCCTCTCCAACTTCTACACCAACCTCTCTGGAATTGGAAAAGGAACGGGGGAAAAGCTTGCCCTTGCTCTGGTGAAGCTTCTTAATGAAGGAATTTGGGAGAGGAGAAGTGTAACTCCCCAATTTTGAATTCCCCCATTAATGGCCATTAAACCTATTTTCAGTTTTTCCTCCAATTGGTGGGGCTGAGCCACCCCCTTAGCTGGCCACCTTAGGGAAACTCTTCCCCTCCACCAGAAGAGTAAAAGCCCCATGATGGTGGGGGGTTATGGAGCCTCCATGGCCATGATGGCCATTAAGCCCCTCTTTCTCTCTCCACCAAATTGGGGAAAACTTGCATTTCTCTCTCCTAGTCACCATGGATGATATTGCTGGTGGGTCCAGCCTAAATACACCCACTTTTCAACTCATCAAACAAGGTTAGCCCAAGTGGATTGAGCTTGGACTTGAGTTAGCCTATTTGGGCTAGTTTGACCAAATTAGGGCTTGGGTTGACTTTGGTCAAATTGGCCTTTTGGGTCACCACCAATGGGTCCTTGGTGACCTATTAGCCTCCCCTAAAGTCTAGGTAGGGGTGGGTAGGGTTGTTAGGGCATCTTGGAGGTCACTTGCCCCTTAGTAAGGGCACTTTGACCATTTTAGTGCTAGAGTTGACTTTGGTCAACATGACCATTTGGGTTGACCCCAAGGGGTCCTTGGTGACTTATTGAGCCCACATTAGGTCTAAGGGGATTTTTAGAGTCAAAATGAACCTACTAGGCCACCCAAAATCAGAGTTTTGAAAATTGCTATTTGCAGACCAAGTGAGTCTCAACTAGGTTTTCAGGTCACTTGGTCTCCTGGGCTCATCTAGGTTAACTCATAGGACCTAGTCATGCTCAAGTCACTCCTAGGGAGGGTCCAATTTGAAAATGGGATGTTACAGCTGAAATGTCTCCAATCACTTGAGATACAGGGTGATCTCTAAGTGTGACAAGATCAGTAGGTTCAACAATGATCTGATCTTCAACAGTTTCAAGATTTAATTCCTCATGTGGAATTTGATCAACTGTTGGAGCAGGTGCTTTAACTTCAAAAAGTTCTACATCAGATTCAGAATCTGAAGAAGCAGCCTGAGGAGTTTGTTGGGGATGATTCTCCTGTGTGAGTCTCAAACCTTCCAAATCCTTACTTACTCCTAGGACTTGCACTGTACTATTAAAGGAAGAGTCCTTCTCCTTATAATACATGACTGTCTCATCAAAAGAGACATGTGCAGACTCTTCTATCTTAAGAGAGGATTTATTAAGGACCCTATAGGCTTTGCTTACTTGAGAGTATCCTAGAAAAACTCCCATTGAAGCTTTTGCCTCAAATTTTCTATGGTATTCTTTGTTATTGTTATGAACGAAAGCAACACAACCAAATACTCTAAAGTAGTCTATTTTAGGTTTCACTTGCTTAAGTAATTCATAGGGAGTCTTACCCTTAAGTTTATGTATCAGACTTCTGTTCAATACATAGTTAGCTGTGCTGACTGCTTCAGCCCAAAAGGACAGAGGCATATTAGCATCGGCCAACAATGTACTTGCAGCTTCAATTAGGGTTCTGTTTTTCCTTTCAACTACCCCATTTTGTTGAGGAGTTCTAGGAGCAGAGAAGCTATGTTTGATACCTTCCTTCTCACAGAATTCTTGCATAAGAAGAGACTCAAACTCAGTACCATGATCACTTCTGATCAAGGCAATCTGAGTAGAATACTCACTCTGTATACACTTTAGAAAATCTGTAAGAACTTTGAAGTTATCAGCCTTAGTTCTCAAGAAGAATACCCAAGTGAACCTAGAGAAGTCATCTACAATTACTAAAGTGTAAGACTTTCCTCCAAGACTCTGTACAGCAATAGGACCAAATAAATCCAAATGTAGCAAGTACAGAATCCTGGGAGAATCACTTTTATTAACTGATTTAAAGCTATTTCTTGTTTGCTTACCTAATTGACAAGCTTTGCAAAGGCCTTCCTTCTTGTAGGGGCAAGAAGGTAAACCTCGTACAAGATTGTATTTAGCCAACCTAGAAATGTTTTTCAAGTTTACATGACTAAGTCTCTTATGCCAAAGGGTATTATTACTGGTTACTTCATTAAATAAGCATATTTCAGATTTGGAGGAATTAAAATCTACAACATAAACATTTCCAATTCTAATACCTACTAACACCACAGTATTATTTAAAGAAATATTGCAAGCAGTGTCAGTAAACCATACCTTGTACCCAGCATCACACATTTGACTTACAGAGATTAGGTTGTGCTTTAGTCCTGAGACATAAGCTACTTTCTTGAAGGTTACAGCTCCTATGGTGAAGCTGCCATACCCTTCAGTCTGTCCACAGCTGGAATCCCCAAATACAACTTTTGGTCCCAGCTTGGCTTTGAAACCTGACAGGTTCTTCTTCTTTCCTGTCATATGCTTTGAGCATCCACTATCCAGATACCATTTGTCATGTATGACTGGATAGGTCTTCACCTGCAGAAAGAACAGTTATACATTGTGGACCCAGGTTACCTTGGGTCCAGTATTCTTCACAAAAGAAAAACTAGATATAAAAGACTTTACAGGCTTAGATTTATATCCTAAAGGGTGTGATCTCCTAGGTGGGATAATCCATTCAGTTGAAGGATTAAACAACCTGGGGTGGTGATTAGGATTTGAAGTTCTGGAAGTTTGATTTTTATTTTCCAGCTTAAGTCCAGATCGTCGATCAATGGTCGACGATCGCAAGTCATATCGTCGATCATTTATGGTAGAACGATGTTCTGGATTCCACGATCGTCGATCACTGGTCGACGACTTTTGTAAAGCTAGAAATTTTTTCTTCCTATTTTCTTTCTTAATCTTATTCTGAATCTTCTTGCATTTTTCAATTTCCTCAGTATTCTTTATTCCTGATTCAGAAACAAATTTTACTGGAGTGCTAAATCTCTCCTTTGTGAGGAGGATGGGTTCACTAGGTGTAGCACCTAAGCCTAGTTTATCATTACCAACCCTAGTGTTTGCTATACAGGTTATTTCAGACAATTTAAGGCTTCTGCCATTTAATTGTTCTTCTAACCTCTTAGATTTAGCTAGTTCTAATTTTAGGAATGTTATTTCTTCTTTTGAGCTTTCTAATTCCTTTTCTAATCTGATTATTTCAGTACCTTCCATGTCTAGTTCCATTATTTTTAGTCTAAGTGACTTAATTTCTTTTTCAGATAATAGTAAATCTAAACATAGAGTTTTAAATTTTAGTTTGAACTCAGGAGATGAGAAGTCAAATGAGTCGATTACCTGGTCCTCCATAAAGGAATCTTCTTCATTGTCTCCTTCTTCTTCAGAATTCTCTGCAGCTGACAGAGAGCTGCAGGCATCAATGGCCATGAGGCAGACCTCTTTGGCTTTCTTCTCTTCTTCTTCTTCAGAATCACTGGAGCTAGAGGAGAAGGTATCCTCTTCTGTTTCACTCCAGGTAGCAGCCACAAATCCCTTGTCCTTCTTCTTGTATTTGTGTGATGAGGACTTGGAGTGGTGCTTCCTGTACTCTTTCTCATGTTTCTTCTCCTTGTACTTCTTCTCTGGACAATCTGGGGCAATGTGTCCAGGCTTGCTGCAAACATAACAAATGATTTCTTTAGATGGAGTCTTGTCATACCTTGGCTTGTCCTCATGCTTGGAGAACTTCTTTCTGAGGTCTCTTCTTCCCATGTTGAAGAACCTCTTGGCAATGAGTGCCAGTAACTCCTCATTTGATTGACTTCCTTCAGAAGTCTCAGCAGCCTTAAGAGCTAGAGAATGCTCTTTCTTTGTTGGTGTTGGAGTTTTTACTTCAATTGCAGCAGCTCTGCTCTTTAGAGTTTGCTCATATGACTTGAGCTTTCCCAACAGAGCTTCTATGGAGAGTTCCACAGTGTTTCTTCCATCCTTGATGGGCCATATCCTTGAGTCCCAAGAGATGGGAAGGCACATCAGGATCTTGTCATTTACTTCTGACAAAGTTATCTCCTTGTCCAAAGACCTCAGTTCACTTATTATTGAACTGAGTCTTGTGTACATTGTGTCAATGTCTTCAGCATCATCCTTCTTGAAATTTTCATACTGAGAGGTGAGATTGGATCTCCTGTCCTTCCTCTCATCAGCTGAGCCAGCAACTATGTGGTTGAGGGAATCCCACATAGCTTTGGCTGAGGTACATTCAGCCAGCTTCTGGAATATCTCATCAGACATTGTCTGAGCTAGGATATTCATTGCTTTTGCATCAGCTGCCTTTGCCTTCTTGTAAGTTTCATTGTAGTCAGGTGGTGGCACAGCACTGAGATCAGCAGAAGTGGAAGCAGCAGCAGGCCTAGCAGGTGGTCCTGTCAAAATAGAAGAAAAAATATCTTCATCAATAGAATTCATGTATAGTCTTATCCTGGCCTTCCATATGCCAAACTTGGACAAGTTGCATACAGGAGGTCTGGTGCTTGAATAATCCTTAGACTGGGCCATGTGTGAAAGTGTTTGTGAATGGTATCAGGAAACAACTTATCACAGGATCTTTTAACTCAGGTGTTAGCCTGTATGAACAGCTAACCTCCCTCTGATACCAATTGAAAGTGAGGGGATAAGTTGTAAACTACTCTAGAGGGGGGGTGAATAGAGTATTCAAAATTTTATGAACACTTAGTCAGCTCCCTTGGAGTTTATTTGCGGAATAAAAAAATCTGATACTTGAACCCTAAGAGCCTAACACAGTGAGGTGCACAAGTGAAGAAGTTGACTGAAATTTCAGTTAACTACAAGCCTATCACAGCAACTAGCAACCCTAGGTAGTTCTAACACAGCCACAGAATAAGATGAATAAGCAAGATAACCAGATGGACACAGGATATATAGTGGTTCCCTCTTAATAGGTACATCCACTCTTCTACCACCCTGGTAGGAATCCACTACAGGTTTTTGCTAAGGTGCCCTGCCACCAATGATCTGATTTAGGTAGATCAAACAGACCCTTTGAGCTTTTGATAAGGATGCTCAACCACAGGTTGTTGATAAGGTGCCCTGTCACCAATGTTCACTTTTGAAGAGGTGTGAACAAACTCTTTTACACAAGGGGTTGAGAGGGTTAGATTATCTTCTCTGTTTTAAATACAGATTAGAGAAGATTTGTGGATTCTCTAAAGAATCAAAGTCTCCCCCTGGCTCAGTGGAAGTCCAGGGAAAGCCTTTGCTTCAGGATGAAGGAGTTTCAGATAGACTGAAACTAAATCCTCAGAGATCTGAAGACTGATTTTTATCAGGTCTTAAGATTCTGGAGCACTTGAAGCAGAACTGGAGCTCTTTCTGAAGTCTTGAAAACTCTAAGCAGATGCTCAGGAGACTTGAGAATGAAAGATGATTGCTCTGGGCTTTTGCTTCAGGAAAACTTTTCTTCTTCTTGTTGTGAGATTGTGAAGAGCTGCTCTGATGATGCTTGAGCGAATGAATAATATTTCTCTGTGTCTGTCACTTCTCTTTTGCTGAGAGAAGAATTTCTCTTAAATATGTCTTCACGTTTTTCTTTTGGAACGGCTCTATTGATTTGAATTCTCGAGCCCTGCAACAGATTATCTAAAAATAGAATATAGCAATAGGAATAGAATGGCCTATTAACTTTCTGTCAGTCCCAATAAGGAATAAAATAAGCGGGAAAAAATATCTCAGCATAAAGACGTACCATTCTTGGAAATAGTACATAGCCAACGACTAGAATACAGGCTGGAAAGATAAAGTCAACGCAATTTGTATAATAGGGCAAAATGCTTTATCAAGAATACTGAATCCCGTAATTTATGCTTGACATATTTGGTAAATAATTCATTTGAATTTAAGCCATAAATTAGCAAAAACATTCTTCAGAAAATCTTTCTAACCACAAGCTAACACACTTGGAAATAAACCAAGGAATAAAATAAATACGAACAGATAAAAGCAGACAGAAAACGTCGAACAGGAGTTCGATGATCGTCGACCTGCAAACAGATCGTCGACTAATAGCAGGAATCTGTTGGAACAGAAATCGTCGACCAGAAATCGTCGACCAGCTAATAGATCGTCGACCGGCTAACAGATAGTCGACCAGCGAACAGATCGTCGACCAGCTAACAGATAGTCGACCAGCAAACAGATCGTCGACCAGCTAACAGATAGTCGACCAGCAAAGGCAAATATCTGTCGAGACAGAAATCGTGAAGCAAGAACACGATCGTCGACCTGATGATGACAGATCGTCGACCATCCTTCAGAGCGTAGTAAGCTTGCTCTGAGATCGTCGACCAACGGTCGACGATAATTGTCTTGACTTCAATGATTCAATAGCCCTGCTATCGTCGACCATTGATCGACGATCGCGAGGCCTCGTTCGACGATGGTCGAGCGGAAATGCCTTAACCACAAAAACATCTAGAACTTCTATCCTAAGCTCTAGGTCAGTTTATAAACTGCCCTAGGGAGACTAAACAAAGTCTAAACATGATCATATATCTTTATATGGATCAAGAGGGGCCGGAAAGGGATTACATAAGCCAAATCACATCTAGGGTACCAACAAACCTCTTGGCCGAGACTTTCCTGCCGAGAACTCTCTTTGCCGAGAACCTCTTGGCCGAGACCCTCCTGCTCAAAAAGGTTCTCAAATTCTTTCCTCTGCCTCCCGGGTGTGCCTCCTGTCCTGTCTGTTTGAACGAGGGCCTGGTCAGCGAGTCCGTCCGGCACCGAGCCTCGCTCGGGCTGACGTAAAAGATTTCAAGCCAAAGTACTTCTATGAACATATCCAAGACAAGGTCCTTTCCCCCCAGGTATGCCTACCGCCCTGCCCAGCTAATGAGAGCCTGAGCAGCGAGTTTACCCGAGGCCGAGCAGCACTCGGGGTCCCTTACACCCACAGGCGAGCCTTCGGACCTGCCAGCTAATGAGATCCTGCGTAGCGGGTCTACCTGGGGCCGAGCTAGGCTCGTGGTAGTACAAACATCCAAGCCTAAGTGTCTCCAAGAACACATCCAAGATCAAGTTCTTTCCCCCCAGGTGTGCCTACCGCCCTGCCCAGCTAATGAGAGCCTGAGCAGCAAGTCTACTCGGGGCCGAGCAGCACTCGGGGTCCCTTACCCCCACAGGTGAGCCTGCGGACCTGCCAACTAATGAGAGCCTATACAACAGGTCTACCTTGGGCCGAGCCAGAATCGAGGTAGTGCAATCATCCATGCTGAAGTATCTCAAAGGAAACATCCAAGACCAAGTACATTCCCCCTAGGTGTGTCTACCGCCCTGCCCAGCTAATGAGAGCCTAAGCAGCGAGTCTACCCAGAGTCGAGCAGCACTCGGGGTCCCTTACCCCCACAGGCGAACCTTCAGACCTTCCAGCTAATAAGAGCCTGCGCAACGGGTCTACCTGGGGCCGAGCCAGGCTCGGGGTAGTGCAAACATCCGAGCCGAAGTATCTCAAAGAACACATCCAAGATCAAGTCCTTTCCCCCCAGGTGTGCCTACTGCCCTGCCCAGCTAATGAGAGCCTGAGCAGCGAGTCTACCCGGGGCCGAGCAGTACTTGGGGTCCCTTACCGCCATAGGAGAGCCTTCAGACCTGCCAGCTAATGAGAGCTTGCACAGTGGGTCTACCTGGGGCCGAGCCTGACTCGGGGTAGTGCAATCATCCAAGCCGAAGTATCTCAAAGAACACATCCAAGATCAAGTCCTTTCCCCCCAGGTGTGCACCTTCCCAGCTAATGAGAGCCTGAGCAGCGAGTCTATCTGGGGCTGAGCAGCACTCGGGGTCCCTTACCCCCACAGGCGAGCCTTCAAACCTACCAGCTAATGAGAGCCTGCGCAGCAGGTCTACCTAGGGCCGAGCCAGGCTCAGGGTAGTGCAATCATCCAAGCTGAAGTATCTCAAAGAACACATCCAAGATCAAGTCCTTTCCCCCCATGTGTGCCTACCGCCTTGCCCAGCTAATGAGAGCCTGAGCAGCGAGTCTACCCGGGGCCGAGCTGCAATCGGGGTCCCTTACCTCCACAGGTGAGCCTTCGGACCTGTCAGCTAATGAGAGCCTGCGCAGCGGGGCTATCTAAGGCCGAGCTAGGCTCGGGGTAGTGCAATCATCCAAGCCAAAGTTTCTCAAAGAACTCATCCAAGATCAAGTCCTTTCCCCCCAGGTGTGCCTACCACCCTGCCCAGCTAATGAGAGTCTGAGCAGCGAGTCTACCCGGCCCCGAGCAGCACTCGGGGTCCCTTACCCCCACAGGCGAGCCTTTTGACCTACCAGCTAATGAGAGCCTGTGCAGCGGGTCTACCTGGGGTTGAGCCAGGCTCGGGGTAGTACAATCATCCAACCATCCTATCATCAGAATTCCACAATAGGTAAAGCCAAAGCAACAACAGGTTAGTGAATATAATATAATAACTTGTCTTTGAATATACAATTTCACCTTCCCCACTCATGGGTAGAAGCGTTTCAAGTCGTCACCGCTCCAGGTGTGGCTCATGGATCTCCCCTCCACGTCCTGGAGGTGGTAACCTCCCGTTCTTAGAACCCTTTCAATAATGTAAGGTCCTTCCCAGTTTGGGTTGAGCTTGGAAACGGGGGCTGATCTTCCCATAGCATCAAATTTATTTAACACTAGATCTCCTTCTACGAATTGTTTGATTCTGATGTGCTTGCCAAAGTATTTTGCCATTCATCACTTGATTTCCTCCTGCCTGATAGCTGCGACATCGCGCAGCTCTTCTACCATATCTAATGAGAGGCACAACTCCCCCTCATTTTACAGACTCCAAACCTCGTCTCCTTCTCCCGCGGCCGTGACCTGTGGGGACCGAACCTCGAACTCCACTGGCAGGACCGCCTCACACCCATGAGAAAGTTTGAAGGGGGTCTCGCCTGTGGCCCTGTTCGGGGTTTTTCACAAGGCCCATAGAATTGAGGGGAGCTGCTCCACCCAATTCCCCCTCGAGTTCTCCACCTTCTTCTTGAGTAAGTTTATAATGATCTTGTTTGCTGCCTCCACCTGGCTGTTGCACCTGGGGTG
The DNA here is from genome assembly GCA_039513925.1 of Platanthera zijinensis. NCBI lineage: Eukaryota > Viridiplantae > Streptophyta > Magnoliopsida > Asparagales > Orchidaceae > Platanthera > Platanthera zijinensis. The sequence continues at coordinate 109,987,251 of CM077080.1, forward strand.
GTGGACGGAGGCAAACCTAAGGTATATCCGCAGTTGGGTGCAGAAGCTGATGAACTCTTCGCTGGCAAACTGGAGGACTTTATCTGTCACTATGGCCTAGGGCAACCCGTGCATGCATATGATCTCTCCCCACATGAAGTTTCTGATGACTTGTTAGGTGACCTTGGCTAGCTCCTTGACCTCCAGCCACCTTGAAAAGTAGTCAATCATGACTAGAAGAAACCTTCTCTTCCCACTAGCCGGAGGGAAAGGCCCGACTATATCCATCCCCCAGATGGTGAAAGGCCATCGTGCCGTGATGCCTCAAAGCCTTTGAGCGGGCAAGAGCTGGAGGGGGGCGTACAACTGACACTTTTGGCACCTCCTCGCAAACTCAGCCGCATCCTTACTCAGGGTCTGCCAGAAATACCCTTGCCTTACCACTCTTGCTTCCAACGTCCTTCCCCCCAAGTGACTGCCGCACTCACCTGAATGCCCTTCATCCAGGATCCTCGGGATCTCTTCCTCGGTCACACACCTCGCCAGGAGCCCCGACAACATCTTCCGATGCAACCCTCCTTCCATCATTAGGTAATGGGCCGCTTTGTGCCTGAAACTTTTTGCATCCTTAGTCCCTTCTGGAAGCTCTCCAGTGGACAGGAAGATCACCAAAGGGTCAACCCATGAGGTTCATCTATCCACCTCCATCAACTCTCCTTCCTCGATTTCCAGTCGAAATTGCTCGATCAGGGTTCCTCACCCCCCCCCCCCCCCCGAGGTCAAAACTTAGCCAGCCGATCGATTACTACACTCTCTTCCCTGGGAACATGTTGGGTTGAGAACAACTAGAACCCTCCAATGATCATCCTTACCTTGGACAAATACTTTGCAAGGGTGGGCTCCCGAGTTTCGAACTCTCCTCGGATCTGTGATGCTACCACCAACAAGTCCGTAAAAGCCTCTACATCCAAGATCTCAAGCTCCTTTGCTAAATGAAGGTCGGCTCTCACGGCCTCATACTCCGCTTGGTTATTAGTCACCGGGAAGTGCAAGACCACCGCTTGTTCTATAGTGAGCCCCTGAGGGCTTATCAACACCACTCCTCCCCCTAGAGAATGCTTTCCCGAGGCCCCATAAACCACCATCTTCCATGCTTCCTGCTTCTGCGGCTCCTCGGCCCCTACCTTAACAACATAGGCGGCCAAGAAGTCAACCACTACTTGCGCCTTGATGGAGAGCCTTGCCACAAATGAAATGTCGAGCTCGCTTAGTTCAATGGACCACTTGGCTAACCGTCCTGAGTGCTCAACTCCTTCAAAAACCTTGCGGATGGGATGGTCCGTCACCACCTTGATTGAATGGGATTGGAAGTACGACTGAAGCTTCCTGGCTGAAACGATCAAAGCGTATGCCAGCTTTTCCAAAATGGGATAGCGGAGCTCCGACTTTTTTCAGGGTCCTGCTAATATAATAGATTGGCAATTGATTTTTTCCCTCTTCCCTGACCAGGACGGAGCTCACGGCCTCTGCTCCTACTCCGAGGTATAAGGCTAGATCCTCCCCCTCCTTTGGGCTTTGAAGTAGCGGAGCCTGGGAGAGCTTCCTCTTTAGCGCTTGAAAAGCCTCTTCACATTCAGCGGTCTAATCGAACCTTTGATTATGCCGCATCACTTTGAAGAATGATGAGCATTTTTCCCCCAACCTGGAAAGGAATCTGCTTAGTCCGACCAGCTTGCCTGTCAAGTGCTGGACCTCCTTAGCGCTGCGTGGTGACTCTAACTCTAGGATGGCCTTCGCCTTATCTGGGTTAGGCTCTACCCCTGCTGGGGTCAGAAGATATCCAAGGAACTTCCCACGACTCGCCCCGAAGGCACACTTCAAGGGGTTTAGACTCATCTTGAACTTCCATAGGGTGGAGAACGTCTCCTCTAGGTCCCGCAGGTGCGAGTCCATACACTTTCTCTTGACCATCAAATCGTCAACATAGACATCTAGGTTCCTCCCCCTTTGACCGTGGAAGATTCGATCCATCATGCGTTGGTATGTAGCCCCTACGTTCTTCAACCCAAAGGGCATCATCTTATAGCTGAAACATCCCTCTCTCGTGATGAAGGAGACATCCTTGACATCAGGAGGATGTGTTCGGATCTGGTGATAACCTGAAAAAGCATCAAAAAAACTTATAATAGAAAAACCAATGGCTGAATCAACCAGCGCGTCGATCTGAGACAGGGGGTAGTAATCCTTGTGGCATGATTTATTTAATAATGAAAAGTCAATACACATGCGCCATTTTCCTCTCCCCTTCTTTACCATTACCAAATTTGAGATCCATCCCGGATACTGGATCTTCGAGATGAAGCCGGCCTCCAGAAGTTTCTTGACCTCCTCGCGGATGGGCTCCTCTAGCTTGGTTGTGATGGTCCTCATCTTCTGGCAGATGGGGCGCGTTCGGGGGTCCAAGTTCAGGCAGTGGCAGGCTACATCCGCATCAATGCCCGGCATGTCAGCCACGCTCCAAGCAAAGATGTCGATGTTGCTCTGGATGCAAGCCCGCACTCGCTCGCTCCTGGTCCTCGGGACCTAAGCCCTCGCTGATCCGCACCCTTTGCACCTAGCCGGTGCTGGTGAAGACTTTCATATCCATCACCTCCTCAGCCGGTTCCAGTCGCGACTGCTCCCAGTCGTCCCTCGCCTCCTCTTTTTGCCCAAACTTTTCCTTGTAACACCCCTGATTTTTCTGCGATTATTTAATTCTCGTTTGGCGTTACGTCGACGTGTTTTCTTGGCTTGTGCCATCTGTGGAGAGTGGATTTAACACCTTAGAACTGGGTGCCCTATTTTGTAGCCTATTGGCAAGATCTCCCTAGCAAGCCGAGTCGCTTTGGGTGACCCGGTGTGGCCTCTCAGGGATGCTTGTGTTTTGGATTCGGGAGGGTATAACTCGAGTTCTGTTCGTCTAAAGTTAATTTCTACTTCGCCGTTGTGTTCGTAGCGTGGATATTTAGCTACGGTGCGAATTTCGTCGAATTTCGAGGTAGTTTTGTTTGGTGTCGTTTTGGTTGTGCCATTAGTAAAGACTAATTAGAAAACCTCTAAGTTTTAATGAACCAGCGGCTTAGGGAGACGGTTAGGCTGATTAGGCATGGTAAGGCTTATTTATAAAGCTTTGGTTAGAAGTTGGCGGGCCCACTCTCTTCTTTCTTCCCAAGACCGAAACCGTTGCCTTCTCCTGTTCGCGGAAAACGGAGGAAAACCGCCGGACCTGCTACTCCTTCGGACGGCGATTCCGGGAGTGTTCGTGGACGGATTTCGATTTCGAATGCGGCGTTGTCTTGCTCTCGCTCAGTTCTACATTTCGACGGAAAGAGGTTTGTTTTTCGTGGAGTTTTAGGAGACTTGGATTTTCGGTTTCTTGTGGTTTCCGCCATTAAAGTGCGGGTTTGCTTGTTAGGTGCTGCTCCTTCTAGTGCAGAGTGAAGAGGAGGGAAAGCCGACCAAGCTTTGCTGTAAATCGAGGAAAGTGGTATTCTTGCCCTTGCCAATGTTTTTCTTTTGAATTCTGGAATATTTCCCGGTTAGCCTTAGGGTAGAAACCAAGCATGTTCTCCTTTATCTTGCTAAATTTAGGGCTTAGATTCTCCTATAAGCACCCCTCCTTGTGCTGTTTGCTCGACCTGCTAGTTGTGTTCACCATTTAGACTCCAGATTTGTAGTTCTAGTTGGGTGCTTTGGAGGGTGGAGCCGAGAGAGAGAGAGAGAGTGAGGAAGTTGGGGTAGGGTTCTGGTTAGAACAAGTCTTGGTAGACTCTCGGCTTTTGGTGTTGAGTGTGGTGCACACACTCAAAGCCAAAAGCCGCCCGGACTGTGCGTCTAGTGTGGTGGACACACTCAAAGCCATAGTTTGGTCTGTTCCTTGCGGCTAAGTGGTGGGTTGATTGAGTGAGGATTTTTGTCTAAGTACAAATCGACTGATTCCCGCCGATTTCGACGTGTAACGTCAGTGATTCCCACCGATCGGCGAGAATCATCCTTGATTCCCGCCGATTCGGCGAGAATCATCCTGGATTCCCGCCGATTCGGCGAGAATCATCCTGGATTCCCGCCGATTCGGCGAGAATCATCCTGGATTCTCGCCGATTCGGCGAGAATCATCCTGCATTCCCGCCGATTCGGCGAGAATCAGTCGGCATTCCCGCCGACCTCCTCTTATTGGCGATGGTTTAGGGTTTTCCTGCGGGAATGAACTTTGGCGTAGAGTGAGTTGACCTCGCTCAGCGCCAAAGCTGGTTTGGCGTTGAGGGAGGTGGACTCACTCAACGCCACTATTGGGTTTTGTGGTTTTGCTAAAGGCGTTTATGGAGTGGACCTCACTCAACGCCATATCTGTTTTGGCATTGAGTGAGGTTAGCTCACTCAACGCCACTGCCTCTTTTGCTGAAGGCGTTGAGGGAGTGGACCTCACTCAACTCCATGGCTATTTTGGCATTGAGTGAGGATAGCTCACTCAACGTCAGAGTTGTTCTTGCGTAGGGCGTTGAGTGAGTGATTCTCACTCAACGCCATGGCTGTTCTGGCGCTGAGTGAGGCTAACTCACTCAACGCCAAGGTCTGGTTAGGCGTTGAGTGGGTCCCACTCAACGCCAAACCGTGTTGAGTGATTTCAACACTGTTTCCCTTACCTCGATTTTCGTTCTCGAGTGAATTCCTTGATTATATTTGTAGTTTCTTTGTCGGCCATGTTTTTCTTTCCTAAAGGCCGAATCGTGGGTCGTGGTTAGTAGGGGTGGTTTGAAGCTCTTCATGGGGGAGGTGTTGTAATTTAGCCAAGGCCACCCTTATTCTTCTATCTTGCTCCAGGAACGGGCTGGGCAAGGGGGTGGAAGGTCCCTTGTGCTTTCACATGTAGACCCTTGAGCTTGTTGGCTTGGAAATAGAGGTTGGGGGACTGAGTTTGCCTCCAACCCGGATCCATGTTGTTTGTTTTTGCTACTTCCATCTCCCACAGCTTAGGGTGTTAAGTGTTTCTTCCTTGGTAGATTGCAGCATTTTGGGCTCTTGGAAGCCTAGTAGACCCTGCAGGATGTAGTTTCTTGGCAGGGTTGATGCTGTTTCCTCGCACGTAGTGCATTCCTTATTGTCTTGCCTTGGGGCAGTTGTGACTTTTACTGCTGTGTGTTTTCCTCTTTCACTTACACCCCCCCTGGTTGACACTTTCATGCAGTTCTTTCTTGGTTTGCTTTGCTTAGGTATTCTTTCTTCTTTTGAATGCCTCAGGTTCTGAGCAGTAGCCAGTTTGGTGGCTAGGTTGCGGAGGTGTTGCTGGTGGTCTCTTTTACCTTGGAGATTCTGTTGCTTTGTTAGTGAGGTAGTTTTTCTGTACTTTTCTTACAGACATACATATTTGCCAGTGGGTTCGTGTCAGGTTGTTGGCGCCCACTGGTAGTTTTTACCTTTGTACTAGATATATTACTTATGCTGCTACCATTTTCTGGAGATAGTCTACTTGCTCTGGGGAGGATTTATGCTAGGATGCTAGTTATTATAAAACTATAATTATTATTATTATAAGAATATCGCATGATCAACATGTTTTATAAAAGTAAATCACTATTTTCCAAACAACGTATAAAAATCGTTTTCTTATGTATAATATAAATTAAATGTAGAGTCTTGCATGACATAAGTGGTCCTCTTAGGGCTCTTATGCACTCCTTAGGAAGTCAAACCTGAATAAAGTATTTTTCCGCAGCGCATAAGTATAGTTTTAACTGTGGACTAGGTGATCCACCGAGCCGAGGGATACGGTCTCTAAAATATAACTGATTTTCTAATCATTAAACTCATGAATTTCTTTCATAAAGTGTAGTAGATGGTTTTGCCTGAGCGTCAGCAGTTATCCCCTGCTTGACGTGGCATCATGACGCGCATTTTCTCATACTCTGATAATTCTTTAATTCGGAGAAAATGCGGGTTGTGACAATTGGTATCAGAGGGAGGTTGCTTGACAGGTGATGATTACAATTATGGTAGATTTTTATTGTAATAATTGTAATCATGTCCGCTGTTTTCTACCTCTTTATTCAAGTAATTGCACTAAATAATTGAGAATTGGTATTGTCATGAATAGTAGAGCATAGTTTAAAGTTGTTACTATTTTATGTATTGAACTTCTCCCTTACTATGTCATTTTTCTAATGCAGGTACGACTAGCCAGTGGAACTAAAAGTCTTTGAGCAAACAGGGGAGTTTACGGGGCCAACAGGACTGATCACAGGAGAAGAATTGCCCACACACGGGTAGGAACACGGCCGTGTGCCTACCCGTGTTCCATCCCAGCTGAAGCAATTTTCCAACCCCCGTGTTTGAAGAACATGAAGAACAACACGGCCGTGTTCTAGAACACGGCCGTGTCAGTACCCGTGTGACCCAACACGGCCCATGATCACACACGTCTTTTCGTGTAGAACTGCCCTGGAACTGCCGACACGGCCTGCAACACGGCCGTGTCGGCACCCGTGTTCGACCATGTTTGCTATTGGACTATAAAAACCTGGAGAAAATTTTATTCTGCACTTTTTGGATTATTTTGCTTGGAGATTTTTCTGGAGAACGAAAGTGGAGTATCCAAGAGAAGGAAGGCTTGAAGGAGATATTTGTATGCATTTATTCTTTAATTTATCTCATTTAATCTTGTATCTCTCTTGGTAATCCAACTTTATTTATCTTTTAATTTTCATGAACAATGTGTTTGAACAAGTTAGTAATCATGTATCGTTTTGTTTTCGTCAATTTCATTGTATTTTATTCGTATATGGGCTTGCAAACATTGAGAATTATCCTTATTATGAATGATTATTTATTTTTACATGAATTCCGAATGTCTAGATTGAGAAATTGGATTGTTTGGATGATGGTTAAATCTTCATATTTATGTGTTATTTCTCTTTGTAATTCAAAATTCATGATCGAGAGATATGTTTCTTGGAAAATTAGAATACGAATGAATGGAATTATGGTATTTTAGAGATAAAGCTTCATGAATCCATGTATTAGATAGGGTATTTCATTCAATAAACATTTGAGTATTGTAAATTGTTCGAGAGAAAATTTACTTAACTTAACTTAGATTTTAAATTGCTCGAGAGAGAATTTGATAATTAGTTTAACCCTTTACAATACAATGAATTTGATAGTTTGGTTATTTCATGATTACACAAAGTGATTATGTTCATTGAATGCTCTTAACTTTCGACTTGAAATTATTTTTGTAACTCTCCAATACAATTTTTATCCGAATAGTCATAGTTAGGATTAATCTATGTTAGAACGCAACCTTAAGTTTAGGTATGATAATAGAGTGAGAGTGAGTACGAATAGTTGAAATGACCCTGTGGAATACGATACGAGATGTAGATTTCTCTTATACTATTTATGATAGGTGCACTTGCCTGAAAGATGATTCAATCTAGCTTATGCCCATCTACATAGTTATGATAAATTGTAGAATGAATCCGCATCAAGTTTAGACTTAGCGAAAATATTCATCAAGTTTTTGGCGCCGTTGCCGGGGATCTTTTCAATATTTTGAAAGCTTTAACTTTATTAATCTGCCATTATTGTTTACTAATAAATCTTTGTAGATTAGTTTAAAGTAAAATTATATTATTTAATCTCTGTTTTGTAGTCTGTTAGTCTATGACCAGGGCAAGAAATTCTGGGTTAGAACCATTTCATTCTGAACCGGAACGAATTATTCACAACACCAATCACAGAGACGTGGGTATTAACACCACAGATATTGTAGACGATCTGAGAGAAGAAGAAACAGTGAATCAAGGAGAACACCATCCTGACAATCTAGATATCGTGGCCAACCAAAATGAGCAAACCATGTCTGACTTTGCTAGACCCAATCTCCAAGGAACTGGGTCAAGCATTGTTCGACCACCCATTCCAACCAATAATTTCGAACTGAAACCGAGCGTGATATAAATGGTCCAACAATATGTTCAATATGATGGCTTACAAGACGAGGATCCAATTACACACTTAGCCGGATTCCTAGAGATATGTGATACTTTCAAGATTAATGGTGTCTCCAACGATGCCATTCGATTGAGATTGTTCCCATTCTCATTGAGGCATAAGGCAAAGCAGTGGCTCAATTCGTTACCTAGAGGATCCATTACTACTTGGGACATGATGGTTGAGAAGTTTTTGATGAAGTATTTTCCACCGGCAAAGACCGCAAAGTTAAGGAACGACATCTCTACGTATGTTCAAGTGGAGGCTGAATCATTGTACGATACTTGGGAACGATTCAAAGAATTATTAAGGAGATGCCCCCATCATGCTTTACCTTCTTGGCTTCAGATTCAGACTTTCTATAATGGTCTAAATCCAGCCACCAGACAGATGATTGTTGCGGCTAGTGGAGGCACCTTGAATAATAAGACACCTGAAGCAGCGCAGCAGTTGATAGAAGAAATGGCAATGAATAGCTACCAATGGACTACCGTGCGGCCGAAGTCTACCAAGCCCGCCGGAATGTATGAAGTGGATGCCGTTACTGCCTTAGCAATTCAAGTGGAGAAGCTCCATCAAAAGATGGACAACCTTTCTTTAGCGCCACCCCCAATGGTACCTCAACAATGGGACCCCTCCCTTGTTGGAATCCCTAGTGGTGAACCTCAAATGCAAGAACATGTAGACTACATGGGTAATAATCCTAGACCATCTTTCAATCCAGGAAACAACCCATATAGTTTTACATACAATCAAGGATGGAGGAACCACCCCAATTTCTCTTGGGGAGGGCAAGGAAACCAAGGTAAACAACCCATGTTTGGATAACAACAACAACAACAACAACAATTGGAGCCAAGGAAGCCAACATTGGAAGATGTCCTTGCAAAGTTCATGCAAACTACCGATGTTGCCTTCCGTAATCAAGAAGGTTCTATTCGAAATTTGGAGAATCAGATTGGGCAGTTGGCAAGGATGGTATCAGAGAGACAACAAGGAACACTTCCAGGAAATACTGAGACAAACCCAAAGGAACATGCAAGAGCAATTCAGTTGAGGAGCGGGAAGGAGTTACAAGACCCAAGGCTTGCACCGGATGCACCTCAAGAGGAGTCTAGTGGAGAAGCACCGAACGTGACACCGATGGAATATCAACCAGCCATACCATATCCAGCAAAGATGAACAAGGAGCGCATGGATGCGCAATACGGTAAATTTATTTCTATGATTAAACAATTGCAAGTTAATTTACCTTTTTCTGATATTATTCAAATGCCTAAGTATGCTAAATTTTTGAAGGATTTAATTTCTAATAAAAAGAAAATAGAAGAATTATCGTTAGTCACACTTAGTGAAGAATGCTCTGCTATTTTACAAAATAAATTACCACAAAAACTTAAGGATCCCGGTTCTTTTTCAATTCCATGTTTAATCGGTGATTTGCAAGTTAATAAAGCTTTAGCGGATTTAGGAGCTAGTATAAATTTGATGCCTTATACATTATATTTGAAACTAGGCCTTGGAGAACTTAGCCCGACTAGGATGAGTATTCAATTAGCAGATCGGTCGGTTAAGTACCCAAGAGGTATAGTGGAGGATGTATTGGTTAAGGTAGACAAATTTATATTTCCTGCCGATTTTGTTATTTTAGATATGGACGAAAATATCGAAGTACCACTTATACTTGGTCGCCCATTTCTAGCCACTTCTAGAGCTCTTATTGATGTTTTTGATGGTAAATTAGTTTTGAGAGTAGGGGAGGATGAAGTCACTTTTCAAATTGGCAATACTATGAAACAATCTTTAGATAGTGATGATTATTGCTATTTTTCTCATGGTGTTGACAACTTATTGTCTTCTATTGATTCTAATTTTTATTATAAAGATCCTTTAGAAATTTGCATTACTAATTGTTTTCTAGAAGACGAAACTAGTAAAGATATTGTTGATCATTTACTTTTTCTAGATAACTCTGTTTCGATGAATGGAAATACTGAATATAACTTACTTACAAAAGGAGATAATGAAGTTCATAAGAATAATACTAAGGATCCACCTGTAGTTGAATTAAAAAAATTACCGGATCATCTTGAGTATGCATTCTTAGGAACTAACTCTTCTTACCCAGTTATTATTTCTTCTAATCTTTCTGAAATTGAAAAAGCTAAATTAATAACTGTGTTAAAGAAATGTAAAGGTGCAATAGCATGGCAAATCTCTGATATAAAAGGTATTAATCCTAGTTTTTGCACTCATAAAATACTTTTGGAAGAAAACTATAAGTCATCTATTCAACCGCAACGTAGGCTTAATCCTAATATGAAAGAGGTAGTTAAGGCTGAAATTGTTAAATTATTAGACGCTGGTATGATATACCCTATTTCCGATAGTTCATGGGTTAGTCCTGTCCAAGTAGTTCCTAAGAAGGGTGGTTTAACTGTGGTAGCAAACGATAAAAATGAATTAATTCCGATGCGAACAGTAACAGGTTGGCGTGTCTGTATAGACTATAGGAAGTTAAACGATGCCACTAGGAAAGACCATTTCCCTTTACCCTTTATTGACCAAATATTAGAACGCTTGTCAGGACATTCATATTATTGTTTTCTAGATGGACTTTCTGGGTATTTCCAAATCCCAATAGCCCCAGAAGACCAAGAGAAAACCACGTTCACATGCCCATTCGGTACCTTTGCCTATAGGCGTATGCCCTTCGGTCTTTGTAATGCCCCCGCCACTTTCCAAAGATGCATGTTAGCTATCTTCAACGAGTATGTTGAAGATATCATGGAAGTGTTTATGGATGACTTCTCCGTCTTTGGAGATGCATTTGATTTATGTTTGAATAATTTAGAGAAGGTTCTAAGGAGGTGTGAGGAGACGAACTTAGTACTTAGCTGGGAGAAGTGCCATTTTATGGTGCAAGAAGGGTTAGTACTAGGTCATAAAATCTCCAATCAGGGAATTCAAGTAGATAGAGCGAAGATAGAAACGATAGAAAAGTTACCACCACCCACATCCGTTAAGGCAGTGAGAAGTTTTTTAGGCCACGCCGGATTTTACCGCCGGTTTATTAAAGACTTTTCAAAAATTGCTAAACCACTTACGAGACTATTAGAAAAGGATACACCGTTTATCTTTGATCAAGAGTGCCTACATGCTTTTGAGTTCTTAAAAGAGAGATTAGTTAATTCTCCTATTATGATAGCGCCTGATTTTACTCAGCCATTTGAAATCATGTGTGACGCTAGCAGTTTTGCGGTAGGAGCTGTTTTAGGACAACGCCGAAACAAACATTTTCATCCTATATTTTATGCTAGTAAAACACTTAATAATGCACAAGAGAATTATACTACAACTGAAAAAGAACTTCTAGCAGTAGTCTTTGCGTTTGATAAATTCAGATCCTATTTAACATTGTCCAAGGTGGTAGTTTACACGGACCACTCTGCACTTAAATATTTGCTAGCCAAGGCGGAAGCTAAGCCTCGTTTAATCCGTTGGGTACTTTTATTGCAAGAATTTGATTTGGAAATTAGAGATAAACGAGGAGCAGAAAACTTAGTGGCAGACCATCTTTCACGTTTAGAAAATCCATTACGAGCAGCGTTAGATGAGTCTGAAATTTCAGATACGTTCCCTGAGGAATCGTTATTTGCCTTATCTTCGAAAATTAATAATGATTATCCATGGTTTGCAGATTATGCAAACTATCTTGTGGCTAAGGTCCTCCCAAAAGATTTTTCATACCAGCAGAAAAAGAAATTTTTCTCCGACTTGAAATATTACTTTTGGGAGGACCCTTTTCTTTTTCGGATATGTGCAGATTCCGTGATCCGAAGGTGTGTATCCGCCGAGGAAGGGTGGAGAATCCTGGAGCAGTGTCATTCAGGTCCTACTGGTGGTCACTATGGAGCAAATCGCTCTGCGAAAAAGGTTCTTGATTCGGGTTTTTATTGGCCCCTTCTATTCAGGGATGCCCAAAGGTATGTGCTTTCATGTGATTCTTGTCAAAAATCAGGTAATATTTCTAAATTACATGAAATGCCGCAAAATTTTATCCTTGAATGTGAAGTATTTGATGTGTGGGGGATAGACTTTATGGGTCCATTTCCAGTTTCATTCGGGAATAAGTATATCTTGGTGGCCGTAGATTACGTATCAAAGTGGGTTGAGGCGCAAGCTTTACCTACTAATGATAGTAGAGTAGTAATCCAATTCCTGAAATCTCTATTTGCGCGATTTGGCACACCACGAACACTTATTAGCGATAGGGGTTCTCACTTCTGTAATCTACAGTTAGATAAGGTATTGCAGAAATATGGAGTCACACATAGGATAGCTACACCATATCATCCCCAAACTAGTGGCCAAGTTGAAGTATCCAATAGAGAACTTAAGCGCATCCTAGAAAAATCTATAGAGGGGAATAGAAAACAATGGTCTAGGAAACTAAACGATTGTTTATGGGCTTATAGGACCGCATTTAAAACGCCTATAGGTACCACTCCCTTTAGATTAGTCTATGGTAAATCTTGTCACTTACCTATAGAATTAGAGCACAAGTCATATTGGGCAATACGCTCTCTAAATTTTGATACAAATTCTATAGGGGAAAAACGCAAACTTCAACTTAATGAACTAGATGAATGGAGGACTATGGCTTATGAGAACTCCAGAATTTATAAGGAGAAAACCAAACTATTTCATGACCATCACCTCCGGAAAACTAAAACATTCAACAAGGGTGATCAAGTGCTCCTTTTTAATTCTAGACTGCGTCTATTTCCCGGGAAGCTTAGGTCTAAGTGGTCCGGACCGTTCCAGGTTAAAGAAGTTTTTCCCTATGGCACCGTCGAACTAACTCACCCTGAAAAGGGAGATTTTAAAGTCAATGGGCACCGGTTAAAGCTTTATAACAGTGCTCTTCCCCAAGAACTTATTCGACTAGAATCATGCCTTCACCTAGACTAAGAGAATGTATAGACTAGTATAGTATCTTGTCTATATAGGAGAATAAAAATTTTAATGAAACTTTAATTAAAAATAAATAAAGTACGTAATCAGGAGAAATCACCAAAGAAGAAGTGTACACGGCCATGCACACGCCCGTGTGCATGGCCGTGTCTAGCACACGCCCTGTCCACCCTGGCATGTGCTCACCCGTGTCGAAACGATGAATTAAATTGTTTTAAGTCAGAGAAGTACACGGGTTTCCACCAAGCCGTGTTCATAGCCGTGTGTAATATACACGACTATCCACCCAGCCATGTGCTCACCCGTGTCGAAACGACGAATTAAATTGTTTCAAGTCAGAGAAGTACACGGGTTTCCACCAACCCGTGTTCTTGACCGTGTCCGATCGAGGTTGACCACACGGGTAGGGGACACGGCCGTGTTGTTGACCGTGTCCAACTGACACGGGCAGTTTCCCGCGATTTGACCACACGTCTCCTTGAAGACCGTGTTTCCCGCGCAGAACGATTCCTCAACACGGGTACACACACGGCCGTATGTGCACCCGTGTTCGACTTCTTTTTATAGGGGGCCGAATTTTTCATTCTCTTCATCACTCCCACTTTCTCCTCTTCCCATTCCTGCTTCCATTCCAGCCGGGAAATCCTTCTTCCTTTCCAAAATTCGCGGAATCGTCTCATTTCTTCGCGCTCAACATAATCGGTAAAACTCCTGGGTTATTTCCATCCAATCTCCTCTTGATCATTTCTATTCCTATTTTCCTTCTAAATTCACTTTTGATTTGTTTTTATTTATTTATTTTCAGATCATGGCATCATCACGTAGCCAAGGTGGTCGCTGACGTCGCCCGGATCTTCAAGCATTATCTACCGAGAGACGCGACGTCGCTCAGCCACTAGTTTTCACAGATCCTATCCACACAAACCGCTATAATCGTCTACAAGCCAAGAAGTATCAGGACATACGAATCATAGAATGAGATGTCCTAGAAACTATAGGTCTAGCGGCTTCTGTGAGGGATTTAATTTCTGTTGTGGGGTGGCGAGAGTTCTTTGCCATAGAAGAGTTAGGATTTAGAGAGCTCACACTCGAATTTTTATCCACCTTCTATGTGAACCTTCGATCCTGTGTGGCCGATGATGGAAGACCAACAGAGGGGAATATTTCTTTTCGAGTAGGGGGTACCTTCTATACACTTTCTCTCTACCAGTTTACGCAGTATTTAGGAGTGTACGACGAGGCATTCCTCCTTAGTGCCGCCTACTATGATTTGCAATTTGATCTCCCCAGTCGCGTCCAGGCAGGTGATGTTTGGCGACGTCTATCCTTCGACACCAACGCCTACGAAGCCAAGAGATCTAAGGCTTCAAAATTGGTTTCCCCCGCCGTACATTATATTCATCACTTACTTAGCCATACACTGAGCGGCCGGGGCGAAAGCTCCGGTGTTGTGAGTCGACAGGACATTCTTTATCTACACAGCATGATAGCCTGCTACCCTATCCATTTGGGCTATATGCTTGCTCATTTTATTCTTCATTAGGCGGAGAATTCCCGCGTCAGGTCTATCTGTGTAGCCCCCTACATCACGCGTCTAACAAAGAATATGGGCATCTTTTTACCTCTTCCCCCGATGGCGGTGGTAGCGAAGACTGTGCCTATCACCATGGCCAGTCTTCGAGCCATCCGCCTCGTTACTGCTCGTCAAGGCCGAGGAGGGACTATATATACCATTGCGGCTCGTGGCCTTCATATCCACGACGACGACGACGATGAGGTCGATCCAGATCTCGATGAGCCTCTCATTCCACCTGCCCGTTCGACGCATACTCAGGGGGAGTCATCATCTGCCCAGCCTCAGCGACAGTCTCGATTTGCACAGGAGTTGCAGCGTTTTTATGACATTCAGCTATCGCCGCGCCTTCAGCGTATCGAGGAGACGCAGCAGCAGACTGAGGACGCCATCTATCAAATCCGGCAGCACATGGGGATTACCAGCCCACCGCGACCAGCTCCTCGTCCATCTCACCCTCAGGATGATCCGACTGATCAAGATGACACACCTATGTATTTCTGATACATCTGGTTTTGCATATCTGGCTCTGTAGTGCTATATCTTTAGTATTGTTTTTATCATCTAGTATTTGTATGATCGATATATCTATAAAAAAAAATGTTTTATTTTCAGCTTTTGCTCCTGTTTCGTGCTGTGATGCTTTATATTCATGCTCAACAGTTCTTTATGTAGTGCAATTTATGTCCCCTTGTTTTAATTTTTGTTTGCAATGAGGACATTGCAACTCCAGTCTGGGGGTATGCTGTATTTTTATAATGAGTATTGACAGTGGAATACATGATTACAATTACTTATATTCTATTTATCATAATACTCTATATTTCCTTATACACCCCCTCGAAAAATTTGATTACTTCTCTTTAAGCTTTCATTACTTCACTCATTGGGAATATAACTATCTAATTCACTTTCGCACGCTGATTAAACCGAATTCGTGTTCACATTTGTTGATTAGTAACTACGTATAGAAATTCATTAGATTACTTTTCTCCATATAATTTGGTTTAAAAAGATTGTCCTTTATATTATTAACTAATAATCACTCCATTTTAGAAAAAATTATTTATCTATACTAAAGTGAGTTGATGAGTGTAATATTTTGATAATTTCGTATTAGTAGATCAACAATAACAAAAATTTTCTCTATTGGTGTCTAGAACTTACTAGCGATCCTCAAAACCTTTTGCACATGTTAATTAGTAAAGGTGGAAATGACTTAGGCCTCCTTTTGGATAGATTGAGCCGTTCAATCCCAAAACCTTAAACATTATACCCTTGCTCACCCAATTTGGACCTCATCCCTATATTTTTGTAATACTCCACCTCTAAAATACACCAAGGCCAATTCTCGTCTAGTAGCACACCTATCATTAAGATCATCATGAAATGAAGTTGTTTTTATGGTTTGTATTTCTTTCATAGTGATATGTGGCCTGAGTGAGCGTGTACACTTGCACCCATTCGGAATGATCCCTACTATGAAGTCCCTAAAAGAAAACGAAAAAAAATAACATAGTGATATGTGGCCTGAGTGAGTGTACACTTGCACCCATTCGGAATAATCCCTACTATGGACCCTTGGTTAAGAAAAAAAATATAGAGTATCCTTCCTCAAAAATAAGGGAATTATAATACGTGCAAAGTCTGGGGGTGCTCATAAAATATCAATGTATGTTAAAGGTCTTTATCATACAAAGGGCTCAATTGTGATCTAGTTTTTTTTTGCTTACCCCACCTATAATCACCTATCCTAAGCCAAAACAATACACCACCATACAAGTCCTAAGGATCCAACTTTACTAATTCTCATTAGTGTTATGGAGAGGGTGTGTAAAGGGAAGTGTATGATTATCAATAGGGAGATTTTTAATTTTTGAAAGACTAATGCATATGTTATCAAGATTGTTATTTTCTCCTTACAATAGTTATGGATAACTATAATTATAATTCTAAGAAAGAGCGAAAAGTAGTTAAGAAATGTATTGGAGAAATTTTTAAGAAAAAGTTATATTTAGAAAAGTCTGCTATACTATTTCCTATACAATTGCAGCATCAAATCTCTATTCGAATTCAAAACAATCAGTGTGCGGAAGAAGAATTATGTATTGGTAACCCAATTGTTTGAATTAGTTTGCTTAGGGACAAGCAAACACTTAAGTCTGGGGATGTGTGATGATTACAATTATGGTAGATTTTTATTGTAATAATTGTAATCATGTCCGCTGTTTTCTACCTCTTTATTCAAGTAATTGCACTAAATAATTGAGAATTGGTATTGTCATGAATAGTAGAGCATAGTTTAAAGTTGTTACTATTTTATGTATTGAACTTCTCCCTTACTATGTCATTTTTCTAATGGAGGTACGACTAGCCAGTGGAACTAAAAGTCTTGGAGCAAACATGGGAGTTTACGGGGCCAACAGGACTGATCACAGGAGAAGAATTGCCCACACACGGGTAGGAACACGGCCGTGTGCCTACCCGTGTTCCATCCCAGCTGAAGCAATTTTCCAACCCCCGTGTTTGAAGAACATGAAGAACAACACGGCCGTGTTCTAGAACACAGCCGTGTCAGTACCTGTGTGACCCAACACGGCCAATGATCCAGCCCCCGTGTCTGAAGAACATGAAGAACAACACGGCCGTGTTCCAGAACACGGCCGTGTCAGTACCCGTGTGATCCAACACGGCCCATGATCACACACGTCTTTTCGTGTAGAACTGCCCTGGAACTGCCGACACGGCCTGCAACACGGCCGTGTCGGCACCCGTGTTCGACCATGTTTGCTATTGGACTATAAAAACCTGGAGAAAATTTTATTCTGCACTTTTTGGATTATTTTGCTTGGAGATTTTTCTGGAGAACGAAAGTGGAGTATCCAAGAGAAGGAAGGCTTGAAGGAGATATTTGTATGCATTTATTCTTTAATTTATCTCATTTAATCTTGTATCTCTCTTGGTAATCCAACTTTATTTATCTTTTAATTTTCATGAACAATGTGTTTGAACAAGTTAGTAATCATGTATCGTTTTGTTTTCGTCAATTTCATTGTATTTTATTCGTATATGGGCTTGCAAACATTGAGAATTATCCTTATTATGAATGATTATTTATTTTTACATGAATTCCGAATGTCTAGATTGAGAAATTGGATTGTTTGGATGATGGTTAAATCTTCATATTTATGTGTTATTTCTCTTTGTAATTCAAAATTCATGATCGAGAGATATGTTTCTTGGAAAATTAGAATACGAATGAATGGAATTATGGTATTTTAGAGATAAAGCTTCATGAATCCATGTATTAGATAGGGTATTTCATTCAATAAACATTTGAGTATTGTAAATTGTTCGAGAGAAAATTTACTTAACTTAACTTAGATTTTAAATTGCTCGAGAGAGAATTTGATAATTAGTTTAACCCTTTACAATACAATGAATTTGATAGTTTGGTTATTTCATGATTACACAAAGTGATTATGTTCATTGAATGCTCTTAACTTTCGACTTGAAATTATTTTTGTAACTCTCCAATACAATTTTTATCCGAATAGTCATAGTTAGGATTAATCTATGTTAGAACGCAACCTTAAGTTTAGGTATGATAATAGAGTGAGAGTGAGTACGAATAGTTGAAATGACCCTGTGGAATACGATACGAGATGTAGATTTCTCTTATACTATTTATGATAGGTGCACTTGCCTGAAAGATGATTCAATCTAGCTTATGCCCATCTACATAGTTATGATAAATTGTAGAATGAATCCACATCAAGTTTAGACTTAGCGAAAATATTCATCAACAGGCTAGTCGGGCAACCTTCCCTTTTGATTGCATTAATAGTTCAGCATCATGTCATTCACACACCGATATGTCATAAGCACGTCTTGGCAAAAGCACGAACACTACACTCATAGCATAACATAAAGTATACGGGGTATATTATGTAGTATGGGATGCATAATATGTGTTCGTATATGGATCCACCATTGGGGCAACATGTGAGGGTTATGTAGTATGGGATGCATAACCTCACCACATGGCTGCGACTAGCACATTTTCTTTTTCGTTGCATGCGAATGTTATGTAGTATGGGATGCATAACATTTTCATGCGTACGCCGCTCATAACATGCATTAGGGCCTTTTTAGAATGCATAGCACAAACATGCATAACATAACATTGCATAAGCACAACGTGCTATGCTAAAGACAAGCAGGATGACATATGTACACACATAAGTTTTCGAGTCAAAAATAATATAAAGTCATGCATTCCCGATCTAGGCACAATAATTAGTATGGTGGTGGTTAACCATCCTAGATTAGGGCATAACGTCAATTTTTGCAAAAAGATAAACTCCCAGAGAAAGTTTAGCAACTTTAAGTTCATATCTATATATGTATTGTCTGTACTTGTAGTTGGGTCTAGCCGTTGTACTAGGATCTAACTAGTGTAGCTATGACTTTAGGATGGCGAGACGTCCTTCGACTAGGTCGACTCCCCTGTCTGAGGGTGAGTCATCTGGAGCTCAGAATGATGCGGTAATCGAAAGCTTGCGGCAGAGTAGCGATTCCTTGAGCAGGCAGTTGTTGGAGGTGCGAGCCCAGATCTAGTCTTTGGTGGCAGTTGTGGCAGGTCAGACTCAGGGAGTGCAAGGCCCTGCTGGGGGGATTGCTGTTCCTCCCCCTCCTGCACCCTTAAGACCTCCTGTGGTGGTGCAAGCGGAGATGGCCTTCATCTCGCAGTTTCAGAGGCTGAGCCCTCCCACTTATGACGGGAAGGCAGATTTCATGGTGATAGATGACTGGCTGATCTCCATGGAGGAGATGTTCTCATACTCAGGGATTGCAGATGATCAGAGGGTGATGTTTGCCGCCTATCAGCTTAAAGGTTTGGCTAAGAATTGATGGCTGAGAGAGAAGGAGAGCTTGCTAGCTGGATGCTCTTGGGAGGTGTTCAAGGAGATGCTGTTGAGGAAGTTCTTACCCTCGGTCGAGCGTGACCGCCTCATAAACGACTTCCTCCATCTGAAGCAAAGACAGCTCACGGTGGGTGAGTATGAGATAGAGTTCAGCAAGCTGAGCCGTTTTGCCCCTGGATTGGTCAGCATTGAGGCTGATCGAGTTAAGCGTTTTCTCGGTGGTTTGAGGAGTGAGGTGCAACAGTTGACCAGTGCTTATGGGTCTGAGACTTATGTAGGAGTAGTGGAGGTTGCTCTGAAGGTGGAGGCTTTTGAGACCGCGAAGAGAAGAGGACAACAAAGTAGGAAGGATAAGAGGAAGTCTGTGGAGGAGAAGAAACCTCAGGTACCTGATGCAGCTCCGGGAAAGAAGAGCAAGGTGGTGTGCAGCTTCTGTGGCCGGTCAGGCCACCCTGTCGAGAGATGTTTCAAGAGGGCAGTAGCTCAGTGGAAGGAGCAGGTTCATGCGATTCAGGGTGCTCTTAGGAGAGATGTCTCCTGTTCTGTTTGCAAGCGACCCGGACATGATGCTGCCAAGTGCTGGTCCAAGGATAAGGTCTGTTTTAAGTGTGGGCTGAAGGGACACATAAAGTCTAGGTGTCCTCAGGTCCAGCCTGCTCTTCCTGTAGTTCCTCTGCAGGCATTACCTCCACCTCAGCGTGTGGACAAAGGAAAGGGAAAGTTGAACGTGATCTCTTCCGAGGAGGCTCAAGATTTGACCCAGGTCATCTCAGGTTAGTTGTCTTTACAGCCTGAATGTTTTGGTTCTTGTCTTGCTAGAATGTTTGTAGTATTATTGTGGTAGTTCCTTAGTTATATATGTTCCCATAGGGAAGTTTAAGGTGAAGAACCGCTGGGCGCGTGTTCTGTTTGACTCCGGCGCTACCCACTCGTTCGTGGCTAGAGCCTTTGTAGAGCGACATCGGTTGACTTTAGATCGAGTTCGGGATACATTTCGTGTCAAGTTCCCCTCTGGTGAATCTGTGTTGTCAGATTTGGGCGTGTTAGATTGCCCTATTTTGTTGGGGGACTTCCTTGCGAAGGCAGACCTGAAGATGATTGATCTGGAGGACTTCGATGTTATTTTGGGCATGGACTGGCTGTCTAGGTATGATGCAGTCATTCAGTGCAAAGGGAAGCGCTTGGACTTCATCAGAGACGACGGTCAGCCCGGAAGCGTGTATGCAGATCTGAGCCAGGATTCTCCTGTCATCTCTATGGTATGTGCTCAGAAGCTTTTTATTTCGGATTGTTTTGCTTGTCTGGTCTCGGTGGTTGGGACCGCTGTTAGTGTACCGCGCTTAGAGGAGATTCCAGCTGTTCGTGATTTCGCCGATGTTTTCCTGATGACCTTCCTGGTCTTCCTCCCGAGCGGGATGTTGAGTTTGTGATCGATTTGGAGCCGGGTACGCGTCTTATTACTAAGGCGCCATACCGGATGGCCCCTCGAGAGCTAGAGGAGTTGCGAGTCTAGCTAGATGAGTTGTTGGCGAAAGGGTTTATCAGGCAGAGTTCGTTGCCTTGGGGTGCTCCTGTTCTATTTGTGAAGAAGAAAGATGGGTCAATGCAGCTTTGCATCGACTATAGGGAGCTGAACAAAGTCACAATTAAGAACAGGTATCCTCTGCCGAGGATCGATGAATTATTTGACCAGTTGCGCGGTAGCACGATCTTCTCCAAGATTGATCTTTGTTCAGGCTATCATCAGCTTAGGATCCGTGAAGCAGATATTCCACGGATTGCGTTTAGATCGAGGCATGGACATTTTGAGTTCTTAGTAATGTCATTTGGATTGACCAACGCACCATCAGCATTCATGGATATGATGAACCGGGTGTTCAAGGATTTCCTAGATAAGTTCGTGGTGGTCTTCATCGATGACGTGTTGGTTTATTCTCGTAGCGCTGAGGAGCATGAGCAGCATCTGCGCTTGGTTCTATCGGAGTTGAGGAACCATAAGTTATTCGCCAAGTTGAGCAAGTGCGAATTTTTGTTGCCTCAGGTCTCGTTTCTGGGCCACGTGGTGAATAAGGATTGGATCTCGGTCGACCCAGAAAAGATCGCAGCAGTGATGGATTGGAGTAGGCCGGGCACGCCTAAGGAGATCAGGAGCTTCCTAGGGTTGGCCGGCTACTACAGGAGGTTCGTGGAGGGTTTCTCTACCCTAGCTGCACCTTTGACTAAGCTGACTCAGAAGAACGTTGCTTTTGTTTGGAGCAAGAAGTGCGAAGAAGCCTTCCTGGAGTTAAAAAGGAGATTGTGCACTGCTCCCGTTCTGACCCTGCCTACTAAGGGTTTGGATTATGATGTATATGTGGATGCTTCGCATGTGGGTCTGGGATGCGTATTAATGCAGGTTGGTAAGGTGATTGCCTATGGTTCAAGACAACTGAAGACTCACGAGAAGAATTATCCTACGCATGACCTTGAGTTCGCAGCGGTTATTTATGCATTGAAGCTGTGGAGACACCTACTTTATGGGGCTCAGTGCAAGATCTTCACCGACCATAAGAGCCTGAAGTATGTGTTCACGCAGAAGGAGTTGAATCTGCGCCAGCGTCGGTGGCTAGAGTATGTGGCCGATTATGACGTAGAAATCCAGTATCATCCAGGCAAGGCCAATGTGGTGGCCGATGCCCTGAGCCTTAAGACGGGAAAGATCTTTAATCTCACCGCCGATCATTTAGTGGAGGAGTTCCTCCTTATGGATATATCAGTGGGATGCTGTGGCTTGCAGAGTAGTTTGTCAGTTGCAGAGCCGTCTTGGATTTCTTTGACCAGACTGCACCAGAAGGACGAACCGGATCTTCTACACTTATTCTCCAGTACTGAGAGAGGAGAGTTGCCGGATTATTCCATCGATGATGTGGGAAGTTTGAAGTACCGCGGCAGATTTTGCATCCCCGCGGTTGGGGACATTAGGAGTTTGGTTTGTAGAGAGGCTCATGGATCCAGCGTTGCCTACCATCCAGGATCTACTAAGATGTATTGTGACTTAAAGCAAATTGCCTGGTGGTATGGCATGAAAGGTGATATAGCCCGATTTATTGCGGAGTGCCACACTTGCAAGCGGGTGAAGGCCGATCATGGAAGGCCTGGTGGCAAGTTGACTTCGTTAGAGATCCCGACTTGGAAGTGGGAAAGTATATCTATGGATTTCATAACGGGCTTACCGAAATCCCCAAGGGGGTTTGATTCTGTTTGGGTCATAGTGGATAGACTGACGAAGTGTGCTCACTTCATGCCATATAAGATTGATTACCCGATGAAGAAGATAGCGGAGTTGTACTTGAATGAAGTCATCTGACTGCACGGCGTGCCGGTTAGCATCATTTCTGATCGAGACTCCCAGTTTACTTCTCGTTTTTGGCAGAGTCTACAGGAGGGTTTGGGTACGGATCTGAGGTATTCTACTGCGTACCGCCCACAAACTAATGGGCAGACGGAGCGGGTGAATAAGATAGGTTAGGATATGATCCGATGCTACATTTTAGACCACGGTGGAGCGTGGGATGAGCGGCTACGACTTATGGAATTTGCATACAACAATAGTTATTAAGAGAGCTTGCATATAGCTCCGTTCGAAGCCTTGTATGGGAGGCGCTGCAAAACTCCGTTGTTTTGGGCTGAGGCTGGTGAGAGGCCTTTGTTGGGTCCTGATGCGCTCGAGGAAATGGAAGTCGCAGTAAAGCTTGTTCGAGAGAAGTTTCGTATAGCTCAGGAGAGGTACGAGAAGAACGCCAATCGGCGTAGGTCTGCCTTGGAGTTTTCTATAGGGGACCTTGTATTTCTTAAGGTTTCTCCGATGGTTGGTGTAAAGAGGTTTGGTAAGAATCGGAAATTGGACCCAAGGTATGTGGGCCCGTTTAAGATTTTGGAGCGGATTGGCGTGTCAGCTTACAGGTTGGATTTGCCAGCAAACTTCCCAGGTGTTCATAATGTTTTCCATGTTAGCCAGTTGCGGAAGTGTGTGCACAGCAGTGGGCAAGTCTTGGACGTTGCGCTCCAGTTGGAGCCCAACCTCTCTTTTGTTGAAGTGCCGATCCGTATTTTGGATACTCAGGAACGGGTGCTGCGAAAGAAGTCCATTTTGATGGTGAAAGTTCTATGAAAGAATCAGGGTTTAAAAAGCGCGACTTTGGAGTTAGAGTCGGCTATGAGGGAGGCTCACCCTCATCTGTTTCCATGATTAGTTTTGTTTGTTTTTCTTCTTGTAAAGTTTGGATTATTACCTTCCCTTCTATAGTAGAAGCGTCGTGCGTAAAGTTTCGGGACGAAACTTTCTTTTAGGGGGAGTGACTGTAACGCCCCCGATTTTTCTGCGATTATTTAATTCTCGTTTGGCGTTACGTCGACGCATTTTCTTGGCTTGTGCCATCTGTGGAGAGTGTATTTAACTCCTTAGAGCTGGGTGCCCTATTTTGTAGCCTATTGGCAAGATCTCCCTAGCAAGCCGAGTCGTTTTGGGTGACCCGGTGTGGCCTCTCGGGGGATGCTTGTGTTTTGTCTTCAGGAGGGTATAACTCGATTTTTGTTCGTCAAAAGTTAATTTCGACTTCGCCGTTGTGTTTGTAGCGTGGATATTTAGCTACAGTGCGAATTTCGTCGAATTCCGAGGTAGTTTGGTTTCGTGTCGTTTTGGGTGTGCCATTAGTAAAGACTAATTAGAAAACCTCTAAGTTTTAATGAACCGTCTGCTTAGGGAGACGGTTAGGCTGAACAGACATGGTAAGTCTTATTTATAAAGCTTTGGTTAGAAGTTGGCGGGCCCACTCTCTTCTTTCTTCCCAAGACTGAAACCGTCGCCTGCTCCTGTTCGCGGAAAATGGAGGAAAACCGCCGGACCTGCTACTCCTTCGGACGGCGATTCCGGGAGTGTTCGTGGACGGATTTCGATTTCAAAAGCGGCGTTGTCTTGCTATCACTCAGTTCTACATTTCGACAGTAAGAGGTTTATTTTTCGTGGAGTTTTAGGAGACTTGGATTTTCGGTTTCTTGTGGTTTCTGCCATTAAAGTGCGGGTTTGCTTGTTAGGTGCTGCTCCTTCTAGTGCAGAGTGAAGAGGAGGGAAAGCCTACCAAGCATCGCTGGAAATCGAGGCAAGTGGTATTCTTGCCCTTGCCAATGTTGTTCTTTTGAATTCTGGAATATTTCCCGGTTAGCCTTAGGGTAGAAACCAAGCATGTTCTCCTTTATCTTGCTAAATTTAGGGCTTAGATTATCCTATGAGCCCCCCTCCTTGTGCTGTTTGCTCGACCTGCTAGTTGTGTTCACCATTTAGACTCCAGATTTGTAGTTCTAGTTGGGTGCTTTGGAGGGTGGAGCCGAGAGAGAGAGTGAGGAAGTTGGGGTAGGGCTCTGGTTAGAACCAGTCTTGGTAGACTCTCGGGTTTTGGTGTTGAGTGTGGTGCATACACTCAAAGCCAAAAGCCGCCCGGACTGTGCGTTGAGTGTGGTGGACACACTCAAAGCCATAGTTTGGTCTGTTCCTTGCGACTGAGTGGTGGGGTGATTGAGTGAGGATTTTTGTCTAAGTACAAATCGACAGGAATCACCAAGTGATTCCCGCCGATTTCGACGTGTAACGTCAGTGATTCCCACCGATCGGCGAGAATCATCCTTGATTTCCGCCGATTCGGCGAGAATCATCCTTGATTCCCGCGATTCGGCGAGAATCATCCTGAATTCTCGCCGATTCGACGAGAATCATCCTGCATTCCCGCCGATTCGGCGAGAATCAGTCGGCATTCCCGCCGACCTCCTCTTGTTGGCGATGGTTTAGGGTTTTCCTGCGGGAATGAACTTTGGCGTAGAGTGAGTTGACCTCACTCAGCGTCAAAGCTGCTTTGGCGTTGAGGGAGGTGGACTCACTCAACGACACTGTTGGGTTTTGTGGTTTTGCTAAAGGCGTTTAGGGAGTGGACCTCACTCAATGCCATATCTGTTTTGGCGTTGAGTGAGGTTAGCTCACTCAACGCCACTGCCTCTTTTGCTGAAGGCGTTGAGGGAGTGGACCTCACTCAACTCCATGGGTATTTTGGCATTGAGTGAGGATAGCTCACTCAACGTCAGAGCTGTTCTTGCGTAGGGCGTTGAGTGAGTGATTCTCACTCAATGCCATGGCTGTTCTGGCGCTGAGTGAGGCTAACTCACTCAACGCCAAGGTCTGGTTAGGCGTTGAGTGGGTCCCACTCAACGCCAAGCCGTGTTGAGTGATTTCAACACTATTTCCCTTACCTCGATTTTCGTTCTCGAGTGAATTCCTTGATTATATTTGTAGTTTCTTTGTCGGCCATGTTTTTCTTTTCTAAAGGCCGAATCGTGGGTCATGGTTAGTAGGGGTGGTTTGAAGCTCTTCATGGGGGAGGTGTTGTAATTTAGACAACGCCACCCTTATTCTTCTATCTTGCTCCAGGCACGGGCTGGGCAAGGGGGTGGAAGGTCCCTTGTGCTTTCACATGTAGACCCTTGAGCTTGTTGGCTTGGAAATGGAGGTTGGGGGACTGAGTTTACCTCCAACCCGGATCCATGTTGTTTGTTTTTGCTACTTCCATCTCCTATAGCTTAGGGTGTTAAGTGTTTCTTCCTTGGTAGATTGCAGCATTTTGGGCTCTTGGAAGCCTAGTAGACCCTGCAAGATGTAGTTTCTGGGCAGGGTTGATGCTGTTACCTCGCACGTAGTGCATTCCTTATTGTCTTGCCTTGGGGCAGTTGTGACTTTTACTGCTGTGTGTTTTCCTCTTTCACTTACACCCCCCTGGTTGACACTTTCATGCAGTTCTTTCTTGGTTTGCTTTGCTTAGGTATTCTTTCTTCTTTTGAATGCCTCAGGTTCTGAGCAGTAGCCAGTCTGGTGGCTACTTTGCGGAGGTGTTACTGGTGGTCTCTTTGACCTTGGAGATTCTGTTGCTTTGTTAGTGAGGTAGTTTTTCTGTACTTTTCTTACAGACATACATATTTGCCAGTGGGTTTGTGTCAGGTTGTTGGCGCCCACTGGTAGTTTTTACCTTCGTACTTGATATATTACTTATGCTGCTACCATTTTCTTGAGATAGTCTACTTGCTCTGGAGAGGATTTATGCTAGGATGCTAGTTATTTTAAAACTATAATTATTATTATTATAAGCATATCGCATGATCAGCATGTTTTATAAAAGTAAATCACTATTTTCCAAACAACGTATAAAAATCGTTTTCTTATGTATAATATAAATTAAATGTAGAGTCTTGTATGGCATAAGTGGTCCTCTTAGGGCTCTTATGCACTCCTTAGGAAGTCAAACCTGAATAAAGTATTTTTCCGCAGCGCATAAGTATAGTTTTAACTGTGGACTAGGTGATCCACCGAGCCGAGGGATACGACCTCTAAAATATAACTGATTTTCTAATCATTAAACTCATGAATTTCTTTCATAAAGTGTAGTAGATGGTTTTGCCTGAGCGTCATCAGTTATCCCCTGCTTGACGTGGCATCATGACGCGCATTTTCTCATACTCTGATAATTCTTTAATTCGGAGAAAATGCGGGTTGTGACATTCCTCCCCTCCTGCCTCCACCACTTCCATCGCCTCCCCTAAGCTCTCATGCTGCTACTCAACCTCCACGCCCCTCAGGGCCTCCTTCTCAACTCCTCCTCCTCGCCCTTCCTATACTCCTTCCTCCTGCCAACCATCTTTCTGCTCCGACCCTTCGTCCCTGTGGACCTCCTACAAACCTCCTCTCTGCTCCTCCACCATCTTCTCGATCACCTCCTCTAGGCTCACCTCCTCTTCGATAACCTATTCCTGCTCCGCCAACTTCCTCTCCAGCTCTTCCTCCTCTGCCATCCAAGATACAATGTTGACCGTAGTCACGTAGCATTGCCTCACCACCTTCGGGTCCCCCCTGATCCTCACCTGCACCCCTCCATTGTTGAACTTGAGGCACTGATGGAATGAGGAGGGGACGCAACGAAAGGCACTGATGAGGGGGTGCCTAAAGATGGCATTGTAACTACTTTGGGCATCCACTATCATGAACCTACAATTCTGTGACACGCCTCCAACTTCACATGTAACCCAACCCCTCCTTCTACCTCCTTCCTCTCTCCTGGAAATCTAAACAATGGCCCGTCCGGAGCTAAGACGCTCTTGGCCTCGAAATTCATCTCGTCGAAGGCCTTTTTTAAGATCACATTCACAGAGCTCCCGTTGTCGACCAGGATCCCGGAGACCGTGAAGTTCTTCACCGCCGTCTAGATTACAAAGTGTCGCAGAATGAGTCTTCGAAGTCTGACATATCTGCTGATGAAAAAGTAAATTTTTCCTCTGGAGGGGAGCCTGGGAGGTCGAGGCGACCCCCCCTTTGGAACATGGTTTGAAGGCTCCCCTTGCGAGTTGGCTCAATCCCAACTCCTCCATGGATCATCCCGATCCATCCCCAGGTTCCCACGTCTGCCCGGTCCTCGCACCTGTCTTCCCCATCTCCCTGCTGCACCTCCACAATCCTTATTGGCAGATCCTGCCTCCCCATCCTTCTATATTCTCTCATCTCCAGGAACTCTGGGCAGGTGGCCATCACGTGACCCTCCTCCTGGTGGAAGTCACAGAAAGGCAACACCGCCCTTCGCCCTCTTCCTTCTCCACCCCCTCTTCTCCCGGCTCCTCCACGAGCTCCTCTCCTTCCTCCTCTACCACGACCAACCTACATTGTCTCTTGCTATGACGGGAAATGACCCCTCTGCCCCTGCCTCCATGTCGGCTGCTCGAACCTCCTTGGCTCGCGAAAGTTGTCTCTTCCCTGAAAGCCTCCTCCTTTCCCCTGGGGGCGACCCTCTTGAGGCCTCTAACCCAACCGATTGTTTGGCTCTTGGTCCCTCCATCATTGATACTTCCCCTACACTCAGGGCTCCTCCCTGCTTCTCTCTTCTCGCTGCTCCCTCTGCTCCCTCTACTCCCTCTGCCTTCCTGCTCCTAGTTCCTTCACATCATCCTCCGCCAACCTGGCAAGCTTTCTGGCAAAAGCCGGATTGGCCCTTTCAAAGTCTATATCCTTCGTTGCCCTCTCCATGATCTCCTCAAAAGAGAGGGGGGGGGCACTCTCTTCAAATCCATGCTAAAGAATCCCGGCCTCAGCCCCAGGGTAAAAGCGAGCATCAATGCATACCTTGGGATCTCCTGGACCAGGAGGATCTCCTCCTGAAACTGGTCAACATAGTGACCTAACGTCTCATCTTGCTTCTACCTCACCACAAACAGGCATTCCGCTTCCTTCTTCCGCTTCTTTGATGTCGAGAATCTCAACAGGAACCCTCGACGCAGGTCCTCAAAACTGTAAATCGAACTTGCCGGTAACTGGTGAAACAAGTCCCGGGCCTTCTCCTTCAACGTGATGGCAAAAAACCGACACTTGAAGGCATCTGCCATCTGTCTAATCGAAACAACATCTTCGAACCACTATACATGCTGCACATGGTCATCTTTCCCCGAATAGTAGGACATGTCGGGCTCCCGGAACCCCTCCGGCACCGGAGCCGAGATGATGAGCTCATTGAAAGGGCTCTCTCCACTTGCCTGCTAAGAAGGCACGTCTCGTGGCCTCGGCTGGCTGGCCCGATCCGCGAGACAATGCCCAGGGAAGAGCTCTCACATAGCCGCTTCCCTCTCGCCAACCTCTGCCGGAACCTCCTTCCCGGGACGCTGGCCTAGGAAGATCTCTCACGCGGCCACATCCCTCTCACCAACCTCCGTCGGGACCTCCTTCCTGGGGCGCTGCCCAGGAGAATTCTTGCCCAAGAGCGGGACCACCTCTACTGGAACCTGAGTGGTTGCCCACTAACTCCTTGCTGAGAAGGCCAGGCTGATGGTCTGCAGGACCTCTCGCCTGAAGTCCTCCAACATATTCCTTATCGCCTCCTCTCCCCCGGGGGGGACCTCTAGATCCAGATCCTTCACCTTCACCTCCAGCCATAGGACTAAACTCAAGGCTTTCTTGTATTGGCTACGTTCCACGCTCACCGCACCAGAACTGTTGAAGCCAAAAATTAACCTCAATGAAAGTTCAAAAATAGGGCATAGCCAACACCTACTTCTCCCAAGCCCCGATCTCTTACTGATTGTAAAGGATCAAGAACTGACCCAAAGCCTCAGTAGGGCGGTCCCACCTCTTACCTGGAAGATCTCTGAGAGCTTCCCCTCCAGAGCCAAAAGATGGGCATGGAGCTCCTCAAAAAGCACTAGAGGATCTTAGAGAAATATGAAAGCCTGCTTTCTGAGGAGCCCCTATGGGTCTATTTTTACCTTTTGCTGATCTAAAATTACTAAATTACCCTTGGTCAGTCTGCTAACAGCCAAACTCCGCTGTTCTGAGGAGCTAAATGCAGACCCTGGGGGTATACATGTACTTTTACCTTAGGGCATCCAGGTAATTTCACCCTGGGCCCTACCCGGCGGGAACCTTCCTGCCAAGAACTGAAGGTGCTTATGCTTTGCCGAGAACTCTCCCGCCTTCACCTGGCGGGAGCTAAAAGGGTATAGAACTGTTGAGGAATGCCACTATATACACTTGCTCCCGCCCCTGCGAGGCACGAGCCTTCTCGCCCGTCTCTGGACGGGAGTATGTCTCGACCAGAGCCTATCCCGCCTTGACGGGCGTCGAGATCTGCTCGATGAACCACTTACCTGAGCAGGATCGTTCTCGCCTGCCGCAATGCGAGAGCTCTCCTGTTCTGTATTTGCTCAACAAACATCTAGCCCAGCTTGACGAGACCTGAGCTGAGCTCGACGAAAGTCAAACTCAATCCTAATTGGGTGAGTGCAGTTTTCTTCACCTGGGGCTAGCCCAAAGCTAGCCCATACCTCGCCTTGGGTGTTTCTGGGTCCCACTCAGCGTATATGGGGTTGTATATTAACAATATTTGATGCCATTTAATTTTAAATATTTTTAACTTATAGTGCAATGGACAAGAGTTGTATGGATCTCAATGATCGACGACAACCAACTTACATCAATGTAGTGAATGACATTCTGGATTTCTCTTTTACCCATTCGACTAGGGGAAATAATATCTGTTGCCCTTGTTATAAATATGAAAATATTTTCTTTCACACTTGAGATATTGTGTTTGGGCATCTTATTATGAATGGAATTGTTTGGTCATATCACGAAGAAGATAATTACATTAACTCAGGTTGTGATAATGACACTTCAATTTTTGGTGAAGATGAATACGAGATTACAGAGCATGATTGTAACACCTCCATCCGTCACATGAAATATAACAGAGGGTCTGGCCGGGGCCCCACACCCTATTCCACAGATAGTAAGCGGAGTTACATGTTAATATCAAAAGACCAAACGAATCCTAACTCAGAGCATTCTAGCGGAAGATAGCTTCATGGGTTAAATTGAACTCAAGTATCAACAATGTCCACTATATAAAACCATAGGAATGTTATTGCAAAATACACAAAATGTTCTCGCCTTAAGGCCTTACAACTGTTTCCTTTACAATAAGTATTTTCATACATCGGCACGTAGGCCGGCCACACATGAGAAATAGTATTCATTCGCCTTTGGGCCTTCGAGGGCCAGCCAATTGCAGCATAAGGGACTTCAGCCCGCTACTTTCCACTTGGATTTCCAGCACCTGCATAGCACGACCCACCAAAACGTGGCAAACAAAGCAACAATTAGCATTAGATGACCAATTTATAACGACCCCACACCTCACTCGGGGCGGCGGTTCTCCTTCCCTGCAAGCAACAACATATATATATTTTAGCAAATAACAACGTGCACTTAAGCACCATTCTCCACAGATGTGGGCT
Source organism: Platanthera zijinensis (assembly GCA_039513925.1). Taxonomy (NCBI): domain Eukaryota; kingdom Viridiplantae; phylum Streptophyta; class Magnoliopsida; order Asparagales; family Orchidaceae; genus Platanthera; species Platanthera zijinensis. The sequence goes on from CM077080.1 coordinate 110,018,583, forward strand.
AGCTAAGCCACACGCCCCGTGCACTCAGGGCACATTCTCGGTATTGAAAGTTCACCTAGTGTTAACTATCTTCACCTATGGGGGGGGGGGGAATAGGTGTCTCTGCAGCGTATTTGCGGAATTATGATTTTACCTGCACAAGAAAACAAAACAACCAAGCACAAAAAATACACAGACAATTTATAGTGGTTCCCCGATTTGGGTACGTCCACTTTCCCCCTTCGACCTATCTCCCAACACGGGACGACTCGGTCACTTCACCAACAGGATTGAAATCCAATCCTAGCACTAACGGAAGGAACCCTTCCACACGTAGGAGTCAACACTCCCACAACCCGGGTTGCACCCAACCCTTACAACTAGGGACCAATCGGTCCGTTACAAGGAAATTAAAAACTAGCTTGTAAGAAATACAAACAACGCTTGGAGAGTAAGGTGACCCTCTTCGTTTGACGACGTGTTCTTGAAGTCAACGAAGAGTGCACAGCCTTAGATCTCACTTGGAGTGAATCTTTCCCGAAACCGGCGGCGGCTTGAGGCGGCGGCACGGTTCTCGGAATCGGCGGCGGCGACGGAGAGCAGCAGCAGTGCCAACTTGATTCAAACTTCGTAGCGAAGGAAGCAAGGTCTTCCAACGGTCACACTAGGATCGATCGTCTCGATCGATTTGGAAGGGGAAGGATTTTCCCGATCAACGAATCAAGAGACAAGGGATCTCTGGTTAGACGCGTGAGACGCTATGCTAGCCTAAGCTTCGGTCGCCGGAGATCTGGAAGAACCTGAGATCAGCAGCGGCGACAAGTGCACGAGCGGCGGAGACGATCGGCGGAACGTTAGGGCTTGTCGGCGGCTCGTGCTTTTTGAAATCCCGTGTATATTTTTTCTTTCCTGTTCATACATATGAAGTATATATACATTAGGTCAAGTATATGACCGTTGTGGGTCCCACCAGTAAGAACCAAAGTCCGGTTCAAACAGCTGCAGGTAACTTGGACCGGTCCAGAACTTTCAGAAAAATTGCCAAGTCAAATTCGGCGAGAATCACTTACGTTTCTCGCCGACTTCTACTTAGCCGAAATCTGGCTGAACTGATACAGAAGCCGGGGAGAATCGGCGGGAGTCACTTTTGATTCTCACCGAATCGTCGAGAATACAAGGTCATTCTCGACGAATCGGCGAGAATCATAAGTAATTCTCGACGATTCTGCCTTAGAAAATTTCCCTGTCTGTGTCGAAGCTGCCGGCTTCAACCGACGAGAATCAGCTAGTGATTCTCGACGACTCGGCGAGAATCATTAGTGATTCTCGCCGAATCGGCGAGAATCACATAGTGATTCTCGTCGATTTGTACTTAGGCTATTTCTCCTCTTTCTTTCCTTGAGCTGGTCTTTGCCCCATCCTTGCTCCTTATCTGCTCTTGCTTTATCATAGCCCTGTACTTGAAATTAAGTACACCCCAATAGAGAGAGTACACGTAGGCCAACACACTGATCTGCGCAACGAGGGATTACGTTGCACAGACCCGTGTATATTGACCCACTGCACCCTGACATTGGTGTATACTTAGCATGGAATGTCTGCAAGTACAACTAGAAATATTTCATCAAATACATTGTCTATTTACCTTGGCTTGCACAGGGGCTTCTTCAAATCAGGTACATTGTGGATGCAATACCCAACAATCTCCCCCTATTTGAAGAAGCCTAAACCCTACAAGCTAAGGTGAATAGAGCATATAGGAATGAAAAACCGAAACTTAAAAGTGAGGTGATAGGGATAAGCATTACCCGTTACTTGAGAGCAAACTAGAGCATTGAGCTACCTTAGCCTTAGCCGAGAGGGTAATCTCCCCCTTTTCGGCTTCTACAAATTTGGGTCTGGTGCACCGGACACCATGCTCCCCCTCAGTTTGTGCACTTATGTTGTCACTTGAAATAGTGGCAGATGCTCCCCCTAGTGGTATGAGCCAGGAGCATCTGGAGTCTTTATTCTTCATAGTTGAGCATCCCCAATTCAGTTTTGAAGAGACTGAACTTGGCCTCGTCTAAGGGCTTTGTGAAAATATCTGCAATCTGCTTGTCCGTGGGGACATAGCAGAGAGAGATGTCCTTGTTCTCCATGTGCTCCCGAATGAAGTGGTAGCGCACTTCAATATGCTTCGTTCTGCTATGCGATACTGGATTGTTTGCGATGGCAATTGCACTTGAGGAGTCGCAGTACATGGGTACTTCCTTGAACTGAAGATCATAGTCTGCTAACTGGTTTCTTATCCATAGGAGTTGTGCGCAACAGCTCCCTGCCGAGATGTACTCAGACTCTGTTGTGGAGGTTGCAACACAGTTTTGCTTCTTGCTGTTCCAGGAGATAAGCCTTCTTCCGAGGAATTGACACGTCCCAGAAGTGCTTTTCCTGTCATCCCTACTCCCTGCAAAATCAGCATCTGAAAAACCTATTAGCTCGACATCATTGTTTCTCGGGTACCACAAGCCAAGATTGGGAGTACCTTTAAGGTATCTAAGAATTCGCTTTGCAGCGACATAATGAGATTCCTTAGTGTTCACCTGGTATCTGGCACAAACACATGTGGAGAACATGATATCTGGTCTACTGGCAGTAAGGTAGAGCAGGGATCCAATGATGCTTCTGTATTTGGTTTCATCGAAAGGTTTACCTTTCTCATCCTTATCCAGAGACATAGTGGATCCCATTGGAGTCCTCATAGAGGTTGCATTCTCCATTCCGAATTTCTTGAGGAGTTCATTTGTGAACTTCGTCTGAGAGATGAAGATTCCATCCTCAGACTGTTTCACTTGAAGTCCCAAGAAGTACTTCAGCTCCCCCATACTGCTCATTTCAAACTTTCCTTGCATAAGTCTGGAAAACTTTTTGCAAAGATTGTTGTCCGTGGAGCCAAATATAATGTCGTCAACATAGATTTGCACCAGCAAAATCTTGCCTTTGACTTCCCTGAGAAACAATGTCTTGTCTATTTTTCCTCTAGAGAATTTGTTCTCAAGAAGAAAACTAGACAATGTCTCATACCAAGCTCGAGGAGCTTGTTTTAAGCCATATAGTGCTTTATTAAGAAAATATACATGACTAGGATAAGTAGGATTGACAAAACCTGGAGGTTGAGCGACGTATACTTCCTCTTTCAAATCTCCATTCAAGAAAGCTGATTTCACGTCCATCTGATAAACTGTGAATCCTTTGTGGGAGGCATAAGCTAGGAATAGCCGGATAGCTTCGAGCCGTGCAACTGGTGCAAACGTCTGGTCAAAGTCAATCCCCTCCTCCTGACGGTAACCTTGAGCCACTAGCCTGGCCTTGTTCTTTATGATGACACCATGTTCATCCAGTTTGTTCCTGAAGATCCACTTGGTGCCAATCACATTCTGCTTTTGAGGTCTGGGCACAAGCGTCCAGATGTTGCATCTTTCGAACTGATGCAATTCATCTTGCATGGCCAAAATCCATGCAGCATCTTTGTTTGCCTCGTCGAACTTCTTTGGCTCAACCTGTGACAGGAAGCTAAGATGCAGAATCTCGTTAATAGTACCTCGTCGAGTTCTGACCCCGTCACGAGGATCTCGATGATCTGATCTCTAGGATGATCCCTCATGTGTCTGAGCTGTAGAAGTCTGGCGTTAGGAGCTTCGACTACTTCTTGGCCATCTCCTTCTTCTAAAGGATTTGCTCCATTTTGATTTTCAACGTCTCCGATCGGTGTAGTAGTGGATACCTTGACGTATGTTGGAGGTGCATCTTTCACGTGCTCATCCAGTTGCAACCCTTCAAGTCTGTCACCTACATCTTCAGGAAGAAGACTAGAAGTCTTGCAATTAAGCAAACTTCCTTCATCAAACACAACATTGATTGACTCCTCTACCACTAGGGTTTTCTTGTTGAAAACTCTATAAGCCCGGCTGCGGCTACTATAACCCATAAATATGCCTTCGAAGCATTTTTCACCGAACTTAGTACGCGGGTACTTCCCATTATTCAGTACATAACATTTGCAGCCAAAGATCCTCAGGTAGGACATGGTTGGTTTCTTGCCTTTCAGTAGCTCATAGGGAGTCTTACAATGGCTTTTGTTAATCAATGCCCGGTTTTGTATATGACAAGCCGTATTGACAGCCTCGGCCCAAAAGTATTCTGGGAGAGAAGCGTCATTCAACATTGTCGTGCTTGCCTCAATGAGTGTTCTATTTCTCCTCTCCGCCACTCCGTTCTGTTGAGGAGTGCGAGGGGAGGAGAATTCATGAAAGATACCAAGTTCTTCACAGAACTCTGTCATAGCCCCAGACTCAAACTCTGTTCCATGGTCACTTCTGATTTTGACCACCGAGCAATTAAGTTCGTTCTGTATCTGCTTGACAAAATTAGTGAAGATGTCAAACGTATCCGACTTGCGTTTTAAGAAGAACACCCACGTAAACCGAGAGTGATCATCTACAATCACTAGCGTATACGACTTCCCTCCTAAGCTATGAACTTGCATAGGACCAAACAGGTCCATGTGCAGAAGATAAAGACATCTGGAGGAATCTTTGTCTGGGATGCTCTTAAAGGTAGCCCGAGTCTGCTTGCCCATTTGACATGCAAGACATGGACTATCTTTAATGCACTTAATAATGGGAGCATCCCTTACTAAGTCTTTTGAAAATAGCATATTAATTGTCTTGTAATTAATGTGTGCCAATCTCTTGTGCCATTGTTCGCAAAGAGATGCACTGCCCTTTGCTACTAGGCATATAGGGGTAGAAGAGTCTAAACTAAGAAAGTCTAAACAGAAAATATTTCTGCTCCTAATGCCTGTTAATACGGTCTCCGAAGAGTCACATGATATTATCAGGCATTTATCCTTGCAGAACTTAACGTCATACCCTTTATCACATAACTGGCTTACGCTGATCAGGTTGTGATTTAACCCTTCAACATAAGCTACGTTAGTGATAGAGAGTATACCGTTGGAAATCGTACCGTAACCTCTGGTGATTCCCCGATCAGATCCCCCAAATATGACTTTGGGTCCATCCTCGACTGGAGAGTACTCCCTCAGCAGGCTTCTTGTCCCAGTCATGTGGCGGGAGCATCCACTGTCCAAATACCAAATAGGAGTTTTGTTGGCCTTTGGACATCCCTGCAAAACAGAATTAATTTGCCTTAGGAACCCAATCAAACTTGGGTCCTAGATTCCTTGTTAGCATACTCCCCCTCGATTGGTTAACTCTACGAGTGGTCGGCCTCGCATCGCTAACATAAGGAGTCTCGTTATACCTTGGATTAAACCAACAATCCACGGCAAAGTGACCAATTTTGCCACAGCACCAGCAGTCAAACCTGTTATACTTCCTCTTGGGCGCCTGCTTTACCCTTGAAACGTGGGGTTCAGCTGGGGCCGAAGACCTGGAGGTGGAGGCAACATGATGACCACAGTCACATGACTTCTTCACCTCTTGGCTTTTCAGTGTAACATGTTTGGCCTTAGGTGCCAGCTTCCTATTATGGCCGCTAGAGAATTGACCATAATTTCCCAAGTGGATTTCCTCATAGGGTGCCTTGAAGACACTCTCACTGAAGTTACGGGGAAAGGTCCACCCATCATATCGGCTCTTCGGCTTTGCAACCGAGGGCCTGAAGTGATGCCCATATGTTGACTCAAGTCATGTTGGTTATAGGGAAAGCTAGGCTTTCTGAACTCAACAGGACTGAGTGGGGCCTTTCCTTTCTCATCAGTAGAGGCTTTCATGGCAGCCTTATTCTTTCTCCTGTTCCTGTTTCTCCTGGACGAGGAGCTAGATACCCCTACGTGCCCCAGGACTGCCCCTTTGGCTTGAGCAGAGAAGGTGTCAACTAATGGAAGAACAGTTTTTGGCATAGAGAAGCTCTTGACGATCTTCCTTTCTGCCGCAAGTAGTTCTTCCAACTTGTCGACTTCCTCCTGCTTAAGATCAAGGAGCTTAAGAGACTCTGAATGCTTTGAAGTCAGGTCCAAGTGCTCCTGTCAGAGGGAGATCAAACTGGTGATCTCTTCCCTCAGGGAGACACTCTCACCTTTAAGGAATTTGACTTCCTTTTCTCCGCCTTCAGTTTCTTTCGACATTTCAGGAATGTGTTGAGCAGAAGCTCATACTTATCTAGGAGCTTAGCTTCAAGGGCAGAGGGGCTATCCTCAGCATCATCATCCTGAGACTCAGGATCAGAGTCAGAGTCGGAGAGAGGGGTGTGAGCTTTTACCTTCCAGTAAATGGGGGTCAATCTCCTTCTGAGTCAGAGCGACCCATTAGCCCAAAGTAGGCTTCCTCATCATCGCTGGTGTCTGACGTGTCAGATTCACTCAGCGTCTTTGGCTTCTTTGCGATGTAACTCCTCTCCTTCTTCTTGTCTCTTGAGGACCTGTGCTCCTCTCCCTTTCCCTTTTCCCTCTTGCCTTGATGGCAGTCGGCCACGACGTGTCCTGGCTTGTTGCAACCAAAGCATATAATGTCAGAAGAGCGGTGTTTGTTCGGTTTGGAAACATACCTGTCAGAGGAATAGTTCTTCTTCTGATCCCTTGAGGAGGAGCCGGTTCTCTTTCTCTGATTCCTCAGCTTGAGGAACTTCTTGAATTCCCTTGTGATAAGGGATAAATCTTCCTCAGATAACTCTGATCCGGAGGAGCTTGGCTCAGAGTCTTCCTCTTCATCCCTCTTCCATGCCCGGGAGGAGGCGACACCCTTGCCCTTTCTGGAGTGAATGGATTTCAGGGCCACCGTCTTTTCCTTGGCCGCGGCTTTCTCTGCTTCCTCTTCAGCCTTCCTTGTGTTCAACTGAAGCTCATAGGACATGAGCTTCCCGAACAGAATCTGAGGGTCGGTTTCCGCAAGTCTGCCAAACTCGCGGATGGCGCAGATCTTTGTGTCCCATTCCTTAGTGAGGGACCTAAGGAATTTATCATTGAGTTCACCGTCAGTGAACACTCTTCCATATCCTTTGAGTGCATTGACGATCTTGAGGAAGTTTTCGAAGGTGACTCCGATCTCCTCCTTTGGCCCTTGTCTGAAGGCCTCATATTTCTGATTGAGGAGGGATCTCTGATCGTCCCTCACTTCATCTGTGCCCTCCATTAAGACAATCAGACAGCTCCAGAGATCCTTGGCTGTCCTGCAATTGCTGAAGTTCTGCATCATAGAGTCGTCAACTGCGCTCACCAGGATGTTCTGAGCTTTCTTGTCGAGTCCGAACAGCACCATTTCGTCCTTGTCCATTTCCGAAAGTTGCTTGGGTACTTTCCTGGTAGGATCAATGGTGGAGGCCTTAGTGGGAATGTAAGGTCCCTCCTCCACCATCATGAAGAGCCGAGGGTCGACCGCTTCCATGTAGAATCTGATTCTTTCCTTCCAGATAGGAAAGTTCAGTCTGGTGCATACTGGGATTTTGCCGGAGTGCTTGAGTCCGTCCATGGAGGATATCTGTCTGCTTCTTGACACTGGGGGCAGGATTCTACTCAAGGTGTGAACCTTTTTGATGAGCAACCTCCCTCTGATACCACTTGAAAGTTCACATAGTGTTAACTATCTTCACCTATGGGGGGGGGGGGAATAGGTGTCTCTGCAGCGTATTTGCGGAATTATGATTTTACCTGCACAAGAAAACAAAACAACCAAGCACAGAAAATACACAGACAATTTATAGTGGTTCCCCGATTTGGGTACGTCCACTTTCCCCCTTCGACCTATCTCCCAACACGGGACGACTCGGTCACTTCACCAACAGGATTGAAATCCAATCCTAGCACTAACGGAAGGAACCCTTCCACACGTAGGAGTCAACACTCCCACAACCCGGGTTGCACCCAACCCTTACAACTAGGGACCAATCGGTCCGTTACGAGGAAATTAAAAACTAGCTTGCAAGAAATATAAACAACGTTTGGAGAGTAAGGTGACCCTCTTCGTTTGACGACGTGTTCTTGAAGTCAACGAAGAGTGCACAGCCTTAGATCTCACTTGGAGTGAATCTTTCCCGAAACCGGCGGTGGCTTGAGGCGGCGACACGGTTCTCGGAATCGGCGGCGGCGACGGAGAGCAGCAGCAGTGCCAACTTGATTCAAACTTCGTAGAGAAGGAAGCAAGGTCTTCCAACGGTCACACTAGGATCGATCGTCTCGATCGATTCGGAAGGGGAAGGATTTTCCCGATCAACGAATCAAGAGACAAGGGATCTCTGGTTAGACGCGTGAGACGCTATGCTAGCCTAAGCTTCGGTCGCCGGAGATCTGGAAGAACCTGAGATCAGCAGCGGCGACAAGTGCACGAGCGGCGGAGACGATCGGCGGAACGTTAGGGCTTGTCGGCGGCTCGTGCTTTTTGAAATCCCGTGTATATTTTTTCTTTCCTGTTCATACATACGAAGTATATATACATTAGGTCAAGTATATGACCGTTGTGGGTCCCACCAGTAAGAACCAAAGTCCGGTTCAAATAGCTGCAGGTAACTTGGACCGGTCCAGAACTTTCAGAAAAATTGCCAAGTCAAATTCGGCGAGAATCGTAGGTGATTCTCGCCGAATCGGCGAGAATCACTTACGTTTCTCGCCGACTTCTACTTAGCCGAAATCTAGCTGAACTGATACAGAAGCCGGGGAGAATCGGCGGGAGTCACTTTTGATTCTCACCGAATCGTCGAGAATGCAAGGTCATTCTCGACGAATCGGCGAGAATCATAAGTAATTCTCGACGATTCTTCCTTAGAAAATTTCCCTGTCTGTGTCGAAGCTGCCGGCTTCAACCGGCGAGAATCAGCTAGTGATTCTCGACGACTCGGCGAGAATCATTAGTGATTCTCGCCGAATCGGCGCTAATCACATAGTGATTCTCGTCGATTTGTACTTAGTCTATTTCTCCTCTTTCTTTCCTTGAGCTGGTCTTTGCCCCATCCTTGCTCCTTGTCTGCTCTTGCTTTATCATAGCCCTGTACTTGAAATTAAGTACACCCCAATAGAGAGAGTACACGTAGGCCAACACACTGATCTGCGCAACGAGGGATTACGTTGCACAAACCCGTGTATATTGACCCACTGCACCCTGACATTGGTGTATACTTAGCATGGAATGTCTACAAGTACAACTAGAAATATTTCATCAAATACATTGTCTATTTACCTTGGCTTGCACAGGGGCTTCTTCAAATCAGGTACATTGTGGATGCAATACCCAACAGGTATACTGGACTTCCCGGATCCCACCACCATCCACAGTCCCAGACTTAATGGTATCCTTGAGCATTCTAGTCTTTTCCGGCACATGGCCTAAGACTCTCATTATGCCAACGACGAAAGCAAATTACTTTAGGCAATCTAGTCCGGAGTGACATAACACAGACTATAGTTTAACAATCTTCTCGTTGCTCAAATTGTCATGTCATTGATGAAAGCCGAAACAATCAAGACCCATGACAAGATGTGGGTCAGCTTACCCTTGCCCGTTCAGCTCTCTGGCCTTTTTCCTGGGCACAACAGGCCTTCAGCTCCAATTGCCACTCACATTGTCCCTAGGACCTGAGCTTGCAATAAACACAATTGCTCTCATGGCCATTAATTGGGCTCTCCAGGCCTTCAGCTTCAAACAATTGCCCCAAGCCTCATAGAGACAGGTTGTATAGCTCACTGGAAGCTATCATCGGTGATAACACTACCGCCACGCGGTAGGGATAGAAGTAAGTTCTTCCCCATTTTTGGGTGTTTTCTCGGAGATCACCTCGAGTACTATCACTACAGCATCCTGCACACCCCCAGACCCCGGATTCTACATGTTTAACCACACATTTTATCCATGGAGTCTTATCTGGCATGCAAATCAATTCATCACCAATCCATACCAACCTATCCAGATGGGCTTCACACAGCATGCCTATTTCGTACTTCAATTCCGGATTCTATATGCATGTTTTATCCGAGATCACAACGATCTACCCGTTGGAAACAACCCTTTTCTTCACCTTTTGGTGAGGGGTTCCAAGCACGTATGCAAATTGAGGACTTCAATTATCCAAGGATAAAGTTGTTACCCTTATCGATCGCTTATGAGCCATGTACTTGTTCTTTGATCTGGATGGAACTGAGCGTCACAACTCCCTCTCCGCAGTTCTAGCTTTGACCTGTAATTCCGATCACAAATACACCTTGGATCGCTTCTCCCCTTAGCCTCCTGGACTTTCTTCCTCCTCTACCCTCAAAAAACTCAAGAACTAAGAGAGAAAGTGTGAGAGAGGAAAATGAGAAAGCAATCTCAAGTCCAACCCTTTAAAAGCAAGCTACTGCCGCGCGGTATCTGAAGAAGTCGCCGCTTGGCCCAATGGACATCACTCTATCGCCCAAAGCAACCTCCACCTTACTGCCACGTGGCCAGCTAACGCCACGCGTTAAGTTACTACTGCCAAGCGGTACTTTACCTCGAGCTATCGCTTCACGTTAGCTCACTACCACCGCACGGTAGTCACTCAACGCATTGTCAAAAGCGTTGAGTGCGTCGAGTGTGTTGAGTGATATCTCCATTCGATAAATTTCTACCTCCGCGCGGTAGTTCTCTTGACGATTCGTCGAAAGCGTTGAGTGATTACATGATGCGGTACCTTTCTACTACCGTGCGGTAGATACCCGAGACGCCAGACGAATTAATTCCATAGCTAACGCCAGCGTTAACTCTACCTCCGTGCGTTAACTTCCAATCCTTCCTTTTTTAGGATTTTTGGGGCATTAAAATTCTCCCCTCCTTTAAGGAATTTCATCCCAAAATTTTATTTATCAAAAGGAAATCAGTGCATCAACTTACCACATTAATTTACAAAAACAACTCGGGAAATTCTTCCCGCATGGTTTGCTCATAATCTCATGTCAGTTCTTCATAACCACAATTGTCCTAATGGACTTTGACCATCCCGATTGCCTTGTTACATAGTTGCTTGACTTCCGTATCCTCAATCTGAATGGATCTAACCTTCGTCGTCAGCCCATTATCGACCGGTACGTAATCATCATCGTTCAGTTGCTTAGGCTCTTGTAAAGCTTTCCGCATCACCGATATGTGAAACACATCGTGCAAACCACTTAGCTACGTCAAAAGAGCTAATCGATAGGCAACTTCCCCAATCCGCTCAACCACTTCAAACGGACAAAGATACCTCAGAATCAACTTTTTCAAGCGAAGAATCCTGGACATGCCTTTGAATGGCTTTATCTTCAGATATACCCAATCGCCCACCGCAAACTCCATGTTTTGGTATTTGGCATTATAGTACTTTGCCTGTCTATCCCGAGCTACCAATAGCAACTCTCGCATAGCACGTATAGTCAAATTTGAATCTTCGGCCTCTTTACATTTATACAACTTTGAATCACCTCTTTCTGCCCAAGCTAAAGGGGTATGATACTTCCTACCATATAAAGCTTCGAAGGTCTCTATCTGAATGCTAGCTTGGTAGCTATTATTATGGGCGAACTCGATCATATAGAGATGGTCCTCTCACCTCTTCCCAAAATCCAAGGCATACATCCGGAGCATATCCTCTATTATTTTTTGGCACTCTCGGTCTGACCATCCGTTTGCGGATGAAAGGTCGTACTGACTTTCAGTTGAGTACCCAACAACTGGTGGATTTATAATTCCACAAAACCATAACAAGGAAGGATTGGAAGTTAACGCGCGGTGGTAGAGTTAATGCCGATGTTAGATATTGAATTAAATTGTCTGATGTCTCAGGAATCTACCACGCGGCGGTAGAGAGGTACCACATCGCGTTTGCACTCAAGGCTTTTGACGAATCTTCGAGAGGCTTACCGCGGGGTGGTAGTGTGCTATCGCATGGCGATATCACTTGACGCTCTCAACACACTCAACACTCTCAACACACTCAATGCTCTCAACGAAGCATTGAGTGACTACCGCGCGATGGTAGGAGCTAATGCGCAGCGATAGCTCGAGATAAAGTACCACTTCGCGCTAGTAACTTAACGTGCGGCGGTATCCAGCCATGTGGGAGTAAGGTGGAGGTTGTTTTGGAGCGACAACGCGATGTTTATTGGGCCAACGACAACCGCCTATGATACCACGCAGTAGTAGTAGATACCGTGCAGCGGTAGCCTCCAAATATAAGCTGGGCATGAGATTAAACTCTCTTTTTTATCTCTCTCTTGGTACTTGAAGTTCTTGAGGGAAAAAGGACGGGGCTTAGTGTTGCATGCTTGGTGAAGGAGATCCTGTGATCGGAATTAAGAACCGAAGTAAGATCCGTGAAGAGTAAAGTGAGGCGCTCCTTTCCTTCCGGATAGAAGACTTATTCATGGCTATGAAAAGATCTACAAGGGTAACAATATTACTTCTTGGACAAGTGTAGTCCTTTCTTTTGCATGTGCATGGGACCCCTCACCAAAAGGTGAATAAAAAGGTGGTTTCCAGTGGGTAGATCATTGTGATCACCGATAAAACTTGCATTTTGATCCAGAATCGAAATACGGAATAGGCATGCTGTGTGAAGCCCATCTGGATAGGTTGGTCTAGATTGGTGATGAATTGATTTGCTTGTCGGAGAAGACTCCATGGATAAAATGTGTGATTCAATGTATAGAATCTGGAGTCTTAGGGTGTGCAGGATACTGTAGTGATAGTACTGGAGGTGATCTCCAGGAAAACATCCAAAATGGGGAAGTAGTGAATTCTGTCCCTACAGCGCGGCGGTAGTGCTACCACCAGTGATAGCTTCCAGAAAGCTATGAGACCTATCTCTGGGAGACCTACGGTCATTGTTTGAAGCTGTGAAGTCAACTAAGGTGGGCATGCGTGCCAGCCTGAATGTTGTTGTGAAGTTTGTGTCCATGAGATAATGTGTGTAGGATGAGAAGTTACGAGCCTGAAGAGCCCAGCTTTGGCCATGAGTGCCACGATTGAACATTGCAGGCTAAGGTCCTGGGGACATGTGAGCGGCAAGTGATGCTGAGAGCTTGTTGTGCCCAGCAAAAAGGCCAGAGAGCCAAACGGGAAAGGGGAAGCTGACCCGCGTCTTATCATCGGGCTTAGTTTCTTTGGCTTTCGTCAATGACATAGAGATTTTTGCAACGGGAAAAATACTGAACTGTAGCCCGTATTATGTCACTCCAGGCTAGATTACAAAAGTAAATGGCTTTTGTTTTTGGTGTTGGGTCCATTAATCTCAATGTCCTAGATTTGTAAGAAGTCAAACAAGTCAATGGTATACACATAGTTGTATTTGATGTATATTTCTATTCATGTATGCAGGTTAGTCTATGTCATATTAATTGGACAAGTGGTCCAAGTGATATTGACAGGTGGACTCAAAGAAGCTGACTGGAAAGGCAAAAAATTGCCTAAGTCCATAGGCGTTGAGTGAAGCAAGCTCACTCAATGTCAAATATCAATGCAATTGCTGAAGAAACAAGAATTTGTCTACATCCACAGATGTTGAGTGAAGCAAGCTCACTCAATGCCAGATGAACCAGAAGCAAGTGATAGTGAAGAAAATTGACTAAGTCTACAGGCATTGAGTGAATCAAGCTCACTCAATGCCAGATGAACCAGAAGCCAGTGACAGTGAAGAAAAATGAATAAGTCCATAGGCGTTAAGTGAAGCCAGTTCACTCAATGCCATAGAACTAATGTTGGATATTGTATCCACAATAACCCAGATTTGTATGAAGACACCCTTGAACTCAGATGAATTAAGTTTGTATTTGATGTTATTTTGTAGTTAAGTGCTTGCAGGTCATCATTGATAAGTATAGACCAATGTCAGTTTATAATGAGTCACTAAACACAGGACCATTCAATGTAATCCATCATTGTGTGATCCATGGTGTTGACTCATGTGTAACCTCTCTATTAGGATGCACTTCATTTTCAAGTACTAGAGCAATGGAAGAAAGGAAGGGTTGCTGGTTTCAACAAGAAGAAAAGAAAATTTTTTTAGAAAAATTTCCTAAGTCTTTTTCTCGAGAAATGACATGTATTTCTCCAGAAGTTTAAGTAAATTTCTCGAGAAAGCATAGCTATTCTCGAGAAACCATAAGACTTCTCGGGAAATTGTCTGAAAATATTCTAAGTCCTTTTCTCGAGAAATGCCCTGTAGATTTCTCGAGAAGCCAAGTTAGTTCTCGAGAAAAGCAAAGTATTTCTCGAGAAGGCCAAATCATTTCTCGAGAAAGCTAAGTCTTTTTCTCGAGAAATCAATTTCTTCTCGAGAAATCAGTCTTTAAGTTCTATGAATTTTTGTCAAGTAAATTTCTCGAGAAGGTCAGACCATTTCTCGAGAAAGCAATTCTTTTCTCGAGAAATCATACTCTTCTCGAGAAATCTGTCTTCAGTTCTAAATTTGCACTAAGTACTTATCTCGAGAAATAATATCCTTCTCGAGAAATCAAGTATTTTTCTTCAGAGAATTTTCGCCAACTCTTTTCTCGAGAAGCCGTGCCCTTTTTCTCGAGAAAGCTAGTCATTTCTCGAGAAACCTAATTCTTCTCGAGAAATGGACTTGCAGATTTGTATTTTCAAATCTATGACAGGATTTCAAATTAATCTAAGTTAATGATGATTGATTCATTAGTGGATCTTTCCTTAATGACTCATTACCGTTAGAAGATGTTCTGTATAAAGTCTTTTCATTGGAATCGAAAACCCTAATAATCATAATTTTAGAATCAGAATTGCATTTTGCACTTTCTAAAAATCGGGAGAAGCCACCGACTCCATCGACATTCTTATCTACCGCTCTCTGCTGATTCAGCGATTCAAGAGGAGAAATAATTCGATAGATCAAAGATTCCAAGATTATTCAACATTCATTTGATCGTTTCAGATCCAAGGTTTTTAGATCAAGTTTTCTCGGATTTCTTCCTCAATATTCTTCACTGAGAATTTCAGTTTTCAAGAAGGAAGATCTCTGAAGATTTCAGGTCTGGAAGAGTAAAACATTTCTATTATTGTTATAAAAATTGTTTTAACATTTGTAGGAGCTTTATCTCAGAGTTTGTAGGAAGTTTATTCTTCCGAGTGTAGATCTGTTAGTGGATCAAGATTGTAGATCTGTTAGTGGATCAAGATTATAGATCTGTGTGTGGATTGAGTTTGTAGATCTGGTTTGTGGATCGAGGTATAGATCCGGTTGTGGATCGAGGTGTAGGAGCGTTGCTCCGAGGTGTAAGATTGTGATAATCGTAGAAAGGTGAAGTAGTCGAATCTATCCCTTCGTGGTAGATAGGCGAGGAGGGACAGTGGACGTACCCAATACTGGGATCCACTATAAATCTCTGCGTTTGTGTGATTGTTCTTTAAGATAATTTTTATTCCGCAAAAAAGATGCAAACATCACCTATTCTCCCCCCTCTAGGTTATTTAGGTAGACGCTAGATACTTTCAATTGGTATCAGAGGAGTGTTTTGTTCGATAAGGCTAGCACCTTGAACAAGATCCCTGATCTAGCGTTCAGAGATTCTGCATATTCACCATGGATCAAAGAAAAGACATGCCATCCATGAAGCCACCGGTATGCACCAAGGCAAACTTTCCCATGTGGAAAAAATGAGTACGGTTCTACATAGAAGCTGCTGATCCAAGGATTTTTCAGATAGTGGAAGAAGGACCACACATTCCCACTCAGGCTTCAATGCTAAATCCAGTAATTATGATTCCCAAGAAGATGATGGATCTCACTAAGGATTAGATTGTCTTAGTCTCCCTCAACAAGAAGACAAAGAATATCATAGCAAGTGCAGTGGACGATTCAATGCTGCATAACTTATTCCACTGCAGGTCTACCAAAGAGATGTGGGACTGTCTTATTATCCTAATGGAAGGTACTAAAGAAGTGAGAGATGATCGCAGATCATTGTTAGAACCAGGAGTACGAAGCCTTCAAGAAAGGTGCCAATGAATCCATAGCTGACAGTTTCAAGAAGTTCTTCAAGATCGTCAACGGCCTCAGGAACTATGTCCATGCATTCACTCATGGTGAACTGAATGACAAGTTCCTTAGATCCCTCACAAAGTACTGGGACACAAAGGTCGTCGCCATTAGAGAATTTGGAAAGTTGCCGGAGATCGACCCTCAGAATCTTTTTGGCAAATTGCTCTCATACAAACTCCAAATGAACACCAGAAAGAAGGAGGAGCAAACCAACCAATCTTCAAGAAAAGAGAAGTCTACAGTCCTAAAGGCTGAAGGTTCAAGGAAGTCTAAAGATGTGTCACCCATAAGGACAAGAGCTCCAAAGACTCCTGAAGACTCTAAGCCCAGCACATCAGGCTCCGAGCTATTCGACGGAGAGTTTTCCCTAATCTCCAAGCAGTTAAAGAAGTTACCGAGCAAGAGGAGACAAATGAAAAATAAGTCATTCTCTTCAGATTCCAGGAGATCACATCGTGACGGTGATCGTACCAAGAAAAGCTACAACAAGGAGAACAATTATAAATCAAAACCTAATAAATTTTCTTCCTCTAATGTTTTTTGTTATTGCTGTAATAAATCAAGTCACATGATTGCAGAGTGTCCGTATAAGAAGAAGGATAGCTCCAGGAAGGACAATAAGAGATCCTTCAAAGGGAATAAGAAAGAAGAAAAGAGCTTCGTAACCAAGAAGTCGAAGACTCTTAGTGACAGTGACTCGAGTGAGTCTAGCTCTGAGAATGAAGAAGCCTACTTCGGGCACATGGCTCATACAGATGAGGAAGTTGGCAACTCTGAGTACCGCGGGAAGGTAAACTCGCACATGATACTCTCTGAATTTTAAACGTCCTCGAATGGTCATGATTGCTACTCTTCTGAAGAGGAAGGTGATTCTGAGTTTATGGCTCAACACAAGAACCTCTTAAAGGCTTTTGACAAATGTTGTAAGGTAGTCAAAAAGTAGTTAAAAGAGATTGCCTCCCTCAAGGCAGTGGAAACAAATCTAAAGGAGGAAATTGCAAAATTACTTCCTCTTAGAGATGAAGTCAACTCCTTGAAAGAGAAACTCAATGGCTCTGCTGAGACGTTATGTCTAAAAGAGAAATATCTTGATGAGTTGGAAGAAAAGCTCTTTGTAGAGAGGAAACTCGGTTAGAGCTACACTAAGCCAAAGTCTATCCTCCCTCTCATTGAAGAGTTTTCCGCTCCTAAGAAGGGTAGTGGTCTTGGCCACTAGGTTGAAAAAAGTAAGGTTGCTAAGAAAGCCTTTACCAAAGAGAAAGGGAAGGCCCTTCTTGGTCAAACCTCATTTAATAAGGCAATCTTCCCAAGAAATAAGTTTGATTTTGAGTCGTCCTATGGGCACTATACTCGACCTACTCATGTAGAGCCTAAGTTGCGCTATCAAGGATGGACCCGTCCCCGAAACTATGGTGAGAGTGTGTTCAAAGCACCTTACGAAGAAGTTCAGTTGAAAAATTATGGTCCATATGTTCACATTCATAACAATAAAAAGGCACCTAAATCCAAGCCCGTTGTACAAAAGGAAAAGGAGATACAAAAACCTGGTGTATGTTGCAACCATGTGGCCTCCACCTCAAAGTACGGTGCCCCTACTAGACCTAATTCTCAAAAGGTAAAGCATGAGTACCCGAGAATATACAATATGTTTGACTGTTGGTGTTGCAACAAAGTTGGTCACTTTGGCATAGATTGCTGGTACAACCCCGCCAATTTTGTAACTCCACGAGTTAGCTATGCGAAACTAACCACTCACAAGGTTAATTTTCGAGTGGTGTTCAGCTGACTAGGAACCAAGGACCCAAATATGTTTGGGTTCCTAAGGTAAAAATGATCTGTTTTTGTAGGTATATCCAAAGGCCAATAGAGCTCCAATCTGGTATTTGGACAGTGGATGCTCTTGACACATGATCGGGACAAGAATCCTTTTGCGTGATTATACCCCAGTCAAAGATGGACCAAAAGTCATATTTGTATGTTCATATAGGGGAACAACAAAAGGTTATGGTATGATTTCCAACGGCGTAGTCTCTTTCACAGACGTGGCTTATGTTGAAGGATTACACCATAATCTAATAAGCATAAGTCAACTATGTGACAAAAGCTATATCGTTGAGTTCTATAAGGACAAGTGTTTGATAAATTCATCTGCAAATTTGGAGACGGTTTTAATAGGCACTCAGAGTAGAAATATTTTCTGTTTACATTTCCTTTTCTTAGACAATTCTACCCCAGTATGTTTTATTGCAAAAGATAACGCGTCTCTTTGTGACCAATGACACAAGAGATTAGCACATATTAATTTCAAAACCTTAAACATGCTATTTTCTCACAACTTAGGGAACGATGCATCCAGCATTAAGTGCCTTAAAGAGAGTCCATGTCACTCATGTAAAAGGGGTAAGCAGACAAGGGCTACCTTTAAGGGTATGGCTGAAAAGGATTCTTCACGAAGCTTATACTTGCTTCATATGGACTTATTCGGTCCTATGCAAATTCACAGCTTAGGAGGTAAGGTCTATACATTAGTGATTGTTGATGACTACTCGCTTTTCACTTGGGTGTTATTTATGAAACACAAGTCAGACACCTTCGATTCTTTTACTAATTTTGTCAGGCAAATTCAGAATGAATTGGACTGCTCAGTTGTCAAAATCAGAATGGAGTTATTGAGAGAAGTAATAAGAACCCTAATTGAAGCATGTGTAACCATGTTGAACGACGCTTTAATTCCAGAGTACTTCTGGGCGGAAGTAGTCAACACAGCTTGTCACGTGCAAAACAGAGCACTCATTAACAAAAACTATCGTAAGACCCCCTATGAGTGATTGAAAGGCAAAAAACCGACTGTGACCTACTTTAGAATTTTTGGAAGTAAACACTTCGTCCTTAATAATGAGAAGTATTACCGCATAAAGTTTAGTGAAAAGTATTTCGAAGGTATTTTGTAGGATATAGTAGCCATAGTAAGGCTTATAAGATTTTTAATAAGAAAACTTTGGTGGTAGAAGAGTCTATAAATGTTGTATTTGATGAGACTAGCATGTTTCATAGCATCTCGTCCAGTATTATTGGTGCAGATACAGGTACCGGGTTCAAAGAGCTTAGCTTGGATGAACCAGTCAATGAAGACATTCCAAGCTCAGTCAAGCTCATCAATCCAGGATTGGTGGATGAAGAACCTATAGAGGAAGAATTGCCTCAACCCATAGAGTCTGCATAAGATGCTACAGATCCTGCTAGAGGGAGGGCAAGTAATCTAGGGTTCCGACAACTAAGAGATCACCCAATTGATCAAATCATTGGAGAGCTAGGCGATAGTGTTAGAACCAGAAGAGGTACAACTAATGAAATTTTTCATCTCTAGGTTGAACCGAAGAAGTTCGAGGAAGCGAATAAAGATGCCTCTTGGATAATGGCAATGCAAGGGTAGCTCAGCCAGTTTGAATGATGCAAAGTCTGGGAGCTAGTGCCCAGGTCAAAGGGACAGAACGTAATAGACACCAAGTGGATATTCAGAAACAAGCTGGATGAAAATGAAGTAATTATCAAGAACAAAGCCAGGCGTGTAGCTCAAGGATATAGACAAGAAGAGGGGATCAACTTCGACCAGACATTTACTCCAGGGGCTTGGCTCAAGGAGATCAGGTGGTTTCTTGCGTATGCTGTCCTCAAAGGCTTCACCGTCTACCAAATAGACACGAAGTCAGCAATCCTCAACAGGGATCTGAAAGAGGAAGTATATATAGCACAACCCCTAGGTTTTGTCAATTCTAATTTCCCTGACTATGTTTATTTCTTAAATAAAGCCCTTTATGGTTTAAAGCAATCTCCTCGAGCTTGGTATGAGACGTTGTCTAGCTTTCTTCTTGAGAACTAGTTCACAAGGGGAAAGATAGACAAGATATTATTTCTTAGGGAATTTAAAGGCAAGATTCTGCTAGTGCAAATATATATTGACGACATCATATTTGGCTCTACAGAAGACAACCTTTGCAAAAAGTTTTCAAAACTTATGCAAGAGAAGTTTGAAATGAGCAGTATGTGAGAGATGAAGTATTTCTTAGGACTTCAGGTGAAGCAATTTGAAGATGGAATTTTCATCTCTCAGACGAAGTTCACCAAGGAGCTTCTTAAGAAATTCGGAATGGAGAGCACATCTTCTATGAGGACTCCAATGGGTTCAACTGTGTCTCTAGACAAGGATGAGAAAGGGAAACCTTTTGATGAAACCAAGTATAGAAGAATAATTGGATCTTTGCTCTACCTGACTGCCAGTAGACTAGATATAATATTTTCAACATATGTCTGCGCTAGATATCAGGTGAACACTAAGGAATCTCATTACATCGCTACAAAGATGATTTTAAGATACCTTAAGGGTACACCTAATCTTGTCTTATGGTACCCAAGAAGTAATGATGTCGAGCTAATTGGCTTTTCAGATGCTGATTTTTCAGGTTGCAGGGATGATAGAAAAAGTACTTTCGGGACGTGACAATTTCACGGAAGACGGCTTATTTCTTGGAGTAGTAAGAAGCAGAATTGTGTGACAACATCTACTGCCGAGTCATAGTATATCTCTGCAGGTAGTTGTTGCGCACAACTTCTATGGATTAGAACCCAACTCAAAGATTATAATTTGAAGTTCAGAGAAATTTCGATGTATTGCGACTCATCCAGCGCAATAGCTATCACAAACAATCCAGTTTCCCATAGTCGGACCAAACACATCGAGGTGCGCTACCATTTCATTCAGGAGAATGTGGAGAACAAGGACATAGCCCTCAGCTATGTCCCGATGGACAAGCAAGTTGCATATATCTTCACGAAGCCGCTGGATGAGGACAAGTTCTCCTTATTCAAGATAGAACTTGGTATGCTCAACTTGGAATCCTGAAAAGTTCATTTTTAAAGTCAAGAGAACATTCAGCTTCAGCCACTCATAAAATCCTAAGAGAATTCAAACTCAGAAAATTCTCAAGCTCAGAAATAGGATTTCTCAGAAAACTACTTACATTTCTCGAAAACATTCTCAATTTCTCGAGAACAACTACTGGATTTCTCGAGAAGTCCTATATTTCCCGATAAATGGCTTATGTTTCTCGAGAAGTCCTATATTTCTCAAGAAATGGCTTCTGGATTTCTCGAAAACCCGTATGTTTCTCGAGAAATGCCAAAATCTTCCAGAATAAATTTCTGCAGAATTCGAACCGCCATTCAGATACGCTTTTCCTTATACTTCAAAATTCTTAATTTTATATAAATAGAATATAAGTCCATAGAAATATCCAAATCCTCAAATTCAAAAAAAATCTTTCCCGAGAAAGACGGTTCAGTTCCGCGAATGTCATCATCATTCTTCTCGTAAAATCCTCCGCTTCTTCTTCGGAAAATCAGAAGTTTCTCAATCTCACCATTCAATGGCTCCCTCTGCTAAGATCCACGTTGGCAATGAATTCGTTCGCGTAGGTATTGAGGATATTTCTGATGATTTCTAAAATTTTCTGCTACTTGAATCCGCCGACCACACCTTTATCCTAGAAGATCCTTGCAAAGTTTTGCTACCTGAAGTTGAGGAGTTTTTCCGTAATGACGAGATTAAAAGGTCTGGGAAATTGTTGAAGAGTTCAGTCAGAGATATCAAATTCAAAATCAAGCCATCTTCCTTGACACAGTTTCTCAGATTACCATCATTTGATGAGGAAGACTATCTAGAAGCAGATGATTACTCAAGAACCTTCTCCTTCTGTGGTCTTCCCCAGTCCACTACTTATGTTAGAAGACAACACATGACAAATGAGAGTAAACTTCTAGCCGACATTTTATGTAAGGTCTTACTCTGCAAGACAGGCTCCATTGGATACATCTCCTTAGATTTCTTTGACATGATGACTGCTGTTATGTGTCGGAAGAAATTCCAGTGGGGATACATGCTATTTGAGAAGATCAATGAAAGTCTGAAAGCACCAAACTTTGGAAGAATAATTTCTCTTTATCTAAATCAAGCTCATCCAGAGATCTTTGACTTGTACAAAGGTGTGTCCATCCACTACCTAAAGAAAGTCACTATCTCAACCATCAGCAGATGGGAGATAAGAATTCAGAAGCTATGACAAGCTTCTACAGTTCCTAGAGTTATAGATGATGAGGACAGGACCCCATCTCCTCCTTATACCGATACAATTGGCACATCTAGTGCAGTTGTTGAGGGGTAGCCTGCTCCTTCAGTTCATGAAGTACCAGAAACACAACTCCAGTCATACATAACAGGTTCTAGAGAAAGTTTTTGATGATGTTGAGACAGTGAAAGAGGAAAGTCTATGAAAGTGAGATCTATCCTAGAGATTAGAGCAAACACACAGCAAGAATAATAAAGAAAAGGAATAATGGCAAACCACACGACACAAGAACTTTATAGTGGTTCCCCTAAACTTTGGTACATCCACTCTTCTACCACCCTAGGTAGGAATCCACTGCAGGAAGAGTTGATCAGGTGTCCTGGGCACCAATGAGCTTTTGATAAGGTGCTCAAAAACCAAACTGGATTTTTTGATAAGGTGTCTTGCCACCACTGAGTTTTGATAAGGTCTCAGAAACCAAGCAGAACTTTTGAAGGGAGTTCAAGAACCCTTTTACAGTGGGGAAGGGAGAGTTGATGTTGTCTTATCTGTTCAACAATCAAAGAGAAGCACAAGTGGATTTGATGATGTTGTCAAAGCTCCCCCTGAGATTGGTAGTTGTTCAAGAATGGAAGCTTTGCAAAGGGTGATAGGCCTTCAATGAATGACTACTCCAGCAAATGATGATTTCAGCAAAGGCTGAAATGTGAGTTGTCTTGGAGTGTGAATGATGAAGCCTTGATGATGTTGATCTTCCAGTAAGCCTTAAGACTGATGTAGAGTAGTTGTCTCTTCAGGATTCCTTGAACAGTAGAACTGAGAAGAGCACTTGCTATACAGGTGATGTTGAGTTCTTCCTGGAACTCTGATTCTTGTACCACTTTCTCCTCTCTGCTGTTCTTCTTTTTCTTTTTTTGTTCCTCTGTAACTTTGTGTATATATTCTGATAGGAGGCCAATGGTCATTTGAATTCTTGCATTTATTACTGCTGTCTCTTAGTTACTCCAACGGCTATAATCTCCATAACTGCATTCTTGTAACTGTCCTGTAATAAAGCTGTGTTGGAATATGAACAGCTCACTTTGATTGGACCAAGGTTAAATCTGCCTGGTAACTTGCGTTCACTGAGATGGCAGAAATCGTCGATCTCAACAGGATGATCGTCGATCTGAGCTCAACTATCGTCGATCTGAGCTCAGAGATATTGGAGCTTGTCTGGGACAGAAAACGTCGATCTGAGCTCGGAAATCGTCGAACGGAGTTCGACGCCTTGTGGACCTGAGCTCAGAGATCGTCGATCTCAGCTTGACGCCTGAACTCATCTCATCGATCTGAGCTCGACGCCTAGGTTGAATTCTGAATTCTTCTCTGACTGATTTCTCTTGGCTGATTTCTTTAATTTTTGAGAGCCTCTGACTTAGCACATCCTATGACCCTTAGCTATACATAGATGTGTCAATCTAATAGTCCTAAAGACATAGTGATCTTGACCCAAATCCAAACTAGGGTGTTCCAACAATCTCCCCCTATTTGGGTTATGATTACTATTTACATAAAAATATTACAATAAATATTACAAAGCATAAGATATAAAAAGAAAAAGCTTTGCATTGCTGTCTTCTGTTGCTGTTAAGACTGATTGTTGCTGGCTTTACAAAACTCCCCCTACGTTGATGCAGTAACTGTGACTGGAGGAGGCTGGGATGACTTTGAAAATTGGATTTTGATTGAGTCATCCAGCTAACTCTTATAGATGGAACCTGCAGAAGGCTATGGTAGAGATTGCTCTCTCCTTGAAAAGGATATGTTAGCATAAAAATGATATTTGTCCAGCAAATTTTATTATGATTCTGAATCTTAAAAACAAAGTCTGATATCTTTCTTCCTATATAATTTCTTTTCATCAGAAGAGATTCAAACTCAGTGCCATGATCACTGCTGACCAATGCAACTAGAGTAGATGACTCAATCTAGATGAATTTAGAAAAAGATCTATAAGAAATATAAAGTTATCTGATAGAGAATTCTCATACAGAAGTCCTAACATAATTTTGAACAAGATATCAAAAAGATAGAAGAAGCCCTAAGAAAAGATGTTTCCTAATAAATTTGTTCCAAATAGGAAAAGGATTTGAAAATATTTTAAATAGTTTATCCTTATAATTATAAATCAGATTTATGAAAAAGCAGACTGAGTTCGACGATTTGAACTCATTTCGTCGATTAAAATGTTTCTTCTTCCTTTGAATATATTCTGAAAACATTCCTCTGAGAAGTTTTGTTTCCTCCTCAGGTTTTATTGAATCTTGGCAGCAAAATTGAAGTTCTAAGTTAACTGAACTGAAAACAAAGTTAGATAATACCTGATCCTCTTCAGGTTTTGATTTTCCTTCTGTTTGTTCAGCCTCTAAACTGCTGCAGGAAGTATTGATGGCCATTAAGCAGAATTTTTTGGCCCTTGCTTCCTCCTCTTCATCTTCAAATGATGATTCATCATCTGATACATCCCAAATGACATCTAGGGATACTGATTCTCCTTCTTCAAATATGATGTTGTGGCTTCTTTCTATTGTTCCATCCACTGGTTCAGAAGCAATTTGATGAAGAGAATCCCATATCTCCTTAGCTGTTGAGCATTCAACAAGTTCCTGGAACAAGTCATCAGATAATGACTGTGCCCATTCATGGCTCTGACATCAGCTAGTCTGGCCCTTTTAGTTGTTGTTGCTGAGGTTGGGAGACCTGTCATAATGGCATAAAATATTTCTTCATCAATATTGTCCATAAATGACTTAATTCTTGTCTTCCAAAGTGCAAATTTGTTTATGTTGCACTTAGGAGGTCTGGTGCTAGAATATTTCATATTCTTGCTATGTGAAAAACAAAATGATTAATCTAACTAGGATGGATCAAGAGAGATCTTTTGGTTCAGGTGTTAGCCTGTATAAATAACCAAACTAGTGAAGATCTAGTTGTTGAATAACCAACCTCTGAAGATTTAACTGAAGTCCACTTATATTCTAAGAAGGATGTAATGATTTCTTCTAGGTATTTGGCAATGATGGGGGTAGAAAGTTTTTCAAGACAAACTCTAAAAGTAAGAGCTGCTTCAGTTATAGTCTCAGAAATAATAACTCTATCCAAAAACTGAAGGCACACTGGTCTCTTATAACATACAATGGCCTGAAGGGGATCAAAAGAGCAAGGAGAAAACTGAGATATGTACAGATTTCCATAAGATGAGAGTGAAGACTCATCATCTGAAACTATAAAAACATCCATATCTATAACTGGAGCATCTATATTTATAACTGTCTCTTGTACAAAATCTGGAATATATACATCTTGCACTGCATCTGAATATGTTTTTAACTCCAATACTGCTGGAGAATTCTCTACTGGATCAACAGGAAGAGCCCAAGCAGAGCCTGAAGCATCTTTATTGAACATCTCCCCCTGCCTGGGTTTAGTGGGAACTAAACCCAGGCCCCCAGATGAAGAAGGGACTGTGAGGGCAGAGTTAGAAGCAGAGATAGAGGAAACAAGGGTTGAGATAGAGGTGACAAGGGGTGCAATGGCTTCCTCTATCATTGTTTTGATAGCGGGGGTGATGAGTTCCATGATTTTGGCAATGAATTCTGGTGTTATTTGAAAGGATAGAGGAATGGTGGATGAAGAAACATCAGTATTGATGATGTTGATCTTCCAGTAAGCCTTCAGACTGATGTAGAGTAGTTGTCTCTTCAGGCTTCCTGGAACAGTAGATCTGAGAAGAGCACTGGCTGTATAGGTGATGTTGAGTTCTTCCTGGAACTCTGATTCCTGTACCACTTTCTCCTCTCTGCTGTTCTTTTTTTTTGTTCCTCTGTAACTTTGTGTATATATTCTGATAGGAGGCCAATGGTCATTTGAATTCTTGCAATTATTACTGCTGCCTCTTAGTTACTCCAACGACTATAATCTCCATAACTGCATTCTTGTAACTTTCCTGTAATAAAGCTGTGTTGGAATATGAACAGCTCACTTTGATTGGACCAAGGTTAAATCTGCCTGGGAACTTGCGTTCAGTGAGATGGAAGAAATCGTCGATCTCAACAGGATGATCGTCGATTTGAGCTCAACTATCGTCGATCTGAGCTCAGATATATTGGAGCTGGTCTGGGACAGAAAACGTCGATCTGAGCTCGGAGATCATCGGATGGAGTTCGATGCCTCGTGGACGTGAGCTCAGAGATCGTCGATCTCAGCTTGACGCCTGAACTCATCTCGTCGATTTGAGCTCGACGCCTAGGTTGAATTCTGAATTCTTCTCTGACTGATTTCTCTTGGCTGATTTCTTCAATTTCTGAGAGCCTCTGACTTAGCACATCCTATGACCCTTAGCTATACATGGATGGGTCAATTTAATAGTCCTAAAGACATAGTGATCCTGACCGAAATCCAAACTAGGGTGTTCCAATAGTCTAGCTCAGCCTGATGATGAGCAAAGCACCTTTATGCATGGTGGTGGCTCAGAAAAGACTCCTAAGAAGCCTCCTGAAAAAGATTCCTAAAGAGATTCATGAAGAGAATCCTACAGAAACTCCAAAAAATTCTCAGCCCTAGGAACATATTGGGTGGGGGGTTGTTGATTTGCTCTCTGAGGAAGAAATTACTCCAGAATCAGCAGAATCTCCTCTCAGGAACTTAGATTTTTCTATGCCTGTTATTCATGGAGAAGAAGGAGATATTATGACTTCTTCCCAAAGAGGGAGAAGTATAGTTGTTATTGAATACATCCCAGAATTGAAATTTCCAGCTCCACCTCCTCCATCTCCTCCATCTCCAATTATTCCTGATGATACCCTTTTGGGTAAAATTGAGTCTATGTTAACCACACAAAGAGACTACTTTGACAAGTCTATCAAAGACGTAACTGATAAAGTAACTGCTCTTGAAAAAGAAATGAGCAGAGGGTTTGCTGAAATTCAGCATAATATAGATGAGTTCAAAAGACTACTAAACATTGGTGGCAAGGCTCTAGACCACACTATCATTAGTATTGGTCAAGTCATGGATCAAGCAGTTATAGTGGCAAACAATCAGATCCAACTATTGAAGAAGACAGAAAAACAGAACTTCAAGACTTGTAAAGAAGTGGGAAAATTCAAGGAAGCTGCCATAGAAACCCTTACTGTAGAAGTCAGAAAAGGGGAGGATATAATAAAAGAAAATCTAGACAAGAAAGTTCAAGAGACTAAAAGTCAGTGGGTTGAACAACTAAAAGAAATCAATATAAGTGTGGAAAAACAGATTAAAGGTGTAAATATTTATACTTTTGAGACTGCTGTACGGATGCATAACAAAATCTTCCTAGATTTTCAGGTTGACCCAAATGAGGCTCCACCTCCTCATCTTGACCCAATGTATTCAACCTACTTTCTCTCCTGGTCCTGAACAGTTTGAACTTCCTCCTAAAAGTTATTCTCAAGTATGGACTTTAGAACATCCAGAGATACATAAAGATTTACCTCATGAGATTCCTGTGCTCAAGAAGAGAAAATATGGTGATGGTGCTTCTGCTAGCAGATCCACCCCAAGAAAAACAGCTACCCAGAGGAAAGAAAAAGAATTTGCTGAAGTGTAGAGTCCAATCTCAAAGTCTCTTATTCTGGATACCCTGAAGCTAGTTGTGAATTTCAATGAAAATAAAGATGATCACTACAGTCACAAAGAATGGGAGTTATATGAGAATTCGTTGACTAAAAGAAGGATTTATGATCGAGAATATGGTCATAATAATCCTAGAGCTCCTCCTCGACCTCCCAAGTACTATCCCAAGCCACTCAACTATCAGAAGAGACAGCAAGAGAAGAAGGAAAGACTGCCCCAATAACAATTCAAATAATTCTATGTTTATCAGTATTATAGAATTTTATGGACCAAGATATTCTTATGGACAACCTCTCTATATATAAAATTATGAATTTTGTTGATCTTATTAGTTCTCATTTCACATTGCTTATATTGTTTTACTTATTAGTTAATTATTTGATTATCTTGATATAATTCACCTTAGTGTAGAGGGTTCTGACTTTTACAAATAGGGAGAGATTGTTCGGTATTGTATCCATAATAATAAAGATTTGTATGAAGTCACCCTTGAACTAAGATGAATTAAGTTTGTATTTAAAGCTATTATGTAGTTGAGTGCTTGCATGTCATCATTGCTAAGTGTAAACCAATGTTAGTTTACAATGAGTCACTAAACACATGACCATGCAATGTAATCCCTCATTGTGTGATCCATGGTGTTGACTCGTGTGTAACCTCTCTATTGGGATGCACTTCATTTTCAAGTACTAGAGAAATGGAAGAAAGGAAAAGTTGATGGTTTCAATAAGAAGAAAAGAAATTTTTCAGAAAAATTTCCTAAGTCTTTTTCTCGAGAAATGACATGTATTTCTCGAGAAGTCTGAGTAAATTTCTCGAGAAAGCATAGTTGTTCCCGAGAAACATAAGACTTCTCAGAAAATTGTCTTAAAATATTCTAAGTCCTTTTCTCGAGAAATTCCCTGTAGATTTCTCGAGAAGCCAAGTTAGTTCTCGAGAAAAGCAAAGTAGTTCTCGAGAAGGCCAAATCATTTCTCGAGAAAGCTAAGTATTTTTCTTGAGAAATCAATTCCTTCTCGAGAAATCAGTCTTTAAGTTCTCAGAATTTCCGTCAAGTAAATTTCTCGAGAAGGTCAAACAATCTAGAGAAAGAAATTCTTTTCTCGAGAAATCATTCTCTTCTCGAGAAATCTGTCTTCATTTCTAAATTTACACTAAGTACTTTTCTCGAGAAATAATATCCTTCTCGAGAAATCAAGTATTTTTCTTCAGAGAATTTTTTCCAAGTTTTTTCTCGAGAATCCATGTCCTTTTTCTCGAGAAAGCTAGTCATTTCTCGCGAAACCTAATTCTTCTCGAGAAGTGGACTTGCAGATTTTTATTTTCAAATCTGTGACGGGATTTCAAATTAATCTAAGTTAATGATGATTGATCTATAAGTGGATCTTTCCTTAATAACTCATGACCTTTAGAAGATGTTCTATATAAAGTCTTTTCATTAGAATCAAAAACCCTAATAATCATAATTTCAGAATCAGAATAGCATTTTGTACTTTCCAAAAATCAGAAGAAGCAGCCGACTCCATAGACATTCTTCTCTGCCGCTCTCTACCGATCCAACGATTCAGGAGGAGAAACAATTCTACAGATCCAAGATTCTAAGATTATTCAACATCCATTTGATCATGTTGGATCCAAGGTTTTTAGATCAAGTTTTCTCGGATTTCTTCCTCAATCTTCTTCGCAGAGAATTTCAGTTTTCAAGAAGGAAGATCCCTAAAGATTTTAGATCTGGAAGAGTAAAACATTTCTATTATTGTTGTAAATATTGTTTTAATATTTGTAGGAGCTTTGTCTCCGAGTTTGTATGAAGTTTATTCTTCCGAGTGTAGATCCGTTAGTGGATCAAGATTGTAGATCCGTTAGTGGATTGAGATTGTAGATCTGTGTGTGGATCGAGTTTGTAGATCCAGTTTGTGGATCGAGGTGTAGATCCAGTTATGGATTGAGGTGTAGGAGCGTTGCTCTGAGGTGTAAGATTGTGATAATCTGAGAAAGTTGAAGTAGCCAAATCTATCCCTTCATAATAGATAGGCGAGGCAGGACAGTGGACGTACTCAGTACGGGGAACCACTATAAATCTCTACGTTTGTGTTCTTGTTCTTTAAGATAATTTTTATTCTACAAAAAGATGCAAACATCACATATTCACCCCCCTCTAGGTGATTTAGGCAGACACTAGATACTTTCAACTAATAGCATTGAGAGAAGGCTGGCAGTCAAAGCTTTGAGTGTTTGCATAGCAGAAAATCGGTTAAGTACAGAAGTGTTGAGTGAAGCTTGATCACTCAACGCCATGCTGATTCAGTCAAAGTTGTGGAAGAAAGACAAGAAAATTTGTCTAAGTACAAAAGCATGTAGTGAAGCCAATTCACTCAACGCCAGACAAAAGATAGCATTGAGTCATACTGTTGCTGTCAACGCCTAAGGAGAAGCCAGAATTTGACTAAATCAAGAATTTTTGAGTGAAGCCAGTTCACTCAACGCCTAGTCAAATGTTGAGGTTGAAGGAAAAAGCATTGAGTGAAGTCAACACACTTAACGCCATAAGACAGAGCAAAATTATTCTAAGTCCAGAATCGTTGAGTATTGCTTATTCACTCAAAACCAAATTTCAGAGGCGAAGTATAAAAGAATTGAGTGAGGCCAGCTCACTCAACGCCTTTAGATAGAAGGAGATTTGGCTAAGTATAAAAGTATTGAGTGAGGCCAGCTCACTCAACGCCTTCTGATAGAAGGAGATTTGGCAAAGTATAAAAGCGTTGAGTGAGGCCAGCTTACTCAACGCCTTTAGACAAAAGGAGATTTGGCTAAGTATAAAAGCATTGAGTGAAGCTTATTCACTCAACGTTCTCAATGCCTGGACAAGCTGAAGAATTGACTAAGTCCAGAATCGTTGAGTGAAACCAATTCACTCAATATACTCAACACTTGGAGTGATTTTGTGAAATTGGCTAAGTCCATAACTGATGATGTCAGCAAAGTCAACAAAAGTCAACAAAACTTAAAATGATCATGTAAGTGCTGCAACTCATCACTAACATCGCCGTAAGTCTCATTCTATTAAACTAAGGACATAATCAGTCGTTAAAGTAATGACATGTGTCAATCGTCTCGCTGGATGAGGGGATTATAAATAGAAGATTAAATTAGGATCGAAAAAAGGTTTTTTGAGTAATTAATTTATTTCGAAATAGAGGAGCGGGACTTCTTCTTCTCCCCCCCCATTATTGCAGAAACAAGAAGGCTGTTTCGACGAATCTAAAGGTTTTCTGAGTTAGCTGCGATGATCAACATCTG
The DNA here is from genome assembly GCA_039513925.1 of Platanthera zijinensis. Taxonomy (NCBI): domain Eukaryota; kingdom Viridiplantae; phylum Streptophyta; class Magnoliopsida; order Asparagales; family Orchidaceae; genus Platanthera; species Platanthera zijinensis. The sequence goes on from CM077080.1 coordinate 110,049,614, forward strand.
CTACAACAAGATCAGAGGATTTCTCTGAGGAAGAAGAATCGGCCAAGGCCAGCAACCCTAGCTGAAGTTGCTTCAAGATCCAAGCCGAGCCAAAATTGAAGATTAATCTCTGGATCTGTGAAGAAGAGGTAGAGCATTTTATGATCTACAAAACAGGTTAGCTGATAGAACATCTTTCTTCTCTCTCCTTCATCAGTAGAATCAGAATCAAGGTTCTGAGATTACTTCCAACACAAGCAGCAGATTCTTAAAGAACACCAATCTTGTTGCTGTGAAGAAGATAGGGCTGAGATTAACTCAACTCAGGAAGCAACTGACTCACAGATTGATTTCTGTTGAGTCAAATCAATATTTCTATTCAAATTCTATAGGATCTATAGATTTGTGTTGTAAGTCTAGTTTATAAAGGCTGAGAGTTAGATCTTGTGAGATTTGTATTGTAAGCCTAAGTTATAAAGGCTGAGTGTAGGATCTGGTATAGATCTGAGTGGTAGGATCTAGTCTTGGATCTGTGTATGGCAGAGCTATTTTCTCAGCCTGTGTTGTTGGGCATTTGTTCCTGTGGTAGGTGATCAAGTGATTACTGAGTGGGTAGGCTATGTGCTTGTGTTGTAAATCTTAGTGGAGATTGAGTGATCCTGTGGGATTGTGTTGTAATCTCTGTGGAGCCAAGTTATTGGAGAAGTGCCTTGTCTAACATTCTGTTAGAAAGGCGGGAGGGACAGTGGATGTACCCATATACTAGGGAACCACTATAAATATCTGGTGTGATGTGTGTGAATGTCTTGAAAGCTGAACTAATCAATCACAACAGGGCCAAATTTAGTTAAAGGCATAAATAACTTAAAGAGATTCAAAAAGACCTTAATAATCTATTTACCCCCTCCCCTCTAGGTGATGAGCTACCCTTGTATTCAAAGACTTTCAAGTTGGCATAATAAGAGTCTTAGGCCTCGTGCCAGAAAGACTAGAATGCTCAAGTATACCATCAAGTTTGGGACTGTGGATGGTGGTGGGACCCGAGAAATCCAGTACATTGAGAATGTGCCTTGAGTATACGAAACATTTGGCTGTTGAGGTACTCGTTTGTGATATATTGAATGGTGCTTGAGTGTGCCTTCTTGTGATATATCTATGTGTTAATGATATGCCTACAAGGAAGGAATACCGCTTCCCCGGGAATGGGGTAGGGTCGTTATAAATTGGTCAGCTGAAAACTGACCGTTATCTTATTTTCCACCATCTAGTGGAATGTCCCTATGCAGGTGCTGGAGAGCCGAGTGGGAAATAGCGGGTTGCATCCCTGAAGCTATGCCGGCCCTCGAAGGCCAAGCGAAGAACTTTATTATTTTCATTTGTGGTAGGTCTGCGCACCGATGTATGTAAACCACACTTTTGAAGCATAACTGTAAGGACTTAAGGCCGTGACTTTTGTGTATTTTGTAAATATTCCTGAGATATATGTATGTATAGTGGACATTCACATGCATTGAGTTCAACTTAACCCATGAAGCTTCTGCTAGAATGCTCTGAGTTAGGATTCGTTTAGTCTTTGATATTAAGTAACTCCACCAACTGTTTGTGGGATATGATGTGGGTCCCCGGTCGGATCCACTATTATATTTCATGTGACGATGGAGGTGTTACAATTTTTGTATCAGATTATCTCGGTCTTACTTCTGCGAATTCGTGGTCGAATTCTTTTGCGAGGAGGCAAGCACGTGTATGTTCTTATCGTCAAAATGAACTCAAGAATGTCCACTTAGGAATGAAAATACACATGTGTGAGGAACCTACGTATTCCTATTAGTCATTCTGTGCCTTGTATGTGATCGCTAAATTGTGTATTTTACACATATAGGTGGCTAGAAGTAGTGCAGGGTAGTCTGACCCCCAACATTCTGTTAAGAGTGCGACACCAGCTGATGTGCCCACACCTCCTCCTTCTGCGGAGACACCACGATTAGTTGCTGACGTAGTGTTTGCAATGATGAATGCATAGCTGACTTCGCAGGTGCGACTTGCGATGGTGCCAGTACAGGTTAGTGTAGCTGAGCCTATAGCTGCTAGGCAAGTATCTGTTGTGGCTTTGGTTGATAAGCGAGCGATTGAACGACAACTAAATCACTTTATGAACTTTATTCCTCCTATGTTTGTGGGTGCAGGATCCCCAATGCAGGTAGAGGACTGGCTTTCACGCATGCGTCAAGAGGATATTGATGGCGATGGAGACAAAGGAGGGACAAAAGGTCACTTTGACCACTTTTCTATTGGAAGGAGAGGCTCGACCACTGTGGAATTAGTTGGAGTTACACCACTTCGCAGGCATACGAATATCAGAGATCTCGATGGAGGAGTTTTCGAGATTGTTCTTGGCAAAGCATCTGCCATCGTCATAGCAGATTGTCATGGAAAATGAGTTCCAACATTTGACTCAGGGAGAGGGTAGTGTGGATAACTACCTGCATGAGTTTAATAGGTTGGGACGTTATGCGGGGTTTGCTTTTGCTGGCGAAGATCATAAGACAAATAGGTTATATGAGGGACCGCAGGATGAGCTGAGGTTACTGCTCTCGGGTCCGATGAACCAAGGGTTTCAAGTGTTGGTTAATACTGCTCGTTCGTTAGAGAAAGACATGAAGAGGCTTCAGGGAAAGAAGGACTTGGTTGTGATAAAGCCCGAGTTCAACGTATTGCGTCCTAAAAAATCTGAGTACCGAAAGAAGTGGAGAATAAAGTCCAGGTCTTCTGGACAAGCTCCATCTGCGGTTACTTTTGGAGCAACATCAGGGTGAGGTCCGCTCAAATGTTGCACATGTGTCAAGGTAGGACACATAGCCCGAAACTATTGGAGTGGCCCTATAAAGATGGAGAAAAAGGCAGGAGCATCGTATGCTGAGAAGGTAAAGATGGTGGAGTCTACTGCATCCTAATATTCTCCAGCTCAACCAAGGGTGTACAATCTTGGCCAATAGGAGGCCATCAAATAGGCTGATGTCATCATAGGTACGAGTAATATATAGTTTTCATGCTTTTTATATTTTATACCTCGTGAATTTCTTGTGTATAATATGATAAGTATAGGATTTTTCTTTATTCAGGACTATCCGGTGAGAGCACTATTCAATACTGGGCCTTCTCATTCGTTTCTATCTAAGGACTTTGTATCGCAGATCGCAGTGCTTACTCTTATGTCAACAGATAAGTAAAGGTGTCATTACCTAACGGATGTGTGATGCTTGCGGATAGGTCTTGATGTGTTGATGTGCGGATATGAAGTTAGGATTTTGGATTGGAAGCATTAGTGCTCCCGATATCAGAGTTTGATGTAATCTTGGGCATGTACTGGCTCTCAAAGCATCGTGCTTGTATAGATTGCAACTCTAAGGAAGTCACACTTGAACAAAACACCGAACGAGAGACTAAGTTTGCTATTATGCGAGGATCGAGTAAGATATTGATGTCTGCTCTCTAGGTAGTCAAGGCTGTTCTGAAGGGCGCAGAGTTATTATTCACGTTGTTGGAGGCTGTTGAGCCAAAGCTTAGTTTGAGTGACGTTCCAATTGTATTGGAGTAAGCAGATGTGTTTCTTAAGGATATCCCTGATCTTCCACCCCAGCGGAGATTGACATCATTATTGAGTTAGTGCCATGTGCGAAACCTGTGGCCCGCTCACCGTACTGAGTAGCGCTAAAAGAGATGGCAAAATTGAAAGTTCAATTGCAAGAATTGCTAGAGCAAGGATATATACGTCCAAGTTGATAGTTTAACTTTCAAGGCAGCCTAAACACCTAGAGGGGGGGGGGGGGGTGAATAGGTTCTGCTTCTCTTTCTAAAACTTCTAGACAGAATTCAATTTATTAACTAATATGAAAACACAGCAATCACAGAAAACAAAACATCACAGATTGCACTATGTTTTATAGTGGTTCCCCAAGGTCTGGGTACATCCACTTTCCCCCTTCACCTATCTAGCTGTATGCTAGATTCGGCCAAACTTCCACTTATCTCAGATCAATAGATCTTACAACTCAGAACCCAACTGGTTCCTACAACTCAGGCACAACTGCCCTACCTCAGCCTTGCCCCAAGGCCTACAACTCAGAGAATAACCTTCTCCTACACTCAGGCAATCAGCCCTACCACTCAGAGTTCAACACTCCTACACTCAGCCTTTATAACATAGGCTTACAACTCAGATCTGTATAAACAGATCCTACAGAAATATAGAAAAGATTGTTTTAAATTGTCTTGCCAAGTTGAGAGAGAAGAGGCAATGACAATTCTTAATCAGCTGATGCAATCAACTATTTCTTAGCCTTCTTCAAAGCTTCTTGAAAATGTACTTAGCTGAATTGATTCCAAACAGCTTCTTGAGAATTCACTGGTGGATTCTTTCTTCTTCTTCAAATTCTGACTTGATCTCTCTCTATCCAGAACTTTGAATGATTCTTCTGAATTCTGATTAGAACTCTTCTTAGATCTATCCTTAGATAGTCTTCTTAGATCTCCCGGAGAAGATCTTCTTAAGTGCCTAGCACTTTCTTGAAATGAGTAGAATGTAATCCTTCTCCACTTTCTGATCCAATGTATTTCAAAGGGTCAGTTCTATATGTTGTTCATTGTCTTTTTTTCTCCTTCTGAATCTGTCTATTTATAGACATTCTTCATGGTAACCGGCTGATCCGGTTTCTAACCGTTTTCTGACAAGTCTGACAACTTCAGTTAACTGGTGATAACCCACAGCTGTCAAGTCTTCAAACAAGTCCTGTGCCTTAGTGTTGAAATAGTCTGTCAGAAAGTGTCGAGACCATCTGTCTATTTGTGTCGACACAATTGACTTTGGTGTCGACACTGCCTTCAGTGATGTCGACAAAATTGCCTTTGTGTCGACACATCTTCTTCTGAAAATAACTTGGTCTTTGACTCTGCAGTGTGTCGACACAAGTCCTGTGTGTCGACACAGTTGTTGTAGAATCATAACTTTAGTAAGTGTTGACTTAGCCTTCAGGTGTCGACACATTCATTTTTTAGCTTTGCTATAATGTGTCGACTTACTCACTATGTGTCGACACATTCTGCTGGTGACGACAAACTTGTGGTCGACTATTTTCTTCTGTGTCGACATATTCAGATGATGTCGACAAACTTGAGATCGACTATACTCTTCAGTGTCGACGCATTCTCCCAATGTTGAGGTCGACGTTTTTCTTCTGTGTCGACACAATTTCCTAGTGCTGTGTCGACTTACTTCTTCTGTGTCGACACAATTTCCCAGTGCTGTGTCGACTTACTTCTTCTGTGTCGACACAATTTCCCAGTGTTGTTGTAGACTATGTTATGTGTCGACACTTTTTCCCAGAGTAGTGTCGACTTACACCTTCTGTGTCGACACACTTTCCCAGTGTTGTGTCGACAACTTTCTTCTATGTGACGACACATGTTCCTTTGTGTCGACACTTGGACTTAGAATTTTTTCTGTAAACTTTAACATTTCTTTACCTGCACATGTCAACTCAAAACAACATCAAATACAACATGATGTATATCATTGAGCTAGGTTGGGCTTCTTCAAATCAGGTACACATTTTCCAATGTACCCAACAATCTCCCCCTATTTGGAGAAGTCATAACCCTTATAGCCAATGATATACACCATTTATAAATAGTATAAAATGATGATATATGACAATACACAGGGATACTTAATTATAAACAAAATAATAAAAACATCATGGATAAAACAATCTATCACAGATTTAACAATATTTTGTTTATTACTGGGTAATGTTTGATTACATGGTTTTTCTTTGACTGATCACATTACATCATTACAAAACATTATGAAAGTTCTAAAACATTATCAGGATTGATCAGGCTCTCTAATAACAATCCCTTGGCCAGATTTAATTTTAGCTGTCACAGGAGCTTCTGATTCTTCAGCCATCTTTTTTCCTTTAAGATCAGCTTTCTTCTTAGCTTCTTCCTTGAGCCTTTGCCTTTCAAAATAGTGAAAAGGCTTTGGGAAGTATTTGCTTGGCTCCATAGCATCAGTTGGAAGTCTTCCCAGCTTAGCTTTCCTTCTGAATTGTACAATGGCTTCTTGTCTTGCCTCATACTTCTGCCATTCCTGCTCATTGTACCACTTGCCCCTTTCATGAACTTGATCTTTGACAGCTTTCCATGCAGTGAGTATTATATTTCTGGAAGTAGGACTCCACTGCTCAAAATCTGGCTTCAGCTCAGCCTGCTCTCTAAATCTTTTCTTTGATAGTAGAGCATCTTGCTGTTCTTGCAAATTTACCTCAGGCTTATCAACCTTTCCAAAGATAACATTTACAACCTCCTTTGAAGGACTATACATATATTGCACTTGCTGATCCAATATATCAAAATCTGGAGGGGGGTATATGACTTGGGCAACCTCAGGTTGGTCACCTTCAAGTAGTCCTGTTTGTAGACCTGACTCAGCCACCATGTTATCATCACACAATGGTGGATATCCCAATGTGGCTCTTATACTATTGGTCACCCATTTGGCATGCTCAGAGCCTGCATGAATTAGCATCCTCTCCCCCTTTATGGCTTCTCTTGATACATGATCTCTAAGATCTTCTTTCTGAAATCGAATTTGGCCATCCAAATAATTCACTCCCTCCTTGAAAAATGGTCTTAACTTTTGAAGCTTTTCAGATATTTCCTGTTGAGAGGTTGTGATGGCAGTCTTAACAGATGCAATAGCAGCCTGAAAATTCTTATCAAATTCTTCCATTTCTTTGGCTCTATCTGTAGGTATCCCTGGAACAATCTTCTTCACCTCTTGAATGATCTCATTATGAGATTCAGTTAAATTGTCATTCATTCTTATTTGATTTTCCAGAACATAACCTTGCTTCAAAGCAATATCATCCACCTTTGTGGAGATAGCCTGCTGTTGTTTAGCCAGATAAACTACAGCATTGCCACCCTTGTGGAAGCAATCTGTCATTTCAGTTTTATTCAAGTTGACTTGAAATTGGATAGATTTGATATCTTGGGCTAAGTCAAACTGCAGAGTTTTGTTGCTTTCATCAACATATTTCTCAATGGCCACCCTGTGGTCATCCAATTTCACCTGTAAATCCACCAAGAACTTGTTATAATTAACTTCAGGAGGTGGTGGTGGAGGTGTTGTCTGTAAAGCCTGCTTATAAGTCTTGCTTCTTCTTTTAAATACAACCAGTTTTCTTTTCTTAGCCAACCTGGCTTCTTCAGTTTCAGATTCAGAAGTACTCTCAATGTGAACTCTATCTGCTTCAGTGCCATGTTGCTCAGTTTCAACATGTACTGGCTCCCCCTCAATTCTTTGCTCCTCCTCTACTTCTTGTACTTTTTCAATCTCTTGAACTTTCTCCACTCCTTGTTCTAGCTCTATGTCAAGAGGCTGCTCAACATCTTGGTCCTCTTCTATTCTATCAGTAGCTATGTCATCATTAGGAAATAACTCATCCAGAGTGTATTCTTTTTGAACTGGAGCACCTGAAGATAAGTCATTAGGTGCATCCTTGTGCACATTCTCAGGCAGCTGCATATCTGGAGTAGGAGAAGACACATGCTCCCCCTGAACCTGTGCAGAGAAAAAAAAACTTTTAGAAAGTTTTTTTTTTAAAGTAAAATACATTTGCCCCCCCTACACCTGTACCACTTGTACCTGAGCAGGGGTAGATACATTTTGAGCAGGAGATTGAACTGGCTCCCCCTGCATCTGTGCAGATGTATCTACTTGATGAACTATAGTGGAGGCAGGTTGTTCTTCACTCTGTATCCTAAGTGGGTCCTCTTGTTGTTGCTCAGTCTCGTGAGCTGGAGAAGGGGATTTCACAGGGGTGTCTGGCCTGCTCTCTTCAGGCACATCCTTAGACAGCACCCTTTCCCACCTGGAGAATAGTCTCATGTCCATCCTTCTCATATGATTGATTTTAGATCCTGGCAGTTGCTGCATCACTTCAGGAATTGCTCCATTGAGATATAGACTTATGATCCTAGCCATGTTAGGCTTCTTGATCCCTTCTTTAATCTTGTCAAATAGGATTACTGACCAATCAGTAGGAATTGTAAAGGCAATCCTGGTCATAAGGTTGAACATATAGGCAGAAATCCTATCATGTCCACCTGTCTTGCAGAGAATTACTTTCCCAACTATTTCAGACAAGAACTTTCCTTGCTGATTCATACCCTTCCTATTGAATGCAGCTCCTATCTTCATGTTTGAATCCAAACCACACCATTGAAGGGCTTCCCTTGTCTTAGAACTAGGAACTGCCTCTTCATTCTCAACCACTTGCAGTTGGAAGATCTTTCGTAAACTTCTTTGAGTAATCTTTACCTTCGTCCCTTGAATAGTGGACTTAATCTTTAGGCCAGTAGAATGGACTGATGTAGAGGTAAAGAACTCGTGCACCTCCTTCTTCCAGATCTTAGTTGGTTCTGAAATGAGAAATTCTAACCCTGATGCAGAGAGAAGGGTGATAACTCCTTGAACATCAGGCGGCGCCTCTGCAAAGGCCTGGCGCACTAACTCATATCCTTCATTGATGTTATCTTCAATCCTTGGCGCCATCGTTGTGTCGAGAAAGCTTGAGAGAAGAGAGAAAGAAAGACTGTCGACACAGGGTTTGAGTTTCGAAAACCTTGAAAGCGTGTCGACACAAAGAGCTTTTTGACCTATTTATAGCTTCTGTTGAAAGAAGTTCAAAAGGCGCCAAAAAACAGTCTAAATGTGTCGACACAGACGGAATGTGTCGACACAAGCTTCTATTAACTCGACATTTCTTCAGCCTACTATGTGTCGACACCAATATGTGGTTATGTCGACACCTTGGATACATAGTAGAAAGACAGAAATTCTGTGTCGACACTAAGGACAAGTGTCGACACATATTTTGTAAGTGTCGACACCATAATTCTGGTTGAGTCGACATTACATTCCTGGTTAAGTCGACAATAAAACTCTTAAGTGTCGACACATATTCTCTGTGTCGACACAATATTTCTGACTTGTCGACATAATTTCTCTGAGTCGACACATTATTACTGAATGTGTCGACACATTCTTACTTAGCCAATTTCTGTAACTTCAATGTGTCCTTTTTAACACTTGATTATGTTGTTATTACTTTTACTTACTTATAAACCATTTCAATAGCATTGTTAATGATTTTGTTTAATACATTAATCAATGGTTAACATACCTAATTCAATTTTGAATTTATTGAATTTGGTTTCATCTAAAGGCTTAGTAAATACATCTGCTATTTGATAATCTGTTTTTACAAATTCCAATGAGATGTCACCTTTTTCTACATGTTCTCTAAGAAAATGATATTTGATTTCTATATGCTTAGTTCTACTATGAGAAACTGGATTATTAGCAATAGAAATAGCACTCTTAGAATCACATAAAAGGGGTGTTCTACTTACCTGAATACCATAATCTTTAAGCTGATGCTGCATCCATAATAGCTGTGCACAGCAGCTTCCTGCAGCAATATACTCTGACTCAGCTGTGGAAATTGCCACACTAGTCTGTTTTTTACTACTCCAAGATATTAGTCTTCCTCCCAGGAATTGACAAGTACCTGTAGTACTCTTTCTATCCTCTCTACATCCTGCAAAATCTGCATCTGAATAGCCTGTTAGTTGAAAATCTCTATTCCTAGGGTACCAAAGACCTAGAGTAGGAGTGCCCTTTAGATATCTCAGAATCCTTTTTACTGCAGTATAATGAGATTCTTTAGGGCAGGCTTGGTACCTAGCACAGACACATGTTGCATACATAATGTCAGGTCTACTAGCAGTGAGATATAGTAGTGACCCAACTATTCCTCTATACAATGATTCATCAACAGGTTTACCTGCCTCATCTTTGCATATTGGCATACTTGTGCCCATAGGAGTTCTCATGGAGGAGGATGACTCCATACCATATTTTTTAATTAATTCCTTGGTGAACTTAGACTGGGATATGGACAATCCATCATCAGTCTGTCTTACTTGGAGTCCCAAGAAGAACTTAAGTTCTCCCATACTGCTCATCTCAAACTTCCCTTGCATAAGTTTGGCAAACTTTTTACAAAGGTTGTTTTCAGTAGATCCAAAGATTATGTCATCAACATAGATCTGGACTAAGATGATCTTTCCTTTGGATTCCCTAAGGAATAGAGTTTTGTCTATCTTTCCTCTTGAGAATTTATTCTCAATGAGGAAGGTAGACAGGGTTTCATACCAAGCCCTTGGAGCTTGTTTTAACCCATACAAAGCTTTCCTAAGCTTGTACACAGAATCAGGTTTAAGAGGATCTACAAAACCTGATGGCTGCTCTACATATACTTCTTCTTTAAGATCACCATTCAGAAATGCTGACTTTACATCCATCTGGTATACTTTGAAGTCTTGGTAGGCTGCATAGGCAAGGAACATTCTGATTGCCTCCAGCCTTGCTACTGGAGCAAAGGTTTGATCAAAGTCAATCCCTTCTTCCTGCCTGTATCCTTTTGCAACCAATCTTGCTTTATTCTTTATTATTATTCCACTTTCATCTAGCTTGTTCCTATAGATCCACTTAGTCCCAATTATGTTGTGGCCTCTTGGTTTAGGAACAAGCTCCCAGACCTTGCACCTTCTGAACTGATTCAGCTCCTCTTGCATAGCATCAATCCAGTGCTGGTCTTGGATAGCTTCTTCAAACTTCTTAGGTTCCATTTGAGACAAGAAACTAGAATGCAAAACTGTGCTTTGATTTCTGCTTCTAGTTTGCACTCCTTGTCTTGGATCACCAATTATCTGATCAGTAGGATGATCTCTTAGATATCTTATAGCTGGAGGTAGATTCCCTTCAGGTTGAGCATCTCCAGCTTCTTCATTCTGCTGTTCCTCTTGGTTTTCATCAGCTTCCATTATCTCTTGTACTCCCCCTGGACAGCAGCCTTCATTTTCCAATGCTCCCTCTTCCTTTGAAGCTTCAGCAATGGAGAGCTTGTCCATCTTCTTGCTTATACCTGTTGAGTCATTTGATCTACAAGACAATTCACAATTGATTAATCTTGTTTCATCAAATACAATATGCACAGATTCTTCAACAACTTGAGTAGTTAAGTTGAAGACTCTATAGGCCTTACTATTTGTGCTGTACCCAACAAATATCCCATCCTGGGATTTGGCAGCAAACTTAGTCAAATAAGACTTACCATTGTTAAGTATATAGCACTTGCAGCCAAAGATCCTAAAATAGGATAGATTTGGTTTTCTGCCTTTCACAATCTCATAGGGAGTCTTCCTGTGGCTTTTGGTGATAGAAGCCCTATTGATGACATGACAAGCAGTGTTAACTGCCTCAGCCCAAAAATATTCTGGGAGAGAGGTGTCACTCAATAGAGTTCTACCAGCTTCAATTAATGATCTATTCTTTCTTTCAGCAATTCCATTTTGCTGAGGTGTTCTAGGTGAGGAGAACTCTTGGAAAATCCCAAAGTCTATACACAAGTTTGTCATGCTTTCAGATTGAAACTCAGTACCATGGTCACTTCTGATTTTGACCACTGTACTGTTCAGTTCATTCTGAATTTGCTTTACAAACTTAAATAATACACTTGGGGTTTCAGATTTTTGTCTCAGAAAGAACACCCATGTAAATCTAGAATAGTCATCTACAACCACTAGTGTGTAGACCTTCCTACCTAGACTGTGAACTGGCATAGGACCAAAAAGATCCATATGCAAGAGGTATAAGCACCTCACAGAATCCTTGTTTTCAAGGCTTTGAAATGAGGTTTTTGTCTGCTTGCCCTTTTGACAAGCTGAGCATACCCCTTCCTTTATACACTTAACTTGAGGCCCATTCCTCACTAGTTCTTTACTAAAGAGTTGGCCAATTGTCTTGTAGTTTAGATGAGCCAATCTCTTGTGCCACTTAACACAATGAGAAGCATTGTCATCAGCTACAAGACAAATGGGGGATGCCTTATTCTCACATTCAAAATTAAGGCAATACACATTTCTCTTCCTATACCCAGTCAATATGATCTCTTGATCACTTGACCTTTTGATATGACATCCATCCTTACCAAATGAAATGTCATATCCTAGATCACTCAGCTGGCTTATGCTTATTAGATTATGTTTCAAACCTTTTACATAGGCCACTTGGGTGATAGTAATTAGGTTTGAAGAGATGTTACCAAATCCTTTGATGACTCCTTTTTCAGATCCACCAAAGATCACTTTATGTCCATCTTTGACAGATGAATACTCCTTCAGCAGCCCCTTTGTTCCAGTCATGTGCCTGGAACAACCACTATCCAAGTACCATATAGGGGCATGGTAACTTGGATTCACCTGCAATACAGAATTACTTACCCTTAGAACCCAAGTAAGTCTTGGGTCCTTGGTTCAGGTTAGCCTTAATAAAGTTATCATAACCTCTTCTAACAGGTAGACTCTTATTCTTTATAACACTTGTGTTATACCAGCAGTCCAATGCAAAATGACCCCTCTTGCCACAGCACCAACATTCAAACTTATTGTATCTAGATCTAGATACATCCTTGTCAGAAGCATTTCTGTTCATTGCTGGTGCTGTTGCAACTTCTCCTACTGGTTTCTTAAAACCATAGGGCTTATGACCATAGGTAGGCCTGCTTGCCTTAACACCCTTGTTCTTCAGAACATTTGTCTTGATATGATCCTGAATGTCTTCATGATCATATATGTTAGAAGGCACTTTCTTCTTACCAAACCTTATGGGGACTGAAAGGTTTAGTGGCTGAATAGGGGCTTTGCCTTTCTTCTTGAATCTGCCAGCCCTGGAGTTACCCTTAAATCCTAATCCAGCCTTACCCTTCTGAGTGACAAATTCATCTATCAAGGGTAAGACAGATTTTGGCTTAGAGTAACTAGCCACTAAATCCCTTTCAATTCTAAGTCTGTCCTCCAGACTCTTTACTTGATCATTAGTATAATTAATTGTGCCCATCTGAATAATAGTTATATTCTTCAGCTTGGCAATTTCAGCTAACTTTTGATCAAGGACTTTTTCTAACTCAGTTGTTGTAACCCTTAGATCAGCAATTTCCTGAGCCTGTGATTTAACCAGGTTCTTGCTTTTCTTAAGGGCCTGCAACAAGTCCCCATACTTGTCTATCAATTGATAGACATCTCCTTCAGATCCAGATGCATCTTCATCACTTGATGCAGATGTAGCTGATTCTTCACTTGTACTACAAACATATGTACTGGAAGGACTGTTTACCTCATTAGGACCAGACTGATTCTGGCATAGGTCCTCTTCTGATCTAGTCATCAAACCCATGCATTGATGTTCATTGATGGAGTCTAGCAACTGCATAAACTCCTCTTCCTCAGATGCAGCATATAATCCAATATATGCTTCAGCTTCAGATCCTGATTCTGAAGTTGACTGGTCTGACAGACTTTTATCTTTCTTTGCTACAAAGGATTTCTCCTTCTTGCCTTTCTGATAAGTCTTCTTCTTTTCTGAAGATTCCTTCCTTTTGTCAGGACACTCAGCCACTACATGTCCAGGCCTATTGCAACAATAGCAGACAATCTTTGAAGTAGTGGCTTTGCTGGGCTTTGACCTGCTTTTCTCTTTCCTAGATGACCTTCTTTTCTGATAATAGTCATCTACTTGCTGTGATGAGGAAGGCCTAGACTTCCATTGCTTCTTTTTCAAGAACCTTTGAAATTGCCTAGTGAATGCAGCAAAGTCTGCATCTGAATCACTGCTGACTGAACCCCTATCTGAATTTTCAGAACTACCTTCTTCAACTTCCTTAGGAGGAGATGGTGATTTCCTCCTATTCTTTCTGGTGGCTTCAGCATTAAATGCCACAGTCTTTTCTCTATGCTCTCCTCTTGAGTTTCTTTCCTCCTCCTTCCTTACCATAAGTTGCATTTCATAGGATAGCAACTTTCCAAACAGAGTTGGAGGAGATATCTCTGCCAATTTTGCCACTTCTCTTATGGCACAGATCTTTGTATCCCAATCCTTTGATAAGGATCTTAAGAATTTGTCATTCAGTTCATAGGTACTGAAGACTCTTCCATAGGAAATTAGCTCATTCACAATTCTATAGAATTTCTTATAGCACTCAGTTATGCTATCAGATTTTCCTTGTCTAAAACTTTCATACTCCTGATTTAGCATAGATTTTCTGTCCAGCCTTACTTCTTCTGATCCCTCCATGTAGACAATCAATGTGTCCCACATCTCCTTGGAGGTCTTGCAGTGAATCAGATTCTGAAATGTTGAATCATCTATGGCACTGACAATGATGTTCTGTGCCCTTTTGTCCATGGTTGCCAAGATGATTTCATCCTTGGTCATTTCAGAATAAGTCTTTGGTGTTTGGATATTTGCATCAAGAACAGATATCTTCATTGGTATGAAGGGGCCTTCCTGTACTGTGATGTAAATCCTTGGGTCAGATGCTTCCATAAACAATCTGACTCTTTCTTTCCAGATCCCAAAGATTTCCTTCTTGCATATGGGTAATTTCATTGACCCTAGCTCCTTATGATTCTCTCCAGAACCCATCTTCTTGATTCTTGAATCTGCCTATCAGATCTACCTCAGACTGTTAAGTCCTTTTTGAGGAACCTCCCTCTGATACCACTTGATAGTTTAACTTTCAAGGCAGCCTAAACACCTAGAGGGGGGGGGGTGAATAGGTTCTGCTTCTCTTTCTAAAACTTCTAGACAGAATTCAATTTATTAACTAATATGAAAACACAGCAATCACAGAAAACAAAACATCACAGATTGCACTATGTTTTATAGTGGTTCCCCAAGGTCTGGGTACATCCACTTTCCCCCTTCACCTATCTAGCTGTATGCTAGATTCGGCCAAACTTCCACTTATCTCAGATCAATAGATCTTACAACTCAGAACCCAACTGGTTCCTACCAACTCAGGCACAACTGCCCTACCTCAGCCTTGCCCCAAGGCCTACAACTCAGAGAATATCCTTCTCCTACACTCAGGCAATCAGCCCTACCACTCAGAGTTCAACACTCCTACACTCAGCCTTTATAACATAGGCTTACAACTCAGATCTGTATAAACAGATCCTACAGAAATATAGAAAAGATTGTTTTAAATTGTCTTGCCAAGTTGAGAGAGAAGAGGCAATGACAATTCTTAATCAGCTGATGCAATCAACTATTTCTTAGCCTTCTTCAAAGCTTCTTGAAAATGTACTTAGCTGAGTTGATTCCAAACAGCTTCTTGAGAATCCACTGGTGGATTCTTTCTTCTTCTTCAAATTCTGACTTGATCTCTCTCTATCCAGAACTTTGAATGATTCTTCTGAATTCTGATTAGAACTCTTCTTAGATCTATCCTTAGATAGTCTTCTTAGATCTCCCGGAGAAGATCTTCTTAAGTGCCTAGCACTTTCTTGAAATGAGTAGAATGTAATCCTTCTCCACTTTCTGATCCAATGTATTTCAAAGGGTCAGTTCTATATGTTGTTCATTGTCTTTTTTTCTCCTTCTGAATCTGTCTATTTATAGACATTCTTCATGGTAACCGGCTGATCCGGTTTCTAACCGTTTTCTGACAAGTCTGACAACTTCAGTTAACTGGTGATAACCCACAGCTGTCAAGTCTTCAAACAAGTCCTGTGCCTTAGTGTTGAAACAGTCTGTCAGAAAGTGTCGAGACCATCTGTCTATTTGTGTCGACACAATTGACTTTGGTGTCGACACTGCCTTCAGTGATGTCGACAAAATTGCCTTTGTGTCGACACATCTTCTTCTGAAAATAACTTGGTCTTTGACTCTGCAGTGTGTCGACACAAGTCCTGTGTGTCGACACAGTTGTTGTAGAATCATAACTTTAGTAAGTGTTGACTTAGCCTTCAGGTGTCGACACATTCATTTTTTAGCTTTGCTATAATGTGTCGACTTACTCACTATGTGTCGACACATTCTGCTGGTGACGACAAACTTGTGGTCGACTATTTTCTTCTGTGTCGACATATTCAGATGATGTCGACAAACTTGAGATCGACTATACTCTTCAGTGTCGACGCATTCTCCCAATGTTGAGGTCGACGTTTTTCTTCTGTGTCAACACAATTTCCCAGTGCTGTGTCGACTTACTTCTTCTGTGTCGACACAATTTCCCAGTGCTGTGTCGACTTACTTCTTCTGTGTCGACACAATTTCCCAGTGTTGTTGTAGACTATGTTATGTGTCGACACTTTTTCCCAGAGTAGTGTCGACTTACACCTTCTGTGTCGACACACTTTCCCAGTGTTGTGTCGACAACTTTCTTCTATGTGACGACACATGTTCCTTTGTGTCGACACTTGGACTTAGAATTTTTTCTGTAAACTTTAACATTTCTTTACCTGCACATGTCAACTCAAAACAACATCAAATACAACATGATGTATATCATTGAGCTAGGTTGGGCTTCTTCAAATCAGGTACACATTTTCCAATGTACCCAACACAAGTATGTCACCTTAGAGTGCATCGGTCCTCTTTGCTAAGAAGAAGGATGGAAGCATGCATCTATGCATTGACTATCAAGAGCTGAACAAGCTGACAGAGAAGAACAAGTGTCCGATATCATAGATTGATGACTTGTTTGATCAGTTGGTGGGATCAACTGTCTACTCTAAGCTAGACTTAAAGTCGGGCTACTACCGTTGCGGATTAGGGAATATGACATTCCCAAGACAGCGCTCGGTACACGCTATGGTCATTATGAGTTCACTGTAATGCCATTTGGGCTAACAAATGCACCATCGGTATTCATGTACTTGATGCATCGAACCTTTAGAGAGTACTTGGAACTATTTATGATCATCTTTATTGACGACAAATTGGTGTACTCTCAGTCCGAAGAAGATCATGCAAATCATTTGCGGATGGTTTTGCACACTTTGAGGAGAAGAAACAAACACTATGCCAAGTTCTCAAAGTGCGAGTTTTGGCTGTCGTTAGTGGATTTTCTTGGCCATATTGTTAGTGGAGAGGGTATTGCAGTGGATCCTGCGAAGATAGTTGCGATACGAGAGTGGCCTGTGTTGTCTGCTGTAGCAGAAGTCAGGAGATTCCTTGGACATGCTGGCTACTATAAGTGCTTCGTAAATAACTTTTCGTGGATAGTCTTATCTCTCACTACACTGACGAGGAAAGATCAGAAGTTCGTTTGGAAGCCTGAGTGTACGCGAGCTTTTGAGGAGTTAAAGAGTCATTTGACTACGACACCTTTCTTAAGTTCACCATGTGGTACAAACAGCTATGAGATTTATAGTGATGATTCAGGGAGTGGCTTAGGTTGTGTTCTTCTTTAGTTTGGACAGGTTATTGCTTATTGCTCACGCTAGTTAAAAGTGCACTAGCGAAATTATCCAATCAACGACTTGGAGTTGGCGGCTGTGATTTTTGCACTTAAGTTGTGGCGTCATTATTTATATGGCGTGAAAGTTGGCATCTTCACGGGCCATAAGAGCCTTAAGTACTTATAAGATTAGAATGATCTGAACATGCAGCAGCGGAGGTGGATGGAGTTCCTCGGGGACTACACCTTCCAGATACACTATACACCCGGGAAGGGAAATGTGGTCGCAGATGACTTGAGTTGGCGGACTCCGATATGGGCAAGTTGGTTGTAGATGCATGATGAGTGTCTGATCCAGGAGTTAGAGGCCTTAGAGATTTCTTTTGTTGACAAGAATTCTACTAAGAATGCGTGCCTGAACTGGACGGAGGTATAGTATGACCTTGCGGACAGGGTTTGGCGAGCAATGGAACTCAATGAGAGTATGAAATGCTATGCAGCGGATGGGTCAAATTCCAATTCTCCTTGGATGACGGCCTTTTGAGAAAATACAGTCGTTTGTGCGTCCTTAATGTGGGTAAGCTGCGGGAAGAATAGATGTATAAAGCACACTTCATGAAGTACTCAATTCACTCAGGGAGCACAAAGATGTACAAGGACAAGAAAAAGTTATTTTGGTGGTCGGGTTTGAACAAAGACATAGCTCTTTACATGCCAAAATGTCAGACTTGTGCCTTAGTGAAAGCAGAATGTAAGAAGCATTTAGGTTTCCTTAAGTCGTTACCAATTCCGATATGGAAGTTCGATAATATCTCTATGGATTTCGTGCACGTACTACCGAGATCAAAGAGCAGAAATGATGCCATGTGGGTGATCGTTTACCGATTGACAAAAGTATCGCACTTCATACCGAACAAGAAGGACAATTCAGTGGAAAGGTTGGCTAAATTATACGTGGACAACATAGTACGATTGCACGATGTGCCCCGTAGCATCATCAGTGACCGAGAAGGGCGCTTTACTTCGAATGATTGGAGGCTAATCTACCAATTGTTGGGTACTCAACTGAAGTTCAGTACGACCTTTCATCCACAAACAGATGGTCAGACTGAGAGGACCAACAGGATAATGGAGGATATGCTCCGGATGTGCTCCTTAGATTTCATGAAGAGGTGGGAGGACCATCTCTAAATGATCGAGTTTGCCTATAATAATAGTTATTAAACTAGCATTTAGATGGCGCCCTTCGAAGCTTTATATGGTAGGAAGTGTCGTACTCCTTTAGCTTGGGTGGAAACAGGCGAGTCGAAGTTTTATAAGCATAAATAATTTGAAGATGCAAATTCGACTATACTAGTTATACGAGAGCGGTTATTGGTAGCCCATGAAATGCAGGAAAAGTACTACAATGCCAAGAACAAAAACATGGAGTTTGCGGTTTGCGATTGGGTATATCTGAAGATCAAGCCATTCAAAGGCGTGTCCAAGAATCAGAGCTTGAAAAAGTTGAGCCCGAGGTATCTTGGTCTGATTGAAGTGGTTGAGCGGACTGGAGAAGCTCCCTATCGATTAGCTCATTCAGCGGAGCTAAGTAGTTTGCACGATGTGTTTCACATATCGGTGCTACGGATGGCTTTGAAAAAGCCTACGCAAGTGACCACTGATGATCAGGTACCAATCGATAGTGGGCTGACGACCAAGGTTTGACCCATTCGGATCGAGGATACAGAGATCAGTCAACTATGGAATAAAGCAATTGGGATGGTCAAAGTCTGTTGGGACCATTGTGGCTGGGAAGAATTGACATGGGAGCGTGAGAAAACATGCGCGATGAGTTTCCAGAGTTGTTTTTGTAATGGTTTTGTACAGTTTTCCTTTGAAAATATATATAAGATTTTGGGAGGAAATTTCTTAAAGGAGGGGAGAATTGTAATGCCCCAAAAACCCTAATAAGGAAGGATTGGAAGTTAAAGCGCGGCGGTAGAGTTAACGCCGACGTTAGCTATTGAATAAAATTGTTCGGCGTCTCGGGAATCTACCGTGCGGCGGTAGAGAGGTACCACATCGCGTTAACACTCAACGCTTTCGACGAATCATCGAGAGGCTTACCGTACGGCGGTAGTATGCTATCACGTGGCGATATCACTCGACGCTCTTAGTGCACTTAACGCTCTCGATGAAGCATTGAGTGACTACCGCGCAGTAGTAGGATATAACGCACAACAATAACTCAAGATAAAGTACCGCTTGACAGTAGTAACTTGACGCGCGGTGGTAGCCTGCCACGTGGCAGTAAGTTAGAGGCTATTTTGGAGCGACAACGTGATGTCGATTGGGCAAAGCGGCAACTGCCTATGATGCCACGCGACGGTAGCCTCCAAATATAGGTTGGGCATGAGATTGAACTCACATTTTTCTCTCTGTCTTGGTACTTGAAGTTCTTGAGGGAAAGAGGTCGGAGCTTTGTGTTGCAAGCTTGGTGAAGGAGATCCCGTGATCGGAATCAAGATACGAAGTAAGATCCGTGAAGAGGAAAGCGAGACACTCCTTTCCATCTGGATAGAAGACTTATTCATGGCTCCGAAAAGATCTACAAGGGTAATGATCTTCCTTCTTGGACAAGTGAAGTCCTTCATTTTGCATGTACATGGGACCACTCACCAAAAGGTGAAGAAAAGGGTGGTTTCTAGCGGTTAGATCATTGTGATCCCCGATAAAACTTGCATTTAGATCCAAAATCGAAGTACGGAATAAGCATGATGTGTGAAGCCCATCTGGACAAGTTGGCATGTATTAGTGATTAAATGATTTGTGTGCTGGAGAAGACTCCGTGGATAAAACATGTGATTCAACATGTAGAATCCAGGGTCTAGAGGTGTGTAGGATACTACAGTGATAGTACTGGAGGTGATCTCCAGGAAAACACCCATAATGGGGAAGAAGCAAATTCTTTCCCTACCACGCCGCGAAAGTGCTACCGTTGGCGATAGCTTCTAGTAAGCTATGAGACCTGTCTCTGGGAGACATGGGATCATTGTTTGAAGCTGTGAAGTCAGCTAAGGTGGTCATGCATTCCAGCATGAATGTTGTTGCGAAGACTGTGTCTGTGAGATAAGGTGTGTAGCATGAGAAGCTGTGAGCCTGGAGAGCCCAACTATTGGCCATGAGTGCCATAATTGATCATTATAAGCACAGGTCCAGGGGACATGTTAGCGTCAACTGATGTTGAGAGCCGGTTGTGCCTAACAAAAAGGCCAGAGAGCCGAACGGGCAAGGGGAAGCTAACCCGCATCTTTTCATGGGGCTTGATTTCTTCGGCTTTCGTCAATGACATGACAATTTGAGCAATAGGAAAAGTGTTGAACTGTAGCCTGCGTTATGTCACTTTGGGCTAGATTGCCTAAAGTAAATGACTTTCTTCGTTGGCATAATGAGAGTCTTAGTCCCCGTGCCAGAAAGACTAGAATGCTCAAGTATACCATCAAGTCTGGGACTGTGGATGGTGGTGGGACCCGGGAAATCCGATACACCGAGAATGTGCCCTGAGTGCACGGAAAGTTTGGCCGCAGAGGTACTCATTTGTGATATATTGAATGGGGCTTGAGTGTGCCTTCTTGTGATATATCTATGTGTTAATGCTATGCCTACAGGGAGGGAATACCGCTGCCCCAAGAATGGGGTAGGGTCGTTATAAATTTGTCAGTTGAAAATTGACCGTTGCCTTGTTTGCTATCATCTGGTGGAATGTCCCTATGCAGGTGCTGGAGAGCCGAGTGGGAAATAGCGGGTTGCAACCCTGAAGCTATGCCGGCCCTCAAAGACCAAGCGAAGAACTTTATTGTTTTCGTGTGCGGTCGGCCTGCGCGCCGATGTCTGTAAACCACACTTTTGAAGAATAACTGTAAGGCCTTAAGGCCGTGAATTTTGTGTATTTTGTAAATATTCCTGAGATATATGTATATATAGTGGACATTCACATGTATTGAGTTCAAGTTAACCAATGAAACTTTCACTAGAATGCTCTGAGTTAGGATTCGTTTAGTCTTTGATATTAACATGTAACTCCGCCGACTGTCTGTGGGATATGGCGTTGGGCCCTGACCGGACTCTCTATTATATTTCATGTGATGATGGAGGTGTTACAAGGTTAGCCGCCAATCATTCAAAGTAAAGCGCCCATCTCGGTCACTAATGATGTTATGGGGCACACTGTACAAACGTACTATGTTATCAACATACAACTTAGCCAATTTTTTAACTGAATCGTCTTTCATGTTTGGTATGAAGTGCAATACCTTTGTCAATCGGTCAACGATCACCCACATGACGTTGTTCCCACTTTGAGATCTTGGTGACCCATGTACAAAATTAATAGAAATATCATCGAACTTCCACACCATAATTGGTAACGACTCGAATTCAAGAAACCTCCAGGCTTCTGACATTCCGCTTTTACTAAGGCATAAGTATGACACTTCGCCACGTAAAGAGCTGTCCTTTAAACCCGACCACTAAAACATCTTTTTCATGTCCTTGTACATCTTTTTGCTCCCTAGGTAGATTGAGTATTTAGTGAAATGTGCCTCATACATCACTCCTCCCGTAATTTACCCACATTCGGGATGCAAAAACGATCATCTTTTATCAAAATACCGTCTTCCAAGGAGAATTGGGAATTGGACCCATCCGTTGCATAGCGCTTCATATTCTCATCGAGTTCCATTGCTTGCCGAACCCTGTCTGCGAGGTCATATTGCACCTCCGTCCAGTCCAAACACGCATTTACAGTGGTATTCGTGTCAACACAAGAAATATCTAAGGCCTCCAACCCTTGGATTAGAAGCTCATCATGCATCTGCAGCCAACTTGCCCGTATTGGATTCCTTCGACTCAAGGCATCTGCAACCACATTTCCTTTCCCGGGAGTGTAATGTATCTGGAAGGTGTAGTCCCCGAGGAACTCCATCCACCTTTGTTTCCGTGTGTTCAGATCTTTCTGATCTATTAAGTATTTAAGACTCTTATGGTCCGTGAAGATGTAAACTTTCACGCTATATAAGTAATGACATCACAACTTAAGTGTAAAAATCACAGCTGCCAACTCCAAGTCGTGGACAGGATAGTTCCGCTCGTGCGCTTTCAACTGGCATGAGCCATACACAATAACCTTTTCGAACTGAAGAAGAACGCAGCATAAGGCACTCCCTGAAGCATCATTATAAATCTCAAAGCTGTCTGTACCACATGGCGAACTCAAGATAGGCGCCGTGGTCAAACGAATCTTTAACTCCTCAAAAGATCATGTGCACTCAGGCATCCAAACGAACTTCTGATCTTTCTCGTAAGTGTAGTAAGAGATAAGGCTATCCACAAAAAATTTCTCCATGAAGCACCTGTAGTAGCCAGCAAGTCTAAGGAAGCTCCTGACTTTGGCTACAGTGGTCAATATAGGCCACTCTCGTATTGTAACTATCTTCACCGAATCCACCGCAATACCCTCTCCACTAACCACATGACCCAGAAAAGCCATTGACGATAGACAAAACTCGCACCTTGAGAACTTGACATAGAGTTTATTCATTCTCAGGGTGTGCAAAACCATCCTCAAGTGATTTACATGATCTTCTTCTGATTGAGAGTACACTAATATATCATCAATAAAGACGATCACAAATAGATCTAAGTACTTCTGAAAGGTCCGATGCATCAAGTCCATAAATACTGATGGCACATTTGTTAGCCCAAATGGCATTATAGTGAACTCATAATGACCGTAGCGTATACCAAACGCCATCTTGGGAATGCCATATTCCTGAATCCACAACTGGTAATAGCCAGACTTTAAGTCTAGCTTCGAGAATACAGTTAAACCCACCAGCTGATCAAACAAGTTATCAATCCGTAGAATCGAATACTTGTTCTTCTCCGTCAGCTTGTTTCATTCTTGATAGTCAATGCATAGACGCAAACGCTCGCCCTTCTTCTTCAAAAAGAGGACTGATGCACTCCAAGATGACATACTTGGACGTATATAGCATTGCTCTAGCAATTCTTTTAATTAAACTTTTAGTTCTGCCATCTTTTTTGGCGCTACTCTATACGGTGAGCGTGCCATAGGTTTCGCACCTGCACCGACTCAATAGCGAAGTCAATCTCTCGTTGCGGCATAACCAAGGGAGATTCTTAGGAAACACATATGCCCAAGCTGACATGATAAGAACATTAATTAGACTATACTTCGGCTCAACGGATTCTAAGAGCATGAAGAATAACTCTGCGCCCTTTAAAACAGCCTTGACTACATGGAGAGCAGACATTAATATCTTACTCTATCCTCGCATACAAGCGAACTTAGTTTCTCGTTCAGTGTTCAGTCCCAATTTGACTTCCTTAGAGTTGCAATCTATACCGGTACGCTGCTTCGAGAGCTAATCTATACCAAAGATTACATCCAACTCCAATATCGGTAGAATAGATGCTTCCAATCCAAAATCCTGACTTCCTATCCACACCTTAAAACAAAACTTTCTACCCGTGTTCAAATTTTATTCTTAAGGCAATATTATCCCAATCTCATATTTATTATACAAATATAAGCACAAAAGGAAATACAGTATGCCCAATAAATAGTCTTCTTGATTAGTTTGTGCATAATAGGTTTGTACATGCACAACATGCACTGTTACATAAAGTAGAAATTACAATAGTCTATTACTACTACTTCCTTATTCATACTTGTAATCCCGTTACAGGCTGTTTAGGCATTCTCGAGCATACTGTCCCTCTTTGCCACACGTGAAGCAAGTAAGTGGAGCTCGCCATGCCGCTGCTCTAGACTTAGCCTTCTTTGTCTTTTTCTCAACCATTGGATGACCACGCCAACACTCTCGAGCCATATGACCCACCTTGTAACAAGTATATCATGAAAGAGTACTTCGCCCAAACGCTACTCCAAACTTAGCTTTTGTAACATCCCATTTCCACTAGGCCCCTAAGAGTGGTTCTGTCATGACAAAACCCTAGGAAGCCCAAGAAAGAGTCAAGTGGACCTGGTAGTGTGGATAGGGCCACTATGGTCTGCACTTAGTAGATCTCTAAACCTTGGTTAAAAGTGATCATGGGGCTTCACCAAGACTCCAAGACCCCACCCATACCCTTATAACCCTAGAAAGAGATCAATAGGTCACTAAGGACCCATGAAGAGCAATCAAAGGACCTAAGTTGACCAAAGTCAACTATAGCCCTAATTGGGTCAAATTGACCTACACAAGGGACAATTGCAGTCCCTTGGCCCAGTAGACCCCACCCATAACTTCTTAGACCTAGTGAGAGGTCAATGGGTCACTAAGGACCCATAGAGAGTAGTCAATAGGGCTAAGTTGACCAAAGTCAACTATGACCCTAATTGGGTCAAATTGACCTACACAAGGGTCAATTGCAGTCCCTTAGCCCAATGGACCCCACCCCTACCCTCATAAGCCTAGTGAGAGGCCAATAGGTCACCAAGGACCCATTGGGACCAATCAAAGGGCTAGTTTTGACCAAAGTCAACCCTTGACCTAAAATGGTCAAAAGGCCCTAGTTAGGGGCCAAGTGACCTCCAAGGGCCAATCCAACCCCACCTTGACCCTAGGAGAGGCTAATGGGTCACCAAGGACCTATTAAGGAAATCTCAAGGATCAAATTAACCTAGGTGGGCCCTAGTCTAACTTTGGGTCAAGTTAGCCCAAATGGGCTAACTCAAGCTCAAGCCCATTACATTGGGGCTAACCTTGACTTAAGTGGCCAAATGGATTTATGGGCTGACATGGGACATGTAGGAGCCAAAAATTCAGGCATGGTGACTAGGAGAGAGAAAGTCACCCATGGAGGAGAGAGAAAGAGAAGAAAGAAGAAGGAAGGAGGACTTTGTGCTCCTCCTTCCCCCTCCCCAACCTCCCCATTCATTTCAGAAGGACAAGGGGGAGTGCAACAGCCATTGTGGACTGTTTAGAGCAAGCTCTGTTGGAACACCCTATTACTATTTGGACCAGGATGACTATACTTCTATAGGGATTTTGTGTTGTGACCTCCTTGTTGTTATAAAGGTCACATAGGCTAGTTAGAGTAATCTTCAGCTCGACGCATAGTCGACTTCAGCTCGACGTAGAGTCGACCTCTGCTCGACGCAGAGTCGATCTCAGCTCGACGCAGAGTCGATCTCAGCTCGACGCAGAGTCGATCTCAGCTCGACGTGGAGTCGACCTCAGCTCGACGTAGAGTCGACCTCAGCTCGACGTTCCGTCGAACCCAGTTCTGCTTACAGAAAACACTCTCTAGCCGACGTGTGTCGTGCTCAGATCGACGTTTTATTGTGAGCTCGACGCTTTCCAGACTCCCGTCAGTTTTGAATAGGAATTCAAATTCCTTCTGTCAGACAATTAATGCTGAAGATTTATTGGCCGTTACAGCATATCTGGTGCATGGCTCAAGGAATTTTCTAAGGAATGTCTGCCTGTCATTTCCTTTGAGGCATGGACATTTAAGGAAAGCAATTAATGCTGACTTCCAACGGCTATCAAAGTAAAGGAAGAAGAAGACTCAGATATATTATTCATTCTTTCATTTTTCATATATACAGAGAATATACAGAATACAAAAAAAAACAATACAGGACTTCAGCTGCTCTCTCTGTGATATTGTTTTGAAAGCTCACTCACAGGAATTCTGATTGCTTCAGACACAACCATCCAACCTTCTTGGATCATCTCTTGCTGGAGCAAATCAGATCTTTGAAGACCTGTCACCCTTGTGCAGAGCTCTCCTTCCTGAACTTCTTCTTGATCTCAGGGGGAGCTTTGACAACAACTACAGGTCCACTTTTGCTTCTCTCTGCTTGTTGATAGAGAAGACAACCTCATCCCTTTTTCTTTTTCTTTCTGTACAGGGTTTTAACTCCCTTTAAAAGTTACTTTTGGTTTTGCTGAAACCTGGTCAAAATCAGCTCCTTTGGTTTGTGAGAACCTGATCAAAAACTCTCTGGTGATCAAGACACCTGATCAACTCATCTTGAAGTGGATTCCTATCAAGGGTGATAGAAGAGTGGATGTACCCAGATTTGGGGAACCACTATAGCTCCTTGTGTCGTCTGGATTGCTTGTTTCTTTGTGTTTTGCTTTGTGCTGTGAATTTCTTTTTACTCTGATTATTTGCTATAGCACCATACACTAAGTAAATCTAAACTTTCTCTGCACACAAGTTTTTATTTGCAAAATTATTTTAAATAACTCTATTCACCCCCCTCTAGAGTTAGGATTGATCTTATCCTGCACTTTCAATTGGTATCAGAGGGAGGTTGATCCTGTATACCTGGATCAAAAGATCCCTGATAAGATCATTCCTCTCAAAGGGTTATTTTCCTTAGTATTACTTTTCTTTAAAACTCATGGCACAAAACAAGGACTTTGCTAGCACCAGACCTCCTATGTGCAATCTCTCTAAGTTTTCACTATGGAAAGCAAGGATTAGACTGTACATGAACTCTTTTGATGAAGACATTTTTAATTCTGTGTTGACAGATTGTCCAAGACCTCCCACAGGAACAAGTACATCAGCTGTTCCTCCTCCTTCAGGAACTGATGCTGACATAAAGAAGTGGAAGGCAGCAGATGCTAAAGCCATGAACATTTTGGCTCAAACCATGTCAGATGACATTTTCCAGAAAGTAGCTGATTGCAATACTGCTAAAGAGATCTGGGAAAAACTTTCAGAAATTGTATCAGGTTCTGCAGATGAAAGAAAGGATAGGAGATCCTACCTCAACACCCAGTATGAGAACTTCAAAAAGGCAGAGTCTGAGTCAGTTGCTGACATGTACAACAGACTGAGTCTAATCATCAGTGAGCTTAGATCACTAGAAAAGGACATATCTCTCACTGAGATAAATGACAAGATACTGACTTGTTTCCCTAGCTCTTGGGACTCAAGAATCTGGTCGATTAAAGATGGAAGAAATGTCTGTGAGTTATCCACAGAAGCTCTTCTAGGAAAGCTCAAGAGTTATGAGCAATTCATTAAGAAGAGAGAAGAAGAGCAGAAGACATCCACACCAACAGAAAAGGTTGAGAAAACCATTGCCTTCAAAGCACAGGAAGAAGAACCTAAAGAAAAGGTGTTGGGAAATGAAGAGCTTATGAGCCTACTGGTCAAAAGGTTCAATAAGCTGAATAAAAGGAACTTCAGAAGATGGTCATCCAAAGACAAAGACAAGCCAAGGTATGACAGATCTACTAATAAAGATATTATCTGCTTTGGCTGCAGGAAACCAGGACACATTTTCCCTAACTGTCCAGAAAATCAAGATAAAGACAGAAGGGACAAGAAGGAAAGAAAAGATAAAAGGAAAGATAAGGAGTCAAGGAAATACCATGACAAGCCTTCCTCCAGCAACAGCAAGCACACCAGAAAAGGTTTTGTTGCTGAATCCTGAGTGACTCTGATGAGTCTGATTCATCATCCAGCTCTAGTGATGATGAGGATGATGCAGAAGAAAAAGGATTCTGCATGATGGCCATCAGTGCATCTCAAAAGAACACTGATTCAGAGCCTGATGCTGACTACCTATCTGATCAGGAACTTACTGAGGATCAGATAAAGACCTATCCAATTGAGAACCAGCAGTGGTACTTGGATAGTGGGTGCTCAAAGCACATGACTGGCAACAAGGAGAACCTTGTGTCCTTCAAAGCTAAACATGGACCCAAAGTAATCTTTGGAGATTCAAATTTTGGACAAACAAAAGGCTATGGCCAAGTCAAAATAGGGTCAATTACATTCAAGAAAGTGGCCTATATGGAAGGACTAAAGCACAACTTAATCAGCATCAGCCAGCTATGTGATGCTGGTTATCAGGTTTGGTTTACCAACTCAGCATGCAATATTGCATTAAACAACAACATTGTTTTAATTGGTAATAGACAAGATAACATATACCTAGTTGATTTCAATTCATCTAAAGTAGATATATGTTTATTTAACTCTCTTAGTAAACCTAATGAACTTTGGCATAAAAGACTAGGACATGTGAACCTTAGAACCATTGCTAAGTTATCCAAAGACAACCTTGTTAGAGGACTACCTTCTGGTCCCTAAAAGAAGGAAGGACTTTGCAAGGCCTGTCAGTTAGGCAAGCAAACTAAAAACAGTTTCAAGTCACTTAATAAGAGTGACTCACCTAGAATTTTGTACTTATTGCACATGGACCTTTTTGGACCAATTAATGTACAAAGCCTAGGAGGGAAATCTTATGCTTTAGTAGTTGTAGATGACTTCTCAAGATTCACTTGGGTGTTCTTTCTGAGAAAGAAGTCTGATAACTTCAAGATTTTGACAGATTTTCTCAAAGGCATACAGATTGAGTTCAATACTCACATTGCCCTGATCAGAAGTGATCATGGGACAGAGTTTGATTCTCTTCTTATGCTAGAGTTCTGCCAGAAGGAAGGTATCAGGCACACTTTCTCAGCTCCAAGAACTCCTCAACAAAATGGGGTAGTTGAAAGGAAAAATAGAACCCTTATTGAATCTGCCACAACATTGTTGACAGATGCTCACCTTCCTCTAACCTTTTGGGCAGAGGCTGTGAACACCTCCAACTATGTTTTGAATAGAAGCCTGATACATAAACTGAAGGGTAAGACTCCCTATGAGTTACTCAAAGGGAAGAAACCTAAAGTAAATTATTTCAAAATTTTTGATTGCATTTATTTCATTCACAATAATGACAAGAAATACCTAGCTAAATTTGAAGTCAAAGCTGATGAAGGAGTGTTTCTGGGATACTCCATGACTAGCAAGGCTTATAGGGTCTTTAACAAGTGCTCAAATAAAATTGAAGAATCCATGCATGTTACATTTGATGAAACTAACATGTCTTATAAGGAGAAGGAGACTTCTACCATAAGCAATTTGCAGGAACATTCAATTTCAGAAAATCTGAAGCAGCTTACCATCACAGACAAAGGGTCATTACCTTCACCAATTCAGCAAGACACTGAACTCAGTGACAATGAAGAGGAATCTCAGGGTTTGGAAAGCTCAAATGGTCAACAAATTGAAGAACCAGTTGTTGTTCCACAAGAGGAAACAACAACACAGGTTGATGCATCATCAACACCCCTTGTTGATTTAGTAACAGCAAGAGATCACCCAATTTCACAAGTAATTGGAGATATCTCAGTAGGTGTGCAAACAAGGAATCAAGTTAATCAAAATGTTATGCACACTTGCTTTCTTTCTCAAATTGAGCCTCAAACCATACAAGATGCAGAGCAAGATCCAAACTGGATCATTGCAATGCAAGAAGAGTTGAATCAATTTGAAAGGAATAAAGTTTGGGAATTAGTACCAAGACCAAGGAACCAGCAAATTGTTGGAACCAAATGGGTATTCAGGAACAAGTTGGATGATCAAGGAATAATTGTGAGAAACAAGGCAAGACTTGTAGCACAAGGATATTGCCAAGAAGAAAGAATTGATTATGACCAAACCTTTGCACCAGTTGCAAGGTTGGAGGCCATAAGAATCTTTCTTGCATATGCAGCTCACAAGAGATTCAAGGTATATCAGATGGATGTCAAGAGTGCTTTTCTCAATGGAGACATCAAGGAAGAGGTTTATGTAAAGCAACCTCCAGGTTTTATCTCTCCAACCTTTTCTGATCATGTTTTTAAACTGCATAAAGCCTTATATGGTCTCAAGCAAGCCCCTAGAGCTTGGTATGAGACCTTAGCTTGTTTTTTGTTGGAAAATGATTTTAAAAGGGGTAGAGTAGACCAAACTCTCTTTGTTAGAACCCATAGGTCCCATACCCTACTAGTACAAGTTTATGTAGACGATATCATATTTCGGTCTACTGATTCAAACTTATGCAAAAAGTTCTCACAACTTATGCACTCAAAGTTTGAAATGAGTAGCATGGGTGAGCTTTCTTTCTTTCTAGGATTGCAAGTTAAACAACATGTGGATGGCATTTTCATTTCTCAAACCAAGTATGCAAGAGAACTGGTTAAGAAATTTGGAATGTCTGAAGCATCCTCTATGAAAACACCTATGCCTACAAATGCTGTTTTAGATGCTGATGAATCTGGAAAACCAGTTGATCAGACAAGCTATAGAGCAATCATTGGCTCATTACTTTATCTAACAGCTACTAGACCAGATATAATGTTTGCCACATGCATTTGTGCTAGATTCCAAGTAAGCCCTAGAGAGTCCCACCTCACATTAGTTAAGAGGATTCTTAGGTATGTAAAAAGTTGTCCTAATCTAGGTCTCTGGTATCCACATGACTCAGGATTTGATCTAACTGGATTTTCAGATTCTGATTATGCTGGATGTAGAGTAGACAGGAAAAGCACCAGTGGAACTTGTCAATTCCTTGGTGATAGACTTGTCTCCTGGTTTTGTAAGAAACAAACCTCTGTGTCCACATCAACTGCTGAAGCTGAATACATGGCTGCAGGTAGTTGTTGCTCACAGATTTTGTGGATTCAAAACCAGCTCCCTAGACTACGGGTACAACTTAGAGATGTCCAAAATCTTTTGTGATAATACCAGTGCAATATCCATTGCTCAAAATCCAGTTCTCCATAGTAGGACTAAGCACATAGAGATCAGACATCACTTCTTAAGGGATAATGTAGAAAAGAAGAAAATTACACTAGAATACATTTCCACTGAACTACAGAGAGGAGATATTTTCACCAAGCCCTTGGATGAAAAGAAGCACTTCTTTTTCCTCAATCAGTTGGGAATGCTAGATGGAGACAGCATAAATTAAAACTCCAAGATTTTGAAACCCCTAATTAACAGGAATAGGAAAAATTTCATTTTAAAATTCCTCTGTCTGAGTGGTTTCTTTGAGCTCTGAACTAAGCTCGACGCTGCGTCGAACGGAGATCGACGGTCCGTCGCTCTCAAAAGCGTCGATCGTCGAACTCAGCTTCTAGCGTCGAACTAAGTTCATAGCTCCCTGGCTTCTTGAGTTTCTCTCTCCCCGGTCGACGTCTTCGTTAAACGTCGACCTAAGCTCGACGTATAGCTTCAGGCAAAGCGTCGAACGTCGACCTAAGCTGGACGCTGTTGAGTCGTTTCAGTTCTCCTAGAGCCTTAGAGCGTCGAACTGAGCTCGACGTTCTTTCCTTTTCTGCGTCGAACCCTAAGTATAAAATCATTTTTTCATCATCGTTCGCAGTTGCGCTTTCATATCTTTCTGCTCAAGCTTTCTCCCTCCAAATACTTTACTCTTGATCTTGGAAGGTATTCTTTTTGCAGGAAAATGGCAATCACAGCAGGAGCTCTGGCGGCCATGAAGTTCGATTCTGGATTCGATATCGACTTCGACTCTTTTGATGGATCTCCACAATACTTTCTGGATATACTGGACCTCTTCAAGGAGCAGCAACTGGTTAACTTTATGTCAACCAGGATCCCTCTCCCAGAGTCAGAAATCAAAGAGTGGAGTCTTACAGCAGTTATCTCAGATAACAATACATTGACTGGGAAAGTTTCAGGAAATGAGGTAGCCATCTCACCTCAAATCATTTCAGAAGTTTTCAACTTTGCTGCTGGAGATGATGGCATAGAACTATCTGTGGAAGAGTATGCCTTGATGCTGGACAGGATGGGGCATGCTGCTGGTAACCCCTCTAAACTCCTCAAAGTTAACCTAGCTATTGAATATAGGTTATTAGCAGACATTACAGGCAAAGTGATCTGTGCAAAGAGGACTGCACATGATGCAATTACTAGGCATCAGTTTTGCCTTATGGCTGCACTTATGGATAAGAAACATCCCAACTGGGGATTGATTGTGTTTGAAATGATTAAGAAAAAATTGGATAAAAACTCTGTCCACTTTGGAAGAGTTCTTGGGTTGATTCTCAACCATTGCTGCCCCCAACTGCTTGTGTCCTCCAAGAAGCACATCAATGCTTCCAAGAGGCTCACATGTGCCCTAATTGGCAAGTGGGACAGAAGAATTGTGAATCTCAGGGCAGCAGCAGCAGCAATGAGGACTTCTGCAGACACAAGGACTGTAGAGGTCACTCTCCCTCAGTCCACTGGTCCAGAAGCAGGGACTTTGCCATCTAACTCCCTCACCCTCCCATCCACTTTCATCCCCTCAACCACAGTCATTCCATCCACTCAACCTCTACCTTCATCCATCTCTACCATTGCCTCCTCCCTTCCACCTCACACTACTTTCCTTCCCATACGCTTGGATTCCACCCCTCATGAGGATCTCTTTTCTTTTGACATGCATGAAGACTCCTTCATGGATGCCTCTACCTCCTCTCCACATGACTTTCACCATCCATCCACTCTTTCAGAGCTACTCTTTTCCTCCATCCATGAGCCAGTTACACCTCCACTATCTACACCACCCTCAACATCTTCTACATTTACAGTTTCTGCTACTCCATCTACCTCTACTCAAGTTCCCCTTGAGCAAGTAGCTCTCCTGCCTTTGGCCAATGAGATTTTTGATCTTTTGGCCCCTAGGCTCTCCTCCCTCTTGGATGCCAAGTTGGATCCTCTCATTCTTTCCCTGAGAACTCTTTCTGCATCTGTCTCCTCCCTCTCCTCTCAGTTGGCATGCCCTTCTTCTGGGGGCCTAGAGTCAGCTACCACTGATTCTAGGCAGGGGGAGATGTCAGCAGAAGAAGAGCTGCCTCCTTCTACAGTTCAGTTTGTTCAGACGTGTTCAGAGATAGTATCAGTTGCAGAAGTTCAGATAGTATCTGAGGCTCCTCCTCCTAATTCAGAACTGCTTCAAGAAGATCTGTCTAGGGCTATTGTCCCTTTTCAGAAGATCCCTGATGTAGCAGTGGTAGCAGTGGCTCCTGCTAATGATGAAATTGAAATGTTAGCAGCTGTTGAAACTTCAGGTGAAGCGATTAAGACACCTGATGCAGTTGAGACCCATGTCTCCCAAGCCCTTCAGGAACCAGCCTCTTTAGTCTCTATGGCTCCTGAGGCTGTGCCCTCTCCTACAGTGGTAGACTCCTCCTCCCCACTGACAGCAGATCTTCCTTCAGTTTCCTCCTCAGCAGCTCCAGACTCCATCAGTTTTCCTATCTCTAAAAGGAAGTACATAGATCCATATGAAGAATCTCAAAGTTCAGAAGATGAGTTTGCTACAGATTCTGATGACTCCTCTGCAACTATTGCAAGGAAGAGGAAAGCTAGATCAAAAGCTTTGAAAAGAGTACTAATTGCTAGAGCTATAGACCATGACATTCCCTACTATATCAAATACAATTGTGAAATCACAGAGCCATGGATGCAGTACTCCCAAAATCAGAGAAAAGCAATGAAACAGAAAAGAAAATTCAATGAAGGACCAACCAAACCTGTCCATCAGCCTCCACCTCCACCTCCTCCAGATGCAGGTGCAGGTGCTAGTCTATCTTCCAATCCAGCCCCTTCAGCTCTACATGGAAAGACATATCAAGCAAGAAGATATCAAGGAGACAGTCAGCAAAGGGGAGGTCAGCAAAGAGGAAACTATAGAGGCAGGCAGTCCAGAGGAAGATCAGGTTCTCAACCTTATCAAAGGGGAAGAGCCTTTGATCCAACCTCTGGTCCCTATCCTTATAGACCTAGAGCTGACCTCACCCCAACTACCTCTCAAGAACTCTCCTCTAACAGATTTGAACCAGCAGTACCTTTTGAAGATCCCACCAAAACTCCTGCCTACTGGAAAGCTAGAATGACAGAAATGGCTGCTTTAAATGAGATTAATAAAGCTAGAGAAAAAGGTCTGGACACCTCTCATATCAGTACAATGTCAGACCAAAGAAAAGAGGAATTGGAGAAATATAATTCTAAGAAATTCTTTGATTCAGACAGATATATGCAACTCCATCCTGCAGCTGTACCACCCAGTGCAAGAGATCAAAAGTCTTTAGGTGCAGCTGATGATTACAGATCTAAAAAGGAAGCTTCAAATCCAAACAAAGAAATCATCTTCAAGAAGAGTGATCAAGACAAAGCCCCAAAGGGAAAGTAAAGTAAGATGCTTTAATTCTTTCTATATGCTGGACTCAGGACATTTAAACTTTACTGCTGCTATATAGTGTTATATATATGATGCTTTTTATTCTGTCATATGTCTGGTTGTATTGTATTGTATTGTATCTGCTTTATCTTTCTTTGAATCCCTAAATTCATGTAAATAGTAATCCTAATCCAAATAGGGGGAGATTGTTGGAACACCCTATTACTATTTGGACCAGGATGACTATACTTCTATAGGGATTTTGTGTTGTGACCTCCTTGTTGTTATAAAGGTCACGTAGGCTAGTTAGAGTAATCTTCAGCTCGACGCATAGTCGACTTCAGCTCGACATAGAGTCGACCTCTGCTCGACGCAGAGTCAATCTCAGCTCGACGCAGAGTCAATCTCAGCTCGACGCAGAGTCGATCTCAGCTCGACGTGGAGTCGACCTCAGCTCGACGTGGAGTCGACCTCAGCTCGACGTTCCGTCGAACCCAGTTCTGCTTACAGAAAACATTCTCTGGCCGACGTGTGTCGTGCTCAGATCAACGTTTTATTGTGAGCTCGACGCTTTCCAGACTCCCGTCAGTTTTGAATAGGAATTCAAATTTCTTCTGTCAGACAATTAATGCTGAAGATTTATTGGCCGTTACAGCATATCTGGTGCATGGCTCAAGGAATTTTCTAAGGAATGTCTGCCTGTCATTTCCTTTGAGGCATGGACATTTAAGGAAAGCAATTAATGCTGACTTCCAACGGCTATCAAAGTAAAGGAAGAAGAAGACTCAGATATATTATTCATTCTTTCATTTTTCATATATACAGAGAATATACAGAATACAAAAAAAAAACAATACAGGACTTCAGCTGCTCTCTCTGTGATATTGTTTTGAAAGCTCACTCACAGGAATTCTGATTGCTTCAGACACAACCATCCAACCTTCTTGGATCATCTCTTGCTGGAGCAAATCAGATCTTTGAAGACCTGTCACCCTTGTGCAGAGCTCTCCTTCCTGAACTTCTTCTTGATCTCAGGGGGAGCTTTGACAACAACTACAGATCCACTTTTGCTTCTCTCTGCTTGTTGATAGAGAAGACAACCTCATCCCTTTTTCTTTTTCTTTCTGTACAGGGTTTTAACTCCCTTCAAAAGTTACTTTTGGTTTTGCTGAAACCTGGTCAAAATCAGCTCCTTTGGTTTGTGAGAACCTGATCAAAAACTCTCTAGTGATCAAGACACCTGATCAACTCATCTTGAAGTGGATTCCTATCAAGGGTGATAGAAGAGTGGATGTACCCAGATTTGGGGAACCACTATAGCTCCTTGTGTCGTCTGGATTGCTTGTTTCTTTGTGTTTTGCTTTGTGCTGTGAATTTCTTTTTACTCTGATTATTTGCTATAGCACCATACACTAAGTAAATCTAAACTTTCTCTGCACACAAGTTTTTATTTGCAAAATTATTTTAAATAACTCTATTCACCCCCCTCTAGAGTTAGGATTGATCTTATCCAGCACTTTCAAGCTCCACCCCCCCTACCAACCTAGCCGCCAACCTTGACCATGGACAAAAATGGCACATGGCTTTTCAGCCACCTAACACCTCCCCTCTCCACCTTAAAAGCTTCCCTGAGGTTCAAGGATAATTTCCCACACTTTACCTGAAGAAGCCAGCAGGATTCCTGAATTTTTGAAGAAACCCGACCACCACCACCACCATGGTATTCCGGCGATCCTCCCGACTTCAGGCCGCCAAAAAGGTCCTCCTCCACTCCTTCTCTCATGGTTAGATCGTAGAAATCAATAGGGCCAAGGTTCGGGCTCAATTGAGCTCGATCCAAATTTTGAAATCATGGATTTTCCATGAAAATTCACCTTGATGGGTTCGCCGGAATAGTGCTCCCCGGCAGCCGTGCCGCCGCCTGGAGATAGCCCCGACCACCACGAAGGTGTCGGCGGCGGTGGCAGGCCGGGGAGGTGGCCGGAGCGACGGCGGCAGCCGCTGGAAGTTGGCCCAGGCGGGGGTAATCCTGGCCATCGGCTGGAGGAAGGAGATGACCAGATCCCGTCAGAATTACGTCAAGATTCGTGCTGATATGATTAAATAAACTATAGCTTAAGTTTGATTTTATTTCATTCCCTGTCACAGATTTTGTATTTATTGGTTTTAATTATTAAAAATAGTTAGCGCCCTTTTCAGAAAATATGGTCAACACAAGAAATGTAGCCCTATGGGTCTACTATCAAACAAAATTTGTTTGAACCAATTTGGGTGACTGGTTTGACCAGGGCACTCAATTTGGTGGGGTCTATACAAATGACTAGGCAGCCATTAAACTAGTTGCCCACACTTCATCCTTGATCCAAATGAGCTGAGATTTTGGCAGGGAGTCACACTACCCTATACCTAGACCCTGCCCAAAAATGAGAATTTTTGGGAATAAATTTCCTATAGTTTTGTAAAAAATTTAATTATGCTAGGGTAAATTAAATTATGGGTCAAATGAAGTCCAAATTTATCCAAATTTTGGTGGGATGGATATGAGGTCAATATAGACCTCTGGCTAAAGTTTCATTAAGTTTGGAGTTGATTTGAATGGGATTCAAGCAAACCCTAGCCTTGCCCTAAGAAGGGTATTTTGGTCCAAAATGTAATTTTGGCTTTGAGTGTCCAATTCACCTCAACAGAGGTTAAACTTTGGTACACTGGTTTGGCATGACAATATACACCTCCCAATGAAAACTTGGTGGCATTGGAGTTGATTTGGCCCAAGATCCTAGGTCAAACCCTAAGGAAGGGCTTTTGTACCTTGTGAAGGACATATTGCCAAAACACCTTTTATGGCTATGAAATTTTGTAGTGGTGGTATTTTGGTAACTATAACCCTCTGGTAAAAATATTAGGGTATTTTGGAAGGTTTAGGACCCTCAAAAGCCTAACCCTAATTTAGGGCACAAATGTGGTGGGATAGGAATGGGTTAGTTAAACCCCATAAAATGATATGAATTTTTGGTAGGATGGTCATAAGGATATTAAGAAGCTTTGGTGATTTATTTAGAAATTTTGGAGTAATATTTATAGCACTTCATTTGTAATACAAGGAATGCCTCAATTTAGTAAATTAATTATTATGCTCTCTCTGACCCTTGGGAGGTCATGAAATTTTGGCAGAGGATGTTTTCAATCATTTGAAGCTTATATAAATTATATGAAAATTGTTGGATACTTATTTGAGGTACTTACTTCACAAGCTTGCTAATTGATAGAATTATTCAATAATTTAATTTAGTCCATTTACTGATAATTAAATTATGAAATTTGGCCCAAACCATTTACATGCCATTAGATTTATACTTGAATTTTCTATGAATTTTTGGAAGCAACATAGTATTTTATATTTCTTTAAATGAATTATCAAGGATTAAAATGAAATAATGATTTGGGGATAAAACCTTACTGAAAAATTTAGATATTTTGGAAGATGAGTTATATCCTCATTTTAAATAACATATAAAAGTTGTAGAATGATATATTGACTAAAAATTGTACTTCATGTTCATTATTGGAAATATTAGTCAATAGAATAATTAAATAAATTATTAAATAAATAAGAAAATTTTTGGATCTCTGGATTTAGGGCTTAAAGGTCATAATAGACCTCCATTAATTATTATAAGAGTATTGGATAGTTATTTGATGTACCTCCTATTTTACATGAAGTTTGACATGGTGGTCTGCAATTAGCAATTTTGGAAAACTATATATTAATTTGTTTGAAGCTTACCACTCCTTAATCACTGATGATATTTGACCCAGAGCATTTATGGGCCCTTGCAATCATGTTAGAATTATCCTTGAATTTTCAGAAATAATATTGCCCTGTTTATTATTTTTATGAATTCTTGCAATATACCATTTAAATAAAATAAGTGACCTGAACCTTGCTGAAAAATTAAGAGATTTTGTATCTTAGGTTAAATGATTATATTAAGTATAACATAAATCTGGGGAGATTTTATATTGTCAAAATTTGGTACCTTCAGCTCAATCTTGGAGACTTGGGCCACTATAAATGTTTAAATAAATTCCTAGATAAATAGGTAAATTGTAAAACTCTGGATTTGGGCAATAAAGGTCATAATGGACCTCCACTAATTATCATAGGAGTATTGGATGATTACTTGATATACTTCCCATTTTGCATAACATTAAACCTTGGTGGTCTGCGTATAGTAAATCTACTGAAATAATCTGGAGTACAAGTTAGACACATAAGTCAAAAATTAGTGGTTATAGGAATGAGTTCATCACTCAGGGTTGGATGAGCTAGGGATTGGTTTGACTAACAGGTTAGGTGGTGTTTGGGATCGACGAAAGATCGTCTTCCCCATAAAGTGGAAGGTCAAATCTCCTTAGGTCTAGTTACTGTAATATGGAAATGAAAGGGGTAAAACCTAAGTCGTAGGCATAAAGTAGGTAGTAAACTTAGGATTTCACACCCTCACACCCCTGTGTCCCGAGAGATAGTTTGGGTTACTCGGGCAAT
Source organism: Platanthera zijinensis (assembly GCA_039513925.1). Lineage (NCBI taxonomy): Eukaryota > Viridiplantae > Streptophyta > Magnoliopsida > Asparagales > Orchidaceae > Platanthera > Platanthera zijinensis. Next base: position 110,088,555 of record CM077080.1, read on the forward strand.
AAGCCCAGTGTTTAAGGTAATGGGCATGTTAATCCGGGGAGCTTTGGCTCGGTTGTTGGTTATGACGGACGGGATAGTCCGGGGAGCTTCGGCTCGGTTGTAGGTTATGACGGACGGGATAGTCCGGGGAGCTTTGGCTCAGTTGTAGATCATGATGGACGGGACTGTCCGGTGAGCTTCGGCTCGGTTGGTTGTTTGACTCATAACTATTGCATGTGCATAACAGGTTTAAGGTGGCGGGTCTTCGATATTGGGGAGTTCGATGCACCGACACCAATATCGTTGGCTCGGCAAGTGTGGTGAGCACTTTGCCAACAGAAGTCCGGTGCGCCAGCCGGCAAGAGTACGCAGGAGTCCGCTTAGTGCACCAAGCGTTGAGGCGTATGATAGGTCTGACCGGTAGTGCTTTACTGGTTTAGAGGTGGGCGAGGCCCAACCCACCACTTCCGTCTGACACTACGGAAGTATCCTGGGAGATAACAGCTCCGAAAGGGGGAAGTAAAGGTCTGTGTACACAGAGTCGAGTGGGTGAGTTGCACTTGCATGTTCACATCATAGCATAGTTGTATTTCATAGCATAACCATTGCATAAAACCTGACACCTAATATATAAGCGGTATGGGACGCTCTATACATTAGGCCTTGCAAAACGACCCCTTGGCCTATAAGTTTGTGTGAGCGTGCTTATAAGTCAAGGTTCTCTTTCAATATTATAAGCCTGCTAATAGATCCGACACCCTATCGTATAAATTGGTATGGGACTTTTTATACGATAGGAGCCCTGCAAAAGATTCCTTAGCTTATGTGTACCCACATAAGTTAAGGTTACTCATTTAATTTTGTATAATTAGTATCATGCGTACACTGTTAGTTTAGTTCCGCTGCCATCTGAATTTGACTATTCTCCACCCTCATGTCCTTCCCTTTCCTTCTCCCCGCTCGGTGCTTAGGAACCATGGGGAAAGGGGTGGGGGACGATAGGACTTAGTCTTTTAGACTAACGGTTTTCAAACCACATCATTTAGGGGACCACGGAGCCCAGCATGGAGGAGCAGCCCCGGAGGTCGGCACGCTTGGAGATCGGACAGTCTAGTACTGGAGTCCAGACAGCAGGGACAGTGAGTCCCGAACTATAGTAGTCGTATTAGTTTGCTTCCGCGATGAGTGAATTGTAGCGAGGACTTGATGTACCGGGCATAAGCCCGAGATTTTCATTATATGTATTATCTGTGGACACTCCCTTCGTGGAGTTTATTTCTATATATGTGATTTCTGTGGACATGCATCTTTTCTTCTGCTACAGTAGAGATCGATTCGGCCGGCAGAACCGACGTCTTGTAGTGACGACATTCCCGGGCGAGAAGGTATCACCGCAAGGCGGCGGTTCTGGGCCTAAGACCCCGGTGTCGAAAAAGAAAAAGAAAAGGGGGTCTTACAGCTTTCTTGGTTCTTGGGACATCACCTATACATTCTAGGGTAAGATGTCCTTTCTTGCCACAAGTATAATAAATATACGGAGCTTAACTCTTCGATGCTTTAGCCTTGCATCTCCACCTCCTGCGGTAAGCAGACTTTCCAGACCTTGTGGAGCTCGATACCCTGAACTCTGGGGTCTGGTGGACTTTTGCCAAGTCCATCTCTAACAATCTAGCTGACTCCACCAATCGCTGGAATCCCATTAACTTAGGACCCATCAACAAAAGTCGGAGATCAACGTGCATGCCATTATAAAATATATTGATCTTCATTTACTCAGTTTCAAACAGAAACGATGTCTGTTTCCTCAACAGAACAAATACATACAAGTACTCCTCCACCGTGTACGTTCCTTGCATGAAACAAATATTCAATGGCTAAGCCGATGCTTTTTCTTTTGCAATCTACTCAAACAAACCAATCGGCATCAAAGCCACCACCAGGATAGGGGGCTGCACATACCTTCCGTATTGGGCATTGATCATTGTGAAGACCACATCAGCTATCATTCGAACTATTGATGCAGAAGGAGGAGGTATAGGAACCTCAGTTGGTGCATTACTCTCTGCCATGCGCTGGGATTCGCCCTGCCCCGCACCAGCTCTAGTCATCTATAATCGTGAAACACACAATTAAGCAACTAATAATATTGCAAAAGCAATCATAGGAACACACAAGTTCCTAAAATATGTGTACTTTCATTCCTAAGTGGACATTCTTGAGTTCATTTTGTTATAACGAAAGCACATACACGTGCGCTCCACCCCTCAAAAGAATTTCACCACAAATTCGCAGAAGGAAGACCAAGACAAGCGGTAGAGTTAACGCCAGCGTTAGCTATGGAATTAATTCGTCTGGCATCTTGAGTATCTACCACGCGGCGGTAGAAATGTACCGCATCGCGTTATCACTTAATTATTTTGACGAATCATCGAGAGTCCTACCGCGTGACAGTAAATTTTTTTTGAGTGGCAATATCACTCAACGCACTCGACACACTCAACACTTTCGATGAAGCATTGAGTGACTACCGCGCGGTGGTAGTGAACTAACTCGTGGCGATAACTTGAGTTAAAGTACCTCTTGGCGGTAGTAACTTAACGTGTGGCAGTAGCTGGCCACATGGCAGTAAGGTGGAGGTTGCTTTGGGAGACAGAGCGATGTTCATTGGGCTAAGCGCTGACCACCTAAGATACCGCGCGGTGGAAGCTTTCTTTTAAAGGGTTGGACTTGAGATTGCATTCTCATTTTCCTCTCTCACACTTTCTCTCTTAGTTATTGAGTTTCTTGAGGGAAGAGGAGGAAGAAAGTCCAGGAGGTTAAGTTGAGAAGCGATCTAAGGTGTACTTGTGATTGGAATTACAATTCGATGCTAGATCTGCGGAGAGGAAGCTGTGACGCTCAGTTCCATCTTGATCAAAGAACAAGGACCTGGCTCCTAAGCGATCGATAAGGGTAATGTAAGAAATGAACTAGAAACAAGCCGGAACGGGTATAACTGAAATTTTATTATCAGAAAAAGATATCTATTACAAAGGTATGGCCTCCCTTATATAGAATGGAGGAGATGGGAGAGAATACAAATACCCAATGTGGGACTAAAAATACAAAAGACAACATCTACAAAGTTAACCGCCAAACCGCCAAGGAGACCGCCTAACCGTGCGGTTAGTAGGAACTAACCGCCCGGTCACTACCAGAGAACACTCAGCCGACCACCAAGATCCCAGAGATAAGCCGGCAGACCGCCCGACTACCAAACCGCCAGACCGCCAGACCGCCCGGCTACCAAACCGCCAGACCGCCAGACCGCCTGGCTACCAGACCGCCCGGTCTTAGCCGCCTGTCCGCCCAGGCCTATACAACAACACTCCCCCTCAAGCTGGAGCATAGATGTCAATCATGCCTAGCTTGCTGCAAATGTGGAAGAAAGAGGCGGACACAGGTTTTGTGAATATATCTGCCAGCTCTTTCTCCGAGGTAACAAACGGAGTGCAAATCTGGTTCTTCAACACTTCTTCTCGAATGAAGTGACAATCAACCTCTATGTGCTTTGTTCGCTCATGGAATACCGGATTTTTGGAAATGTAGATCGCAGCCTTGTTGTCACAGAACATGGGAAGAGGATAGTTATAGACCTCTCCTAGATCCAGCATGAGAGCCCGCAACCATTTTAACTCACATGTGGTAGATGCCATGCTACGATATTCTGCTTCCGCACTAGACCTGGAGACGACTGACTGCTTCTTGCTCTTCCAGCTAACCAAGTTTCCTCCAACAAACGTGCAAAATCCGGAAGTCGACTTGCGATCCCCTTTGTCGTCCGCATAGCTAGCGTCGGAGTACGCTTCGACTCTTAGGTGACCGTTTTTTTGAAAGAGAAGACCTTTCCCAGGTGCGGACTTCACATACTCCAATATCCTTAGAGCAGATTGAAGATGACATTCCCTAGGCGACTGCATAAACTGGCTGACCTTTCCCACTGCATAGGAGATGTCTGGTCTGGTCACTGTAAGGTAGATGAGTTTGCCAACAAGACGCCTATACCTCGTAGTATCCAATAGAGGAGGTGATTCGTCTGTCCATGTCTTGTCTTCTCCAGGAGCCATGGGACACCGGGCAGGTTTAGCACCCGTCAACCCTGCCTCTTTCAACAAATCAAGAGCATACTTCCGTTGGGAGAGAACCAAGGAACCCAGTTTCCGAGAGATTTCAATTCCCAAGAAGTATTTTGGAGAGCCCATATCCTTCGTGACTAGGTGTTGGCGGAGATGGACCTTCGTCAAGGCTACACCAGCTTGATCGTCGCCAGTAAGAAGAATATCGTCCACGTAAATAGCTAGCACAACCAGACCCGAAGATGTCTTGCGAATGAACAAGGAGTGATCAGCCGAACTCCTGGTGAAACCGATAGCCCCAACGATGCTACTGAACTTATCGAACCACGCCCTGGGACTTTGCTTTAGGCCATAGATGACCTTCTTCAACTGGCATACTTGAGTCTCCCCCTGAGCAACATACCCAGGAGGTTGCTCCATGTAGACGTCCTCGTGAAGGTCACCATAAAGGAAGGCATTCTTGACGTCCAACTGCGAAACAGGCCAATCCCTGTTGACCGCCACCGATAAAAGGACCCGAATGGTGCTGAGGCGAGCAACTGGCGAGAACGTGTCAAAGTAATCAACACCATAGGTCTGAGTAAACCCTTTTGCAACAAGACGGGCTTTTTACCGGTCCACACTGCCATCAGGACGGAACTTGACAACAAACACCCAGCGACAACCAACCACATCCGTGCCAAAAGGAGGAGGCACAAGGGTCCAAGTGCCCCGGTCAGAGAGAGTAGCAATCTCGTCATCCATGGCAGCCTTCCAGTGAGGAATATCAAGGGCTTCCTGGTAGGTGCGAGGTGTGGTAGTCGCGGAAATGGCTAGGGCAAAGTCCCTGCGAGAAGGAGTTAGCCGATCATAAGAAATAACAGCTGCCAGCGAGTGCTGGGTGCACGTCCGAACCCCTTTGCGAAGGGCAATGGGCAGCTCCAGGTCCTGGAGTTCCTCAGTCGCCGGAGTATCTGTGGCGGAGAGAGCTGGCCCGGGAGAAGAGAGAGATGGCCGAGGGGACGAGGGAGAAGGATCATGATCAAGAGAAGGAGCGGCTGGTGGAGGTGGTGATGGAGGAAGCTCAAGAGGAGTGGATGTGGTGGAGAGAATGGGTGGAGAGGTCGAGTCGGTAGGAGAAAGAGGGAGGTTCGATCCATCGACCTGTGGGAGATCAGAAGAGAAGTAGGCGGCATTCTCAAAGAATGTCACATCCGCCGAGACGAACTGCTTGCGATGAACAGGGTCAAAGCAGCAGTAACCTTTTTGAGTTATGGAGTAACCCAAAAAGATACACTTCGTAGCACGAGGGGACAATTTGTCGCGAGTTGCGGCAGGGCTATGAACAAAGGCAGTGCACCCAAAAATGCGGAGAGGTAAGGGAAAGGGGTCCTTGGAGGGATAGAGGACGGAAAAAGGGGTTTTGCCTTTGAGGACGGTAGAGGGAATGCGATTGATGAGGTAGCAGGAGATGAGGACCGCGTAGCCCCAATAGCTACGAGGAACCTGCATCTGCGTCATGAGAGTGCGAGCGACATCGAGGAGGTGACGGTTTTTACGTTCCGCCACCCCATTTTGCTGGGAGGTATAGACGCAGCTAGTTTGATAAATAATGCCATGTTGCGTACAGAAAGAAGCGAAATCACTACTCAGATATTCTTTGGCATTATCAGAGCGAAAAATTTTGACAGAGGCATCAAATTGATTTTTAATCATATAATAAAATGAAGTCCATACAGAAAAAAGTTCGGAGCGATCCTTTAATAGATACACCCACGTACAGCGAGAATAATCATCAATAAAGGTTACAAAATAGGAACTTCCGCGCCCGATGGTGAGGGTAGGGGAAGGTCCCCAAACATCCGAGTGAATAAGGTCGAAGGGCTTGGAAGAGCCACGACCTTGCTTAGGAGGAAAGGGGGAACGGTGATGCTTGCCCAGTTGACAAGCATCACAGTTGAGAGGAGAGTCCTGCTGAGGGAGGTTAGGAAACAGCTGGTGGATGAGACGCGAGGGAGGATGCCCCAGGCGAAGGTGCCACTGAAGAAGATCTGTAGAAGCACGAGAGAAGACGGTAAGAGCAGATACATCATCAAGGAAGTAGAGACCACCCCTCTCAGTCCCAGTAGCAAACGTCCGCTTGGAGTCCGGGTCCTGAAACGAACAAGAAGAAGGAGTAAATGTTATCGAACACTGAAGTTGCTTGCAAAGAGAAGTAACCGACAATAAATTGCACGGAAACTTGGGCACATAAAGAGTATCCGCCAGGCGAAGGGACGGAGTAACTTGAACCATGCCTGTTCCATACACCGGAGAGGGAGAACCATCCGCAACGAGAACAGGGGGCAACCGATCATGTGTTTCTAGGAGAGAAAAGTACTGAGGATTGCCCGTCATATGATTAGTGGCGCCAGAGTCGATTAGCCATTTACCTTGGGTAACCACGTGGGCACTACCTGAAGTCGTGGCCACGGAGGCAGATGGCTTGGAAGAAGGAGGAGTATCACCAGCGGGACGAAGATGCGGATGCTTTGTCCAGCAGCGGTCAACCAAGTGTCCTGGGCGGCCACAATGAGTACAGAGGTAGCGAGAGGGGCCACGCCCGCCAGAGTGGTTACCACGACCACTAAATCCACCACGATGAGCCTGGTAGGCATAGGCATCCGGAGCCGGAGGAGCGGCAAGCAGGGGGCGTTGGAGCAGAGAGGTAACAGCAGCAATGCGGGCAGCAGTAGCATCCAGGGTAGGAGACTCAGCCTCTCCAAGAATTTGCTGCCGGATCATATCGTATGAGTCCGGAAGCCGCAGAAGGTAACAGACCACTAGGAGTTCCTGGAAGTGCTTCAGCTGAGTGGCCACATCTGCCGAGAGAGGACGATTTTGTAGAATCTCAGCTCCAAGGGCTTGGACTTGTTGGTAAGCTGCAGGAGGGGACATGGACTGGCGAGCAGAGAGATCCGCATAGAGAGTATAGATGCGCGATGTTTGTCCCCCCTTGGAGTAGAGAGCGGCCAAGTGATTCCAAGCTTGTTTTACCGTCTCATCGTGACGGATGACAGGAAGACATTCATCAGACAGGCTGTTCGCCAGCCAAGTACGAACCAGCGCATCATTCGCATCCCAGTCAGAAAACTGGGCAGAGTCCGCAGGCGGAGGGTCATCGGTAAGATGATGACGCTTGCGCTGAGAGCGGAGAAGGAAAGTGAATGAGACACTCCAGTCGGGATAATTGGGCCCCAAAAGCTTAGAGACGGTGCCAAGATTCCCTGAAGCAGGAGGAGGAGGAGGAGGCGGTGGGACAACGACAGTAGACGAGGTGGAGCCATCAGAATTGGTCATCCTGAAGAGAGGTCGCGCGGTTAAGAGGAGAGACCGGGCGAGCAAAGGAAGGAAGAGGTCGCAGCGGTCACAAATAGACCAGCGACAAGCAATGCCACGACCAAGCTGCGAAGCACACAAGAAGAGAAGCCGCACGGTTAAGAAGGGAAACCGGGCGGGAAGAAGAAGCCGCGCGGATAGAGAGAGCGAGAATACCGCGCGAACAAAAAGCAAACCGCGGCGGGCAGAGAGAACAAGCTGCAACGGTCAGAGAGAAATCGCGCGGGGGAGAGAGGTCGCCTAAACAAGGCAGAACTCGCGCGAACAGAGAGAAATCGCGCGGATAGGAAGAAAAAGATCTGCAGCGGTCACGATGGCAGACACCAGCGGCCAGAGAAGCCACGACCAAGCCGCAGAACCAAACAGAGGGAGAGAAGTCGGGAGGCTAGGGACAGACCGCGCGAACAGAAGAGGAGGATAGAAGAATCCACGGGAGAGGAGAGCTCGCGTGAGCTGAAAGACAGACCGCGGAAAGGGGGCAGAGGTCGCACGGACAGAAGAGAACACAATCAGGAGGACTAGATCGGGTCCTTTGATACCATGTAAGAAACGAACTAGAAACAAGCCGGAACGGGTATAACTGAAATTTTATTATCAGAAAAAGATATCTATTACAAAGGTATGGCCTCCCTTATATAGAATGGAGGAGATGGGAGAGAATACAAATACCCAATGTGGGACTAAAAATACAAAAGACAACATCTACAAAGTTAACCGCCAAACCGCCAAGGAGACCGCCTAACCGTGCGGTTAGTAGGAACTAACCGCCCGGTCACTACCAGAGAACACTCAGCCGACCACCAAGATCCCAGAGATAAGCCGGCAGACCGCCCGACTACCAAACCGCCAGACCGCCAGACCGCCCGGCTACCAAACCGCCAGACCGCCAGACCGCCTGGCTACCAGACCGCCCGGTCTTAGCCGCCTGTCCGCCCAGGCCTATACAGCAACAGGTAACAAATTTCTCTTTGGACAAGCGAAGTCCTTAATTTTCCTATGTGCATGGAACACCTCACCAAAAGGTGAAGAAAAGGGTGGTTTCCAGCGGTTAGATCATTGTGATCCCGGATAAAACTTGCATATAGAATCCAGAATCGAAGTATGGAATAGGCATGCTGTGTGAAGCCCATCTAGACTGGTTGGTCTGGATTGGTGATGAATTGATTTGCATGCCGGAGAAGACTTTGTGGATAAAATGTGTGGTTAAACGTGTATAATCTGGGGTCTAGGGGTGTGCAGGATGCTGCAGTGATAGTACTGGAGGTTATCTCCAGGAAAACACCCAAAAATGGGGAAGAACTGACTTCTATCACTACCGCGTGGCGGTAGTGCTACCTTTGGCAATAGCTTACAGTGAGCTATACGACCTATCTCTGGGAGACTTGGGAAAATTATTTGAAGCTGAAGGCCTGGAGAGCCCAACTAGTGGCCATAAGAGCCATTGTGTTTACTGCAAGCTCTTGTCCTAGGGAAAATGTGAGCGACAATTGAAGCTGAAGGCCTGTTGTGCCATACAAAAAGGCCAGAGAGCCAAACGGTCAAGGGGAAGCTGACCCGAATCTTGTCATGGGGCTTGATTGCTTCGGCTTTCGTCAATGATATGACGATTTGAGCAACCAAAAGATTGTTGAATTGTAGCCTGCGTTATATCACTCCGGGCTAGATTGCCTAAAGTAATTTTCTTTCATCATTGGCATATTTAGAGTCTTAAGCCATGTACTGGAAAAGACTAGAATGCTCAAGGATACCATCAAGTGTGGGATTGTGGATGGTTGTGGGATCCGGGAAGTCCGGTACACTGAGAATGTGCCCTGAGTGCACGGGGCGTATTTTCGATCGAGCCTATGTTTGTGGAGAATGGTGCTTAAGTGCATGTTGTTATTTGCTAATATATATGCTGCTGCTTGCAGGGAAGGAGAACCGCCGCCCTTAGTGAAGGGTGGGGTCTTTATAAATTGGTCAGCTAATGATGAACGTTGCTTTGTTTGCTATGTTTTGGTGGGTCATGTTATGCAGGTGCTGGAAAGCCAAGTGGAAAGTAGAGGGCTGAATTCCCTTATGCTGCAATTGGCTGGCCCTCAAAGGCCTAAAAGATAACAAATACTGTTTCTTATGTGTGGTCGGCCTGCGTGCCCATGTATGAAAATACTTATTGTAAAGGAAATAATTATAAGGCTAAAGGCCAGAACATTTTGTGTATTTTGTAATAACATTCCTATGGTTAGTGTACATTGTTGGTACTTGAGTTCAATTTAACCCATTAAGCTTCCGCTAAAATGCTCTGAGTTAGGATTCGTTTGGTCTTTTGATATTAACATGTAACTCCGCTTACTGTTTGTAGAATATGACGCGGGGCCCCGACAGGACCCTCTATTATATTTCAAGTGACGGATGAAGGTGTTACAATTTGGTATCAGAGGGAGGTTTTGATCCTCCAACCTATGGGTCATGGGTCCACCACGCTTCCATAGCAGCTCAATTGGTCATGAGAAGTGAAGGAACTCCAAAGTTATCCGTGCTTGGGTGATAATAATACTGGGATGGGTGACCTCCTGGGAAGTCCCCATGTTGCACACTTGACTATCAAGTTTTCCTCATCAAAGGGAGGCTGTTGCCACAAATAACCAACCAATAGGCTGGAGAGGGTTGGGGTGCTTGGGCTTTAGCCTGCTAACGTTGCCTAGAGCGGAGCCGTGACATTGTCACATTGGATCGACTAGGGTCGTTACAATGATGATATGCACACTATGTTGGATAATGTTAATGTTGGTTATAATAACATGAATGGGAATGCCGAAGATTATAATATTGAAGACCCAAATGAATCAGCTTAAAAATTTTATGACTTGTTGAATGATGCTGAAAAAGAATTATATCCGGGTTGCAAAGAATTCTCAAAGTATGAATTTATTGTTACTTTGCTCACACTTAAAACAAATTTTGGATGAACTGATCAGTCTTTTATGGAATTACATAAATTATTATAAAGGGCAATTCCTTTAAGTGAAACTCTCCCAAGTAGCTTTTATGAAAGTAAAAAAACTACATGCAAGATCTTGGAATAGGGTGTAAGAAGATAGATGCCTACTAGAATGACTACATTCTCTACCACGATTAATTTTTAGATTATATAAGTTGTCCCACTTTTGGTACATCTAGATGGCAATCAAGCAAGGACACAAGTAATGAAAAAAAGTAATGCTCATGCAGAGAGAAATAAAAACATACCAAACATGGTATTCAGATATTTTCCTTTGATACAAAGACTTCAAAGATTGTATATGTGTTCTAGGATGGCCAAGTATATGAGGTGACATAAAGAGAAATTACATGATGATGGTAAGTTAAGACATCCAGCTTATAGCTTTACTTCGAAGTCATTTGATGAAAACACCAAGAATTTTCATCGGACACACGTTATAATATCCCTCAAACAACTAGACCCCTATGTCTTTGTTTTTGTCATGACTAGGTCATGACAAAACCATCAGAAGTTCTAGATCAAGTGGGCAAGGCCCAAGGTGAAAACCATCTTGGTCTTCCTATAGCACATCCTCAACATCAGACCTAAGGTCAGACTCTAGGGCTTCAACTTGACCCCATGACCCTACCACAACACCCTTAACACCTTGTCTAGTAGGGTCACGAAGGACCCATTGAGGGTAGTCAAAGAGGTTAAGTTGACCTAAGTCAACTCAAACCCTAAATGGGTCAAACTGACCTAAATAGGGTCAACTGACCTTCCCATAGCCAGGTAGATCCCACTCATGTTCTCCTAACCCTAGAGTGAGGTCAATGGGTCACCTAGGACCCATTGGAGTCAACCAAAGAGGCTAAGTTGACCCAAGTCAACCTTAACCCTAAAAAGTCAAAGTGCCCTAACTAAGGGTCAAGTGACCCCCAAGATGCCCAACCAACCCTAACCAAGTACTTCTAGACCTTAGGGGAGGCCCATGGGTCACCAAGGACCCATTGGGGTCAACCCTAGTGGCTAATTTGACCAAAGTCAACTCATGGGTCAAAGTGGTCAAACTAGCCTAAAATGGCTAACTCAAGCCCAATCCAAGTGGGCTAGGCCCAAACAAGTGTTGCCCATTGGTCTAGGAGGTGGAGAGACACATTTTGGGTCCACCAAATTCAGAGTTTGGTGACTAGGAGAGAGAGAGAGGAGTTACCCAAATTTGGAGGAGAGATAAAGTAAGAGCTTAATGGTCATCATGGCCATGGAGGCTCAATAACCCCTCCTTTTGATGGGGCTTTAACTCCTTGGAGGCAGGAGAGGAGTTTTCAGGAGGTGGCCGGCCATTTGAGTGGATCAGCCCATCAATTTGGGTGAAACCGAAAACTCACCCTTATGGCCATTAATGGTGCCTTGATAAATTGGGGAGTTACAAGCCACCTCTCAACAATTCCTTCATTAGAAACCTTCACCAGGGCAAGGGAAAGATTTTCCCCCGATTACATTTCAGTTTTAGTGGAGTTGGTGTGGAGGTTGCAGATAAGCCCAAACCGGCGGCCGGAAATGGCAAGGAGGCACAACACTCGCTCTCAGACCGCAATTCAGGTCCTCCTCCTCTCCTTTCCTTGTGGGTAGATCTTAGGATTCGTTTAGAATGAAGATCGAGGTCAATTGATCCCGATCAAACCTTCCATTTTCCTGGTTTTACCAAGAAAAATAACTTGTCGGGATCGCCGGAATCCACCCCTATGGCGGCTGTGCCTCCGCCTGGCGATAGCCACCACCTCGACGGAGGTGGTGGTGGCGGTGGCCGGCCAGGGAGGTGGCCGGATGTCCAGGAAACGGGAATGGAATGAGCTCCAGGTCCGGTGAATCCTGGACATTGGCTGGAGCTTGAAGATGACTGGATGCCGCAAGATTTGCGTCAAGATTCATGCCGCCTTAGATATTAAACTATAGGATATGTTTATTTTATTTTAATGAATCTGTCACACCTTTTTAGTTATCTTGTAAATATATTTTAAAAATAATTAGATGTTAAATCAGAAAAAGTGGTCAACACATAATTTGTATCCCTATGGGTATACTTTATTTTAAAATTAATTTGAGTCAATTTGGATAACTGGTTTGACCAGGGCATCCATTTTGGTGGGGCTATACCTAGAGCTAGACAGAGATTAAAATGAGTGCCCACACTTCATCTCTTGTCCAAATGACTTGAAACTTGGACAGGGAGTCACCCTAACCTATACCTAGATTTTGCCCAAAAATGATAATTTTTGGGGATAATTTTTCTATACTTTTTGAAATTATTTAATTACTCTAGGGTAAATTAATTAAGGGACCAAATGACCTCCAAACTCTCCAAAATTTTTGTGAGTGGTCCTTAGGGTCATCTTAAGACTCTGGATAGAATTTGATCTCATTTGTATATGATTTGGATTGAGTTATTGCAAACCCTAGCCTTGCCATAATAAGGGTATTTAGGTCAAAAGTGCACTTTGAGTTTTGAGTTGTCAAATCCCCTCAACAGAGGTTGAGATTTGGATCACTGGTTTGGCATGACATATAACACTCTCATATGGGATATGGTACGGTTTGGGATTGAATTTCCTTAGGTCACAAGTTCAAGCCCTATGTTAGGACTTTGGGGGTTTGAGAAGGGCATGTGGTCAAATGCCCTTGTATGGACTTTAAATTTTGTAGGGAGGATACTAGGGTAGCTAAAGTCTTCTGGTGAAAATACTAGTGGACTTATGGATAGTTAAGCCTCTCAAAACCCTAACCCTAGTTTAGGTCACAAATTTTGTAAGGGTATAATAGGCTATCAAAACTTTGTGGAAAGTTGTGAAATTTGGGTGGAGTAGTCATAGGGTCAATATGAGTCTTTGGAAATTTTAATGGGAATTTTGGAGGAATTATTTTGGTACTTCCTTTGTTATGCAAGTGTTAGCTCTTAATTGATTATTTACTATTTTTACCTCCCAGACCAAAGGATATTTGTGTAATTTGGGCATAGGGAGTTATGGGTTATTAGCTTCTCACATGAATTTTATTACAATTTATAGATGCTTATCTACAGTACTTACTTCACAAGCTCATAAAAATGAAAACATGTTCAATAATGTATTCAGAGCTCATTATTTGTTGTAAAATTGTGAAACCTGATCAGTAGTGTTATTAGGTTAATATTTTACTGAGGAAATTTATTCACAAATTTTGAATGTATAATTTTTGTACTTACTTCATTAATTTATGAAAATGGAATATAGTTCAAAATTAAATTTAGAGTTTTTTATTTACTAGAAAAATTGGGAGACTTTGAATTTACAGTATAATAGTTTTCTTGTATTTATCATAATTTTTTGGATCATTTTACATGACTAAAAAGGTACTTCATATTCAAAACTAAGGCATTTGGAGTTCTTAGGAAATTAAATAAATTATCGGGTAATTTAGGAAAATTATTAATTTATGTATTTAGACTAAATATGTCATGATAGACCCCCTATAATTATTATAGGGATACTGGATGATTATTTTTAGTACCTCCCATTATATACATCATATAGCTTAGGATGGTCTGCGTTTAGTAAAACTGCAAAAATCATGATATGGTGCAAAATGAACCCAGGGAGTTGGGATGTTGGTGTGTTGATCTGGTAAGTGTAATGAGTGCATCATCGGGATTTGTGATGAGAGGTGGGGGGTTTGACTAGTGTTAAGAGGTGCTCGGGGTCGACGAAACATCGTCTTCCCTGTGGGGAGAGAAAAAGAGTCAAAATACACTAGGGTTAGATCCAGTATAATATTAAAGGGATTGGGAGTTGGGTAACAACTAATAATAATAAGCTCCTTGCGAAAGTGAGCTTTGGCTTCAGCCCATCGTAGTTCCTAGTGCCCTTTGAGATCCCTTCACGAGGTATGCCGGGGGCAGTCATAGGCTAACCAAATCTGTAGGTAAAACTGAATTACAAGCGTAAATAGCATAAATAGGGATTCACTTTCACTCACCTCGATGTCTCGGGATGTTAGGATGGGTCACTCGGGCTGTAGGCTCGATTGATTTGGTGATGGGAAGGTTGGCCTGGCGAGCTTTTGTTCGATTGTTGGTTGTGACGGACGGTATTGTCCGAGGAGCTTTGGCTCAATAGCTGATACATAAGTTGCATGTGCATAAGGTATAAGGTGGTGGGTCTTAAGTATTGGAGGGTCGATGCACCGACGCCAATACGTTGACTCGGCAAGTGTTGTTTAGCACTTTGCCATAAAAGTCCGGTGCACCAGCCGACAAGAGTACGCAGGAGCTCCGCTTAGTGCACCAGCATTGAGGCGTACGATAGGTCTGACTGGTAGTGCAATTACCGGTGTAGAGGTGGGCGAGGCCCAACCCACCGCTTCCATTTGCCACTATGGAGGTATCCTGGGAGGTTCGGCTCCAGAAAGGGGGAACTAAAGGTCTGTGTATACAGAGTCGGGTGGGTGAGTTGCACTTGCATGTTCAAATCATGGCATAATTACATGGCATAGCATAACCATTATATATAACCCTGACACCTATTGTATAAAGTGGTATGGGACGCTTTATACAATAGGCCCTGTAAAATGACCCCTTGGTTTATAAGTTTGCACGAACGTGCTTATAAGTTAAGGTTTTTATTCAGTAAATATATATATGTATGCTTGCTAGAACACTGACACCCTATCGTATAAATTGGTATGAGACTTTTTATACGATAGGAGCCTTGCAGAATATCCCTTAGTTTATGTGTTTTCATATAAGTTAAGGTTACCAATTTCTTGTTTAGTTTTCTTGCTTTTATTACTGCCGCACATACTTATAGAACTTTTAGACTAGCTCTGCCATCACTTGTAATTTGTTATTCTCCACCTTCATTACCTCTCCTTTCCTCCTCCCTGCTCGGTGCCTAGGAGCCATGGGGGAAGGGGCGGGGGATGATAGGACTTAGTCTTTTAGACTAACGGTTTTCGAACCACATCATTTTATGGTACCGTGGAGCCCAGCATAGAGGAGCAGCCTCGGAGTTCGGCATGCTTGGAGATGGGGCAATCTAGTACCGGAGTTCAGACAGGTGGGACTATGAGTCCCGATCGCTAGTAGTTATCTAGTTTTGCCTCCGCTATGAGAGATATGTAGTGAGTATTTTGATGTACTGGGCATGAGCTTAAGTTTTCTGTACTTTTAATATATCTGTGGACACTCCCTTCGTGGAGACTATTTACTTATATGTGAATGCTGTGGACTTGCTTTCTTCTTTATTTGGCTACTATCTTGTGATCGAATCAACCAGTAGGATCGGCGTTTTGTAGTGATGACCTTCCCAGGCGTGAAGGTGTCACCGCAAAGCGGCGGTTCTGTGCCTAAGTCCCCGGTGCTGTAAAAAAAGGTCTTATAAGTGGTATCATAGGAGACCTCGATCAAAAAGTAGTAGTCCACAAACCCTGGGTCACCCCTGCGCGAGTTTAGTTTGGGGACAAACTAAGCAGCGGAAGCATTGGTTTGACCATGTGGGGGATCACATATAAATTGTCCACGTTTAATTAGGGTTGAACAATTACTTACGAAAGGCTTTTGTTACACATCCCCCATCACAACCTACACCACAGGGCGGAGTCTAGCAGACTCCGAATGTTGCACCACCTCCCCCGATCGCCACTCCGTTCCTACAGTTAGATATAGGGAAGACTCTGACAGTTATTCTAGAGGCTTTCATGGCCCAACAGGTTCCGGCTCCGCAGCCAAACCCGGGGGCCAATTGCTGAGTATTTTCCGAGGACTTTCTCCCCCATCCTACTTGGGGACAGAGTCGGTCGTTCGGATGGAGGAGTGGCTGGACATCATGTATGAGATGTTGACTAGGATATAGTGCCCATGGGAGGAGAGGGTGCCTTTGGTGGTCTCTTGCTTGGAATCCCATGCCAAGAGATGGTGGAAGACATCGCTGGACACGACGGTTGCTGATAGATAGGTTATAGAGATTGCTTGTGAGGATTTCAGGGCCGCACTGTTGGAGCATTTTGTTCTGCAGTCGGCCAGAGACGAGCTGGAAGATAGATTTTTATAGTTGAGATAGGGAACCAAGACGGTGGTGGAGTACAACTGGGAGTTCAACCATCTGGCCCGATTTGCGGATTCTTATCAGTTGGATGAGGCAGGATACACCAAGAGGTTCTATAAGGGCCTGCGAGAGGATCTGAGGGAGGCTCTGTTGTTCGTGTCCGACGGTCCTATTCCTCGAATATTGGAGATGGCGAAGAGGATTGACGAAGATTGGCATACTACTTGAGGCTGGAAGCGGCCAACTGAGAATCAGGGCCAGGGAGCCAAAGATGATCAGCGAAGGGGGTTCTTTGCTGATGGGAGAGAGGGTAGAATGGCAGAGGACCAGCCTTATTAGAAGGTGAGACAGGAGCAGAGGGAACCAGAGGTGAGACAGGAGCAGAGGGAACCAATGGTGATGTCTCCTCAACCACTCCAGATGCGGGAGATATAGAGACCTGGGGGTATGGAATATCCCCCGCCAGAGTGCTTTAACTGTCATCAGGTGGGGAATATCCAGAGAAACTGCCCCATGAAGGGGGAACCACTACCAGCACCCCCGGTTGACCCGCCTGCTCAGTATTTTGGAGACCGAGGATGTGGAAACCAGGGCGTAGACCGCAGACAGGATAGTGAGCAAGTGTATGCACTGGATCTGGCTCAACCACGGAACCCGGAGCAAGTGATCAAGGGTACACCAGTAAATTTTAAGTTTTCTTTCCTAAATATTTAGACTCATGGATATAGAATTTACAGAATAGGAAAGAAAACCATAACTAGATTTCTAAGACATTAACTACCCCAGGTAGGCTTTGAGCCGGAGAGCGAATACATCAGAAGCAGGACCACGGCTGATGGCCTTAGAGTTGGTAAAAATGTTTAAGGAGATGCAGATATCCTTAGTGTCCGAGGACGATCCGGAATTATATAAGGAGTATCCAGGATCGATGGTTGCCACCGATGATATTCGGGATCGCATCAGGGACGGGCAGAGGTTGGATGCGAGGGCAGAACCGATATTTAGTGCCTTGGAGGAAGGCACGACAGGGGATCACTCATTGAGAGACGGACTACTATGTTTCCGAGGCAGGGTTTATATACCGGCAGGAGGCCAGATTCGGGAGGACATCATGGCAGAGGCTCACTACAGCAGATACTCAGTGCATCCGGGGATCACCAAGATGACAGCGGAATTAGAGAGAATGATGTACTGGCCAGGCATGAAGAAAGACATTACATATTTTGTGACACATTGCGAGGGTTGCCAACTCGTAAAGGCAGAGTGCAATAATCCAGCCAGATTACTACAGCCACTTCCAGTGCCGGAATGGAAGTTCGAAGATATAGCCATGGATTTCATACATGGGCTACCCCGGTCTCGTGCGGGGAATGATTCAATGTGGGTAATCGTCGAAAGACTGACAAAAGTAGCCAGATTTATTCCAGTTGAAAAGGATACTCCGATCAGAGTTACTGAGGTTCATCGAGCAGTTTGTTCACTATCATGGAGTGCCCAAGACGATCATTTCAGATCGAGATGGACGGTTTACGTCCACAGAATGGAGGTCGGTTCAGGCCTACCTGGGCTCTCGGTTGACGTTCAGCACGACTTTTCACCCTGAGACCGATGGACAGACGGAGCTCACCAATCGTACATTGGAGGATCTTCTATGCCTATATATTTTGGACCGTGACGAGCCTTGGGAGAAGTTACTGCCGCTGATTGAGTTTTCATACAATAATAGCCATCAGTCTAGCATAAGCATGGCCCCTTATGAGGCATTATACGGACGGAGGTGCAGGACCCCACTATCATGGATTCAGGATGAGGATCCGCAGGCACTTGGCTCAGAGTTTGTGGAGGATACCGATGCTCAGGTTAGATTGATCCTTGACAGGATGTTGGAAGACCAGAGCAGGAAGGCCAAATACTACGATGCGAGGCATCGTCGGGTGGAGTTCCAGGTGGCAGACCAGGTTTTCTTGAAGATATAGACGATGCAACGAGTCTCGTGGGTTCGCGGGCGGAAGAAGCTTAGTCCGAGATATATGGGGCCTTACAGGATCCTAGAGCGGATCGACCCCTTGGCTTATAGACTGGAGCTACCGCCAGAGTTAGCGGGATTGCACGACGTCTTCCACGTCTCCTCACTACGAAGGGCTTTACTACGCACTGAGCAACTGATTTCCACAGTAGACGGTCCAGTGGCATCAGATCGATGAGTCAGCGTGGAGCCGATCAGGATCGATGACACGGCAGTACGGGTCTTGCGACACAAGAAGGTTCTGCTAATCAAAGTTCTTTGGAGAAACAATGGGCAAGAGTAGCACACATGGGAGCCTCAGGACTTGATGCGACAGAGGTACCCAGACCTTTTTGGTCAGGTATTACTCACAACCTCTCGGGATGTTACAATTTACTCTACATATTCAAAACCCCGTGGGCCTAACTAGAATTTCGAGGATGAAATTTTTTGTCTATATATTGGGATTTGTAACATCCCTCAAATAATTAGACCCCTAGGAGTAGTTTTGTCATGACTAGGTCATGACAAAATCCTAGGAAACCCAAGAAAGCCAAGTGAACCTAGGAATGTAGGTGAGACCACTATGGTCTGCAAACAGTAAATTTTTGAACCCTAGTTTAAGATGACCATGGGGCTTCACCAAGACTTCAAGACCCACCACCATGGTTTCATCAACCCATTGTAAGGACCATTAGAGCCCCAGGGGTCCAATGGATAGGTATAGGGTGGTCAAGTTGACCTAAGAACCACTCTAGGCCTAAATTAGGCAAGATGCCCTAACTAAGGGCAGTGTGCCCTAGTAAAGCACAAATAACCCTACCAAGGCCTTCCTTGACCTAAAGTGGGGTCAATGGGTCACTAAGGACCCAAGGAGGGTAGTCAATTTGGTTAAGTTGACCAAAGTCAACTCTAACCCTAAATGGGTCAAACTGACCTGCATAAGGGCCAATTGAAGTCCCTTAGCCAAGTGGACCCCACACATACCTTCATAACCCTAGTGAGGGGTCAATGGGTCACTAAGGACCCATTGGGACCAATCAAAAAGGCTAAGTTGACCAAAGTCAACTCTAGCCCTAAAGTGGTCAAAGTGCCCTAGTTATGGGTCAAATGACCTCCAAGGGCCAATCTAACCCCACCTAGACCTTAGGGGAGGCCAATAGGTCACCAAGGATCCATTAGGGGCAACATCAAAGGCCAAATTGACCAAGGTTAACCCTAATCAAGGTTTAGGTCAAGCTAGCCAAAATGTGCTAACTCAAGCTCAAGCCCATTTCACTTGGGCTAAGCTTGCCTTGATGGATGAAATGAACATGTGGGCTGCCATTGGGTTAAGTAAGAGCAAAAATTCAGCTTGGTGTGTAGGAGAGAGAGAAAACCACCTATGGACGGCCGTGCCATCGCCTGGAGGTAGCCACCACCTCCACGAAGGTGTTGGTGGCGGTGGCCGGCCGGGGAGGTGGTCGGACGGCCGGCGGCAGCCGCTGGAAGATGGCCCAGGCAGGATGTGTATGGGCCGTCGGATGGAGGTAGAAGACGACCAGATGTCGTCTAATATGCGCCAAGATTTGTGTTATTACAGATTTTAAACTATAAACCAAGTGTATATTTATTTCATTTCTGTCACAGATTTTGTATTTAATGTTTTTAATTTTTAAAAATACCTAAAGGAATTTTCAGAGGAAATGGTTAACACATAAAATGCAGCCCTGTAAGTCTAAATTCATACAAAATTGGTTTGAACCAATTTTGGTCCCTGGTTTGACCAGGGCACTCATTGTGGTGAGGTCTATACATATGGCTAGACAGATATTAAACTGAGTGTCCACACTTTATCTTTAGTCCAAATGATTTGAAATTTTGGCAGGGAGTTACCCTAGACCATATCTAGTCCCTACCCAAAAATGGGAATTTGTGGAAACAAGTTTTCTATAGTTTTGTAAATAATTTAATTTCTCTATGGTAAATTATTTTAGGGGTCAAATGAACTCCAAACTCATCCAAATTTTGGTGGATGATGCATAGGGTCATTATAAGCTCTGGTTAAAAGTTTATTACATTTGGAGGTGGTTTGAATTGAAATCTTGCAAACCCTAGCCATGCTTTAAAAAGGGTATTTTGGTCCAAAAGTGTACTAGGGCTTTGTGTGGCCCAATCACCTCAAAAGAGGTTGAAATTGGGGCCACTTACTTGGAATGACAATTTTCACCTCTCCATGAAAGATGGTGTAGATTGGAATTGATTTGGCCTAAGATCCAAGGTCAAACCCTTAGGAAGGGCTTTTGTACCCTGTGAAGGGCATTAGCCCAAAACACTTTGAATAGTCTTGAAATTTTGTAGGGAGGGTTCTAGGATAGATAAAACCCTCTGGTTAAAATCTTAAGGGATTTTGTAAAGGGTGGGCCTCACAAAACCCTAACCCTAGTTTAGGGCACAAATAGTGTAGTGCTAGAATAGGTTAGTACAACTCCTTCAACTATGATGAAATTTTGGTAGAGTGGTCATAAAGATATAATGAACCTCTGGTAATTTAATTGGGAATTTTGGAACAATAATTTTAGCACTTCCTTTGTAACACATGGGATTTCCCTAATTACTCATTTGATCATTTTGGTCCCTCTGCCCATTGATTGGTCATGAAAATTTGGAAGAGGGAGTTTTAAACCTTCTTAGTCATGTATGAATTTTATGAGAACTTTTGGATACATTTTTGTATTACTTATTTCACAAGCTTAGTAAATTGGAAAATTGTTCAATAATTTGTTTAAGGCTCTTTACTGGTTAATAAATTATGAAACTTGACCTAAAGCATTTATATGCCCTTAAAATCATTCTTGAATTTTCTCTGAAGTTTTGGAAGTAATATTGTCCTACTTGTTTCTTTAAATGAATTATTATGGGATATAATTGAAATAAAAATTTGGGGCCTAAACCTTGCTGAAAAATTGGGATATTTTGAAGATTAAGTTGATTATTTATTTTGCATATAATATAAATTTGGTGGAATGTTATATTGTCTGAATTTGGTACTTCATGTTCAATCATGGAATTTTTGGCTACTAGAATAATTAAATAAATTATAAGATAAATAGGAATATTGTGAATCTCTGGATTTAGGCCTCAAGGGTCATAATGGACCTCAAATAATTATTATAGGAGTACTGGTTGATTATTTAGTGTACCTCCCATTTTATGGGTCATATAGCTTAAGCGGTCTGCATATAGTAAAAACTTCAGAAACTATGATGGAACATAAATTTGGGCACATTAGTCGGGATTAGTGATTTGCTGGTTTGATAAATAAAAATGAGTTCATCATTCGAAGTCGGATGAGTGGAGGGTTGAAATTGACTAAATGTTAGATGGTGCTCGGGATCTACGAAAGATCGTCTAACCCGTAGAGAGGAAGTGTCAAAATACTAGGGTTAGATCCAATGCAATAGTTAAGGGACTTGGAATTAGGTATAACCAATAAGAATAAGTGCTTATCGAAAGGGAGCATTGGGCTTCAGCCCATCGTAGCTCCTAGTTCCCTCGAGAGCCCTTCACGAGGAATACCTTGGGCAGTCCTGGGCTAAACCTAAGTTGTAGGCAAAACTGGAATGCAAGAGTAACTAATAAATCTAGGGTTTCACCTTCTCGCACCTCGATGTCTCGGGGAGATAGGTTGGATCACTCGGGCAGTAAGCCCAGTGGTTTTGGGGATGGGCAGGTTAGCCCGGTGAGCTTTGGCTCGGTGATGGTTTGTGACAGACAGGATGGCCCGACGAGCTTAGTCTCGGTTGTTGTTTATGACGGACGGGATGGTCCGGGGTTCTTTGGCTCGGTAGTTGATATATAAGGCTGCATGTGCATAAAGAATAAGGTGGTGTGTCTTCGGTATTGGAGGGTCGATGCACCGACGCCAACACGTTGACTCGGCAAGTGTATTTTAACACTTGGCAAAATAAGTCCGGTGTGCCAGCCGGCAAGAGTATGCAGGAGCTCCGCTTAGTGCAACAGCATTGAGGCGTACGATAGGTCTGACTTGTAGTGCTATTACTGGTTTAGAGGTGGGCGAGACCCAACCCACCGCTTCCGTTTTCCACTACGGAGGTATCCTGGGAGGTTCAGCTCCAAAAAGGGGGAACTAAAGGTCTGTGTACATAGAGTCGAGTTGGTGAGTTGCACTTGCATGATCACATCATGGCATAATTATATTTCATAGCATAATCATTTCATATAACCCGACACCTAATGTATATGTGGAATGGGACGCTTTATACATTAGGCCTTGCAAAATGACCCCTTGGTTTATAAGTTTGTGCGAGCGTGCTTATAAGTTAAGGTTCTTATTCAGTATTACATATTTATGCTTTCTAGTAAAACCGACACCCTATCATATAAATCAGTATGAGACTTTTTATACGATAGGAGCCCTGTAATAGATCCCTTACCTTATGTATTTTCACATAAGATAATGTTACCTTCTTATTCAGTTTCCATACCTTTATTACCGTCTTATATACCTTTACACTGCTAGATTAGTTCTGATGCCATCTACTTAATTTTTATTCTATACTATCATGTCCTTCCCTTTCCTTCTCTCCGCTCGGCGCCTAGGATCCATGGGGGAAGGGGTGGGGGATGATAGGACTTAGTCTTTTAGACTAACGGTATTCGAACCACATAAGTTTAGGAGACCATGGAGCCCAGCATGGAGGAGCAGCCCCGGAGGTCGGCACGCTTGGAGATCAGGCAGTCTAGTACCGGAGTTCAGACGATAGGGACAGTGAGTCCTGATCGCTAGTAGTTATTTTAGTTTGCTTCCGTAATGAGAGATATGTAGTGAGGACTTGATGTACAGGGCATAAGCCCAAGATTCAGTTATGTGTTATATCTATGGATACTCTCTTCGTGGAGATTATTTATTTATATGTGATTTCTGTGGACTTGCTTTATTATATTGCTACAGTTGTTATCGATTTGGCCGGCAGGATCGACGTTTTGTAGTGATGACCTTCTCGGGTGCGAAGGTGTCACAGTAAAGCGGCGGTTTTGGGCCTAAGACCCCGGTGTTTTAAAAGAAAAAAATGGGGGTCTTACAACATATGTCTTGAATCTGTAAGCACTGATAAGCTGCTAGGTGTCGTTCCTAAGACCACCCAGAAACAACTTGACTCAGTTGGGTTCTAAAGATACCAAGTCAGGAGCAAAGCGGCTCAGCTTACTGAACTCCACCTCGTATTCATTGACAGTAAGCTGCCTCTGCTTCAAGTGAAGGAAATCATTCATCAACCGGTCTCTTTCCACAGACAATAAGAACTTCTTCAACAACAACTCCTTGAAAAGCTCCCACAAGCATCAATCCTTCAAGCTTTATTTCTCCCTCAACCACCAACTCTTGGCCATGCTCTTGAGTTAATAAGCGGCAACCATCACTCTCTAGTCCGTAGAGATACCAGAGTAGGCGAACATATCCTCGATGGCAATCACCCAGTCGTCAATTGCCATAAAATCTGCCTTGCTATCATACGTCGGGGGTCCAGACCTCTGAAAGTGTGAAATGAAAGTCATCTCTGATGACAACACTGCCGGGGCCACCAGAGGAGTGGGAGGAACGGGAACAGCTAGATCCATGGCGGGCTCTGGAGCTCTCTACGACTGATTCGCCACGACTGACAACAACGACTTAATATACGACTGCATCTCTGGCATCTGCCTCGACAGGGCCTCATTGCTCTGTTGCAATCCATCTATTACGGCCTCACTCTGGGCACCAGAAGACTCTCCCTCCGACTGGGGAGTACCCCTCGTCACCGGACGCTTGAGCGGCATTCTAAACGAACAATAAACGATCTATCAGCACTAAGCGTAACTGCTAGAACTACAACTTTGTTCAGACATACAAAACTAGATACTTGCTCATGCTGCTAGCTTGCTCTGGGATTTTATAAATGATGTCATGTCCTACTTAGGGCAAAACACCCTCATCCTTAAGACTTTGGTGCCTATGATATGAGTGCATGAATGATTTCATTTTATTTCAAATCTTGTGTGTACATATGTCATCATTTTGATCTTTAACTTGGCACATGTGCTTATGCAATGATATGTTATGCATGCTAAAAAGGCCTTAATGCATGTATGAGCGGCGTACACATACAATATTATTCATCCCATACTATATAACATTATATGTAATGAAAAATAAAACGTGCTAATGGGCATCCATGTGGGTGTGGTTATGCATCCGATACTACATAACCGTCACATGTTGCCTCCTATGGCGGATCCATATACAAACACATATTTATGCATCCCATACTACATAATATTCCACGTATGCTTCTTCTTTTGTGCTATGAGTATAGTGTTCATGCTTCCATTAAGATCTACTGATGACATATCGGTGTGTGTATGCGATGATTTGACACGTCAAGAGTTTTGCTTAAGGGAGAGTTGTTTGACTAACTTGCCAAACCAACTACCCCTCTTGCAAAAGCAAACTCTCTCTGATACCAACTGTCACAACCCGTATTTTCACCACAACGACGAAATATCAGAGTAAGGGAAAATGCGCGTCATGATGCCACGTTAGCAGGGGATAACTGCAGACGCTCAGACAACAATCCGACTCAATACTGAAAATATGATTTAAATGTTTTATTGAAGAAGTTTATTTTAAGTTAGGCAATTAGTCGTATCCCTCGGTTTAGTGGCTCACGAGTCCACCAGAAGAAAAGCAGTTAAACGCAGCGAAAAATACTATAGTAAACAGGTTAGACATCCTACATGAGTCTACCATCCCAAAAGAAGCTCAAGGAATGCATTACACTAAATTTATAGTAATGATATCAAAATAGTTTGTATGGTATTTAAATATAGTGATTTAAAATTTTAAAACATGATATGCAAGATATAGTAATAATAGTTTGTTTTATAATTAAAAATACCTATAGGCATCCTAGCATAAATCCTTCTCAGAGAGCAAGAACTACTAAAACAAAAGTAGGTACTAGCAACTAGCCAAATATCCCAGAACAACATTAAACAATCGGTGGGCATCAAACACCTGACACGAACCCACTAAAAGTTCTCAAGTCTGAAGCATACTACAAAAGAACAAAAGCTACCTCGCAACCTCGAGGCACCCTCAGCAAACCCAACAACAAAACTACTCAGCCGCACCACCGACTACAACCCTAAACTTGAGACATTCAAAAAATGAACACCTCAACAAGCAGAAATACAAGTGGCAAAAGAATAGGTAAGCAAGTGAGTAAGCCAAACAAAGGAGGGTGGACCAAACCCAACCTAAGGAAGAAGAATGCAAAAAAAAGAACACAACAACAATTAGCCAAAAAGAATAAGTATAGAAAGGTTAGCCAATATAATAACCTCAAAATTAAAAAAAATGCACCAAGTGCGAAGGTGAATAAGTCTCAGCATAATCAGCAATGTGGCATAAACCATAAGAAACAACCTGAGCACAATGCGACTCGGAAGAGGGTGGATCATCAAAACGTGGTATGACTGTGTTGCAGGCCGGAGAGGGCGGCAACCTCAAGCGCCCTAAGCCCAACTCTGGATCCTCAACCGTCTCACAATCGGTACTGTGGTCCATAAACATGGCCAAACCGGGCCAACCAGAACCCAACAGTCCAGGAAAGGAGAAACTAAGCATACCCCCACTGTGATGATCCATAGAAAGAAGGGGCCTCCCGGTTGGGTGGTATGCTAACCACAACTAACACTCATATCCCCAACATCACCATCTCAAAATCAGCACAAAACCTAAGTATTACAACACTAAATCAAAGACCACGACCTATAATCGACCTAAACTAAGCGCAACACATCCTACGCTCAACGACGCAAAAAATTTACCTTAAGCATAAGCTTAAAAAGATTTAACATCTTATACTCTAAAAGAAATAGGAACATTTATATAAGATGAAATTCTTACCATAAGAACTTAAGGAAAAGGTGAGGAAAGGAGCCACTTGCCTTGGTTTTACCAGAATAAGCCTCTAAATCACACCTCGTCGCAGATCGGGACTAAGGATGACGAGAGAAGTCGAAATCTGAACAAGAGTGGATGGAATAGAAGTTCGGGCCCGAAAAACCCTAAGGATAAATCTCAAGAAATGGGTAAAAAAATTACCACGGTGGCGTAGATCTCGCCGATAGCTTTTCAAATCTATGCTCGAAGGAAGATTTTGAGCACCGGAGCTCCGTCGGCGGAGACCGGAAGGTTCACGAAAACTCATGCTCCGCCATCGTCGTCCTCATGTTTCTTTAGTTCTAGTTCGGTTCAATGAATATGAAGAAGAGGAAGAAGTCCTAAAGGAAGAGTGAGGCCGGTTCTAATTCTAAGTATATGTATATATATAGGTATTTATAAAAAGTTTGTCTAAAAACAGACTATTTACGAGCGGGCGCGTGGAAAACAAAAATAGAGGTTTAAGCTGGCTTGAAATCGAAAAGTGCTCAACATAAAAGTTTTACATCTCATCGATACGAACAAATTTCATGTTAATAATTTTTTATACGACGCCATTTTGACCTTCAAAATGGCGCCCGAACGCAGACAGGAACGGATTACTAAAGTGACAGCATGAACCACTCGAGTTCCAACATATTTTACTCGAGTAGCAGCATTTCACTCGAGTTCTAGCAAATTTTACTCGAGTAGCAGCATATTTTACTCGAGTAGCAGCCCATCACTCGAGTTCCAGCATGTATTACTCGAGTAGCAGCATATTACTCGAGTTCCAACATGTATTACTCGAGTAGCAGCATATCACTCGAGTTCTAGCAGGAAAAATGAAAAATAGGGGCTCAATAAGGCTTCAAATCGAAAAGTGGTCAACATAAAAGTTGTAGATCTCATCAAGACGAACAAATTTCATGTTAACCCTTTTTTGATACGACACCGTTTTGACCCTCAAAATGACGTCTGAGCGAAAACTGAAATGGGCTATACGAGAAGAACCATTGCTACTCTAGAAGACTTAGAACGGAAACCCAAACGCGCATTGAATTAAACGAAACTAGCACCGAAGGCAAACACTGATGCTATAAATTTAACGGCAAAGTCAAAACCAAAATCCGACGTGCCAATCTCGAGTTATACACTCCCAAAGTCTATGATAAAAGTAAATAGTACAAAACTACAATCGCGCGCCGAGACTAAAAAAAATGTTCGGATCGCGACGAAACTTGACGAGCAAGTAAAAAGCCACAAAACTTAACTTATCAACTCGAAAACTTTTAGTTTCAACATAAATCCCAAAATCTGTTCGATCAGACCTAACAGACGCGAAAACGCACTAACGGTGCAGCGCCGTCACCATGACGTAAAAAGGGTAACACCCTAACGTCATAAATATGACGATATCAAATCAAATAAAATCATTGAAAAATTGGGGGTGTTACAGGCAGAGTGCATAAACCATGCTGGATTGTTGTAGCCACTCCCAGTGCCGGAGTGGAAGTTCGAGGATATCACGATGGACTTCATATATGGGCATCCCCGATCACGTATATGGAATGATTTGATCTGGGTAATCGTCGATCGGCTGACAAAGGTAGCTAGATTTATCCCTATTAGGAAGGATGACTCGGTTGGTGTGCTGGTTCGTAAATTCGTGGAGCAGTTCGTCCGTTATCATGGCATACCCAGAACGATTGTATCGGATCGGGATGGAAGGTTTACGTCTTGGGAGTGGAGATCAGTGCAGACTTACTTGGGCACTCGGCTGACCTTCAGTACGGCTTTTCATCCCCAGACTGATGGGCAGACGGAACACACCAATCGAACTTTGGAAGATCTACTGCGAATATGCATTCCAAACTGCAGAGAGCCTTGGGAGAAGCTGTTGCCACGGATCGAGTTCTCATATAATAACAACTACTAGTTTAGCATAGGGATGGCTCCTTATGAGGCCCTATATGAACGAAGGTGTAGGACTCCGCTATCATGGGTACAGGATGAGGATCCGAAGGTCTTAGGCTCGGAGTTTGTTGAGGACACTGAGGCTCAGGTGAGGCTGATACGAGACAGAATGTTAGAGGCACAGAGTAGACATACAAAGTATTATGACGCTCGATATCATCAGGTGGAGTTTTAGGTGAGGGACCGGGTATTATTGAAGATCCGACCAATGCATGGAGTTTCACGGGTGTGTGGCCGGATGAAGAAGCTCAACCCAAGATATATGGGGCCTTACCGGGTCCTGGAGCGGATCGGTCCCTTAGCATACAAGCTGGAGATGCCACCAGAGCTGGCGGGTCTGCACGATGTGTTCCATGTATCCTCTCTTAGGAGGGCTCTACTATGCCCAAAGCAGCAGATTATGGCCACAGATGGGCCGGTAGCATCTGATCGGTCAGTTCATCTGAAACCGGTCTGGAATGACGACATGGGAATACGAATCTTGCGCCGCAAGAAGGTTCCATTGGTCAAGGTCCTGTGGAGGAATAATGGGAAAGAGGAGCACACATGGGATCCTCAGGACTTGATGCAACAAATGTACCCAGAGCTTTTCAATCAGGTATTACTCACAACCTCTCGGGATGTTACAATTTACATTTCATACTTGAAACCCCGTAGGCCTAACTAGAATTTCGAGGACGAAATTTTTGTTTATGTATTGGGATTTATAACATTCCTCAAACAACTAGACCCCTAGGTCTTTGTTTTGTCATGACTAGGTCATGACAAAACCATCAGAAGTTCTAGATCAAGTGGGCAAGGCCCAAGGTGAAAACCACCTTGGTCTGCCTATAGCACATCCTCAACATCAGACATAAGGTCTGACTCTAGGGCTTCAACTTGACCCCATGACCCTACCACAACACCCTTAACACCTTGGCTAGTCCATAGGGTCACTAAGGACCCATTGAGGACAATCAAAGTGGTTAAGTTGACCTAAGTCAACTCAAACCCTAAATGGGTCAAACTGACCTACATAGGGCCAACTGACCTTCCCATAGCTAGGTGGATCCAACTCATGTTCTCCTAACCCTAGAGTGAGGTTAATGGGTCACCTAGGACCCATTGGAGTCAACCAAAGAGGCTAAGTTGACCCCAGTCAACCTTAGCCCTAAAAAGGTCAAAGTGCCCTAACTAAGGGTCAATTGACCCCGAAGATGCCCAAACAACCCTACCCAAGTACTTCTAGACCTTAGGGGAGGCCCATGGGTCACCAAGGACCCATTGGGGTCAACCCTAGTGGCTAATTTGACCAAAGTCAACTCATGGGTCAAATTGGTCAAACTAGCCTAAAATGGCTAACTCAAGCCCAATCCAAGTTAGCTAGGCCCAAACAAGTGTGGCCCATTGGTCTAGGAGGTGGAGATACACATTTTGGGCCCATTAAATTCAGAGTTTGGTGACTAGGAGAGAGATAGAGGAAGTTACCCAAATTTGGAGGAGAGAGAAAGTAAGAGCTTAATGGCCATCATGGCCATGGAGGCTCTATAACCCCTCCTTTTGATTGGGCTTTAACTCCTTGGAGGCAGGGGAGGAGTTTTCAGGAGGTGGCCGGCCAGTGGGGTGGCTCAGCCCATCAATTTGGGTGAAACCAAAAACTCACCCTTATGGCCATTAATGGTGCCTTGATGAATTGGGGAGTTACAAGCCACCTCTCCCCAATTCCTTCATTAGAAACCTTCACCAGGGCAAGGGCAAGATTTTCCCCTGATTACATTTCAGTTTCAGTGGAGTTGGTGTGGAGGTTGCAGAGAAGCCCAAATCGGCGGCCGGAAATGGCAAGGAGGCACAACACCCGCTCTCAGGTCACAATTCAGGTCCTCCTCCTCTCCTTTCCTTGTGGGTAGATCTTAGGATTCGTTTAGAATAAAGATCGAGCTCAATATAGCCCGACCAAACCTATAGTTTTCCTGGTTTTACCAAGAAAAATAACTTGTCGGGATCGCTAGAATCTGCCCCTCCGGTGGCTGTGCCGTCGCCTTGTTATAGCCACCACCTCGACGGAGGTGGTGGTGGTGGCCGGCCAGGGAGGTGGTCGGATGGCCGGGAAACGAGAATGGAATGAGCTCTAGGTCAGGTGAATCCTTGCCATTGGCTGGAGCTTGAAGATGACTGGATGTCGCCAGATTTACGTCAAGATTCGTGCCGCCTTAGATATTAAACTATAGGATATGTTTATTTTAGTTTAATGAATCTGTCACACCTTTTTAGTTATCTTATAAATTATTTTAAAAAAACTTAGAGGTTAAATCAGAAAAATTTGTCAACACATAATTTGTAGCCCTATGGGTCTACTTTATTTTAAAATAAATTTGAGTCAATTTGGATAACTGGTTTGACCAAGGCACCAATTTTGGTGGAGCTATACCTAGAGCTAGGCAGAGATTAAAATGAGTGCCCACACTTCATCTCTTGTCCAAATGACTTGAAACTCTGACAGGGAGTCACCCTACCTATACCTAGGTCCTGCCCAAAAATGAGAAATTTTGGGGATAATTTATCTATATTTTGAAATTATTAATTACTCTAGGGTAAATTAATTAAGGGACCAAATGACCTCCAAACTCTCCCAAATTTTGGTGATTGGTCCTTGGGGTCATCTTAAGACTCTGGATAAGATTTCATCTCATTTGGAGATGATTTGGATTGAATGCTTGCAAACCCTAGCCTTGCCATAATAAGGGTATTTAGGTCAAAAGTGCACTTTGAGTTTTGAGTGGCCAAATCCCCTCAATAAAGGTTGAGATTTGGGTCACTGGTTTGGCATGACATATAACACTCTTATATGGGATATGGGGTGATTTGGGATTGAATTTCCTTAGGCCACAAGTTCAAACCCTATGTTAGGACTTTGGGGGTTTGAGAAGGGCATGTGGTCAAATGCCCTTGTATGGACTTGAAATTTTGTAGGGAGAATACTAGGGTAGCTAAAGTCCTCTGGTGAAAATACTAGTGGACTTAGGGATAGTTAAGCCTCTCAAAACCCTAACCCTAGTCTTGGTCACAAATATTATAAGGGTATAATAGGCTATCAAAACTCTGTGAAAAGTTGTGAAATTTGGGTGGAGTAGTCATATGGTTAGTATGAGTCTTTGAAAATTTTAATGGGAATTTTGGAGCAATTTTTTTTGTACTTCCTTTGTCATGCAAGTGTTATCCCTTAATTGATTATTTATTATTTTGACCTCCCTGACCATAAGATATTTGTGTAATTTGGGAATATGGAGTTTTGGGTTATTAACTTCTCACATGAATTTTATTACAATTTGTAGATGCATATTTACAGTACTCACTTACCAAGCTCATAAAAATATAAACTTGTTCAACAATTTATTCAGAGCTCATTATTTGTTTTACATTTGTGAAACCTTATCAGTAGTGTTATTAGGTCAATACTTTCATGAGGAAATTTATTCACAAATTTTGGATGTATAATTTCTGTATTTACTTCATTAATATATGAAAATGGAATATAGTTCAAAATTAAATTTAGAGTTCATTATTTACTGGAAAAATTGGGAGACTTTTAATTTACAGTATAATAGTTTCCTTGTATTTATCATAATTTTTTGGAGCATTTTACATGACTGAAAAATGTACTTCATATTCAAAACTAAGGCATTTAGAGTTCTTAAGAAATTAAATTAATTATCGGGTAATTTTGGAAAATTATGAATTTCTGTATTTAGACTAAATATGTCATGATAGACCTATAATAATAATTATAGGGATATTGGATGATTATTTTGAGTACATCTCATTGTATACATCATATAGCTTAGAATGGTCTGCGTTTAGTAAAACTGAAGAAATCATGATATGATGCAAAATGAACCCAGGGAGTTGGGATGTTGGTGTGTTGATCTGGTAAGTGTAATGAGTGCATCATCAAGAGTTGTGATGAGGAGTGGGGGGTTTGACTAGTGTTAAGAGGTGCTCGGGGTCGACGAAACATCATCTTCCCCGTGGGGAGAGAGAAAGAGTCAAAATACACTAGGGTTAGATCCAGTACAACATTAAAGGGATTGGGAGTTGGGTAATAACCAATAATAATAAGTGCCTTGCGAAAGAGAGCTTTGTGCTTCAGCCCATCGTAGTTTCTAGTGCCCTTTGAGAACCCTTCACGGGGTATGTCGGGGGCAGTCCTGGGCTAACCTAAACTGTAGGTAAAACTGAATTACAAGATTAACTAGCAAAATAAGGGATTCAATTTCACTCACCTCAATGTCTCGGGATGTTAGGTTGGGTTACTCGGGCTGTAGGCTCGGTGGATTTGGTGATGGGCAGGTTGGCCCAGCGAGCTTTTGCTCGGTTGTTGGTTGTGATGGACGCGATGGTCCGAGGAGCTTTGGCTCGGTAGCTGAAACATAAGTTGCATGTGTATAAGGTATAAGGTGGTGGATCTTCGGTATTAGAGGGTCGATGGATCGACGCCAATACGTTGACTCGGCAAGTGTGGTTTAGCACTTCGCCATAAAATTTCGGTGCGCCATCCGACAAGAGTATGCAGGAGCTCCGCTTAGTGCACCAGCATTGAGGCGTACGATAGGTCTGACTGGTAGTGCAATTACCGGTTTAGATGTATGAGAGGCCTAACCCATCGCTTCTGTTTGCCACTACCGAGGTATCCTGGGAGGTTTGGCTCCAGAAAGGGGGAACTAAAGGTCTGTGTACACAGAGTCGGGTGGGTGAGTTGCACTTGTATGTTCAGATCATGGCATGATTGCATGTCATAGCATAACCATTGTATATAACCCTGATACCTATTATATAAAGTGGTATGGGACTCTTTATACAATAGGTCGTGCAAAATGACCCCATGGTTTATAAGTTTGCACAAGTGTGCTTATAAGTTAAGGTTTTTATTCAGTAAATATATATATGTATGCTTGCTAGAACAACGACACCCTATCGTATAAATTGGTATGAGACTTTTTATACGATAGGAGCCTTGTAGAAGATCCCTTAGCTTATGTGTTTTCATATAAGTTAAGGTTACCAATTTCTTTTTTAGTTTTCTTTCTTTTATTATTGCCGCACATACTTATAGAACTTCTAAACTAGCTCTGTCGTCACTTGTTATTTGTTATTCTCCACCTTCATTACATCTCCTTTCCTCATCCCCGCTCGGTGCCTCGGAGACATAGGGGAAGTGGCGGGGGATTATAGGACTTAGTCTTTTAGACTAACGGTTTTCGAACCAAGTCATTTTAGGGGATCGTGGAGCCTAGCATGGAGGAGCAGCCCCGGAGGTCGGCACTCTTAGAGATGGGGCAGTCTAGTACCGGAGTTCATATAGTTGGGACTGTGAGTCCCGATCGCTAGTAGTTGTTGGGTACATTGGAAAATGTGTACCTGATTTGAAGAAGCCCAACCTAGCTCAATGATATACATCATGTTGTATTTGATGTTGTTTTGAGTTGACATGTGCAGGTAAAGAATTGTTAAAGTTTACAGAAAAAAATTCTAAGTCCAAGTGTCGACACAAAGGAACATGTGTCGTCACATAGAAGAAAGTTGTCGACACAACACTGGGAAAGTGTGTCGACACAGAAGGTGTAAGTCGACACTACTCTGGGAAAAAGTGTCGACACATAACATAGTCTACAACAACACTGGGAAATTGTGTCGACACAGAAGAAGTAAGTCGACACAACACTGGGAAATTGTGTCGACACAGAAGAAGTAAGTCGACACAACACTGGGAAATTGTGTCGACACAGAAGAAAAACGTCGACCTCAACATTGGGAGAATGCGTCGACACTGAAGAGTATAGTCGATCTCAAGTTTGTCGACATCATCTGAATATGTCGACACAGAAGAAAATAGTCGACACCTGAAGGCTAAGTCAACACTTACTAAAGTTATGATTCTACAACAACTGTGTCGACACACAGGACTTGTGTCGACACACTGCAGAGTCAAAGACCAAGTTAGTTTCAGAAGAAGATGTGTCGACACAAAGGCAATTTAGTCGACATCACTGAAGGCAGTGTCGACACCAAAGTCAATTGTGTCGACACAAATAGACAGATGGTCTCGACACTTTCTGACAGACTGTTTCAACACTAAGGCACAGGACTTGTTTGAAGACTTGACAGCTGTGGGTTATCACCAGTTAACTGAAGTTGTCAGACTTGTCAGAAAACGGTTAGAAACCGGATCAGCCGGTTACCATGAAGAATGTCTATAAATAGACAGATTCAGAAGGAGAAAAAGATAATGAACAACATATAGAACTGACCCTTTGAAATACATTGGATCAGAAAGTGGAGAAGGATTACATTCTACTCATTTCAAGAAAGTGCTAGGCACTTAAGAAGATCTTCTCCGGGAGATCTAAGAAGACTATCTAAGGATAGATCTAAGAAGAGTTCTAATCAGAATTCAGAAGAATCATTCAAAGTTCTGGATAGAGAGAGATCAAGTCAGAATTTGAAGAAGAAGAAAGAATCCACCAGTGAATTCTCAAGAAGCTGTTTGGAATCAATTCAGCTAAGTACATTTTCAAGAAGCTTTGAAGAAGGCTAAGAAATAGTTGATTGCATCAGCTGATTAAGAATTGTCATTGCCTCTTCTCTCTCAACTTGGCAAGACAATTTAAAACAATCTTTTCTATATTTCTGTAGGATCTGTTTATACAGATCTGAGTTGTAAGCCTATGTTATAAAGGCTGAGTGTAGGAGTGTTGAACTCTGAGTGGTAGGGCTGATTGCCTGAGTGTAGGAGAAGGATATTCTCTGAGTTGTAGGCCTTGGGGCAAGGCTGAGGTAGGGCAGTTGTGCCTGAGTTGTAGGAACCAGTTGGGTTCTGAGTTGTAAGATCTATTGATCTGAGATAAGTGGAAGTTTGGCCGAATCTAGCATACAGCTAGATAGGTGAAGGGGGAAAGTGGATGTACCCAGACCTTGGGGAACCACTATAAAACATAGTGCAATCTGTGATGTTTTGTTTTCTGTGATTGCTGTGTTTTCATATTAGTTAATAAATTGAATTCTGTCTAGAAGTTTTAGAAAGAGAAGCAGAACCTATTCACCCCCCCCCTCTAGGTGTTTAGGCTGCCTTGAAAGTTAAACTATCAAGTGGTATCAGAGGGAGGTTCCTCAAAAAGGACTTAACAGTCTGAGGTAGATCTGATAGGCAGATTCAAGAATCAAGAAGATGGGTTCTGGAGAGAATCATAAGGAGCTAGGGTCAATGAAATTACCCATATGCAAGAAGGAAATCTTTGGGATCTGGAAAGAAAGAGTCAGATTGTTTATGGAAGCATCTGACCCAAGGATTTACATCACAGTACAGGAAGGCCCCTTCATACCAATGAAGATATCTGTTCTTGATGCAAATATCCAAACACCAAAGACTTATTCTGAAATGACCAAGGATGAAATCATCTTGGCAACCATGGACAAAAGGGCACAGAACATCATTGTCAGTGCCATAGATGATTCAACATTTCAGAATCTGATTCACTGCAAGACCTCCAAGGAGATGTGGGACACATTGATTGTCTACATGGAGGGATCAGAAGAAGTAAGGCTGGACAGAAAATCTATGCTAAATCAGGAGTATGAAAGTTTTAGACAAGGAAAATCTGATAGCATAACTGAGTGCTATAAGAAATTCTATAGAATTGTGAATGAGCTAATTTCCTATGGAAGAGTCTTCAGTACCTATGAACTGAATGACAAATTCTTAAGATCCTTATCAAAGGATTGGGATACAAAGATCTGTGCCATAAGAGAAGTGGCAAAATTGGCAGAGATATCTCCTCCAACTCTGTTTGGAAAGTTGCTATCCTATGAAATGCAACTTATGGTAAGGAAGGAGGAGGAAAGAAACTCAAGAGGAGAGCATAGAGAAAAGACTGTGGCACTTAATGCTGAAGCCACCAGAAAGAATAGGAGGAAATCACCATCTCCTCCTAAGGAAGTTGAAGAAGGTAGTTCTGAAAATTCAGATAGGGGTTCAGTCAGCAGTGATTCAGATGCAGACTTTGCTGCATTCACTAGGCAATTTCAAAGGTTCTTGAAAAAGAAGCAATGGAAGTCTAGGCCTTCCTCATCACAGCAAGTAGATGACTATTATCAGAAAAGAAGGTCATCTAGGAAAGAGAAAAGCAGGTCAAAGCCCAGCAAAGCCACTACTTCAAAGATTGTCTGCTATTGTTGCAATAGGCCTGGACATGTAGTGGCTGAGTGTCCTGACAAAAGGAAGGAATCTTCAGAAAAGAAGAAGACTTATCAGAAAGGCAAGAAGGAGAAATCCTTTGTAGCAAAGAAAGATAAAAGTCTGTCAGACCAGTCAACTTCAGAATCAGGATCTGAAGCTGAAGCATATATTGGATTATATGCTGCATCTGAGGAAGAGGAGTTTATGCAGTTGCTAGACTCCATCAATGAACATCAATGCATGGGTTTGATGACTAGATCAGAAGAGGACCTATGCCAGAATCAGTCTGGTCCTAATGAGGTAAACAGTCCTTCCAGTACATATGTTTGTAGTACAAGTGAAGAATCAGCTACATCTGCATCAAGTGATGAAGATGCATCTGGATCTGAAGGAGATGTCTATCAATTGATAGACAAGTATGGGGACTTGTTGCAGGCCCTTAAGAAAAGCAAGAACCTGGTTAAATCACAGGCTCAGGAAATTGCTGATCTAAGGGTTACAACAACTGAGTTAGAAAAAGTCCTTGATCAAAAGTTAGCTGAAATTGCCAAGCTGAAGAATATAACTATTATTCAGATGGGCACAATTAATTATACTAATGATCAAGTAAAGAGTCTGGAGGACAGACTTAGAATTGAAAGGGATTTAGTGGCTAGTTACTCTAAGCCAAAATCTGTCTTACCCTTGATAGATGAATTTGTCACTCAGAAGGGTAAGGCTGGATTAGGATTTAAGGGTAACTCCAGGGCTGGCAGATTCAAGAAGAAAGGCAAAGCCCCTATTCAGCCACTAAACCTTTCAGTCCCCATAAGGTTTGGTAAGAAGAAAGTGCCTTCTAACATATATGATCATGAAGACATTCAGGATCATATCAAGACAAATGTTCTGAAGAACAAGGGTGTTAAGGCAAGCAGGCCTACCTATGGTCATAAGCCCTATGGTTTTAAGAAACCAGTAGGAGAAGTTGCAACAGCACCAGCAATGAACAGAAATGCTTCTGACAAGGATGTATCTAGATCTAGATACAATAAGTTTGAATGTTGGTGCTGTGGCAAGAGGGGTCATTTTGCATTGGACTGCTGGTATAACACAAGTGTTATAAAGAATAAGAGTCTACCTGTTAGAAGAGGTTATGATAACTTTATTAAGGCTAACCTGAACCAAGGACCCAAGACTTACTTGGGTTCTAAGGGTAAGTAATTCTGTATTGCAGGTGAATCCAAGTTACCATGCCCCTATATGGTACTTGGATAGTGGTTGTTCCAGGCACATGACTGGAACAAAGGGGCTGCTGAAGGAGTATTCATCTGTCAAAGATGGACATAAAGTGATCTTTGGTGGATCTGAAAAAGGAGTCATCAAAGGATTTGGTAACATCTCTTCAAACCTAATTACTATCACCCAAGTGGCCTATGTAAAAGGTTTGAAACATAATCTAATAAGCATAAGCCAGCTGAGTGATCTAGGATATGACATTTCATTTGGTAAGGATGGATGTCATATCAAAAGGTCAAGTGATCAAGAGATCATATTGACTGGGTATAGGAAGAGAAATGTGTATTGCCTTAATTTTGAATGTGAGAATAAGGCATCCCCCATTTGTCTTGTAGCTGATGACAATGCTTCTCATTGTGTTAAGTGGCACAAGAGATTGGCTCATCTAAACTACAAGACAATTGGCCAACTCTTTAGTAAAGAACTAGTGAGGAATGGGCCTCAAGTTAAGTGTATAAAGGAAGGGGTATGCTCAGCTTGTCAAAAGGGCAAGCAGACAAAAACCTCATTTCAAAGCCTTGAAAACAAGGATTCTGTGAGGTGCTTATACCTCTTGCATATGGATCTTTTTGGTCCTATGCCAGTTCACAGTCTAGGTAGGAAGGTCTACACACTAGTGGTTGTAGATGACTATTCTAGATTTACATGGGTGTTCTTTCTGAGACAAAAATCTGAAACCCCAAGTGTATTATTTAAGTTTGTAAAGCAAATTCAGAATGAACTGAACAGTACAGTGGTCAAAATCAGAAGTGACCATGGTACTGAGTTTCAATCTAAAAGCATGACAAACTTGTGTATAGACTTTGGGATTTTCCAAGAGTTCTCCTCACCTAGAACACCTCAGCAAAATGGAATTGCTGAAAGAAAGAATAGATCATTAATTGAAGCTGGTAGAACTCTATTGAGTGACACCTCTCTCCCAGAATATTTTTGGGCTGAGGCAGTTAACACTGCTTGTCATGTCATCAATAGGGCTTCTATCACCAAAAGCCACAGGAAGACTCCCTATGAGATTGTGAAAGGCAGAAAACCAAATCTATCCTATTTTAGGATCTTTGGCTGCAAGTGCTATATACTTAACAATGGTAAGTCTTATTTGACTAAGTTTGCTGCCAAATCCCAGGATGGGATATTTGTTGGGTACAGCACAAATAGTAAGGCCTATAGAGTCTTCAACTTAACTACTCAAGTTGTTGAAGAATCTGTGCATATTGTATTTGATGAAACAAGATTAATCAATTGTGAATTGTCTTGTAGATCAAATGACTCAACAGGTATAAGCAAGAAGATGGATAAGCTCTCCATTGCTGAAGCTTCAAAGGAAGAGGGAGCATTGGAAAATGAAGGCTGCTGTCCAGGGGGAGTACAAGAGATAATGGAAGCTGATGAAAACCAAGAGGAACAGCAGAATGAAGAAGCTGGAGATGCTCAACCTGAAGGGAATCTACCTCCAGCTATAAGATATCTAAGAGATCATCCTACTGATCAGATAATTGGTGATCCAAGACAAGGAGTGCAAACTAGAAGCAGAAATCAAAGCACAGTTTTGCATTCTAGTTTCTTGTCTCAAATGGAACCTAAGAAGTTTGAAGAAGCTATCCAAGACCAGCACTGGATTGATGCTATGCAAGAGGAGCTGAATCAGTTCAGAAGGTGCAAGGTCTGGGAGCTTGTTCCTAAACCAAGAGGCCACAACATAATTGGGACTAAGTGGATCTATAGGAACAAGCTAGATGAAAGTGGAATAATAATAAAGAATAAAGCAAGATTGGTTGCAAAAGGATACAGGCAGGAAGAAGGGATTGACTTTGATCAAACCTTTGCTCCAGTAGCAAGGCTGGAGGCAATCAGAATGTTCCTTGCCTATGCAGCCTACCAAGACTTCAAAGTATACCAGATGGATGTAAAGTCAGCATTTCTGAATGGTGATCTTAAAGAAGAAGTATATGTAGAGCAGCCATCAGGTTTTGTAGATCCTCTTAAACCTGATTCTGTGTACAAGCTTAGGAAAGCTTTGTATGGGTTAAAACAAGCTCCAAGGGCTTGGTATGAAACCCTGTCTACCTTCCTCATTGAGAATAAATTCTCAAGAGGAAAGATAGACAAAACTCTATTCCTTAGGGAATCCAAAGGAAAGATCATCTTAGTCCAGATCTATGTTGATGACATAATCTTTGGATCTACTGAAAACAACCTTTGTAAAAAGTTTGCCAAACTTATGCAAGGGAAGTTTGAGATGAGCAGTATGGGAGAACTTAAGTTCTTCTTGGGACTCCAAGTAAGACAGACTGATGATGGATTGTCCATATCCCAGTCTAAGTTCACCAAGGAATTAATTAAAAAATATGGTATGGAGTCATCCTCCTCCATGAGAACTCCTATGGGCACAAGTATGCCAATATGCAAAGATGAGGCAGGTAAACCTGTTGATGAATCATTGTATAGAGGAATAGTTGGGTCACTACTATATCTCACTGCTAGTAGACCTGACATTATGTATGCAACATGTGTCTGTGCTAGGTACCAAGCCTGCCCTAAAGAATCTCATTATACTGCAGTAAAAAGGATTCTGAGATATCTAAAGGGCACTCCTACTCTAGGTCTTTGGTACCCTAGGAATAGAGATTTTCAACTAACAGGCTATTCAGATGCAGATTTTGCAGGATGTAGAGAGGATAGAAAGAGTACTACAGGTACTTGTCAATTCCTGGGAGGAAGACTAATATCTTGGAGTAGTAAAAAACAGACTAGTGTGGCAATTTCCACAGCTGAGTCAGAGTATATTGCTGCAGGAAGCTGCTGTGCACAGCTATTATGGATGCAGCATCAGCTTAAAGATTATGGTATTCAGGTAAGTAGAACACCCCTTTTATGTGATTCTAAGAGTGCTATTTCTATTGCTAATAATCCAGTTTCTCATAGTAGAACTAAGCATATAGAAATCAAATATCATTTTCTTAGAGAACATGTAGAAAAAGGTGACATCTCATTGGAATTTGTAAAAACAGATTATCAAATAGCAGATGTATTTACTAAGCCTTTAGATGAAACCAAATTCAATAAATTCAAAATTGAATTAGGTATGTTAACCATTGATTAATGTATTAAACAAAATCATTAACAATGCTATTGAAATGGTTATAAGTAAGTAAAAGTAGTAACAACAATAATCAAGTGTTAAAAAGGACACATTGAAGTTACAGAAATTGGCTAAGTAAGAATGTGTCGACACATTCAGTAATAATGTGTCGACTCAGAGAAATTATGTCGACAAGTCAGAAATATTGTGTCGACACAGAGAATATGTGTCGACACTTAAGAGTTTTATTGTCGACTTAACCAGAAATGTAATGTCGACTCAACCAGAATTATGGTGTCGACACTTACAAAATATGTGTCGACACTTGTCCTTAGTGTCGACACAGAATTTCTGTCTTTCTACTATGTATCCAAGGTGTCGACATAACCACATATTGGTGTCGACACATAGTAGGATGAAGAAATGTCGAGTTAATAGAAGCTTGTGTCGACACATTCCGTCTGTGTCGACACATTTAGACTGTTTTTGGCGCCTTTTGAACTTCTTTCAACAGAAGCTATAAATAGGTCAAAAGCTCTTATTGTCGACACGCTTTCAAGGTTTTCGAGACTCAAACCCTGTGTCGACAATCTTTCTTTCTCTCCTCTCTCAAGCCTTCTCGACGACTCGATGGCGCCAAGGATTGAAGACAATGTTAATGAAGGGTATGAATTGGTGCGCCAGGCGTTTGCAGAGGCGCCGCCTGATGTTCAAGGAGTTATCACCCTTCTCTCTGCATCAGGGTTAGAATTTCTTGTCTCAGAACCATCCAAGATCTGGAAGAAGGAGGTGCACGAGTTCTTTATCTCAGCATCAGTCCATTCTACAGAACTCAAGATCAAGTCCATTGTTCACGGGACTAAGATTAAGATTACCCAAAGAGGTTTGAGAAAGTTTTTGCAATTACAAGTAGTTGAAAATGAAGAAGAGGTTCCTAGTTCTAAGACAAGGGAAGCCCTTCAATGGTGTGGTTTGGATTCAAACATGAAGATTGGAGCTGCATTCAATAGGAAAGGTATGAATCAGCAAGGAAAGTTCTTGTCTGAAATAGTTGGGAAAGTAATTCTCTGCAAGACAGGTGGACATGATAGGATTTCTGCCTATATGTTCAACCTTATGACCAGGATTGCCTTTACAATTCCTACTGATTGGTCAGTAATCCTATTTGACAAGATTAAAGAAGGGATCAAGAAGCCTAACATGGCTAGGATCATAAGTCTATATCTCAATGGAGCAATTCCTGAAGTGATGCAGCAACTGCCAGGATCTAAAATCAATCATATGAGAAGGATGGACATGAGACTATTCTCCAGGTGGGAAAGGGTGCTGTCTAAGGATGTGCCTGAAGAGAGCAGGCCAGACACCCCTGTGAAATCCCCTTCTCCAGCTCACGAGACTGAGCAACAACAAGAGGACCCACTTAGGATACAGAGTGAAGAACAACCTGCCTCCACTATAGTTCATCAAGTAGATACATCTGCACAGATGCAGGGGGAGCCAGTTCAATCTCCTGCTCAAAATGTATCTACCCCTGCTCAGGTACAAGTGGTACAGGTGTAGGGGGGGCAAATGTATTTTACTTTAAAAAAAAACTTTCTAAAAGTTTTTTTTTTCTCTGCACAGGTTCAGGGGGAGCATGTGTCTTCTCCTACTCCAGATATGCAGCTGCCTGAGAATGTGCACAAGGATGCACCTAATGACTTATCTTCAGGTGCTCCAGTTCAAAAAGAATACACTCTGGATGAGTTATTTCCTAATGATGACATAGCTACTGATAGAATAGAAGAGGACCAAGATGTTGAGCAGCCTCTTGACATAGAGCTAGAACAAGGAGTGGAGAAAGTTCAAGAGATTGAAAAAGTACAAGAAGTAGAGGAGGAGCAAAGAATTGAGGGGGAGCCAGTACATGTTGAAACTGAGCAACATGGCACTGAAGCAGATAGAGTTCACATTGAGAGTACTTCTGAATCTGAAACTGAAGAAGCCAGGTTGGCTAAGAAAAGAAAACTGGTTGTATTTAAAAGAAGAAGCAAGACTTATAAGCAGGCTTTACAGACAACACCTCCACCTCCACCTCCTGAAGTTGATTATAACAAGTTCTTGGTGGATTTACAGGT
The DNA here is from genome assembly GCA_039513925.1 of Platanthera zijinensis. Classification (NCBI taxonomy): domain Eukaryota; kingdom Viridiplantae; phylum Streptophyta; class Magnoliopsida; order Asparagales; family Orchidaceae; genus Platanthera; species Platanthera zijinensis. The sequence goes on from CM077080.1 coordinate 110,131,670, forward strand.
GAAATTGGATGACCACAGGGTGGCCATTGAGAAATATGTTGATGAAAGAAACAAAACTCTGCAGTTTGACTTAGCCCAAGATATCAAATCTATCCAATTTCAAGTCAACTTGAATAAAACTGAAATGACAGATTGCTTCCACAAGGGTGGCAATGCTGTAGTTTATCTGGCTAAACAACAGCAGGCTATCTCTACAAAGGTGGATGATATTGCTTTAAAGCAAGGTTATGTTCTGGAAAATCAAATAAGAATGAATGACAATTTAACTGAATCTCATAATGAGATCATTCAAGAGGTGAAGAAGATTGTTCCAGGGATGCCTGCAAATAGAGCCAAAGAAATGGAAGAATTTGATAAGAATTTTCAGGCTGCTATTGCATCTGTTTAAACTGCCATCACAACCTCTCAACAGGAAATATCTGAAAAGCTTCAAAAGTTAAGACCATTTTTCAAGGAGGGAGTAAATTATTTGGATGGCCAAATTCGATTCCAGAAAGAAGATCTTAGAGATCATGTATCAAGAGAAGCCATAAAGGGGGAGAGGATGCTAATTCATGCAGGCTCTGAGCATGCCAAATGGGTGACCAATAGTATAAGAGCCACATTGGGATATCCACCATTGTGTGATGATAACATGGTGGCTGAGTCAGGTCTACAAACAGGACTACTTGAAGGTGACCAACCTGAGGTTGCCCAAGTCGGTGACCAACCTGAGGTTGCCCAAGTCATATACCCCCCTCCAGATTTTGATATATTGGATCAGCAAGTGCAATATATGTATAGTCCTTCAAAGGAGGTTGTAAATGTTATCTTTGGAAAGGTTGATAAGCCTGAGGTAAATTTGCAAGAACAGCAAGATGCTCTACTGTCAAAGAAAAGATTTAGAGAGCAGGCTGAGCTGAAGCCAGATTTTGAGCAGTGGAGTCCTACTTCCAGAAATATAATACTCACTGCATGGAAAGCTGTCAAAGATCAAGTTCATGAAAGGGGCAAGTGGTACAATGAGCAGGAATGGCAGAAGTATGAGGCAAGACAAGAAGCCATTGTACAATTCAGAAGGAAAGCTAAGCTGGGAAGACTTCCACCTGATGCTATGGAGCCAAGCAAATACTTCCCAAAGCCTTTTCACTATTTTGAAAGGCAAAGGCTCAAGGAAGAAGCTAAGAAGAAAGCTGATCTTAAAGGAAAAAAGATGGCTGAAGAATCAGAAGCTCCTGTGACAGCTAAAATTAAATCTGGCCAAGGGATTGTTATTAGAGAGCCTAATCAATCCTGATAATGTTTAGTTCTTTCATAATGTTTTGTAATGATGTAATGTGATCAGTCAAAGAAAAACCATGTAATCAAACATTACCCAGTAATAAACAAAATATTGTTAAATCTGTGATAGATTGTTTTATCCATGATGTTCTTATTATTTTGTTTATAATTAAGTATCCCTGTGTATTGTCATATATCATCATTTTATACTATTTATAAATGGTGTATATCATTGGCTATAAGGGTTATGACTTCTCCAAATAGGGGGAGATTGTTGGGTACATTGGAAAATGTGTACCTGATTTGAAGAAGCCCAACCTAGCTCAATGATATACATCATGTTGTATTTGATGTTGTTTTGAGTTGACATGTGCAGGTAAAGAATTGTTAAAGTTTACAGAAAAAAATTCTAAGTCCAAGTGTCGACACAAAGGAACATGTGTCGTCACATAGAAGAAAGTTGTCGACACAACACTGGGAAAGTGTGTCGACACAGAAGGTGTAAGTCGACACTACTCTGGGAAAAAGTGTCGACACATAACATAGTCTACAACAACACTGGGAAATTGTGTCGACACAGAAGAAGTAAGTCGACACAACACTGGGAAATTGTGTCGACACAGAAGAAGTAAGTCGACACAACACTGGGAAATTGTGTCGACACAGAAGAAAAACGTCGACCTCAACATTGGGAGAATGCGTCGACACTGAAGAGTATAGTCGATCTCAAGTTTGTCGACATCATCTGAATATGTCGACACAGAAGAAAATAGTCGACACCTGAAGGCTAAGTCAACACTTACTAAAGTTATGATTCTACAACAACTGTGTCGACACACAGGACTTGTGTCGACACACTGCAGAGTCAAAGACCAAGTTAGTTTCAGAAGAAGATGTGTCGACACAAAGGCAATTTAGTCGACATCACTGAAGGCAGTGTCGACACCAAAGTCAATTGTGTCGACACAAATAGACAGATGGTCTCGACACTTTCTGACAGACTGTTTCAACACTAAGGCACAGGACTTGTTTGAAGACTTGACAGCTGTGGGTTATCACCAGTTAACTGAAGTTGTCAGACTTGTCAGAAAACGGTTAGAAACCGGATCAGCCGGTTACCATGAAGAATGTCTATAAATAGACAGATTCAGAAGGAGAAAAAGATAATGAACAACATATAGAACTGACCCTTTGAAATACATTGGATCAGAAAGTGGAGAAGGATTACATTCTACTCATTTCAAGAAAGTGCTAGGCACTTAAGAAGATCTTCTCCGGGAGATCTAAGAAGACTATCTAAGGATAGATCTAAGAAGAGTTCTAATCAGAATTCAGAAGAATCATTCAAAGTTCTGGATAGAGAGAGATCAAGTCAGAATTTGAAGAAGAAGAAAGAATCCACCAGTGAATTCTCAAGAAGCTGTTTGGAATCAATTCAGCTAAGTACATTTTCAAGAAGCTTTGAAGAAGGCTAAGAAATAGTTGATTGCATCAGCTGATTAAGAATTGTCATTGCCTCTTCTCTCTCAACTTGGCAAGACAATTTAAAACAATCTTTTCTATATTTCTGTAGGATCTGTTTATACAGATCTGAGTTGTAAGCCTATGTTATAAAGGCTGAGTGTAGGAGTGTTGAACTCTGAGTGGTAGGGCTGATTGCCTGAGTGTAGGAGAAGGATATTCTCTGAGTTGTAGGCCTTGGGGCAAGGCTGAGGTAGGGCAGTTGTGCCTGAGTTGTAGGAACCAGTTGGGTTCTGAGTTGTAAGATCTATTGATCTGAGATAAGTGGAAGTTTGGCCGAATCTAGCATACAGCTAGATAGGTGAAGGGGGAAAGTGGATGTACCCAGACCTTGGGGAACCACTATAAAACATAGTGCAATCTGTGATGTTTTGTTTTCTGTGATTGCTGTGTTTTCATATTAGTTAATAAATTGAATTCTGTCTAGAAGTTTTAGAAAGAGAAGCAGAACCTATTCACCCCCCCCTCTAGGTGTTTAGGCTGCCTTGAAAGTTAAACTATCAGTAGTTATCTAGTTTTTCTTCCGCTATGAGAGATATGTAGTGAGGATTTTGATGTACTGGGCATGAGCCCAAGTTTTCTGTACTTTTATTATATTTGTGGACACTCCCTTCGTGGAGACTATTTACTTATATGTGATTGTTGTGGACTTGCTTTCTTCTTTGTCTGGATATTGTCTTGTGATCGAATCGACCGGTAGGATCGGAGTTTTGTAGTGATGACCTTCCAGGGCGTGAAGGTGTCACCGCAAAGCGGCGATTCTGGGTCTAAGACCCCGGTATTGTAAAAAAAGGGGTCTTACACACGTAATGTTAGACTTAGTGAGTGACGGATTTATTCCTTTTGGTCTTATGAGCACAAATTATAGCGTATGGCCAGTTTGTTTAGTCCTATATAATATGTCACCATGGATGTGCATGAAAGCTCCTAATTTTATAATGTCCTTGATTATTCTTGGTCCAGGACAACCCGGGAATGATATGAATGTGTATTTACAACCTTTGATTGATGAGTCGAAACTTTTATGGGAAGTTGGGGATTGTACATATATGATGCTTATAGAAAGTGCAACTTTAATATTCTTGCAGCTTTGCTGTGGAAAATAAAGGATTTTCCAGCTTATGCGAATCTATCAGAATGGAGCACCAATGGTAAGCTAGCATGCCCTTGTTGCAATATGGATATGTGGTCGTGTCGATTGAGGAATGGGTTCAAGATGAGTTTTATGGGAAGTGGGCTCTTGGATTCAGGTGATAGATGATGTAAAGATAAGAAGTCTTTTGATGGAACAATAGAAACCAATTCTACACTGAAAGGACCTTTCAAGGGAAGTGATTTTAGAATAGTTAAAAGTGTGACAATGTGTTATTTGGAAAGCATAAAAAAATCAAGATGAAGCATCTCTATCATATAACTGGAAGAAGTTAAGTATTTTCTTTCCGTTGACATAATGGAGAACTCTTGAGATACGATATTGTCTAAATTAGATGCATATTCTAAAAAAAGATACTGAAAATATATTGGGAACTATTTAGAATATTGAAGGGAAGACAAATGATGATTTGTAATTAGACCTAAAAGAGATGGGCTTGAAATAAGAATTGCATCTGATAGAGAAAGATGGTTATTATATTATGGCACAAGCCTGCTATACTGTAACATTAGTTGAGTAAAGGGTAGTATGCCATTTCTTAGAGAATATTAATGTTTCAGATGGTTATTCATCTAACATAAGAAGATGTGTAAATTCTAAGGAAGGTAGGGTTTCAAGAATGAAGGCTCCTGATTGTCATATTTTCATGCAAGATCAACATGCCCCAGCTCTTTGTGGCATTGTTCGTAAGGAGGCTTATGATCCTTTAGTTGAATTGAGTCTATTTTTCAAGGTGTTGAGCTCTAAAACATTAAGTATTGAAGTATTAGATAGACTTCAGAGTAATATTTGAAAGTCTTGTTTTCAAGGCTAACTAAACACCTAAAGGGTGGGTGAATAGGTTTTTGTCTCTATTTAACTTTTCTAACTTATGATTAGATTTCAGTGCCTCTAATTAGGTTAGTTATCAGCTTTCAAGAACATTCACAGATGACACAGAAATTTTATAGTGGTTCCCCAATCTTGGGTACATCCACTGTCCCTCTGCGCCTATCTATCAGTGTGTTAGATTCGGCTCTCCCTCTAGAACTCAGCTACTTAATAGCTTACAACACAGATCCTGCAGGACCACATAGGTCACATAGACCTAACACCTAGGCACTAAGCCAAACCCAGGTCAAAAAGACCTTTCACACGGTACTAAGCCAAACACAGGTCACAAAGACCTTAGACTTTATAATACAGGCATACAACTCCAGACTCACAAAGAATCTAAAAATAGAACAAGAAAGGTTGTATTATTAGACACCAGAGAAAGAACTCAGTGTCTTCTTCTTCCTGGACTGAGAAGATATCAGTCCTAGAAATTGTTGATGAAGACAATAAAGTAGGTAATAGAATCTTTCTTCAAACAGCTTTATTTTCTTTGTAGAGCTTGTTGACCTGCTTCCTCAAAATCGCTTTTGAACCTACTGTTGCAGATGGTAATTGCTTCAGATATCTCTTTCCCAGCAAGGTTCTCTATGCAGAATAACTTCTTTAGGCTCGACAGATATGGCGAGGAAGAAGATGAAGTTCGGCCGCACTTTTCCTTTTCAGAAAACCTAGATAAGGAATTGATTCGATTGATTGCTCTGGCCGATTTTCTTCTTTTTATTCTCTAAAGGCCAATTGAGTAGTAAGTCCCATCACCAGGATTGATGTCTGAGATTAATCAATTCAGCACATGCTTTCCATTTAATCTTGATTCAACGACGCCTTGCTGTGTGTGGGCCCCAACACTTTATGATGAAAATATTTCTTGGATAGTGCAGATGATGATAATAGTTGGCAGCCAACGTCTCTAGCAGCAGTTCCACAACATTTGAATTTTGGTTAACTATTTGACTTTGCTGACTTCAACATGACTAAACATCTATGGACTTGGACACAATTTAATCATCAGAACCAAAGGCGTTGAGTGAGTAAGTATCACTCAATGCTACAACACTTAGACAAAATTCTGTCTGTCTAAGTATTGAGCTCAACAAACGCTGAGCTCCGTTCGACGAATGGCAAGCTCAGCTCGATGAAAGTACAAGTTCAGTTCGACGAACTGTATACTTAGTATGACGAAAGACCAAACTCAGTTTGGCGAACTCCAGGCTCAGTTCGATGAACGTTGAGCTCAGTTCGACGAAGCTGAGCTCGACGAAAGCCAAGCAGTCCATTGGACTTGGCCAAATTTCTGCTTCAAGGCATTGAGAGAGTCGAGAGTGTTGAGTGAACTTGCCTTACTCAATGCTATTTGCCTTGACAAATATTTCTGCGCCTTGACATTGAGAGAGTAAGCTCCACCAAATGCCAAACTACTTAACAGAATTTTTTTGTTATTTGGCATTGAGTGAGTAAGCTACACTCAATGCCTGTGTACTTAGTCAAAATTTTGCCCAACTTTTCTATGGAGTTGACTGGCACAGCAACACTCAATGTTATAAGCTGTATGGCATTGAGTGAGTAGACCACACTCAACGCCTGTGGACTTAGCCACATTTTCAGCCAATTTTCTAGGCTTAGACTGACTTAGCCTGACTCACAGCCTTTTTGTTGTGCGGCATTGAGTGAGTAGACTACACTCAATGCCTGTGGACTTAGACACATTTTTGGCTATCTTTTAGTTAAGCTGAGATAGACTCAATGCTATATGTTATATGGCGTTGAGTGGGCTGTTATTACTCAACTCCTGTGGAATTAGGAAAATTTCTACTAGACAATATTGAATCCATACCTCTGGCATTGAGTGAGCTTGCTCCACTCAATGCCTGTGGACTTAGTCAATTTTTGCTATATCCAGCAACCACTTATTGTGTCCACATGTCCAATTAATGTGATATAGATAACCTGCACTTAAGACCTCAAATGCACATCAAATACAGTGAATGTGTGTGACATTGACCTGTTTGACTTCTCACAAATCAGGGACATTGGGAACAATGGACTCAACAATCTCCCCCTATTTGAAGAAGTCAAAAGCCTTATCAAACTTTATAAAAAATGTTTTCTTTCCTTGGTCAATGATACACACAACCTACACAACAAAATAAATATTTAAATTCTGATAAGCTATAAGTAAATGTACCTCATTTCCTACTTGTATGGTGAGCATCAATTACTCCCCCTATTTTGCTGCAAGTTGTTTGATGCAGGCCCAAGGTTTTGACGGATTAAACAACACATTCTTATGTTCAACAGTTTAATTAAATTTCTAGCGCGCGGTTTCTCTACTTAGCACTATCGGATATCCAAGCAAGTAATGTCACAAATTCAATATTAAAAAATTAATCAACGCAAAGGGACGCTAGCCCTTATTTTAGATTGAACAAGGGCTATATGCCAATGTTCGCTCAAGCGAAAAAGGACCCACCCGATCCGGACAATTAACAATTCAAGTTAAATTCTGCGCAAACATTCACACATCCAATAAAAAAAATATCCGGATTAAATAAGTGATTTAAAACTAAGTCCAAAATAATCCCCAAAATTAATTAATAAGAGAGTTGCCAAAATCTCTTGAACTCAAGGAGAAATCAAGGCAAGAACCCGATTCTACAAGTGTTCACGAAATTTACCCGCTCCAATTTTATGAAAAATATTCGGGAAAATAATGCTTGAAATTTAGATTTTAATATAGCACAACATTCAATATAAATCAGGGCTAATTACCAGCCTTCTATTCCACCTAATCTCACATATAATATAGAAGAAATCACACAAAGAGGTGTAGGAATTGGTTACCCAATCCCAATAATAATTTGTCCAGAAGATGAGTGGAGGAGGCGCTCACGACGGTGGTAGATTCTCTATTTCCACGCAAATCCTCAGATCTGCACCGGATGATGAAGATGCTCGCCGTTTTCTCTGCCAAAACCCTAGAAGAGGGAGAACTCTTGATGGCTTAAAATATTCATGGAGGAGAGGATTGCCGGTTTTGGAGGGAGTAAGAGGAGGGGCGGCTCGGTTTGTTGGAGGGAGAGGGTGGCCGATTTTTTTAGAGGAGGAAAGATGGTCAGTTTTGAGGGGAGAAAAGGAGTAGGAGAGGGTTGTTAAGGAGATAAAAGAGGAGGGAAAGAGGGGAGGAGTCTTGTGGTCGAATTCCACAAGGAGGAGAGGGAGGAGGGTGACCGAAATTGCCAAGGAAGAGGGGGAAAGAGGGGTGGCCGAATTTTGCAAGAGGGAGGAGGAGAGTTCTCAATAGAATTATGTTTTCAATTTCTTATCATCTCAAATTATTCCTTCATAACAATGGCTATTTATAGCCTACACCACTCAATCTCAACCATACATGAAATAGGAAAACAATATAGTCCTTATTTAGGCTACACCACTCAATCTCCACCATTCATAAAATAGGAAAACAATCTAAACATATAATGCATAAAATAAGAATAAAATAAAACAAGCATGAAATAAAAGATTCTCTTGATGGTTATAGGAACCCATCATATATGAAATGATATAATAAAATAGGAAATAATAATAAATGATGAAATAATAAAATATATAATTATAATTATTTAATTTATAATTATATATTTTATTTAAAATAGCGGCGGCGGACGTCATGCAAAATATATAGCGGCGTTGGCGAAGAACATCGTGACATTGGTGAAGAAACGTCGTGGTAGACTCCCATCTTCAAGCTTGCGGCAACGACCATCCCAATCCACGAACTCTCTATGTTGGGGATCAACGGCCATATCAGCAACGTCTCCATCAATCCTCCCACACTCAAAATTACTCATCTCCGATGAGTTGCCTGTGAGGGGGGAACAGTCAAAAGCAGCAACAACATAGGGCAAATTTGGCCTCGCAATCCATGTCGTAGTAGCATGAACATTCATCAGTACGATGAACTTGTTAGGCATAGAAACAACAAGACTTTCAAGGAAACTCGAAAGGGTGTCAAGCAAAAGAAATAAAACTTTAATCTTACCATCCGGTCCAAGAGCCAAGGAGTCAACGTGGAAAATAGACACGACATAACTAACACTCCCCAACCCAAGAGAATATGTTGTGGGAGGAAGAAATGACGGAGAAAGCCACTCAGGTGGAACAGAGACGTACAGTAAAAAGTCCAAAAACTTGAAATAAAGTGAAACACCCTGTGCTATATAAAAATCTAAAATAAATACATAAAATCCGACGTTCTTCATAATCATGGATGGATCGGCGTTCCTACGTATTAATTTATCAACGGAGCCAGAAGATCATCCACTCGGGGACTGACCAGACTAAACCCAAATCACTAGCTCCAGCATCGGACAGTCTCGAAAAGGCGTGGAAGTGCGTGTGACATAACTTAAGAAGAAATACTAACGTCCATGACACATGAGGAGAGAATTCATGTGCTACATGACTAGACCCAAACATGGAGGATAAGGGGGTTAAGTCAGGTGGCACGGGAGCCTTATAATCAGGGATGATTTTAACGGGCTCCAGAACCATTGTCTTAATTTCAATTTTGATATTTTCACGCTTGGCATGAAGATATACAAAGGTGAAACACTCATCATAAACAATTGAATTGGACGATCCCGAATGTGAAAAGATGTGCGAGCGAAACAACTCAAGGGACCCAACTAAAGTCACTAACGTGGGGAAATGAGGGTCATCAAATGGTGGAGGATAAATGCGTGCGACCGGGTGTGGTATATAAGTATATCTATGGGACACCATATCCAGAGGCATAATTTCCAAAGAAACAGAGTCAGTCATAGTAGGGGACGGAATCGTAGACGGACATGCAAAAAAATAAGCTGTCAAAAGTGACGTGTAGTCATATCTATGAGGTGCGGTGAATAGTCCAAATACTAGTGCTCTCAACATAGTAATATCTACACGCTGAGTCAACGTCAAAGTAGGAACTAATAATGTGGGCGTGACACAATAACTCAGACTAGGAATACCGGTTCCACGACCTAAAAAGTCATCTAAGATAGACAAATAAATAGGGGGAAGGGTTGGTAAAATCAAACCCGGGATAAAATCCGAATCAGTGAAAATTTCACCCAATGGTGATGACATCAAAGAACTCTCCTCCGGGTGTACAACAACAGAATCGTCCAAAATTACCCTTCCCTTAGATGGTAACTCATCCACAATAACACTTGGGACATCCTCACTCTCAGGTTCCTTAGATAACTAAGATAAATTCTTAGTTGGTGCGATCGTATGCTCTAACACGATGGGGATCATACCATGGAGAGAGCACTCAATATTAGAATGGACAGACACAACACTAGTAGGGCATGTAATAGGCAATGTAATACTCTCACAGGTCGGAATGTAATCATCTCATACATCGTCTTCTAAATCACTATGGTATCCAATCTCAATTTCAGACTCATTAGAATCGTCGGGCACTAACATACATGACGGAATACTCTCACCTACAGGGTCATCAATGGTTACTACATCAACATCAGAATCCTCATTGGTTTCAGTCACTATATCTGGGGGCTTAGATGTCGAGGCTAAATGAGGCATAACCCTAGTAGTAATATTTTTCGATTCCAAAACATAGGGTCTAGACGGCATAGTTTCCAAAGGAGTGGAATTATGCACATTAGGCGTAGTCCTATCGTTGTTGGGAAATGATCTAACTTGAGGCATAGGGTAACTCCTATGAATATTTATGGGTCTAGATCCACAATGATACTCACGCACTGGCTTGGTGTTAGTAGTGCGGAGATAGGCGGGATCAAATTGATCCGTAAGTAGGCTACGCATTGTCGACCAAGCATGTTGATAACTACCAACACGACGCTCTTCGTTTAACCAAAATAATCGGGCTCGACCTACTAAGTGCTCTCCGGCAAAGCTAAACTTTTCGTCATCATCCCATAAGTGACAATTAAAATATTGTTCTAAACCCTTAAGCCATTCTCTAAAATTTTGGGGATACTCTAAACCGTCATAAGTAGGATAAATGTGGTGTGACCTAGGGGTGTGTTTAGCCATATCCTTAGCATAGGAGAAGTCTAACTGGACAGTATATATGTCATATGCCATCTAGTGAGAACATGAGAGAAAAAACTCACCCAGAACTGGTGCACATGCAATGACGACTAAATAACATGACCTTGTTTAATTTTCAAAGATGGAATTGTTCCTGCTAATTACGTAAAATAACAAATATATATATTTTTAGTTTCCTTCTGGAAAAAATATGAAGATTATTAAATAATTTTTTTAAATTTTTTTGGTGAGAAAATAAAAATATAGGCTGCTATTGGCAGACCAAAATTAAAATTTAAAATAACTTAATAAAAATAATTACTTAATGAAAAATAAATTTTTTTTTTGTTTTCTTACTAAGAAAATAATGGAGAAATTCCAGAATTTTATTTTTTTGAGATTTGAGAAAAATTGAAAGTTTTAGGCCGCTATTTGCAGACCAAAAATTTAAAATTGATTTTTTTTATGTTGTGCAATGAACGTGTAAGGTGCGTGTCGGTGCTCAAAGCAAAAGGGGGAGGGGGTCAATTAGGAAATTGACGTGAACCTCCCTCTGATACCAAATTGATTCAGGCCCAAGGTTTCAATGGATTAAACAACGCTTTCTTTCGATAGTTTAATTAAATTTCTAGCGCACGGTTTCTCTACTTAGCACTATCGGATATCCAAGCATTTAATGTCACAAATTCAATATTAAAGAATTAATCAATGCAAAGGGACGCTAGCCCTTATTTTAGATTGAACAAGGGCTATATGCCAATGTTCGCTCAAGCGAAAAGGACCCACCCGATCCAGACAATTAGCAATTCAAGTTAAAATCTGTGCAAACATTCACACATCCAATATAAAAATATCCGGACTAAATAAGTGATTTAAAACTAAGTCCAAAATAATCCCTAAAATTAATTAATAAGAGAGTTGCCAAAATCTCTTGAACTCAAGGAGAAATCAAGGCAAAAAACCGATTCTACAAGTGTTCACGAAATTTACCCGCTTAAATTTTATGAAAAATATTCGGGAAAATAATTCTTGAAATTTAGATTTTAATTACACACAACATTCAATATAAATCAGGGCTAATTACCAGCCTTCTATTCAACATAATCTCACATATAATATAGAAGAAATCACACAAAGAGGTGTAGGAATTGGTTACCAAATCCCAATAATAATTCGTCCACAAGATGAGTGGAGGAGGCGCTCACGATGGTGGTAGATTCTCTATTTCCACGCAAATCCTCAGATCTGCACCGGATGATGAAGATGCTCGCCGTTTTCTCTGCCCAAACCCTAGAAGAGGGAGAACTCTTCATGGCTTAAAATATTCACGGAGGAGAGGATGGCCGGTTTTGGAGGGAGTAAGAGGAGGGGTGGCTCGGTTTGTTGGAGGGAGAGGGTGGCCGATTTTTTTAGAGGAGGAAAGATGGTCAGTTTTGAGGGGAGAAAAGGAGTAGGAGAGGGTTGTTAAGGGGATAAAAGAGGAGGGAAAGAGGGGAGGAGTCTTGTGGTCGAATTCCACAAGGAGGAGAGGGAGGAGGGTGACCGAAATTGCCAAGGAAGAGGGGGAAAGAGGGGTGGCCGAATTTTGCAAGAGGGAGGAGGAGAGTTCTCAATAGAATTAGGTTTTCAATTTCTTATCATCTCTAATTATTCCTTCATAACAATGGATATTTATAACCTACACCACTCAATCTCCACCATGCATGAAATAGGAAAACAATATAGGCCTTATTTAGGCTACACCACTCAATCTCCACCATTCATAAAATAGGAAAACAATCTAAACATATAATGCATAAAATAAGAATAAAATAAAACAAGCATGAAATAAAAGATTCTCTTGATAGTTATAGGAACCGATCATATATGAAATGAAATAATAAAATAGGAAATAATAATAAATGATGAAATAATAAAATAAATAATTATAATTATTTAATTTATAATTATATATTTTATTTAAAATGGCGGCGGCGGACGTCATGCAAAACATATAACGGCATTGGCGAAGAACATCGCGACATTGGTGAAGAAACGTCGTGGTAGACTCCCATCTTCAAGCTTGCGGTAACGACCATCCCAATCCACGAACTCTCTATGTCGGGGATCAACGGCCGCATCAGAAACATCTCCATCAGTGTTTGTCTTTACTTGAGTGCCACATGTCTTTCTTTCCATTTGCCATCTCTCCCACTTGCTAAGTCTCCCCCTTGCTAGGACCTCCTCTCTTCTCTCCCCCTTTTTGACTTTTATAGAATAGGCAGATGGGGGCTGGCCCTTCCTTAGCTGACCTTCTCACTTCTTTCCAGAGTAACTTACTCCCCCTCAGTAGAAACATCAGTAAACTGATACTATTGGGGAGTCTGTATGTCCAGCAAGAGGAACAATACCTGCACCAAAAAAATGCAAAAGGGAGTGCCTTAAGCTATTCTAAGTTAAACATACCCAACTCAATTTTGAGGGTATTGAACTTTGCTTCATCTAATGGCTTAGTGAAGATATCAGCCACTTGCTTGTCTGTGGAGACAAACTCAAGACTGATGTCTTCCTTCTCCACATGCTCCCTAATAAAATGATATCTTATTTCTATATGCTTAGTCATGCTATGTGAGACAGGATTCCTAGGCATAGAAATAGTACTTGTAGAATCATAGTAGAGAGGAGTTCTACTTACATGAAGTTTGTAATCCTGGAGCTGATGTTGGATCCACAGCAGCTGAGCACAGCAGCTGCCTGTTGATATATATTATGACTTAGTAGTGGATATAGCCACACTAGTTTGCTTCTTGCTGCTCCAAAAAACTAGCCTTCTTCCTAAGAACTGACAATTCAGGTAATACTTTTCCTGTCTTTTTTGTAACCTGCAAAATCTGCATCTAAAAATCCTTTTAGATAAAAATCCCTATTTCTAGGGTACCATAGGACAAGATCTGGTGTGCCCTTAAGATACCTCAAGATTCTCTTACAGCAGAGTAATGAGATTCTTGAGGGCAGGACTGATACCTAGCACAGACACATATGGCATACATGATGTCAGGCCTACTAGCAGTCAAGTATAGAAGGGAGCCAATTATCCCTCTATGCAAAGACTCATCAACAGGTTTCCCTTCCTCATCTTTTGCCTGTAGGCATACTTGATCCCATGGGAGTTCTCATGGTGGAGACATTCTCCATACCATGCTTTTTGATTAGCTCCCAGGTGAATTTGAAATGGGATATGGACAACCATAATCAGTCTGTCTTACTTGGAGTCCCAAGAAGAACTTGAGCTTACCCATGCTGCTTTTTTCAAACTTCCCTTGCATAAGTTTAGCAAACTTTCTGCAAAGGTTGTCATCAGTAGATCCAAAGATAATGTCATTGACATATATTTTTACTAGGATGAGCTTGCCCTTTGATTCCCTCAGGAATAGGGTCTTGTCTATCTTCCTGAGGATGCATAATTTGACCTAAGTTATTAATACAAAAATCTTAATAATATAATATAAATATATAGATATTGTTAATTTTATCCATTAAACCACATCTTTTTATAATTTTATCCAAACCACGCTTATTTTACTATTTTGTAGGATCTCGAGACATGTTGCATTATCAATTCAATAGAACACACTTTCAGACAGGGCGTGCCAAATTAAATGTCGAGTGCAGTCATGCTACTGTATTACTAAACCATATTCAAGAAGGGAATGAAGCCACAATGGTATGATGAGATATTTTCTCCTAAGTATGAAAGTAGCTAGCCACCTTTGACTATATATTCATCATGTGTTCTTAAAGGAAGCTTCTTGGAAAGAGAGAAAGCTACCTAACTTTTATCATGCTTTTCATGATAAGCGTGAAAAGGAGTAGCCGTCTTTGACTTTTAAACCAACATGTGATTTTTGAACAAGGGAAGCTTCATACCTCATGCCAAATTCCAACTCTACCCCCTTGGTTTTGGCCCTATAAATAGGCATGAAGGAAGGGGGGAAAGCATCATCCTTTCTCCTCCATTTGAGACTTCTAGAGAGCCGTTGAGAGTTTATTTTTAGAGTATTTTAGCTTAATGTTTTCATGTTTTAATGTTCTTGCAATCTCTTTTATCGCACTTGTAATCTTTTTATAAACTCTCTTTGTAATGTCTCTATTCCCTTTGTAACGTCTTTTTAATAAAATAAAATATTTGTTATTCCATTTCTCTCTCTCTCTTTCTTATTATGCATATTCTTAACATGATTTTCATTTCCTACACTATTATGAGATACTAAACTTTGTTTAGTGCTTGATCGAGATGATCCGAGGAATGAAATGATCTCATTTTCTTAATCCATATATTCTCTTTCACTTTTAACAAATGTTTAGGATTTACCCTTGATTAATCTCTAGAGAGGCCATATCATAGATATATGATTTTATCTTCTGTTTCCGTACTCTGGTAGCCGAAAGGATCATGAGTATGTATTGATCACTCACGGGTAAAGAGAGTTGAATGCAATCCTTGAAAGAGGACGACGTAAATTTCTCGGATTGGAGTCAAATCCAATAGAGGGGTTCACCACATAAAGCGAGTTTTAGGGGTTTCAATTATAGAATGAAACTTCAGTTGATCAACCTAAACTCAGTTGGGCGTAGCCTTAAAAAGGTGCGTTCATATTTTGGGAACCTCCACGGTCCAAGCATCTCGTTAATGAGAATTAGGAATTTTTCTATTTTTGGTCATTTTCATTCCAAGGTGATTCAAGATCAAGTACTAACTTTTAAATAATTGCTTAATCATCCTCTTTTATCGTATAACCGTTCTCTTATTTGCAAACCAACTCAAAGTATCTAATTGATAAAATCACAGAAATCTCTTTAAAGTAGAAGTAATCGACGGGCCTTGGTTCTAATACGACCTTGATATTATATCCTATACTATAAGCGATAAGGTACACTTGCCTTTATCGAATATAGATTCAGAGAACATCATCTTCATCTTCATCTTCTCTCTTTTATAAAACAACTCCGAGATTTTCTCCATCACGTTTTTGGCGCCGTTGTCAGGGACTTGCGTCGATATTTCAAAAAATAATAATAATTGTTAATTTTATTGTTTTTTTTAAATATATATATCTTAATAAGATACCTAAAACTTCTTAAAAAAACAAAAGCCAAAAAAATTCCATTAATAAGTTTTAAACTCATCTTTAATCATTTGTCACTCTCTTCTTTTTTCTTCTAGTACATGAACCGAGCAAGTTCTTCAAATAATTCTGAATCCCATTTTGATCCAGAAATTGAGCACACCTTTAGGCAACGCCTTCAATCTCGTGGAAAGGATTTACCAATTATTCTCAAAGAATCTATCGGAGATATTAATATAACAACTATAGGTGACCCCAATCCTAATGAAGCCCAACAACGGACCATGTCCTATTATGTACGGCCGAACTTGGAAGGGACACAATCTAGTATTGTTAGCCCTACTATAGCTAATAATAATTTTGAGATCAAGTCTAACATCATCCAAATGGTGCAACAATTGCTTACTTTTGATGGTTTACGAGATGAAGATCCAAATCAACATCTTTCAAATTTTGTTGAAATCTGTGATACCTTCAAAATCAATGGCATTACTGATGATGTCATTCGATTATGACTATTTCCCTTTTCTTTGCGGTCAAATGCCAAGCAGTGGTTAGGCTCTCTTCCTAGAGGATCTATCATTACATGGGCCGAAACGGCTGAAAAATTCATGACTAAATATTTTCCTCCTGCCAAGACTGCCAAATTACGTACTGATATATCTTCATTTATGCAAATCGACTCAGAGACTCTCTACAATACATGGGAGCGCTTCAAGGAGATTTTGCGTAGATGTCCTCACCATACACTTCCTACTTGGCAACAAGTACAAATTTTTTATAATTGCATAAATTTCCAAACAAGGCAGATGATTGATGTAGCTTCCGGGGGTACTCTCAATAATAAAACCCTAGAGGCCGCTCATGAGCTTTTTGAGTAAATGACCATGAATGTCTATCAGTGGAATGTTCCTCGAGCGCGCCCTACCAAGCTGGCAGGACATTATGAAGTTGATATGACAGCTAATTTAGCTTTACAACTTGAACGTTTAAGCAAGCAAGTGACAAAGATGTCTGTTTCCTCCGCCACTCCTTCTTTGGCTAATTATAATAGTAATACTTTTATTGAAGAATAGGTTGATTTCACGGGGAATCTTACTCTGCCTTCCTTTAACCCAAACAATGCTCCATATAACAATGCTTACAATCCATGTTATAGGAACCACCCAAATTTCTTATGGAGCAACCAAGGTAATTCTCAATGCCCGCCTAATATGAACCCACCTGGTTTTCTTCCACCACCACCAAATCCCTCTTCGCTTGAAGAGGTATTTTCTCAATATGTTGACTCGAACGAATCCAACCTCCGAAATCTCACCGGATCTGTAAAGAAGTTAGAGAATCAAATTGGCCAGCTTGCCAAAATGATTGCCGAGCGCCCGCATGGAGCTTTGTCGGGCAACACTGAGACGAATCCAAGGGAGAATGCAAATGCCATCACCCTCCGCAGTGGAAAAGAGGTAACCTCTCCAAATAGGATTGAGCTCGAGGTAACTGTTTGTGTTTTACCCCCTCCAGTTTTATTTTCTAATTCTCCAAATGCTTCAAAATCTCCTCTTATTTCTACTTATGTACCCCTTATCCATCCAAAATTTAAAATAAGCGAGTAGAGGAACGATACAAAATTTTTCTAGAAATTTTAAAACAAATTCATATAAATGTTCCCTTCTGCGAGGCAATCTCTCAAATGCCTAAATATACGAAATATCTCAAGGAGTTACTCTCCAATAAAAAGAAACTTGAAGATATCTCCCGTGTTTCCCTTAATGTAGAATGCTCGGCAGCTTTATTAAATAAATTGCCTCAAAAATTGAATGATCCAGGACGGTTTTTTATCCCGTGCCTCTTTGGCAATTTATTAGTAAAGTATGCCCTTGCCGACCTAGACGCTAGCATAAATCTAATGCCCTACTATCTATTTAAGAAATTATGATTAGGAGATCCAACCCCAACAAAAATAAATATACAACTAGCTGATCGTTCTGTTAAGTATCTAGTAGGGGTAGTGGAGGAAGTACTAGTCAAGGTTGACAAGTTCATCTTTCGGTGGACTTTGTCATTCTTGACATCGAAGAGGATGCTGAAGTACCCCTTGTACTTGCCTGCCCCTTCCTTGCCACCTCCCGCACAACAATTGATGTGAGTAACGGAAAGCTCATCCTTTGTGTTGGAGATGATGAAGTTACTTTCAATATCAACCCCTCCATGTGAAATTCTCTTTCAAATGATGATTCTTGTTACCATCTAGATGCATCATTTGAAGAAGATTTTTCTTCATTTTCTGATTCTGGTCCCACATCTTGTGATGATGCAGAACATGCCGAATTATTTTGTTTTAGGGAATTATCTCATTCTTCAGCTTAGAGAGTATTAAAATTATGACCTCTTGCTAATTACCACCCACTCTTGAGCTTAAGCAACTTCCAGAGCATCGAAGATATGTCTTTTTAGAAAAAGACTCTAAATTGTCGGTCATCATTTCTTCTACTTTGTGTGATTCGGAAATTTCCAAATTAATTCAAATCTTAATTAGGCATCACCGAGCCATAGCTTGGCAATTATCTGATATTAAAGGGATAAGCCCCTCCTTCTACACACACAAAATATTACTTGAAGATAATTCTCGCAATAGTGTACAGCCTCAGCGACGATTTATTCCCAACATGAAAGACGTCGTTAAGGCGAAAGTAACTAAGATGTTAGCAGCGGGAATTATCTACCAGATTTTGGATAGCCCGTGGGTTAGCCCCGTGCAAGTAGTACAAAATAAAGGGGCATGACAGTAGTGGTTAATGAGAACAATGAACTAATTCCAAATTGTACTATTACGGGTTGGCGGATGTGCATTGACTATAGAAAAATAAATGATACCACCCAAAAAGACCACTTTCCCTTGCCATTCATTGATCAAATTTTAGAACGCCTTTCTGGTCACTCCTACTATAGCTTTCTTGATGGTTTATTGGGATATTTCCAAATCCCAATCTCACCCGAGGTGTAACACCCCAGAACTCAAATATGTTTGTACACAATTTTGAGTAGCAGGCTGGTAGACATGGCCTGGGACACGGGCGTGTCCCAGGGCGTGTCGGGGGTACACGGCCTGGGACACGGGCGTGTCCCAGGGCGTGTTCGATTTAAATCTCAAAGTTGGCCTATTCGGGTCAGAGCCGTACACGGCCGTGAACACGGCCATGAACACGGGCGTGTCAGGATGGACACGGGCGTGTCGGCTGCCGTGTTCCGACCCGTTACTGGTTTTGGAAGTCGATGGGTGCCGTGTAGCAGGGGACACGAGCGTGTCTCAAGACTGACACGGGCGTGTCAGCTTCGACACGGGCGTGTCGAGCCCCGTGTTGTTCAGTCGGTTCCAAACCGCGTGTGCCGCTTAAGGGTACACGGCCTGTGACACGGGCGTGTCACAAGCCGTGTCAGGCAAAAATTGGGGTTTTGGGCAGATCTCGGCCGTTCGTTTCCTTCTATTTGGATCGTGTGGTCCATAGCTTTTCCAGCCTCTTTAAGGCCGTGGATTGAGTTGAAAGCTCATTCCACTTAGCCTTTCTTCTTAAGAAAGAGAGGAGAGCTTGGAGGAGGAAGAGGAGGAGGCCGGTGGAGCTTCGTCGAGCCGAATAGAGAGCCGAGTGCAGCGTTGCGGAGGCAAGGCCGCTGCGGTGATTTCCATCCGGCTAGTTTTCTATGGCACCGAAGCGATCGTCAAGGGTAACGATCTTTCTTCCTTGGGCAGGTGAAGCCCTTTGTTTTGCATGTGCATGGGATCCTCCATCAAGAGATGGAAATGCGTAAGTGATTCCAGCAGTTGAGTCTGCATCTAGAGCCGGAAGTCTGTAGTACGGCATAGGCATGCTGTGTGAAGCCCATCCAGACGTATGTCGGGATTGGTGATGTTTAGATTGCGATCCGGAGAAGTCTCCGTGTATGCATCGTTTAGCCTGCGGAGATGGTGAGGACGATGTGTTTGGTATATAGGATGCTTTGTATAGCTCCTTTGGTTGCATGCTTGTTAAGAGCTGGTTGATGGAGTGCGTACACCTCTGAGTGGGTGGGTGCGTGAGGTCTTCAACAGGGGTTTGGAGGCTTATGCCCATTCTACCAAGTGGCGATGAACACCTCTGAGTGGGTGGGTGCGAGAGGTCTTCAACAGGGGTTTGGAGGCTTATGCCCATTTCACTAAGTGGCAATGTTAAGATCGGGTGAGCGGTCGATTGGTAGCAAAGCAACAGGGCGAATTCCCTAGGCTTGTTACACTACGGGGGTAGGTCGACTGATAGTGCTCACGGGTTTTGGTGTGGTGCGTACCTCTGAGTGAGACGGGTGCGTGAGGTCTTCAACAAGGGTTTGGAGGCTTATGCCCGCCTACCAAGTACAAACCATAAAAGGTGCCCTGAGTGCACGAGCGCCTGGCATTGAGGCCGGCGTTTGTGATGTTGGGTGTATGTGCTTTATATATTGAAATTGCTATACATGCAGGAAGGAACCACTGCCCCGGGTAAGGGGTGGGGTCGTTATAATTGGTCAGCTGAATGCTGACCGTTGCTTTGTTTATCACCCTTGGGGTGGACGTCCATATGCAGGTGTTGCGGGCTGATGGATTGAGCTGGCAAAAGCCCATGCTGCTGGTAGGCCCTCGAAGGCCGTGCGAAATGTTGGATTTCATGTATGGCCGGCCTGCGTGCCGATGTATGAAATCATATGTGTTGTAAAGAGTAACTTGTAAGGCCTTAAGGCCGTGTGCGGTGTGGTTTTGTAAACATTCCTGGTTATCTATATAAATGTGATATTTATATATTAGTGGACATTCAATGGTATGAGTTCTTGCACTTAATAAGCTTCCGCTAGAATGCTCTGAGTTAGGACTCGTTTGGTTTGGTATTATCCTGTGACCTCACCGTCTGTTTGTGGCATATAGTGTGGGGCCCCGGCCGGACCTTCTACTATACGTCATTTAACGGATGGGGTCGTTACATTTTGGTATCAGCTTTTGTCGGTCTTCCCTTCCGAATTCGTGGTCGAATTCTTTTGTGGGGTGGCGAGCACGTGTTCGTGCGACCTGCTGTAATGCTAATGAACTCAGGAATGTCCACTAGGAATGTGTGTGTGTGTCTATTCGGTGAGTTTGCCATATTACCATGGAAAGTAATGCTATCTTGTTCACCTATAGGTGACGAGGAGTGGAGCTGGGCAGTCGGAGCCCCAGCGTTCGGATGAGAGTGCGGCACCACCTGAGGTGCCTACACCTCCCCCTTCTGCGGAAACGGTGCGCTTAGTTGCGGAGATGATCTTTGCTATGCTTCAGGCACAACCTTTTGGACAAGCGAGGCCCGCTGTGGCGCCAGTGCAGGTTGGTGCGAGGCAAGAGCATGTTGAGGTTCCGGTTGCTGTGCAAGCAGCGGACGAGCAACTTAAGCACTTTATGGAATTTAATCCGCCTACGTTTGTCGGGGCAACGTCTCCAACAAAGGCCGAGGATTGGCTCTCTCGAGTGAAAAGAATCCTGGCTGTGCTCAGGATTAATGAGGAGCAGAAAGTCCCGTTAGCCACTTTCCTCCTGGAAGGAGAGGCGAGGCTTTGGTGGGATGAGATCGAGTTGCACCAGTTGGGCGGTAGAGATCTGGGCGACATATCGATGGACGAATTCTCTAGATTATTTTGGGCGAAATATTTGCCAATGGCGCAGAGAATTGCAATGGAAAATGAATTTCAACGTCTGGTACAGGGTGATAAGACCGTGGACGATTACCTGCATGAGTTTACCAAGCTCGGTCGTTATGCGGGGTCGACGTTTGCGGACCAGGCGCGGAAAACAAATAGGTTCTATGAAGGGCTGCGTGATGAGCTGAGGTTGGCTCTCCCGAGTTCAGTGAACCAAGGATTCCAAGCATTGGTGCATACCGCTAGTGCGCTAGAGAAGGATTTGAAGCGGGTGCGGGAGAAGAAGATCGTAGCGGTGGAAAAGTCCGACTTCAAAGTTCCGCCATCAGAGCAGTCCGATTTCAGGAAACGTGATAAGAAGCGGTTCAGGCCTGCTGAACAAACTTCTTCAGATGTTGCGTCAGGAGCAACGTTTGGGCAAGAACGGGTTGAGCCGCGGACATGTTTCATTTGTGGGAGGCCAGGACATATTGCGCGATTTTGCTGGAATGGTGCGTCCAAGGGTGAAAGAAAGACAGGTGCGTCTTATGACGAGAAGGGTAAAGCTGTGGCAGAGTCGTCTGCATCGCGGGCGCAACCGAGAATATACACTCTTGAGATGCAGGAGCCGCAAAGCTCAAATCAAGCAGAACAGCAAATCCGTGCTTTGGACTTAATGGAGGCCGCTAGACGGATTCTGCGAGATGCGGAGAAGCCGAAATAAAGTGGAGTGTGCACTTTATTTTGTTGTCTGTTGTATATATGTATGTATGTTTTTCTGTTTGGGACAAATAGTGTGGTGGTACGATTCCATGGGGCGAGCCAAGCTGTGGCCTCTGAGCTCTAAACCTGGATCGTTTTGGGTTGTATCGCAACAGCGTGGTTGTGTTGATACTTGTGCGTTGCGCTAAATTTCGGGACGAAATTTCTATAAGGAGAGGAGGGTTGTAACACCCCAGAACTCAAAATATGTTTGTACACAATTTTGAGTAGCAGGCTGGTAGACACGGCCTGGGACACGGGCGTGTCCCAGGGCGTGTCGGGGGTACACGGCCTGGGACACGGGCGTGTCCCAGGGCGTGTTCGATTTAAATCTCAAAGTTGGCCTATTCGGGTCAGAGCCGTACACGGCCGTGAACATGGCCATGAACACGGGCGTGTCAGGATGGACACGGGCGTGTCGGCTGCCGTGTTCCGACCCGTGTACTGGTTTTGGAAGTCGATGGGTGCCGTGTAGCAGGGGACATGGGCGTGTCTCAAGACTGACACGGGCGTGTCAGCTTCGACACGGGCGTGTCGAGCCCCGTGTTGTTCAGTCGGTTCCAAACCGCGTGTGCCGCTTAAGGGTACACGGCCTGTGACACGGGCGTGTCACAGGCCGTGTTAGGCAAAAATTGGGGTTTTGGGCAGATCTCGGCCGTTTGTTTCCTTCTATTTGGATCGTGTGGTCCATAGCTTTTCCAGCCTCTTTAAGGCCGTGGATTGAGTTGAAAGCTCATTCCACTTAGCCTTTCTTCTTAAGAAAGAGAGGAGAGCTTGGAGGAGGAAGAGGAGGAGGCCGGTGGAGCTTCGTCGAGCCGAATAGAGAGCCGAGTGCAGCGTTGCGGAGGCAAGGCCGCTGCGGTGATTTCCATCCGGCTAGTTTTCTATGGCGCCGAAGCGATCGTCAAGGGTAACGATCTTTCTTCCTTGGGCAGGTTGAAGCCCTTTGTTTTGCATGTGCATGGGATCCTCCATCAAGAGATAGAAACGCGTAAGTGATTCCAGCAGTTGAGTCTGCATCTAGAGCCGGAAGTCTGTAGTACGGCATAGGCATGCTGTGTGAAGCCCATCCAGACGTATGTCGGGATTGGGGATGTTTAGATTGCGATCCGGAGAAGACTCCGTGTATGCATCGTTTAGCCTGCGGAGATGGTGAGGACGATGTGTTTGGTATATAGGATGCTTTGTATAGCTCCTTTGGTTGCATGCTTGTTAAGAGCTGGTTGATGGAGTGCGGACACCTCTGAGTGGGTGGGTGCGTGAGGTCTTCAACAGGGGTTTGGAGGCTTATGCCCATTCTACCAAGTGGCGATGAACACCTCTGAGTGGGTGGGTGCGAGAGGTCTTCAACAGGGGTTTGGAGGCTTATGCCCATTTCACCAAGTGGCAATGTTAAGATCGGGTGAGCGGTCGATTGGTAGCAAAGCAGCAGGGCGAATTCCCTAGGCTTGTTACACTACGGGGGTAGGTCAACTGATAGTGCTCACGGGTTTTGGTGTGGTGCGTACCTCTGAGTGAGACGGGTGCGTGAGGTCTTCAACAAGGGTTTGGAGGCTTATGCCCGCCTACCAAGTACAAACCATAAAAGGTGCCCTGAGTGCACGGAGCGCCTGGCATTGAGGCCGGCGTTTGTGATGTTGGGTGTATGTGCTTTATATATTGAAATTGCTATACATGCAGGGAAGGAACCACTGTCCCGGGTAAGGGGTGGGGTCGTTATAATTGGTCAGCTGAATGCTGACCGTTGCTTTGTTTATCACCCTTGGGGTGGACGTCCATATGCAGGTGTTGCGGGCTGATGGATTGAGCGGGCAAAAGCCCATGCTGCTGGTAGGCCCTCGAAGGCCGTGCGAAATGTTGGATTTCATGTGTGGCCGGCCTGCGTGCCGATGTATGAAATCATATGTGTTGTAAAGAGTAACTTGTAAGGCCTTAAGGCCGTGTGCGGTGTGGTTTTGTAAACATTCCTGGTTATCTATATAAATGTGATATTTATATATTAGTGGACATTCAATGGTATGAGTTCTTGCACTTAATAAGCTTCCGCTAGAATGCTCTGAGTTAGGACTCGTTTGGTTTGGTATTATCCTGTGACCTCACCGTTTGTTTGTGGCATATAGTGTGGGGCCCCGGCCGGACCTTCTACTATACGTCATTTAACGGATGGGGTCGTTACACGAGGACCAGGAGAAAACAACCTTTACTTGTCCCTTCGGCACCTTCGCTTATAGAAGGATGTTGTTTGTCCTTTACAATGCACCAGCTACATTCCAAAGATGTATGTTGACCATCTTTGATGAGTTGGTTGAGGATGTGATGGAAGTCTTCATGGATGGCTTTTCCGTATTTGGAAATTCTTTTAAATCATGCTTAGCTAATCTTGATCATGTTCTTCAACATTGCGAAGATACAAATCTAGACCTAAATTGGGAAAAAATGTCATTTCATGGTCCGAGAGGGGTTGGTCCTCGTCATAAAATATCAGGTAAAGGAATAGAGGTTGATAAGGCCAAAATCGAGGTGATTGAGAAACTTCCCTCTCCCACAAATGTAAAATCTATTAGAAGTTTCCTTGGTCATGTAGGTTTTTATCGTCGGTTTATACAAAATTTTTCCAAAATTACAAAGCTGTTAACGCACTTGTTAGAAAAGGAGTCTTCTTTCATTTTTTATAATGAATGTTTAGCAGCTTTTAATATTACCAAAGATAAGCTTATCAACTCGCCAATTCTAGTAGCACCGGATTGGTCTTTTCTATTCGAGATAATGTGTGATGCAAGTGACATTGCTGTAGGCGCAGTGTTAGGCCAACGGGTGAACAAGTATTTTCACCCAATTTATTATGCAAACAAGACACTCACATCAGTACAGGCCAATTACACCACTACAGAGAAAGAACTTCTCGTAATAGTTTTCGCGTTTGATAAGTTTAGGTCTTATATTACTCTCTCTAAAGTCATTGTAATTACTGATCATTCTACCCTTAGGTACCTACTAAACAAGGCAGACGCCAAGCCCCGATTATTAAAATGGATCCTCTTGCTGCAAGAATTTGACATGGAGATCCGCGACAAGAAAGGAGCGGAGAACTTGGAGGCCGATCATCTCTCCCGCTTAGAGAACCCCGCTGCGGATACGCTGGCAGAAGCCGACATTGATGATAAATTCCCTGAAGAGCGCCTCCTCGCCATCGAAAAATTAATGGATTCTTCTACCCCTTTTTTGCGGATTTGGCCAACTATCAGTGGTCTTGCCTAAAGGTTTTCAAGTCAACAAAATAAGAAATTCTTTTTCGACGCAAAGAACTACTTTTGGGAGGACCCCTTCTTATTTCGTATCTGTGCGGATCAAGTGGTAAGAAGATGTGTGTCGAGCGAGGAAGGCTTGCAAATATTGCGGCACTGCCATGAAGCACCAACCGGCAGACATTACCAAGCAAGCTGGACTGCAAGGAAAGTGCTGGAGGTCAGTTTCTTCTGGCCCTCGATCATTAAGGATACTCACACTTTTATAAGTGGATGCGATAGCTGCCAAAGGTCAGGTAACATATCTCATCGAGATGAAATTCCCCAAAACTCCTTTTTGGAGTGTGAAATTTTTGATCTATGGGGTATCAATTTCGTAGGTCCTCTCCCTCCCTCATTTAATAATAAATATATTCTTGTTGCGGTCGACTATGCGTCGAGGTGGGCGGAAGCACAAGCTATCCCAACCAACGATGCAAGAGTCGTCATCAAATTTTTAAAGAAATAATTCTCTCTTTTTGTCACACCTCGCGCTATAATTAGTGATAGGGGCACACACTTCTGCAATAGCCAGTTTGCTAAAATTTTAGCAAAATATGGCATTACACACAAACTCTCCATCCCCTATCACCCACAGATTAGTGGCCAATTGGAGGTGGTGAGCCGCGAGCTCAATAGAATTTTGGAGAAGTCTATTTATTTTAATAGGAAGGACTAGTCCTTGAAGCTCGATGATGCTCTATGGGCTTACCAGATGGCATACAAGATCGCCATAGGTTGTACACCGTACCGATTAGTCTACGGCAAAGCGTGCAACCTTCCAGTTGAGTTAGAGCACCACGCTTATTCGGGACTGAAATTCCTCAATCTTGATTATACTTTGGCCTCCGAGCAAAGAAAAATCCTACTGAATGAACTAGACGAATGGCATGCTAACGCCTATGAAAATAATAAGTTTTATAAGGAGCGCTCAAAGTTCTACCATGATAAAAATATTAAAATCTCTAAAAGTTTTTCACCGGGGGATCTCGTCCTTCTTTACAACTCACGCCTTCGTCTTTTTCCTAGTAAAATAAAATCCTGATGGTTCGTCCCCTTTGTCATCAAAGAGGTTTGGCCATATGGGGCCGTTCTTATTTCCCACCTGGAACTCAGCTCCTTTAAAGTGAATGGCCACCAGCTAAAATTTTATTTTTCTAATGATACCTTGGTCACCAATATTGAGACCTTCTCCATATGATTTTCCATGCTAATTAGTAAGGCTACGCGACGGTAAACAAAGCGCTTTTTGGAGGCACCCCAAACTTTATCTTCATATTACTCTTTTCTTTGTTTTAACATGTTTTTGTAGGTTTCCATCTAGCCTCCTCAATTTCACCATCAAGGATGTCCTCTTTCCTCACTTCTTCTTTTATTGCATTTTTATTGCTTCATACTTGGTTTTAAACATTGGGTACAATGTTTAACTTTACGTATGGGGGTATAATTCCTTAATTAATAAAAATTAAAAAAATATGTATAAATTCCAAAAATTCATAAAATATATATATTTCTTTCCTTTAGTATATATATATATACCAAAAAAGGATAAAACTTATATAAAATAATTAATAATTTGAGTTAATCTTTGATAAATCATTTTGTACCCCATGACTTTGCATTTTCTTGTTTTAAATCATTTATGTACTTGTTTAGTTGAAATAAAGTAAATTAAATTTAATTTTGTATATGTTTCATGAGTAATATGTTGACTCATGTAGTGTTCCTAATTTAGGTAACATGTTATTTTTGAAAAACTTTCTTGAATATTTGCACTTTTCATAGCCATTTTTTATGTTTTTCACTTTTATAAAATCAACCATCCCTTGTTTTCTCTTTTAAAAATCTTTGAAATGATTGATTAGTGTTAAGTATAGTAGATGCGAACTAATCTAAGACGCTTATTATCTTCATTTTTCATGAAAAGTAAATTATCTTTATTTTCTATCTAGAATTTGCGTCTCTTGAATTTTTTAATACCTTGTTTTAAGTAGACTTAAGAGCATGAAGATGATCTAGGCAACTTTTTGATTAGTTTGAGCTTTTGCATCCCGAACCTTAAATTCCTAACCATTGCTAGCCACGTTGTGTCTTTTCCATTTTCTTTTTATAAGCCACACTTATTTTTCGCCAGAGCCATATAGCTTACCCATGCTGCACACTTAAAACTTTTTGAGCTTTATGTCACTTGTGTGTACTATATTTTGTGAAAATTGTGGAGATTTGTATTATATCTCAATTACTACAAAAGAGAAGAAAAAGAGGGAAAAACTCAATTGATTCAAAAGAAGGAAGAAGATATGATATATATATTTATATATATGCAAAAAAAGATTATGAATGACATTTTAACCCCAACTTTATATTGCAAAATTACTTGGGGTATCAAAATTTTATTTTCTAGCAACAAGTTTTTTGCAAAGCTCTTCTTTTTTGTTTTAGGTGTGCTTTAACCTTCATGTTTATCTTTTGAACTCCACACCCTTAAAACCTAAGCCAAAAGGTTACACCTAACGAAAGCCCTTTTGATTCATGCTTCCAAGGTTTACCTTTAGTACGGTAGCGAGAAAGTAAATTGAGTAAGTTCTAGGTAGTAGTATTGATCTTTGAATTAGATTGATATGACTATAAAATGTCTCTTAGATTTTCGTAGCAACTCAATATCCTTTTCATTTATCACATTACTTAATTTTTAGTTTTGCTTAAAAACATGGGATGATTTTTTTTATGCTAGTGAAAGTTGTAAAATTTTGTGCCAAGACTAAGTAAAAATATTTTGTTTTCTTTTCATAATTCCTCAACCTTAATTTCGCATCATACTCATGTTTGGCATAACCAATTTGTTTGGTTGGTTTTTTTTATTTTTCCTAACTCATATGTCTTTGCTTGAGGACAAGCAAAATAATAAGTCTGGGGGAATTTGATGATGCATAATTTGACCTAAATTATTAATACAAAAATCTAAATAATCTAATATAAATATATAGATATTGCTAATTTTATCCGTTAAACTGCATCTTTTTATAATTTTATCCTAACCACGCTTATTTTACTATTTTGTAGGATCTTAAGACAAGTTGCATTATCAATTCTATATAACACGCCTTCAGATAGGGCATGCCAAATTAAATGTCGAGTGTAGTCATGCTACTGTGTTACTAAACCATATTCAAGAAGGGAATGAAGCCATAATAGTCTGATGAGATATTTTCTCATAAGTATGAAAGAGGCTTACCACCTTTGACTATATATTCAGCATGTGTTCTTAAAGGAAGCTTCTTGGAAAGAGAGAAAGCTACCTAACTTTTATCATGCTTTTCATGACAAGTGTGATAAGGAGTAGCCGTCTTTGACTTTTAAACCAACATGTGCTTTTTGAACAAGGGAAGCTTCATTGAAGCTTTATCCTCATGCCAAATTCCAACTCTACCCCCTTGGTTTTGGCCCTATAAATAGGCATGAAGGAAGGGGGAAAGCATTATCTTTTCTCCTCCATTTGAGACTTCTAGAGAGCTATTGAGAGTTTATTTTTAGAGTATTTTAGCTTAATGTTTTCGTGTTTTAATGTTCTTGCAATCTCTTTTATCATACTTGTAATCTTTTTATAAACTCGCTTTGTAATGTCTCTATGCCCTTTTTTGTAACTTCTTTTCAATAAAATAAAATAGTTTATTATTCCCTTTCTCTCTCCTTCTCTCTTTCTTATTATGCATATTCTTAACATGATTTTCATTTCTGACATTATTATGAGTAACTAAACTTTGTTTAGTGCTTTGTTTAGTGCTTCATCGATATGATCTGAGGAATGAAATGATCTCATTTTCTTAATCCATATCTTCTCTTTCTCTTTTAACAAATGTTTAGGATTTACCCATGATTAATCTCTAGAGAGGTCATATCATCGATATATGATTTTCTCTTCTGTTTTCGAACTCTAGTAGTCGAAAGTATCATGTGTATGGATTGATCACTCACTTGTAAAGGAAGTTGAATGAAATCCATGAAAGAGGAAGACGTAAATTTCCTGGATTAGAGTCAAATCAAATAGAAGGGTTCACCATATAAATCGAGTTTTAGGTGTTTCAATTATAGAACGAAAGTTCAGTTGATCAACCTAAACTCAGTTGGGCGTAGCCTTGAAAGAGGTGCGCTCATATATTGGGAACCTCCATGGTCCAAGCATCTTCATTAAAGAGAATTAGGGATTTATCTATTTTTGGTCATTTTCATTCCAAGGTGATTCAAGATCAGGTACTAACCTTTTAAATTATTGCTTAATCATCCTCTTTTATCGTATAACCGTTCTCTTATTTGCAAACTAACTCAAAGTATATAATTGATAAAATAACAAAAATCTCTTTGAAGTAGAAGTAATCGACGTGCCTTGGTTCTAATACGACCTTGATATTATATCTTATACTATAAGCAATAAGGTACACTTGTCTTTATCAAATATATATTCGGAGAACATCATCTTCATCTTCATCTTCTCTCTTTCATAAAACACCTCCGGAATTTTCTCCTTCACTTCCCCCTTGAGAATTTGTTCTCAATTAGGAAGCTAGACAAGGTTTCATACCAATCCCTAGGGGCTTGCTTTCACCCATATAGAGCTTTTCTAAGATTATATACAAAATTAGGAGAGTTAAGATCTACAAAACCGGGTGGTTGATCCACATATACTTCCTCTTTTAGGTCCCCATTCAGGAATACTGACTTAACATCCATCTAGTAGACTCTGAATCCCTGATAGGCAACAAATGCAAGAAAAATCCTCATGGCTTCCAATATGGCTACTGGGGCAAAGGTTTGGTCAAAGTTTATGCCCTCTTCTTGCTTGTAGCCTTTAGCCACCAGTCTAGCCTTATTCTTGACAATAATGCCATCTTGATCCAACTTGTTACAATAGATCCACTTAGTCCCTATGACATTTTGTCCTTATGGTCTGGGGACCAACTTGCAGACCTTATATCTCTTAAATTGGTCCATTTCTTCTAACATTGATCCAATCCAGAACTGGTCCTTGATTGCTTCTTAAAACTTCTTTAGCTCTTCTTGAGACAGGAAGCTTGAGTAGAGAGCTGTATTCATGCTCCTGCTTCTGTTCTGGACTCCATGATTTGCATCACCAATAATTTAGTGTACTGGATGGTCCCTTAGATGCCTAGTAGCTGGAGGTATTCTAGCTGCAGCTTGCTGATCTTTAGGGTTTTCAACTTGCTGGTCTTCATTCTCTTCAGGTATGTTTTCCCTTTCTCTTGGAATAGGTAGTCCATCATCTTTTTCTTAGACTATGGGTGTAGCTTCCTTGATGGTCAGCTTGTCCATCATCTACTCTATACCTGCAATACTATAAGAGGAGGAGCTTGGCAGCTCACAGTTAACTATGTTGGATTCATCAAAAATAGCATGCATTGACTCTACTATAACTTGGGTAGTTAAGTTGTAGATTCTGTATGCCTTACTATGAGTGTTGTACCCAACAAAGATCCCTTCATGGGACTTGGTAGCAAATTTAGTTAAATGGACTTTTCCATTGTTGAGCACATAGCACTTGCAACCAAAGATCCTGAAATAGCTCAGGTTCTGTTTTTTGCCCTTTTAGATCTCATAGGGAGTCTTATTATGGCTCTTGGTGATAGAAGCCCTATTATGGCCATAACATACAGTATTAACTGCCTCAGCCCAGAAGTATTCTGGGAGGGATGAGTCACTTAGTAAAGTTCTACTAGCCTCTGTGAGAGTCCTATTTTTCCTCTCAGCAATTCCATTTTGCTGGTGTGTTCTAGGAGAGGAAAATTCTTGATGAATCCCTAGCTCTTCACAGAACCTTGTCATGCACTCAGACTGAAACTCAGTGTCACAGTCACTTCTGAATTTGACCACAGTGCTATTGAATTCATTCTGAATTTGACCATATAGGGGTATAAGCACTTGGACTAACCTTGATTGGACCAGGCAGATCCTGGCTGATTTCTTCATCTGACTTAGCCATTAACCCAAGGCAGCATTTATCTTCTTTAGAATCCACCTCTGAATTACCATTAGATGGCGATAGAGGGGCCCTATCTTCAATCCTGACAGCAGGATGAACCTTCTCAGCTTCTTCTTCTATAGTAACCAGCCTTTTAAAGCAGTTTGCTTCAACAGCTCCTTCTTCAGTAGAGTACAACCCAATGTAGGCTTCTTATTATTCTTCTGAATTTGATGAGGAGGAGTCAGTTTAACTTCTTTGCTTCTTGGCAATGAGAGATTTATCCTTCTTGCCTTTTAGTTGGTGGTCTTTTTTCTCATTATGTTCCTTTCTTTTGACTGGGCAGTTAGCTATCACATGCCCAGGTTTTCTGCAATGATAACAAGTCATGTTAGATGAAACATGTTTACTGGTTTTGGAACCATACTTGTCCTCCTTAGAGGATTTTCTTCTGCCCTTGTAGTAGTCATCCTTGGGATGAGAGGAGGTGGAAGGCCTGCCTTTCAAGTGCTTCTTCTTTAAGAACTTCTGGAATTGTCTAGTGAATGAAGCAAAATCTTCCTCAGACTATTGGCAGTCTGATGTGTTGTTCTCTGATTTTCCAGAATCAGATTCAGCATCTCTCCTTGGTGGAGAGGGAGACTTTCTTTTGCTTTTATTGGATCCTTTAGCTTGAAAGCTACAGTCTTATCTCTTGCCTAGGACTTATTGTTGTTCTCCTCTTCTTTCCTTGCAGCCAGCTGCATCTCATATGACAACAGCTTCCCAAAGAGGGTGTGAGGAGTAGTGTCACCCAGCTTTGCCACCTCTCTGATGGCATAGATTTTAGTGTCCCACTCTCTAGAGAGAGATCTAAGGAACTTGCCATTCAGTTCATAGTGACTGAACACTCATCCATAAGTCTTTAGTTCATTCACAATCCTAAAGAACTTTTCATAATTGGTGGTTATGTTGTCCCCCTTGGATTGCCTGAAAGCCTCAGACTCTTGGTTGAGCATGGACTTCCTATCATCTCTAACTTCATCTGTCCCCTCCATGTAGATCATAAGTGTTTCCCACATTTCCTTTATTATTTTATAATGGATCAAATTCTGAAGTGTAGAGTCATTAACAACACTCATAATGATATTCTTTACCCTCTTGTCTATTAAGGCCAGGGCCAACTCATCCTTGGTCATCTCATCATATGTCTTGGTGGTCTTGACATTAGCATCCAGTACAGAGACCTTCAATTGGATGTATGGTCCCTCTTCAACTATAATATACATCCTAGGGTCAGCAACTTCCATGAACTGCCTCACCCTTGCTTTCCAGATGCCAAAATCTTCCTTCCTATAGATTGGAAGTCTCACAACACTCAGCTCCCTATTGGTCATTCCTGAACCCGTGGAGATAAAATTTTATATAATCTTGGAGATCTACTCAGACTATTAAGCCTTTAAAGATAAACCTCCCTCAGATATCATTTAAAAGTCTTGTTTTCAAGTCTAGCTAAACACCTAGAGGGGGGTGAATAGGTTTTTGTCTCTATTTAACTTTTCTAACTTATGATTAGATTTCAGTGCCTGTGATTAGGTTAGTTATCAACTTTCAGGAACATTCAAAGATGACACAGAAATTTTATAGTGGTTCCCGAATCTTGGGTAAATCCACTATAATACCCCTTTTTTTTCTTTTTAAACACCGGGGTCTTAATCCCAGTACCGCCGCTTTGCGGTGACACCTTCATGCCCGGGAAGGTCATCACTACAAAACGCCGATCCTGCTAGCCGATTTGATCACAAAATAGTAGCAAAATAATAAATGGCAAGTCCACAAAAATCACATATATAGTAAATAATCTCCACGAAGTGAGAGTCCCCAGAAATAACAAAGGTACAGAAAATAGGGCTCATGCCCGGTACATTAATATCCTCACTACAATAACTCAGCGCGGAAGCAAAAGCTAAAGATCTACTAAAGATCGGGACTCACAGTCCCAGCTATCTGAACTCCGGTGCTAGACTATCCCATCTCCAAGCGTACCTACCTCTGGGGCTGCTCCTCCATACTGGGCTCCACGGTCCCCTAAAATGATGTTGTTTGAAAATCGTTAGTCTAAAAGACTGAGTCATATCATCCCCCACCCCTTCCCCCATGGATCCTAGGCACCGAGCAGGGAGGAGGAAAGGAGAGGAAATGAAGGTGGAGAATAACAAAGTAATAGGTGACGGCGGAACTAATCTAGCAAGTTTAAGAGTATATTTGACAGTAATGGAAGTATGAAAGACTGAATATATAATATGTAACCTTAACTTATATGGAAACACATAAGCTAAGGGATCTTCTGCAAGGCTCCTATCGTATAAAAAGTCTCATACAAATTTATATGATAGGGTGTCGGTTTTCTAGCAAGCATACATATATTTACTGAATAAAAACCTTAACTTATAAGCATATGAGCTTATAAACCAAGGGGTCATTTTGTAGGGCCTATTGTATAAAGCATCCCATACCACTTTATACAATAGGTGTCAGGGTTATATGCCATGATTTTGCTATGACATGCAGGTATACCATGGTGTGAACATGCAAGTATAACTCACCCACCCGACTCTGTGCACACAGACCTTTAGTTCCCCCTTTCTAGAGCCTAACCTCCCAGGATACCTCCGTAGTGGAAAACGGAGGAAGTGGGTTGGGCCTCGCTCACCTATAAACTGGTAATTGCACTACCAGTCAGACCTATCGTACGCTTCAATGCTAGTGCACTAAGCAGAGCTCCTGCGTACTCTTGTCGGCTGGCGCACTGGACTTTACTTGGCAAAGTGCTAAACCACACTTTCCGAGTCGACGTATTGGCGTCGGTGCATCGACCCTCCAATACCGAAGACCCACCACCTTATACTTTATACACATGCAACCTTATGTAACAACTACCGAGCCAAGGCTCCCCGGACCATCCCGTCTGTCACAATCATCAACCGAGCCTAAGCTCGTCGGGCCAACTTGCCCATCACCAAAACACCGATCCTACTGCCCGTGTGACCCAACCTAATATCCTGAGATATTGAGGTGAGTGAAAGTGAATCCCTAATTATGCTAGTTTCTCTTGCGGTTTAGTTTGCCTAAAGTTTAGGTTAGCCAAGGACTGCCCCCGACATACCCCGTGAAGGGCTCTCAAAGGGCACTAGGAACTACGATGGATTGAAGCTTAAAGCTCCCTTTCGCAAGGAACTTATTATTATTGTTTAATACACGACCCTCCCTTCATAGGATAGACGGTTTTTCGTCGATCCCGGGTACCACCTAAACTTAGACAACTCTACTACCTACTCTCCCCAGCTTCAAGGGTATACTCCAATCCACATACCAAAATCAGTAAACACAAATCCCATCTCCCTACGACCAATCCTCATGTTAACACGATTTTCGCAGTTTTACTAAATGCAGTCCATCCTAAGCTATATGATGTATACAATGTGAGTTACTCAAAATTATCATCCAATATCCCTATAATAATTATTGGGGTCTACCATGACATGTTTAGCCTAAATCCAGAATTTCATAATTTTCCTAATTTACTTGATAATTTATTTAATTTCCGAAAAAATCCAAATACCTTAGTTTGAACATGAAGTACCTTTTTCAGGTATGTAAAATGCTCAACAAATCGATGATAAATACAAGATGACTATTAATATAAAATTCAAAGTCTCCCAATTTTTTAGTAAGGTTTGGGCCTTGATCCATAATTTTTAATATAATCACATAATTAACAGCTAATGAAGTAAATATTGTAAATAAGCTTCTAAAAATTATAATAAAATTCAAGCATGGCTAATATGCCCTAAAAACACTTCTGACAAAATTTCCAAACTTCTCAGTGAATAATGAGCTCACATTTTAATTTAAAATAATAATCCTCATTCTTACATTATTGAAACAACTACTGTACATATTCACTTAAAAATTATGGTAAAATTTATTCAAGTGTATATTGACCTAAGTACACTTTTTAATGAGTATCGCAATTTTCAAAAGATTATTGAGCTCTGAATCTAATTTTGAATATCATTGCATTCTTAAAAGATTGTGAATAAAGTACTGAAAATACACATCTAAAAATTATAATAAAATTCAAGTATTAGTATATTGACCTAAAACACCCTCTACCCAATTTTCATAACTTCCTATTAAACAGTGTGATAATAATAATTAAAAGATTATCAAGGGCAATTCCATGTACTATAAAGGAGGCACTAAATGTATTGTTTCAAAATTACTAATAAAACCACCAGAGGCTTTAATTAACCCGATGACCATACTACCCAAGTTTCATGGCTTTTTATTAAGTTTTGGTGGTCTATTTAACATGTATATGGGTTGTGCCCTAAACTAGGGTTAGGGTTTTGAGGGGTTTATCCTTCTCAAAATCCTCTAAGATTTTTACCAGAGGAACTTAGCTACCCCAGTATCCTTCCTACCAAATTTCAAGTCCATACAAGGGCATTTGACCTCATGCCCTTCTCAAACCCCCCAAAGTCCAAACATAGGGTTTGAACTTAGGTCCTTGGGCAATCCTATCCCAAACCACCCAATATCTCATATGAGGGTGTTAAATGTCATTTCAAACCAGTGGCCAAAATTTCAGCCTCTGTTGAGGTGGTTTGACAACCCAATCCTCAAAGATCACTTTTGACCAAAATACCCTTATTATTTCAAAGCTAGGGTTTGCTCAATTCCCAACTAAATCATCTAAAAAGGAGGTGAAAATAAATACAGATCCTCTTGATGACCCCAAGGATCATTCACTAAAATTTGGGAGGGTTTGGAGGTCATTAAGTCCCCTAATTAATTTACCTTAGGATATTTAAATAATTTCAAAAACTATAGAAAAATTGTCCTCCAAAATTCTAATTTTTAAGCATGACCTGGGTATAAATTAGGGTGACTCCCTGTCAAAATTTCAGGTCATTTGGATAAGGGATGAAGTGGGGGCACTCATTTTAGTTTCTGTCTAACCCAAGGTATAGACCCCACCAAAATGGGTGCCCTGGTCAAACCAGATGTCCAAATTAATTCAAATTAATTTTAAATTAAAGTATACCCATAGGGATACAATTTATATGTTAACAACATTCTCTTTTTTAGCCTCCAAGTATTTTTTAATTAATTTACAAGGGGACTGAATATGTGTGACAGAATTCATTAAAATGAAATTTTAATATACTAATCCTGCATGGATCTTGACGCAAGATCTAGCGGCTCTGGCTCATCTTACTCCTCTAGCCGACTGGTAGGATTGACCCGACCTGGATCTACTTCCAACCGCCACTGCCGGCTACCCGGCCACCTCCCTGGTCGGCCACAGCCACCACCACCTCCGTCGAGGTGGTGGCTATCGCTAGGCGGCGACGCAGCCTACGGAGGGCCCTTTTCTGGCGATCCCGACAAGTCATTTTTCATGAAAAAACCGTGAAATCAAAAGCTTCGATCTAGCTCAATTGAGCCCGATTTTATTTCTAATTGATCCCTATGATGTACCCATAGGAGAAGAAGAAGGGGAGGACCTTGTTTGCGGCCTGGAGGCGGGTTGATCGTCGGGATGCCATTCCCGATGGTGGTGCCGCTCGGTTACTGCAACAGCATAGTGTACTGCTCTGGCTCCTTTAGTTAAGGTGTGTAAATGACTCCTAGGAGTCAAGTGAAGGTTTTAAAAGAGTGAAATGGGGGAGAGGAGTGATCATGCACCAATGGCCATTAATGGCCTACAATGAAGCTCTCGGCCAAGTGGTGTGGGGGGGGGGTGAACCTGCCTTGTGGTGGCTATGAAATGGCTGGAAACTTCTCCTCTTCCCCAGAGGAGTTGAATCTAGCCAATAAAGGTGTCCCTTAGCCTCCCTAAGCCATGAATGGCTTTCTTCCTTCCTCTTTCTCTCTCCTCCATTAATGGGGAATTTGGAGTTTTCTCTCATCTTCCCTTCATGGAAAAATTATGTCATGGAGCTAGCCTAAATACAGCCCACTAAGCTATTATAAAGTGGTTAGGAAGTGGTTAGCCCAAGTGGCTAGGGCTTGAGCTTGAGTTAGCCGTTTTGAGCTAAGTTTGACTTGACCTAGCCTAGGGTTGACTTTGGTCAAATTGACCTTTTGTGTCACCATCAATGGGTCCTTGGTGACCTATTGGCCTCTTCTAGAGTCTAGGTAGGGATATGTAGGGTTGACTTGGAACCTTGAAGGTCACTTGACCCTTATTAAGGGCACTTTGACCACTTTGGGGCTTGAGTTGACTTAGGTCAACTTAGCCACTAGGGTTGACCCCGATGGGTTCTTAGTGAATCATTGACCTCACTATAGGGTTAGAAGGGCATGGGTGGGGTCCACTTGGCTAAGGGAAGGTCAATTGACCCTATCTAGGTCAGTTTGACCCATTTAGGGTTAGGGTTGACTTAGATCAACTTAAGCTCTAAGGTTGACTCCAATGGGTCTTTGGTGACCCATTGACTCCACTTTAGGTCTAGGAAGACCTTGGTAGGGTTGTTTGGGCTCATTAAGGGCACATTACCCTTAGTTAAGGCACCTTGCCCTATTTAGGCCTAAGATGATCCTAGGTCAACTTGACCATCCTGGGTTGACTCCAATGGACCCTTAGGGCCCTTTTAACAGATTGGTGGGGTCATGGTGGGGTCTTGGAGTCATGGTGAAGCCCCATGATCATCCTAAACGAGGGTTTAGGAATCTACTATTTGTAGACCATTCATCCCAATCACCTTTATTCCTAAGTCTACTTGGTCTTCTATGGTTTTGTCATGACCTAGTCATGACAAAACCACTCCTAGGGGGTCTAGTTGTCTGAGGGATATTACATCCACTATCCCTCTACGCCTATCTATCAGTGTGTTAGATTCGGCTTTCCCTCCAGAACTCAGCTACTTAATAGCTTACAACACAGATCCCGCAGGACCACACAGGTCACACAGACCTAACACCTAGACACTAAGCCAAACCCAGGTCAAAAAGACCTTTCACACGACACTAAGCCAAACACAGGTCACAAAGACCTTAGCCTTTATAATTCAAGCATACAACTCTAGACTCACAAAGAATCTAAACAAAAGAATAAGAAAGGTTGTATGATTAGACACCAGAGCAAGAACTCAGTGTTTTCTTCTTCCTAGACTGAGAAGATATTAGTCCTAGCTATTTCTGTTGAAGATAATGAAGTGGGTAGTGGAATCCTTTCTTCAAACAGCTTTCTTTTCTCTGCAGAGCTTGTTGATCTGCTTCCTCAGAATCTTTTCTGAACCTATTATTGTAGATGGTAATTACTTCAGCTTTCTCTTTCCAAGGAAGGTTCTCTGTGTAGAACAATTTCTTCAGGATTGACGAAAATGGCGAGGAAGAAGATGAAGTTCGGCCACACTTTTTATTCTCTGAAGGCCAATTGAGCAGTGGGTCCCACCACCATGATTGATGGCTGAGATTAAACAATTCAGTGCATACTTTCCATTTAATCTTGATTCAACGGCTCCTTCCTGTGTGTGAGCCCCAACACTTTATGATGAAAACATTTCTTGGAAAGTACAGAGGATGATAACAGCTGGCAGCCAACATTTCTAGCAGCATTTTCGCAACATTTGAATTTTAGTTAACTATTTGACTTTGCTGACGTCAGCATGACTCAACATCTCTGGACTTGGACAAAATTCAATCATCAGAACCAAAGGCATTGAGTGAGTAGGTATCACTCAACGCCATAACACTTAGACAAAATTCTATTTGTCTAAGTATTGAGCTCGACGAACGCTGAGCTCCGTTCGACGAACGACAAGCTCAGCTCGATAAAAGCACAAGTTCAGTTCAACGAACTGTAGACTTAGTACGATGAAAGGCCAAACTCAGTTCGACGAACTTTGGGCTCAGTTAGACGAACGCTTAGCTCAGTTCGATGAAGCTAAGCTCGACGAAAGCCAAGCAGTCCACTCATTTAGACTTAGCCAAATTTCTGCTTCAAGGCATTGAGAGCGTTGAGTGAGCTTGCCTCACACAACTCTATTTTCCTTGGCAAATATTTTTGCACCTTGGCATTGAGAGAGTAAGCTCCACTCAATGCCAAACTACTTAATAGAATTTTTCTATTATCTAGCGTTGAGTGAGTAAGCTACACTCAACGCCTGTGGACTTAGTCAAAATTTTGCCCAACTTTTCTGTGCAGTTGACTGACACAGTAACACTCAATGCTATAAGCTGTATGGCGTTGAGTGAGTATACCACACTCAACGCCTGTGGACTTAGCCATATTTTCAGCCAATTTCTCTAGGCTTAGACTGACTTAGCCTGACTCACAACCTTTTAGCTGTATGTCTTTGAGTGAGTAGACTACACTCACGCCTGTGGACTTCGCCACATTGTTGGCTATCTTTCAGTTAAGCTGATATATACCTAATGCTATATATTATATGGCATTGAGTGAGCTGTCCTCACTCAACGCCTGTGGACTTAGGCAAATTTTTACTAGACAATATTGAATCCATATCTCTGGCATTGAGTGAGCTTGCTCCACTCAATGCCAGTGGACTTATTCAATTTTTATTATGTCCAGGAACCACTTGTTGTGTCCACATGTCCAATCAATATCATATGGACAACCTGCACTCAAGACCTCAAATGCACATCAAATATAGTTGATATGTGTGACATTGACCTATTTGACTTCTCACAAATCAGGGACTTTGGGAACAATGGACCCAACAATATTCCTACCATACTTTGCAAATTGGAGAAGATATTTCCTCCCTCATTTTTCATAATTATGATGCATCTACAAATTCATCTTGCATGAGAAGCTAAAATCGCTGATTTGATTCATTATCAATGGAGGAACCCAATTGAGAGGTATGCTTTTTTTTCTTTGAATTTTTTTATTTAACATAATAACTTATAATCCTTGAACTTTGTCATATAGATATTTGGAGACACTTAAATCATTTGTAAGAAATAAAGCACGCTTAAAAGGTTCAATGGAAAATTGTTTCTTGTACATGAGTGCTTGACATTTTGTTCAAGATATTTTGGTAAAATTGAGACAAAGTTGAATCGTCCGATTAGAAATGATGAAGGAAATAATGTACAAAATTCAAGTCCATCCATTTTTCAAAAGTCGGGGGGGGGGGGGTATTAAGTAAAGGATTTGAAAAAAATTTGACATATGAAGATTGGCAACGTGCTTAATTGTACATATTAAGAAATTGTCCAGAAGTGGAACCATTTTAGAGTAATCCTCATAACTTTGCTCTCTAAAAATATATTAACAATTTATAATACAAATATACCACTGATCATTTTTATTTATAGGGTGCATCTGAGGGATCTTAAACAAATTTATTCTAAAGATGTTGGAAGAAGACATGAGTCAGCCTTTATTAGATAGTTCGAACTACAGGTAATTAAGTAGTGTAATATAATTTATCCTCTACCTTAGAGAGTTATTGTTATTATGATTTAATTTACTTATCTGATAATATATTCATTTTTCAAAAGGCATCTAAGTTACACTTTGAAGGGGATCCAAGAATTAACACAGAACTTTTACAGTTAGCATATGGTCCAAGGAAAAGGGTGACTCATTTTACTGGTTATATTGTAAATGGCTTCATGTTTCATACTTATGATGGTGAAATTAGGCGTAGGACCCATATCAACAACATCATTGTAAAGGGTGATTAACAATCACGTGGCAAAGAATATTATAGTGTTTTAAAGGACATTCTTCAATTAGATTATGGAATTGGATACAAAATTGTCTTGTTTAAATGTGAATGGTGGGATATATACAAATAAGGCAAAGCCTACAAGATGAAAAAAATGGAATTATTTTTGTTAATGTAAGATGCAATTTGAGAAGCAATGAAAATTTTGTCTTAACTTGCCAAGTTGGGCAAGTATATTATATAGTGGATAACAAAAATAAGGATTTGAGATTGGTAATAAATATAATGCCTCATCACTTTTATGATTTTTTTTGCCAAAGACAGTGAAGATTTTAATGAAAAAGAAATTCACTTGTACGACACAGATGTAGGGTCAAGCCCAGTACATAATATTGACATAGATGATGATAACACAGTAATATTATTACAAAGAACTGATGTTGCGGCTATGACAATTAAGAAAAGAGATCAATCTTCTCAAAGAAGGGTTTTGAATGAAGAGAACCATGATGATGACATTGTTGATGACTTTGAGGATTATGCGGAAAATGTGGATGTTTAATAATTTTTTCTATCATTTTTTTCATATTCGTGTACTTTTTTAAAGACATAAATTTGTATTTTTATATGGTTGCAGAAATCTGATTTTGAATAAAGTAATATTACTTTTTTAAATCCCTATTTATTTTAGCTATAGGATTAAATTTGTTTTAATTGATGTACCAAATATTGACTGCATAGTTCTGGCTTGCTTGAAATAAAAATCCAATTATTTTGTTTGGTTGCTGGTTTTTTTGTGTTTAGCAAACATGATTTTTTATTTCCATGTTCTTTTTTTGGAGTATGGACTTGTTTTGTTATCATTTTTAGTTATTAACAACTATTAAGGGCTTATAATCTGGGTGTTCTTCTTTTAAGAATAAAGTTGCTATGGGATGAAGCTTTTCTTCTAGTTTGATCATACTTGTCTT
Organism: Platanthera zijinensis; assembly: GCA_039513925.1. NCBI lineage: Eukaryota > Viridiplantae > Streptophyta > Magnoliopsida > Asparagales > Orchidaceae > Platanthera > Platanthera zijinensis. The sequence continues at coordinate 110,173,977 of CM077080.1, forward strand.
GACCTAGTTAAGCCATATTATTGCTTTATTTCATAATTTTTTCAGTTTTCTTAATTGCTTTCTTGTTGGAGCCAACGGTTCATATATCTTCAGTTTTACAATATCAATTACTAGGTTGTATTTGATCACACTTGTGTTTGGTATAGTGTGCAACTTTACAGGTTCAAAAGAAGCGAACAACTCAAATGTGTGACCTATCACCGTGTAACACCACTATCCGTCATGTAGCATATAACAGTAGGTCCGGCAGGGGCCCGACGCCATATACCACGGACAGATCGGTGGGTTACTAAATGAAACATTCAACCAATAACAGACGTCCTACTTAATGTACATTCTAGCAGAAGCAAATTATTAAGTTGCAAAGAAATAACCCAACCAAAAGCATGAATGTCACTAACAAACCCAAATAGGAATGAGCATATAAAATACACAAAGTACTGTGCCTTATGGCCTTACAAAAGTTTACTTAAATAAAATGTGTCTTCAATACAATAGCACGCAGGACGGCCACACATGAGAATGAAGTAAATAATACACTTCAGCCTTCGAGGGCCAGCACTATAACAAGGGATTTAGCCCACTATTTTTCACTCGGCTCCGCAGCACCTGCAAGCAATAATTCACCGCAATGGTGACAAACAAAAGCAACGGTCAGCTAAAGCAAACCAAATTATAATGACCCCACCCCCTTATTGGGGTGGCAGTGCTCCTTCCCTACAATGCATTAGTATAATCCAACGATTAAAGTGAAAGTATAGTATTTGCACAATACACCACAGGTGTAGGCCCGCGGCCACACACCCCGTGCTCTCAGGGCACTTACTCGGTGAACCCGATGAAATCCATGGTCTCACCACCGCCTCTAGGATGACAAATCTCGTGAGCATTTTGGTCTTTCTGGCCTAAGCCTAAGACCCTCCATCTATGCCAACGGTAAGTGCCATGTACTTTAGGTCTCTTTAACTGAACGATACAGAGTGGGTACGGTTCCGCTTAACCCGTTGCTTACACCGCAATGTCAATTTAAGCCATATGCGCAAGTCAAGCTTCCCCAAGATCCAAAACGATTACACAAATTTTACATAACCTAGTTATGTACAAGTTGGCTCCCAAGCCACCAAGTTGGCAGAATCACGCTCCTACCCAGTTTTTCAGGTGCATCTTGGAGTTAATCCTCAAGATTCCCAGATGCAATCTACCACATAGAAAACCCAAAAATAACTATCGGCACGGAGTATTCTCCAACCATTCATGCATAATGAAACATCACCGATCCAGACCAACTTGTCCGGGTAGGCTTCACACACCATGCCTATGTTCGTACTTCGATTCCGGACTCTACATACAAAAAAACAGGGACTATTCATGTCTACCTGAAGGAACACCACAAACTCACTGCATACTCGCGAGAGCGGGCTTCCTATGAAAAAAGGAAAGGGGACTGCACATGTCCAAGTAGAGAATCATTACCCTAGCTGAAAGTCTCTAGTGTCGACTAAATCCACCTATGGGGGGGAATAAGTGTCGTGCAGTCTTTTGCGAAATTAAATTTACCTGCACAAATTAACAAACAAAGCACATAAAACACACAAAGAATTATAGTGGTTCCCCGATTTGGGTACGTCCACTTTCCCCCTTCGACCTATCTCCCACCAAGGGACAACAGAGTCACTTCTCCAAACGGATTGAAATCCAATCCTCACACTACGGAAGGAACCCTTCCAACAAAGGAGTCACAACTCCACCACCACGGGTTGCACCCAACCCTTACAATAAGGAATGAAAATTCCTTTACAACAAACCAAAATTGAATGTAAAAGAAAATACAAACAATGCTTTTGGAGATCCCGATGTCCTTCTTCGTTCGTTGAAGCTTGCTTGAAGATTACGAAGAATCCACAACCAGATTTCTCTCTTGGAAAGAATCTTGTCAAGATCGGCGGTGGTAATTAAATGCGGGCGGTGATGCTTTGTAGATCCAAACTTATTGATGAAGCAAGCTAGGTCTACCAACGATCTCAGTCGGATCAATCGTCTCCACCGATTCGGAATGGAGAACAAGTCTCGTTCTATGAATCGAAAGACAAGAGATCTCAAGAGAAATACGTGAGATGCTCTGCTTGCCTCAGTACTGTCATCGGAAGATCAGAGAAGCACTGAGATCAACGGCGGCGACGAACTTGCGAGCAGCTCCAAGCGATCGGCGGTTTCCGCGATCGGCTGGGGCACAGCGTCGGCTACTTTTGATTTCGCGTGAATAGTTGACTGTAGAGGTACAAAATACGGGTATATATATACCAGAGGCTAACCCTAAAGACCGTTGTGGTAACCACAAGGAGAAACCCTAGCCCTGGCCAAAACAGCGCACGACATCTTGGTTCGGTCCAGCGAACGGAGGAAATTTGCCTAAGGCAAAATCGGCCGGAATCGTTTGTGATTCCCGTCGAATTCGGCGGGAATCACTCACGATTCCCATCGATTTTGCCTTGGAAAAATTCTTATTGGAAAACTGTCAGCCGGAAGAAGTCGACGGGAATGCAGACTGATTTTCGTCGAAGTCGGCGGGGATCACTCACAATTCCCGTCGATTCTGCCTTAGCAGAATTCATATTGGAAAACTGTCAGCGGGAAGAAGTTGGCGGGAATGTAGACTGATTTTTGTCGAATCGGCGGGAATCATTAACGATTCTCGTCTAAGTCGGCGGGAATCACAAGTGACTCCCATCGAAGTCGGCGGGAATGACTTAGTGATTCCCGTCGATTTTGACTTAGAAGATTTTTCTCTTCCATCCTTTGAAGACTTGGTCTTTGACCCATCTTTGCTCCTTCTTCTGCTCTTGATCTACCTTAACCCTGTACTTGAAAATAAGTACGCTCCAATAGAGAGAGTACACGTGAGTCAACACACTGCTCTACTCAACGAGGGATTACGTTGCGCAGACCCGTGTATATTGACCCACTGCACCCTGATATTGGTGTGTACTTAGCATGGAATAGCTATAAGCACAACTTGATAGATGATCGTCAAATACATTGTCAATTCAGCTTAGCTTGTTCAGGGGCTTCTTCAAATCAGGTCCATTGTGGATACAATACCCATCAATCTCCCCCTATTTGAAGAAGCCTAAACCCTACAAGCTAAGGTGAATAGAACAGATGGGAATTAAAATCATAAAATGAAAATGCAGTTAAGAGTGAAATCCATTACCATTCTCCTGAGAGCATACTTAGCATTGGCAGCCACCTTAGCCTTAGCCGAGAGGGTAATCTCCCCCTTTTCGGCTTCTGCAAATCTAGGACTTCACTTAGAGCACAAAACTCACCCTCAATTCTTGCATCCATGCCCGATCTTGAGTTCCTCGCTGATGCTCCCCCTTGATCCAAGAGCCTGGAGCCCTTCAGTCCTCAATCTTCATAGTTCAGCATGCCGAGTTCAGTTTTGAAGAGACTAAACTTGGCCTCGTCTAGGGGCTTTGTGAAGATATCTGCAATCTGCTTATCCGTGGGGACATAGCAGAGAGAGATATCTTTGTTTTCCACATGCTCCTGAATGAAGTGGTAGCGCACTTCAATATGCTTTGTTCTGCTGTGCGACACTGGATTGTTCGCAATTGCTATTGCGCTCGAGGAGTCGCAATATATAGGAACTTCTCTGAACTACAAGTCATAATCTTCAAGTTGATTTCTGATCCATAGAAGTTGTGTGCAACAGCTGCCTGCTGAGATATACTCAAATTCAACCGTAGAGGTTGCAACATAGTTCTGCTTTTTACTGTTCCACGAAATAAGCCTTCTTCCGAGGAATTGGCACGTCCCGGAAGTGCTTTTCCTATCATCACTGCTTCCTGCAAAATCAGCATCTGAAAAGCCTATCAGCTCGACATCATTGTTTCTTGGGTACCACAAGCCAAGATTTGGTGTACCTTTAAGGTATCTAAGAATTCACTTTGCAGCGACATAATGAGATTCCTTAGTGTTCACCTAATATCTGGCACAAACGCATGTGGAAAACCAAATATCCGGTCTACTAGCAGTAAGGTAGAGCAGGGATCCAATTATGCTTCTGTATTTGGTTTCATCAAAAGGTTTCCCTTTCTCATCCTTGTCTAGAGACACAGTGGATCCCATTGGAGTCCTCATAGAGGTTGCATTCTCCCTTCCTAATTTCTTGAGGAGTTTATTTGTGAACTTCGTCTGAGAAATGAAAATTCCATCCTCAGACTGTTTCACTTGAAGTCCCAAGAAGTGCTTCAGCTCACCCATGCTGCTCATTTCAAACTTCCCTTACATAAGTTTAGAAAACTTCTTGCACAGGTTGTTGTCCGTTGAGCCGAATATTATGTCACCGACATAGATTTGCACCAGCAAAATCTTGCCTTTGACTTCCCTAAGAAACAATGTCTTATCTATTTTTCCTCTCGAGAACTTGTTCTCAAGAAGAAAACTAGACAGAGTCTCATACCAAGCTCGAGGAGCTTGTTTTAAGCCATATAATGCTTTATTAAGAAAGTAAACATGATTAGGGAATGTTGGATTAACAAAACCTGGAGGTTGCACGACATATACTTCCTCTTTCAAATTTCCATTTAGGAATGCAGATTTCACGTCCATCTGATAGACAGTGAATCCTTTATGAGAGGCATATGCCAGGAACAATCTGATCACCTCGATTCGTATAACTGGTGCAAAGGTTTGGTCGAAGTCAATCCCCTCCTCCTGTCTGTAACCTTGAGCCACCAGTCTGGCCTTGTTCTTGATGATGACACCGTGTTCATCCAGTTTGTTTCTGAAGATACACTTAGTGCCAATCATATTCTGTTTCTTTGGTTTGGGAATAAGCGTCAAGACGTTGCATCATTCGAATTGATGTAGTTCATCTTGCATGGCCAATATCCATGAAGCATCTTTGTTCGCTTCGTCGAACTTCTTTGGCTCAACCTGTGACAAAAAACTTAGGTGTAGAATCTCGTTAATTGTACCTCTGCGAGTTCTGACACCGTCCCGAGGATCCTTATGATCTGATCTCTTGGGTGATCCCTCACATGTCTAAGCTCTAAGAGTCTGGCATCTTGATCTCCAACAGCTTCTCGGGCTCCTCCCTCTTTTGGGAGAATTTCTTTATCCTGACCGTCATGTTCTCCAGGTGGCGTTGAGGTGGAGACCTTGACGTACTTGGGAGTTCCATCTTTAGCAGTCTCATCTAGACTTAACTGTTCAAGCCTTGCACCTGCATCTTCAAGAATGCCACTGGAAGAATTGCTATGAAGCAGGATTCCTTCATCAAATACAACATTAATGGACTCCTCTACCACTAGGGTTTTCTTATTGAAAACCCTATATGCCCGACTATGGCTACTATAGCCCATGAAGATGCCTTCGAAGCATTTTTCTCAGAATTTAGTACGTGGGTACTTTCCATTATTTAGTACATAGCATCTACAACCAAAAATCCTTAGATAGGACATGGTCGGTTTCCTGCCTTTCAATAGCTCATAAGGCGTCTTACGATGATTCTTGTTGATCAAGGTCTGGTTTTGCACGTGGCAGGCTGTATTGACAGCCTCTGCCCAGAAGTACTCTGGGAGTTAAGCGTAATTCAACATTGTCGTACATGCCTCAATGAGCGTTCTATTTCTCCTCTCCGCAACTCCGTTTTGCTGAGGAGTACGCCGGGAGGAAAACTCATGAAAGATACCATGTTCTTCAAAGAATTCTATCATAGCACCAGACTCGAATTCTGTTCCATGGTCACTTCTGATTTTGACCACGGAGTAGTTAAGTTCGTTCTGTATCTGCTTGATAAAATTAGTGAAGATGTCAAACGTATCTAACTTTTGTTTCAAGAAGAACACCCACATAAATCGAGAGTGATCATCAACAATCACTAGCGTATACGATTTTCCTCCTAAGCTATGAACTTGTACTGGACCGAACAAGTCTATATGCAGAAGATAAAGACATCTGGAAGAGTCTTTGTCTACAATGCCCTTAAAGGTAGCCCGAGTCTGTTTGCCCTTCTGGCATGCAGGACAAGGGCTATCTTTGATGCACTTAATAGTAGGGGCATCCCTTACTAAATTCTTGGAAAACAACATATTAATAGTCTTGAAATTAATATGTGCTAATCTCTTGTGTCATTGTTCACAGAGAGATGCACTGCCTTTTGCTACTAGGCACACGGGGGGTAGAAGAGTCTAAGCTAAGAAAATCTAAGCAAAAGATATGTCTTCTCTTAATGCCAGTTAATACCGTCTCCGAAGAGGCACACGATATTATCAAGCACTTTTCCTTGCAGAACTTAACGTCGTATCCTTTATCATACAACTGGCTTACACTAATCAGGTTATGGTTTAACCCTTCAACATAGGCCACGTTTGTGATAGAGAATACACCGTTGGAAATCATACCATAACCCCTGGTGACTCCTCGATCAGATCCTCCAAGATGACTTTGGGTCCATTTTCGATTGGGGAGTAATCACGCAACAGGCTTCTTGTCCCGGTCATATGTCGGGAACATCCACTGTCCAAGTACCAGATTGGCTTTTTGGTGGCCTTTGGACATACCTGCAAAACAGAATTAGTTTCCCTTAGGAACCCAATTGAACTTGGGTCCTAGATTCCTTGTTAGCATACTCCCCCTCGGGTGGTTAACCCTACGAGTGGTCGGCCTCGCATTGCTAACATGAGGAGTTTCGTTGAATCTTGGATTAAACCAGCAATCCATGGCGAAGTGACAAACTTTGCCACAACACCAACAGTCAAACCTGTTGTACCGTTTCCTAGGCTCCTAATTTACCCTTGGAACGGTGGGTCCAACTGGGGCCTTGGATCTGGAGGTGGAGGCATCATGATGACAGCAGTCACACGACTTCTTCACTTCCTGTTCCTTCAGTATGACAGGCTTGGCCTTTGGTGCTTGCTTCTTATTATGGCCGCTAGAGAAGTGTCCATAATTCTCCACTTAGATTTCCTCATAAGGTGCCTTGAAGACACTCTCACCGTAGTTACGGGGGAAGGTACAACCATCATACCAGCTCTTGGGCTTTTCAACCGAGGGCCGGAAGAAGTGGCCATAGGTTGAATCAAAGTCCTGCTCATTGCAAGGAAAGCCAGGCTTTCTGAATGAAATAGGACCGAGTGGGGCCTTTCCATTTTCTGCAGCAGAGGCCTTCTTAGCAGCCTTATTTTTCCTCTGATTTCTGTTTCTCCTGGATGATTTGTCAGGCTCTCCCACATGCCCTAAGCTTGCCCCCTTAGCCTGAGCAGAAAATACATCAACCAGAGGAAGAACGGTCTTGGGCATAGAGAAGCTTTTTACAATCTTCCTATCTGCCGCAAGCTGTTCTTCCAGCTTGTTGATTTCTTCCTATTTTTGGTCTAGGAGACTTAGAGAATCTGAGTACTCAGAAGTCAGGTCCAGATGTTCCTGTCAGAGAGAAATCAAGCTAGTGATCTCTTCTTTTAGGGACACACCCTCAGCCTTAAGGAATTTGACTTCCTTTTTCTGAGCGCTCAACCTCTTTCGCCACTCTTCGAAAGTATTGAGCAGAAGCTTATACTTTTTGAGGAGTTCAGCTTCACGGGCAGATGGACTGTCCTCGTGACCATCTTCAGGAGACTCAGAGTCAGAGTCAGAGTTAGAGAGGGGGTGCGATCTTTTACCTTCCCAGTAAATGGGGGACAGTCTCTATCTGAGTCGGAGCGACCCATTAGCCCGAAGTAGGCTTCCTCATCATCACTTGAGTCTGACGAATCAGATTCACTCAGTGTCTTTGGCTTCTTAGCAATGTAGCTCCTCTCCTTCTTCTTATCTTTAGAGGACATGTGCTCCTCTCCTTTCCCCTTATCTCTCTTGCTTTGGTTCAGTCAGCAACGACGTGGCCTGGCTTATTGCATCCAAAGCAGATAATGTCAGTAGAGCGATGTTTGTTCTGTTTTTACTCATACCTGTAAGAAGAGTAATTCTTCTTCTGATGTCTGGAGGAGGAGCTGTCTCTCTTTCTTTGATTCCTCATCTTGAGGAACTTCTTGAACTCTCGAGCGATGAAGGAGAATTCTTCTTCAGATAGCTCTGAGCCGGAAGAGAATGGCTCAGAGTCTTCTTCCTCATCCTTTTTCCAAGAGCGGGACGAGGTTGCACCCTTGCCTTTCTTTGAGTGATTGGATTTCAGGGCTACAGTCTTTTCTTTGACAGCAGCCTTATCGGCTTCTTCTTTAGCTTTTCTGGTGTTCAGTTGAAGCACATAGGACATAAGCTTCCCAAACAGAATCTGGGGATCAGTTTCTGTCAGCTTGCCAAACTCTCTGATAGCGCAGATCTTGGTGTCTCATTCCTTAGTAAGGGATCTAAGGAATTTGTCATTTAGTTCACCATCAGTGAACATTTTGCCATAACCCTTCAGGGAATTGATGATCTTCATAAAGTTCTCGAATGTTACTCCGATTTCATCCTTGGGACCTTGCCAGAAGGCTTCATACTTCTGGTTCAGAAGGGATCTTCGATCATCCCTTACTTTATCTGTTCCTTCCATCAGAATGATCAGGCAGTGCCATATGTCCTTGGTCGTCCTACAGTTGCTGAAATTCTGCATCATGGAGTCATCGACGACGCTTACTAAGATGTTTTGAGCTTTCTTGTCTAGTCCGACAAGCACCATCTCATCCTTATCCATTTAGGAGAGCTTCTTGGGCACCATCTTTGTCGGATAAATGGTGGAGGCCTTAGTGGGGATATAAGGTCCCTCCTCCACTATCATGAAGAGTCGGGGGTCGACTGCTTCCATGTAGAACCTGATCCTTTCCTTCCAGATGGGAAAGTTCAGCTTGGTGCATACTGGGATCTTTCCTGAATACTTAAGTCCGTCCATTCTCGATATCTTGTTTCTTATTGACACTAGATGCAGGATCTTACTCAAGGTGTTAACCTTATTGATGAGCAACCTCCCTCTGATACCACTTGAAAGTCTCTAGTGTCGAATAAATCCACATATGGGGGGATAGGTGTCGTGCAGTCTTTTGTTGAATTAAATTTACCTGCACAAATTAACAAACAGAGCACAGAAAACACACAAAAAATTATAGTGGTTCCCCGATTTGGGTATGTCCACTTTCCCCCTTCGACCTATCTCCCACCAAGGGACGACTCGGTCACTTCTCCAAACGGATTGAAATCCAATCCTCACACTACGGAAGGAACCCTTACAACAAAGGAGTCACAACTCCACCACCATGGGTTGCACCCAACCCTTACAACAAGGAATAGAAATTCCTTTACAACAAATAAAAATTGAATGTAAAAGAAAATACAAACAACGCTTTTGGAGATCCCGATGTCCTTCTTCGTTCGTCGAAGCTTGCTTGAAGATTACGAAGAATCCACAACCGGATTTCTCTCTTGGAAAGAATCTTGTTAAGATCAGTGGCGGTAAGTAAATGCGGCGGAGATGCTTTGTAGATCAAAACTTCTTGACGAAGCAAGCTAGGTCTACCAACGATCTCAGTCGGATCAAACATCTCCACTGATTTGGAATGGAGAACAAGTCTCGTTCTACGAATCGGAAGACAAGAGATCTCAAGAGAGATACGTGAGATGCTCTGCTTTCCTCGGTACTGTCGTCGGAAGATTAGAGAAGCACTGAGATCAACAGCGGCGATGAACTTGCGAGCGTCTACAGGCGATCGGCGGTTTCCGCGATCGGCTAGGGCACAACGTCAGCTACTTTGATTTCGCGTGAATAGTTGACTGTAGAGGTTCAAAATACGGGTATATATATACCAGAGGACAACCCTAAAGACCGTTGTGGGACCAACAAGGAGAAACCCTAGCCCCGGCCGAAACAGCGCACGACATCTTGGTTCGGTCCAGCAAACGGAGGAAATTTGCCTAAGGCAAAATCGGCGTGAATCGTTGGTGATTCCCATCGAAATCGGCGGGAATCACTCACGATTCCCGTCGATTCTGCCTTGGCAGAATTCCTGTTGGAAAACTGTCAGCCGGAAGAAGTCGGCGGGAATGCAGACTTATTTTCGTCGAAGTCGGCGGGAATCACTCACGATTCCCGTCTGAAAGTGAGGGTAAGATCTACCTTCACTCTAGAGGGGGGGGGGGGTGAATAGAGTATATTAAAATAATTTCCAAATTAAAAATTATTTGCAGTGGAAGACTTGATTTAAGTATATGTGTAATGTGCTTACAGAAAATAAGACTAAGATAGCAAGAAAGCAAAAATCATAGCACACAGCAAAGCAAAAACACAGCAATCCAGAAGACACAAGGATCTATAGTGGTTCCCCAATCAACCTGGATACATCCACTCTTCTACCACCCTAGGTAGGAATCCACTGCAGGAATAGTTGATTAGGTGTCCTGGGCACCAATGAGCTTTTGATAAGGTGCTCAAAAACCAAACCCAGATTTTTTGATCAGGTGTCTTTCCACCACTAAGTTTTGACAAGGTCTCAGAAACCAGCTACAAAAATTTTGAAGGGAGTTTTGAGAAACCCTTTTACAGTAGAATCAAGAAAGAAAGAAAAGAGTTTGTTGTTCTTCTCTGTCAACAGTCTAAGAGAAGACTAGTGGATGATGTTGTCAAAGCTCCCCCGGAGATCTATAATTGTTCAGGAAGAAGAGCTTTACATAGGGTGATAGGTCTTCAGAAACTTTAGATCTCCAGCAGGAGATGATTTCAGTAGTTGCTGAAATGTGATGTGTCTGGAGTCTTTGATGAAGAAGCCTTTGAACACTTGAATCAATAAGATCTTGAAGGAGAAGAATAGAAGTTTGATGATCTTCTTCACAGTATTATTCCTTATGTTCTGTATGAATTCTAACTCAGTAATCTTGTAGACTTGTGTCTCTTGAGTCTATTCCCAGAATTCTTGATTGATATCTCTTGTTGTGTCTTTTTCAATTATTGTCTGGAGATATATTGAAAAACTATCTTTTAGATAGCCGTTAATCAGTCATAAATGACTGCCTTAAATGACATTTGTTTCTGGAGGAAAGTCCTAAGAGACATTCCTTTTTTATCTTCCTTGAAACTTGCTCTAGATTATTTGAAACGGCCATAAAAATCCTTTGAAATAAATGCTGAATAATAAATCTGATTGAATTCCATAACTGATTGAATTTGAATTCCTGAAATCGTCGATTTCTTTAGAAAAGCGTCGATCTGAGCTCAACTATCGTCGACCTGAGCTCAGAGATTGAAGCTAGACTGAAAACAGAAATTGTCGATCTGAGATCAACTATCGTCAACCTGAGCTCAGAGATTTGGATTATGGCTAGAGACAGAAACATCGATCTAAGCTCGAAGATCGTCGAACCGAGTTCGATGACTCGTTGAACTGAGCTCAGAGATAGTCGAACTGATTTCGACGCCTTGTCGACCTGAGCTCGACGAAAGTTGTCCTAGTCTTCAGCACTTGAATTCTGATCTTAGAAGGTCTTGGGGGCAGCTTCCAAACCTAAGTTCTAACCCTTAGACTAATTCTAATTGACCTTTAAGACTATACAACAAGGTCAAAACAATTTCCTAAGAACATAGTGATCCTTGCCCAAATTAGTAATAGGGTGTTCCAACAATCTCCCCCTATTTGGGTTAGGATTACTATTTACATGACAAATAGGAAATAACAAGCATACAGGAAGAATTAAAAAAATAGAAGCAATAATGCAGAGAAAAGAATTACAGCATGTCAGAAGAAGATATAGTATCACAGCAGACAGTCAGAATTAGATATATATTGTCATCTTACACATTTACTTCTTTTCATTGCCCTTCTTTAATAAGATTTCTCTGTTAGGGTTGGGAGCTTCCTTCTTGGATCTCCTGTCATCAGCAGCACCTAGAGAGGTTTGAGATTTGGGCCTTGGAACCACAGCCTCTGGGTGCAGCTTCATATAGCTTTCTAGATCAAAGAATTTTCTTGATGAGTATCTTTCTAGTTCCTTCTTTCTTTGCTCAGATAAGGTTGTGATGTTTGAAGTGTCTTTTCCTTGATCTCTTGCCTTCTTTATCTGATCTAAAGCAGCTAGCTCTTTCATTCTGGCAGTCCAAGATAGTGGATTATTTTCTGGATCTTCAAAAGGAACTGGAGGTTCATATCTATTCATTGTATCATCAGAAGGAGGAGTTCTTGAAGCAACAGGATCTTTCAGCTTACAAGGGAAAGGACCAGAAGTAGAGTCAATGGGTCTTTGTCCTTTCCTTTGATATGGATGTTGTCTGGATTTACCTCTAGAATGACCTCTGTACTGACCTCTCCTTGAATGAAAACCTCTATGTTGATATACTCTTGATTGAGATCTGTCTTGAGATTGAGAGAAGCTTTGATTTACAGTAGATGAGATCTGAGAAGCAGAACCTCCACCAGTTCCTATATTTGGAGGAGGAGGAGGAGGATTAAAGTGAGAAGATCCTTTGTCATACTTATCATACTTCCTCTTTTTCTTCATGGCCTTGAGCTGGTTCTTTGAATACTGTATCCAGGGTTCAGAGATTGGGCAATCATGCAGAATATAGTATGGAATATCATTGTCATCTTTCACTTTCTCTGGAGGTACCCTCTTCAATGCTTTGCTTCTAGCTTTCCTCTTCCTTGTAATGGTTACAGAGGTGTCATCATAATCAGTTTGGAACTTGTCACTATCTGAACTCTGAGGATTGTCATACAGTTCATCAATCCTTTTAATGTATTCCTTTTATTGTTTTGATTGATCAGTAGAAATAACAGCAGCAGCAGTAGCAGTGATAGAAGCCGCATAAACAGATACAATAACAACAGCAGGCTCAAAAATAGCAGAAACAGTTGGGGGCAACAGGAGCAACAGAAATAGAAACTTCAGTAGCAGATTCTGGAATAACATCATCAGTAGCAGCAGGTTCTGAAACAGTATCATCAGTAACCATAACATCAATAAAATGAATACTTTCCATAGCCTTGAAGGACTTGATATATGAAGAAATCGGGCTGGGCTCACAGCTGGAAATAGACACAATGGCCTTAGTGAGATCTTCAACTTCCTGAGCTGGAAGACAGCTGAAGTGAAGTGTATCAAAAACTGATAACAGTGACCTGAGGTCAACTGTTAGAACTGGAACTGAAGCTATAACTGGAATCTCTAGCAAGAAATCTTCTGAGGCAGGAACCATCTCTTCTTCATGAGGCATCTTCCCCTGCCTAGATTCAGTATACACTGGATCAAGGCACCCCACAGAAGGGATTTCTTGAGGAGGAGAAAGGGAAGAGAGCCTGGCAGATAACTCCTGGATGGATTTCAGAAGTGGAGCCATGGAGGTCTCCAGCAGGATTGTTAGCCTGGGAGCCAACATCCCATACAGCCTATCTGCTAGGGCAGGAAGGTCTACTTGCTCAAGTGAAACTTGAGTAGAGGTAGAGGAGAGAGTGACAGAGATTGGTGTAGAAGGGGTTGTAGAAGTAGAAATAGAAGATGTGGATGGTAGGATGGATGGTTGAGAGATTGGAATGGTGGAGATGGAAGTTATTGGAGTAGAAATGGATGGGGTGAAGGATGGTTGTGCAAGAATGTCTTGGAGTAGTTGTTGGTAGGAGGTAGAGGATGATGGGAGATCAAGAGGTGAGGAATGGGAATCGTCTATGTAGGAATCATCCAGAAGACTGAAAGATGGAATGGATGAGTCAATATCAAGTGGTAGATAATAATGTAGGGGATGGAAAAGGTCTACAGAAGTTGCTGGAGGAGGTGAAGGAATTGAGATTGGAGATTAGATGGTGATGGGGGATGAAGTTGAAGTAGTGATGGTGGAGGAAGGGGTGGTTGAAGAAACAATGGGTGGAGATGAGGAGGAGGCAGGCAGTTCTTCCAATGGGGCAGTTGCCTGTGGGGAAGTGACTTGAACAGTACTGGTGCCTGAAGATGAGATAGTTGTAGGAGCTCTGCTTGGTTTGACAATCTGCCTGTCCCATTTACCAAATAGGGCACAGGACAACCTCTTGGATGCATTAATGTGCATCCCATTGGACACAAGCAATTGAGGGCATCTGTTATGAAAAAACAGCCCTAGAATCCTCCCAAAATTAACAAACTTCTTGTTCATCTTTTTCTTGATTAAATCAAAGAAAATCTCTCCCCAATTGAGATGCTTCTTATCCACTAAAGCAGCCATCAAATAGAATTGATACCTTGAAATGGTATCATGAGTAGAATGCTTGGCTAATAGCACCTTTCCAACAACATCAACTAAAAATCTATATTCAACTGACAGATTCTTCTTAAGCAGCTTGTTAGGGTTTGCTGCAGAGTGACCCATTCTATCAAGCATACTTGCAAACTCTTCTCCAGATAACTTAACTGAATCATTCCTAGTGCTTAATTGAAAAACTTCTGAAAGGAGGGCAGAAGTTAGGGATACCTGAGTACCGGCTATTGTACCAACCACTGTATTCTAATCCAGATTATGAGCCGTATACACCCACTCCTTGAATTCATCGGCAGCAAGTTTCATCCTTGTGGACATGATATACACCAACTACTGTTCCTTGAATAATTCTAGAATGTATTTGAATATTTGGTCACTACCGTCAAAAGAGTCCATGTCAATGTCAAAACCCGTGTCAAATTTCATCGCGGCGAGAACTACAACAGAAATAGCCATTGTATACCTGCAAAAACGAACAAACGAGACCAAGTGTAGAGAAGTTTGGAGGGAAAGAAAAGTTCTGCAGAGAGTATGAATGCGCAAAGGAGAACGACGGCCGAAAAATGAGTTTTATATTAGGGTTCGACGCCGAAAAGGAAAGATCGTTGAACTCCGTTCGACGATCTTGGCTTCTAAAGGAATCTGAAGAGTCTTCAACATCATCGATCTCCGTTTGACGATATTGGAGAGCATCGAGCTCCGCTCGACGATCTCTGACCAGAAGAGATAGCTTAGCACTATATGGAAAGCGCTGAACTCCAGTCGACATTTTCTGAGAACGTCGACCTCCATTCGACGATCTTGGGGAAAAACGTCGAGCGCAGTTCAGAGATCAGAAATAGCCCATAGACACTAGAGAAATCAAGTTTTTAGCCTAGTCCTGGTCAATTTTAGAGTTTTAAAATCTTGGATCTTAATTTAAACTTCCTCCATCTAACATTCCTAACTGATTCAGGAAGAAAGTGTATTTCTTTTCATCCAATGGTTTGGTGAAAATATCTCCCCTTTGCAAATCAATTGGGATATATTGAAGTTCAATTTTATTCTCCTCAACATTATCCCTTAAAAAGTGATGCCTAATCTCTATATGTTTTGTCCTACTATGGAGGACTGGATTTTGTGCTATATAAATAGCACTGGTGTTATCACAAAATATTTTTTACTTTTTTAAGTTGTAACCATAGTCTAGGAGCTAGTTTTGAATCCACAAAATCTGTGAGCAACAACTACCTGCTGCCATGTATTCAGCTTCAGCAGTTGAAGTGGACACAGATGTTTTTTTTCTTACAGAACCAGGAGACAAGTCTGTCACCAAGAAACTGGCAAGTTTTACTGGTGGTTCTCCTGTCTACTCTACATCAAGCATAATCAGCATCTAAAAATCCAGTTAATTCAAATCCTGAGTCTTTTGGATACCAGAGACCTAGATTTGGACAACTTTTCACATACCTAAGAATCCTTTTTACTAATGTTAGGTGTGACTCTCTATAGATTACTTGGATCTATCATATATGCATGTAGCAAACATTATGTCAGGTCTACAAGCTATAAGGTACAATAAAGAGCCAATCATTACTCTATATGTTGTCTGATCAACGGGTTTCCCATGTTCATCAGCATCTAATACAACATTAGTAGGCATAGGTGTTTTCATACATGATGCTTCAGACATACCAAATTTCTTAACCAATTCTTTTGCATACTTGGTTTGAGAAATAAATATGCCATCAGCATGTTGTTTGACTTGCAATCCTAGAAAGAAGGAAAGCTCACCCATGCTACTCATTTCAAATTTAGAATGCATTAGATTAGAGAATCTTTTGCACAAATTTGAATCAGTAGATCCAAATATAATATCATCTACATATATTTGCACTAGTAGGATATTGGACCTATGGGTTCTAATAAAAATAGTTTGGTCTACTCTACCCCTTATAAAATCATTTTTCAGAAGAAAGCATGCTAAGGTCTCATACCATGCTCTAGGAGCTTGCTTTAGACCATATAATGCTTTGTGCAATTTAAAAACATGATCAGGATGAGTTGGAGAGATAAAACCTGGGGGTTGTCTAACATAGACTTCTTCCTTGATGTCTCCATTGAGAAATGCACTTTTTACATCCATTTGATAGACCTTGAATCCTTTGTGAGCTGCATAAGCTAGGAATATTCTTATGGCTTCCAACCTTGCAACTGGTGTAAAGGTCTTGTTATAGTCTATTCCTTCTTCTTGAGAGTATCCTTGTGCAACTAGCCTTGCCTTGTTCCTTACAATGATTCCTTGATCATCAAATTTGTTTCTGAACACCCACTTTATTCCAACAATGGAGTGATCCTTAGGCCTTGGCACTAGCTCCTAAACTTTATTCCTTTCAAATTGATGTAATTACTCTTGCATTGCAGTGATCTAGTGTGGATCTTGTTCTGCATCTTGTATGGATTGAGGTTCAATTTGAGATAGAAAGCAGGTGTGCATCAGGTTTTGGTTGACCTGATTTCTGGTTTGCACCCCAGCTGAGAGGTCTCCAATCACTTGGGAGATTGGATGATCTCTTGATGTTACTAAATCAACAGGGGGTGTTGATGGTTCACCAACCTATTTTATTGTTTCCTCTTGTGGAACAACAACTGGCTCTTCAAGATGATTCTCACCAGGATGTTGAGCATCCTCTTCATCTTCACTGCTCTCATCCTTTTGTTGAATAGGTGAATGTGTTGTATCCTTTTCTACAATATGTAACCTGTCCAAATTTTCTAAAAGAGAGTGTACCTGCAAAGGTTCTATGGTAGAAGTATTATTCTCCTTGTAAAACATGTTAGTTTCATCAAAAGATACATGTACAGATTCTTTAATTTTAAGAGAAGTTTTGTTATACACCCTATAAGCTTTATTGATCATGGAGTATCCCAGAAACACTCCTTCATCAGCTTTAGCTTGAAATTTTTCTATATACTTCTTATCATTATTGTGTATGTAACAAATGCAACCAAAAATCTTGAAATAATCTACTTTAGGTTTCTTCCCTTTGAGTAATTCATAGGGAGTCTTGCCCTTTAGTTTATGTATCAAACTTCTATTCAACACATAGTTTGAGGTGTTCACTGCCTCTGCCCAAAAGGATAAAGGAAGGTGAGCATCTGTCAATAATGTGGTAGCAGATTCAATAAGGGTTCTATTTTTCCTTTCAGCTACCCCATTTTATTGAGTTCTAGGAACTGAGAAAGTGTTCCTGATCCCTTCACTCTGACAGAACTCTTGCATAAGAAGAGAATCAAACTCTGTCCCATGATCACTTCTGATCAGGGCAATGTGAGTATTGAACTCAATCTGTATGCATTTGAGAAACTCTGTCAAACACTTAAAGTTATCAGACTTCTTCCTTAGAAAGAACACCCATGTGAATCTAGAGAAGTCATCTACAATCACCAAAGTGTAAGATTTCCCTCCTAAGCTTTGTACTGTAATGGGTCCAAAAAGGTCCATGTGTAACAGATGCAAGATCCAAGGTGAATCACTCTTATTAAGTGACTTAAAACGATTTTTAGTTTGCTTGCCTAATTGACAAGCCCTGCAAAGTCCTTCCTTCTTATAGGGGCCAGAAGGTAGTCCTCTAACAAGGTTGTCCTTGGATAGCCTAGCAATGGTTCTAAGGTTTATATGTCCTAATCTCTTATGTCATAGATCATTTGGCTTGCAAACAGAATTGAATAAACAAATATCTATCTTAGTTGAAAGAAAATCTACAAGATAAATGTTACCTTTCCTTTTACCTGTCAACATAGTTGTGTTATCCTCTGATTTGATTTTGCATAAGGATTTGTTGAATGTCACCTGGTAGCCTTCATCACATAGTTGATTGATGCTGATTAGATTGTGCTTCAGTCCTTCAACATAAGCTACCTTCTTGAATGTGACTGAGCCAATCTGTACAACACTATATCCTTTTGTTTGTCCAAAGTTTGAATCTCCAAATATTATTTTGGGTCCAAGTTTGGTTTTGAAGGATGTGAGATTCTCCTTGCTTCATGTCATGTGCTTTGAGCACCCACTATCCAGATACCATTGTTGGTTCATTGCTGGATAGGTCTTCTCCTGCACATAAGCAACTTATATGTTTTTGACACAGTTTACCTTGGGCCTAGGTATAACCTTTAAATTCTGAAATGAAAGACATCCCTGGCTGGCTCTTATAACCTTCAGGATGATATCTCCTAGGACGTATTATCCATTCAATATAAGGGTTAAAGTTTTGGGATGTAGGACCACTAGGATTGAAGTTTGATTTACCTTTAAAAATTTGTTCATAACTCTGATCTCTGTTCGACGATCTCTGAGCTGAGTTTGACGATCTTGGGTCAGATCGTCGAGCTCCATTCGAAGATCGATTTTGCCAGAGTTCAGAGTTCGGCGATCGTCGACCTGAGTTCGACGATTCAGCTTGAGATCGCTGAGCTCTGTTCGACGATCGTCGAGCTCTGTTTGACGTTTTCCGTTGAACTTTGTTTTTCTTAGGTAAATCAAGATTCTTCCTAGCTACCTCTACAACTCCCTTTCCTTTATCTGAGATAAACTTAATTGGGGTTGTTAACACTATAGGTTGGCTGGATGAAGCACCCAAGCCCAGTGTACTGTTAAGTCTTGAGTTCACTATGCTTGTGATGTCCATCAGTCTGATGCTTCTCCCATTAAGGGATTCTTCAAACTTCGTTGCCTGAGATAGTTCACTTTTCAGTGAGGCTATCTCCTCCATACAACATTCCAACTCCTCAGAGAGTTTTAGGTTGTCTGACTTTAATATGCTATGTTCAGACAATTAATTTCTGAGAGAGATAATCTCTTTCTCAGACTTTAGCAGGTCTAAACAAAGTGCCTTAAATTCAGATCTAAAGTCCTCTGAATTGAAATCAAAAGAATCTATTACCTGATCTTCTTTATTTTCATGTTCAGATTCAGATTCTGACTCTTGTTCTGCATCAGAATTAGGTTGAGAGGTATTGATTGCCATCATACAGAACTCCTTCTCTTCAGCATCATCTTCATCATCACTTGAGCTTGATGAAGCCTCTGATTCTTCTTCAGTTTCACTCCAGGTTTCAGCTACAAATACTTTCCTGGTGTGTTTGTTCTTGTTGGAGGAGGATTTGTCATTGTTGTTTCTCCTGGAGTCCTTGTCTTTTCTCCTATCTTTCCTGTCCTTCTTGTCCTTATTCTGATTTTCTGGACAATCAGGCACAATGTGGCCTGGTTTCCTGCATCCAAAACAAATAATTTCTTTATTATTGGATTTTTCATACCTTCGCTTCTCATGCCCTCTGGATGACCTCTTTCTGAAATCTTTCCTGGCCATCTTATAAAATCTTTTGGCCAGTAAGCTCATTAATTCTTCATTGCCTGTGACCTTATCTTCAGGCTGATCTTCTGTAGCTTTGAATGTTATTGTCTTCTCCTTCCTGATTGCTGGAGAAGCAACCTTTTGTTCTTCCTCTCTATTCTTGATGAGCAGCTCATAGGACTTGAGCTTGCCCAAAAGAGCCTCAGTGGTGATCTCAGTTAGGCTTATGGCATCCTTGATTGGCCAGATCCTTGAGTCCCAAGTGCTGGGAAAGCACATTAGGATTTTGTCATTGAGTTCAGTTAGTGAGATCTCCTTGTCCAATGTTTTTAATTCACTGACTATTAGGCTGATTCTATTGTACATGTAAGCAACTGACTCAGTTTCTCCCTTTTTGAAGTTCTCATACTGGGTTATGAGATGGGATCTTCTATCTTTCCTTTCATCAGCAGATCCTGATACAATTTCAAATAACTTATCCCATATTTCTTTTGCTGAGTTGCATTTAGCTACTTTCTGAAATATTTCATCAGACATAGTTTGAGCCAGAATGTTCATTGCTTTAGCATCTGCAACTTTCCACTTCTTAATTTTTGCATCTGTTCCTGAAGGAGGTGGAACAGCACTTGTACTTGTATTCTCTGGGGGTCTTGGACACACTGTCAAAAAAGAATTGTAGATGTCCTCATCAATAGAATTCATATAAAATTTTATCCTTGCCTTCCAAAGTGCAAACTTAGAAAGGTTGCACACTGGAGGTCTGGTGCTAGCATAATCTTTGTTCTGTGTCATGGTTTTGTATGAAAATAAATATAATACAAATAATAACCCTCTATAGAAGATTGATCTTATCAGACATCTTTTGGTTCAGGTGTTAGCCTGTAGGAACAACCAATCTAATGAAGATTCAGTTGTTGAGTAACCAACCTCCCTCTGATACCAATTGAAAGTTAGGGTAAGATCTACCTTCACTCTACAGGGGGGTGAATAGAGTATATTAAAATAATTTCCAATTTAAAAATTATTTGCAGTGGAAGACTTGATTTAAGTATATATGTAATGTGCTTACAGAAAATAAGACTTAAGGGTAGCAAGAAAGCAAAAATCACAGCACACAGCAAAGCAAAAACACAGTAATCCAGAAGACACAAGGATCTATAGTGGTTCCCCAATCAACCTGGGTACATCCACTCTTCTACCACCCTTGGTAGGAATCCACTGCAGGAATAGTTGATCAGGTGTCCTGGGAACCAATGAGCTTTTGATAAGGTGCTCAAAACCAAACCCATATTTTTTGATCAGGTGTCTTGCCACCACTGAGTTTTGACAACGTCTCAGAAACCAGCCACAAAACTTTTGAAGGGAGTTTTGAGAAACCCTTTTACAGCAGAATAAAGAAAGAAAGAAAAGAGTTTGTTGTTCTTATCTGTCAACAGTCTAAGAGAAGACTAGTGGATGATGTTGTCAAAGCTCCCCCTGAGATCTGCAATTATTCAGGAAGAAGAGCTTTGCCTAGGGTGATAGGTCTTCAGAAACTTTAGATCTCCAGCAAGAGATGATTTCAGTAGTTGCTGAAATGTGATGTGTCTGGAGTCTTTGATGAAGAAGCCTTTGAACACTTGAATCAAGAATATCTTGAAGGAGTAGAATAGAAGTTTGATGATCTTCTTCACAGTATTATTCCTTGTGTTATGTATGAATTCTAACTCAGTAATCCTGTAGACTTGTGTCTCTTGAGTCAATTCCCAGAATTCTTGATTGATATCTCTTGTTGTGTCTTTTTCAATTATTCTCTGGAGATATATTGAAAATCTGTTTTTAGATAGCCGTTAATCAGTCATAAATGACTGCCTTAAATGACATTTGTCTCTAGAGTAAAGTCCTAAGAGACATTCCTTTTTGTCTTCCTTGAAACTTGCTCCAGATTAGTTTAAACGGCCATAAAATCCTTTGAAATAAATGCTGAATAATAAATCTGATAATATTCCATAACTGATTGAATTTGAATTCCTGAAATCGTCGATCTCTTCAGAAAAGTCTCGATCTGAGCTCAACTATCGTCGACCTGAGCTCAGGGATTGAAGCTAGACTGAAAACAGAAATCGTCGATCTGAGCTCAACTATCGTCGACCTGAGCTCAGAGATTTGGATTATAACTTAGAGACAAAAACGTCGATCTGAGCTCATAGATCGTCGAATCGAGTTCGACGAATCGTTGAACTGAGCTCAGAGATTGTCGAACTGAGTTCGATGCCTCATCGACCTGAGCTCGACGAAAGTTTTCCTAGTCTTCAGCACTTGAATTCTGATCTTAGAAGGTCTTGGGGGCAGCTTCCAAACCTAAGTTCTAACCCTTAGACTCATTCTAATTGACCTTTAAGACTATACAATAAGGTCAAAACAATTTCCTAAGAATATAGTGATCCTTGCCCAAATTAGTAATAGGGTGTTCCAACACCGTCGATTGTGTCTTAGCAGAATTCCTTTTGGAAAACTGTCAGCCGGAAGAAGTCGGCGGGAATGCAGACTGATTTTCGTCGAATCGGGGGGAATCATTAACAATTCTCGTCAAAGTCGGCGGGAATCACAAGTGACTCCCATCGAAGTCGGCGGGAATGACTTAGTGTTTCCCGTCGATTTTGAATTAGAAGATTTTTCTCTTCCTTCCTTTGAAGACTTGGTCTTTAATCCATCTCTGCTCCTTCTTCTGCTCTTGATCTACCTTAACCCTGTACTTGAAAATAAGTACACTCCAATAGAGAGAGCACACGTGAGTCAACACACTGATCTACTCAACGAGAGATTACGTTGCGCAGACCCGTGTATATTGACCCACTGCACCCTGACATTGGTGTGTACTTAGAATGGAATAGCTGCAAGCACAACTTGATAGAAGATCGTCAAATACATTGTCAATTCAGCTTAGCTTGTTCAGGGGCTTCTTCAAATTAGGTCCATTGTGGATACAATACCCAACAAAAGCATTTGTCTTCGACGCCATGAAAATCTATTCGGATGGAAAGCACCGTATCAGCCTCACCTTCGCAGATATGAGCTCGATTTGCAATTTGGTGCTTCGAAACTCCTTCGGCGGCCGGATCTTTACTCCTTCTTCTTCATTACTCTCCGCTCTCTCTAGAACTTTAGAAAGAGAATACCCAAGTAAAATGAGGAAGAAAACCCACATCTCCCGGACTAAAACCAGCAGGGAAAAGCCTGAACCATTGGATCCCAAAAAAAGAAATGAACGACCATGATTTGCTCTTAAAGTCAAATTATTGGGCCGAACACGGCTTGCAACACGCCCGTGTCCAAGGCCATGTTCCACACTCGCGTAAACTAGGAAATCCAGAACAGGACACGGCCTATGACACGGCTTGTGACACACCCATGTCACCCATAGACATGCCCGTGTTATGGGCCGTGTGTCTCAAATGGCACTAAAACTGTCACGTCCCGAACAGAACACGGTCTTAGAAATGCCAGTGTCAATCAGTACACGCCCGTGCTACGAGCCGGGTCCCTCAATCGACACAGGACCAAAGCTTTGAAAAGGGGACACGGCCTTGTGACACGCCCGTATCACATGCCGTATGCTTGACATGCCCTTGAACATGCCCGTGTCCTAGGCCGTATTCCCAACACTGGACGCTCGTTGACCTCGCCTCGACGACCCGAGCACGACACAGCCATGTGGCACGCCCGTGTCACAGGCCGTATTCATTTTAACAAGACTCAAACTTGGCTCAAACACCGCCCGTTCCTCTTTTGAGTTTCGGGGCGTTACAATTCTCCCCCCCCCCCTCAAATGAATTTCGTCCCGAAAATCTAGAAAGGAAAATTAAGTACTTAAACTTAAATGGTACCTGAAAAGAAGAGTTCGGGATACTCCTCGAGCATGGTCTGCTCTCGTTCCCACGAAAGCTCCTCACGACCGTTGTTGTCCCATCGGACTTTGACCATCCTGATGTCCTTGTTATGTAGTCGCTTCACTTCTGAGTCCTCAATGCATACGGGATTGACCTTCGTCATCAACCCAACATCAACCGGTACTTGATCGACTGCGATCACTTGCGAAGGCTCTTGCACCGCCTTCCGCAATGCTGATATATGGAATACGTCATGTAGACCACTAAGATCCGCTGATAGCTTCAGTCGGTAGGCTTCTTCGCCAATCTGCTCCAGAACCTCAAACGATCCAAGGTACCTCGGGCTTAGCTTCTTCAAGCGTCGTACTCGTGAGACACCCTTAAACGGGTTGATCTTCAAATACACCCAGTCCCCAACAGCAAACTCTGCGTTCTGATGCTTGGCATTATAGTACTTAGCTTGACGGTCCTGAGCGACTAGCAACCGTTCTCGAATGGTTCATACCAACGACATTGCATCTTCCACCTCCTGCCTCTTGAAAATCTTCGTCTCACCCGTTTCTAACCACGACAACGGCGTGCGATATTTTCTACCATAAAGGGCCTCGAAGGGCATCATTTGAATGCTCGCTTGGTTGCTGTTGTTGTATGCAAATTCTACCAAGTACAGGTGATCTTCTCACTACTACCCGAAATCAAGGACGCACATGCAAAGCATGTCCTCCATTGTCCTGTTAATTCTCTCGGTCTGACCATCCGTCTTCGGATGAAAGGCCGTGCTGAAACTCAGCTTGGTTCCCAACATTTGTTGTACCAGCCTCTAGTAATTGGACATGAATTGTCCATCTCGGTCGCTCACGATGTTGCGGGGCACACCGTGTAGTCGAACAATGTTATCCACATACAGTTTTGCCAGTTTCTCCACCGAATCATCCTTCCTATTTGGAATGAAGTCCGACCTTCATCAAAAGATTTACGATCACCCAGATAGCGTCATTCCCCTTCTGCGATCTTGGCAAACCGTGCACAAAATCCATAGAAATGTAGTCAAACTTCTACTCTAGGATAGGCAAAGACTTCAAGAAACCTCCGGGCTTCTGGCACTCCGCCTTCACCAAGGCACACATTTGACACTTCGTAACATAAAGTGCCACGTCCTTCTTCAGTCCTGGACACCTGAGCAACTTCTTTATATCCTGATATATTTTCGTGCTCCCCGGATGAATCGAGTACTTGGTATGATGCGCCTCGTACATCAATTCATCCCACAATTTACCTACATAAGGGACGCACAAACGAATGTCCTTCCGTAACAGTCAATCAATAACATTAAACTGGGAATTTGACCCATCCAAAGCCTCATCCAAGATTTGCTTCATGCTGTTATCCAACTCTAGCGCCTGCTGATTCCGATTATCCAGGTCATACTGCACTTCTGTCCAGTTAAGCTGTGCTTCGGCACTAGTCTGCTTGTCCACACAAGATATCTCTAATGCCTCCAACTCCCGAATTAACCGCTCATAATGAACCGACAACTAGTTGGCCCGCGCAGGGGCCTGCGACTCAAAGCGTCCGCAACTGCATTGCCTTTCCCAGGTACATAATGAATCTTGAATGTGTAGTCCCCCAGGAACTCCATCCATCTTCGCTACTTCATGTTTAGATCTTTTTGATCTAACAAGTATTTCAGGCTCTTGTGGTCGGTATAGATATCGACCTTCACCCTATACAGGTAATGTCTCCACAGCTTTAGAGAAAATATCACGGCCGCTAACTCCAATTCATGGACCGGATAATTTCTCTCATGCACCTTCAGCTAGCGCGAGCCATAAGCTATCACTCTCCCATGCTGCAGTAGAACACAATCCAAACCACTGCCTAAAGCATCACTGTAGATCTCAAACCCTTCGGTCCCAACCGGCGAACCTAGAACAAGCATCGTGGTCAACTGCCTCTTCAATTCTTCGAAAGCTTGCGCACACTCCGGCGACCACACAAAATTTTTAACTTTCCTCGTCAAAGTGGTGAGGGGTAACGCTATCCGCGAGAAGTTCTCTACGAAGCGCCTGTAGTAGCTGGCAAGCCCCAGAAAACTCCGGACGTCCGCTACTGAACACAACACAGGCCACTCCCGTATCACAACTATCTTTGTCGGATCCACCGCAATCCCTTCTCCACTGACTATGTGACCAAGGAACGCAACCGAGGACAACCAAAACTCGCATTTGGAGAACTTGGAGTATAGTTTGTTCCTCCTCTGTGTCTCCATCAACAAATGCAAATGCTTTAAGAAATCCTCTTCGCACTGCGAGTACACCAATATGTCATTGATGAAGACAATCACAAAGTGGTCCAAGTACTCTCTAAATGTCCTGTTCATCAGATCCATGAACATTGATGGCGTATTAGTCAGCCCAAATGGCATGACCGTAAACTCATAATGCCCATATCTCGTGTTGAACGTTGTCTTGGGGATATCACTTTCTCTTATCCTATATTGATAATACCCAGACTTAAGATCCAACTTCGAATATACTGATGACCCAACTAACTGATCGAACAGATCGTCAATTCGTGGGATCAGATATTTGTTCTTTTCGGTTAACTTATTTAGCTCTCGATAATCGATACAGAGCCGCAAACTTCAGTCCTTCTTAACAAAGAGGACCGATACGCTCCAAGGCGATGAACTTGGATGCACATAGCCCTGTTCCAAAAGATCTTCCAGTTGAACCTTCAGTTCCGCCATCACTTTAAGCGCTAATTGATATGGAGAGCGTGACACGGGTTTAGCACCTGGCACTAGCTCAATTGTGAAGTCAATCTCTCGCTGCGGTGGGTCTCTAGGGAGATCATCAGGGAATACGTCAGGGTACTCGGATACCACTGAGATACTGTCTAAAGAAGGCTTAAGATTCAAAGCCTCCACTAGCGTGAAGAAAAGCTCTGCACCGGCACAAACTGCCTTAACCAACTGAAGAGCAGACATCAACGTCTTGCTCACCCCTTTCAAGCCTGCAAAATTAGTCTCACGACTAGTTCCCAATTTGACCTCCTTGCGATTGCAATCGATGTATGCTTGCTGCTCTGAGAGCCAGTCCATACCAAATATTACGTCGAACTCCACCAGCGACAATAACGACGGTTGCAATTCGAATACCTGACTCCCAATTCGTATCTTTACACAACAGATTCTATCAGCGCGCATTGAGCACCCGTTAGGCAACAACACATCAAGTTTGTCCTTTGCCATTTAAGAAGGGACTCCGATGCGCGATATGAATCCTTCGGACAAAAAGGAGTACGAAGCTCCCGTATCGAAGAGTGATCTTGTCAGATTATCGAAAATCAACAAAAAGCCTAGTACAAATAGTAGTAAGCTAACATATGCAAGGAAATAGTATTTAAAGCTAAACTACTATAAATTTAAACCGTACATGTTACCATATCCGCTTGTTTTATGGCCTCATGCTGGCCAAGGTTGTAGAATCTTGGTTGAGTTGGAGCATAATGGGATGTGGTTGACTCCACCATCTTCCCCTTTTCCTCGTAGGTTGCTCTCGACATTCTCTCGGACTTTGGACGTCCGCTCCAACAGTCACAGGCAAAATGCCCCAACTTCCCACAATTGTAACATACACCTGGGGTACAGTTTGTAGTTGCCCCCGAAGCACCATAAGAAGGGGCTAAACCCGAAGTCCGAGCCTTCTTAAAGAACTTACGATAACAAGACTTCGAAGTAGTCGTCACCTTAAACCCTGTCTTCTTAACACCAGAGTCTATCTTCGCCTGCACATTCTTCATATCTTTTTCCAATGATCGGGTTGTGTTGACCAAGGTTAGAATACCCTGCGTCATAGGCCCCGAGAGCAGTAGACTTAAGTCATCCCTCAGACCTTCATAGAATCAATTTGTCTTTCGCTCCTCATTAGAGAATATAGCGCTTGCATACCAACCCAAGCGTGTAAATTCGTGGAGGTACTCGTCCACGCTACTCTCTCCTTGCACCAGCTTCTGGAACTCATTCTCCATCGCAATATTCTGAGCCGAGGGAAGGTACCTTGCCAAGAAAAGTCTCGAAAACTCCTCCATCAAGACATCCGTAAGTTTCCTCCCCACCAAGTTGTGTAGTTCAAAACCTTCCCACCACAGCCTTGCATCGTCGTCCAACAAGTATGTGGATATAGTCGAATTATGCCACTCCTCCATCTCCATAGCTGTCAGGACTCTCTTTATCTGGGAGAGCTAATCTTCAGCTTGGGTTGGGGTTCCCGTCCCTAATAACACCGGTGGATTGAAGCCCATAACATGCTTCAGCTGCTTTTCAGTTGCTCTCCCGGGCATCACTGGCTCCACTACCACTTGCTCTACCCTCCTCGATTCTGCCACTTTAAGCGGTACTTTCTCCACAGCAGTGGCAGGCTTCTGCACTTGTCTCGCAGGCTGAGCACTGATCATAGCGAACACCGCTTCAGCCACCAATCGTATGGTTTCTGCCGAGGAAGGTGTTGCAGGCTCAACATTTGGTGCGCTACTTGCCTCACAAACAGGATGTTCTGACGGCCCTACACCACTACTGGTCACCTATAGTCATATAAAACACCGTTAGTGATCGAACAATATTGCAAAAAGTAATTATAGGAACACGCAGGATCCTCAAACATGTCTTTTTTCATTCCTAAGTGGACATTCATCGGGTCTTTTTATGTTATAACGATAACGCACACATATGTGCTCACCAATACTTAAAAGAATTCACCCACGAATTCATTTAAGCATGACCGAAATCGGCAGTCTGATACCAAATTGTAACACCCCTATCCGTCACATAGCATATAGCAGTAGGTCCGGCCGGGGCCCGATGCCATATACCACGGACAGACCGGTGGGTTACTAAATGAAACCATTCAACCAATAACCGACGTCCTATGCATAGTTCATTCTAGCGAAAGCAAATTATTAAGTTGCAAAGAAAGAACCTAACCAAAAGTATGAATGTCCACTAACAAACCCAAACAGGATTTAACGTACAAAATACACAAAGTACTAGGCCTTATGGCCTTACAAAAGTTTACTTAAATAAAATGTGTCTTCCATATAATGGCACGCTGGCCGGTCACACATGAGAATGAAGTAAACAATACACTTCGTCCTTCGAGGTCCAGTACTACAACAAGGGCATTAGCCCGCTATTTGCCACTCGGCTCCGCAGCACCTGCAAGCAATAATTCACTGCAATGGTGACAAACAAAAGCAACGGTCAGCTAAAGCTGACCAGATTATAACGATCCCACCCCCTTATTGGGGTGGCGGTGCTCCTTCCCTGCAATGCATTAGTATAATCCAACAATTAAAGTGAAAGTACAGTATTTGCATAATACACCATAGGTGCAGGCCCGTGGCCATACACCCCGTGCTCTCAGGGCACTTACTCGGTGAACCCGATGAAAATCCATGGTCTCACCACCGCCTCTAGGACGACAAATCTCGTGAGCATTTTGGTCTTTCCGGCCTAAGCCCAAGACCCTCCATCTATGCCAACGGTAAGTGCCACATACTTTAGGTCTCTTTAACCGAATGAAACAGAACGGGTACGGTTCCGCCTAACCCGTTGCTCACACCGCAATGTCAATTTAAGCCATATGCGCGGGTCAAGCTTCCCCGAGTACCAAAACGATTACACAAATTTTACATAACCCAGTTATGTACAAGTTGGCTCTCAGGCCACTAAGTTGGCAGAATCACGCTCCTACCCAGTTTTTCGGGTGCACCTTGGAGTTAATCCCCAAGATTCCCTGCTGCAATCTACCGTGTAGAAAACCAAAAAACAACTATCGGCACGGAGTCTTATCCAACCATTCATGCATAATGAAATATCACCGATCAAGACCAACTTGTCTGTGTAGGCTTCACACACCATGTTAATGTCCATACTTCGATTCCGGACTCTACATGCAAAACAATAGGGATTATTCATGTCTACTCGAAGGAATACCACAAACTCACCGCATACTCACAAGAGTGGGCTTCCTATACAAAAAGGAAAGGGACTTCACATGTACTAGTAGATAATCGTTACCTAGCATTTCTCTTCAGTGCAATGAAGATCTATTCTGATGGAAAGCACCATATCAGCCTCTCCTTTGCATATCTGAACTCAATTTGCGATTTGGCGCTCCGAAACTCCTCCGGCGGTCGGATCTCCACTCCTTATTCTTCCTTGCTCTCCTCTCTCTCTAGAACTTTAGAAAGTGAAAAGCCCAAGTAAAATGAGGAAGAAAACCCTCATCTCCCAGACTTAAACCAGCAGGGAAAAGCCTGAATCGTTGGATCCCAAAATAAGGAAACAAACGGCCACGATTTGCTCTTAAAGTCAAATTACTGGGCCGAACACAGCTTGCGACACGCCCATGTCCAAGGTCATGTTCCACACTCGCCGTAAACCAGGAAATCCAGAACAGGACACAGCTTATGACACGGCTTGTGACACGCCCGTATCACCCATGGACACGCCCATGTCATGGGCCGTGTGTCTCAAATGGTGCTGAAACCATCACGTCTCGAACAGAACACGGTCTTAGACACGCCCGTGTAAACTTCAACATGCCTATGTCAATAATTACACGCCCGTGCTCTGAGCCGTGTCCCTCAATCGACACATGACCAAAGCTTCCAGAAGATGACACGGCCATGTGACATGCCCGTGTCACAGGCCGTGTGCTTGACATGCCCTAGGACATGCCCGTGTCCTAGTCTATGTTCCCAGCACTCGACGCTCGTCGACCTCACCTCGATGACCCGAGCACGACTCGGCCATATGACACGCCCGTGTCACAGGCCGTGTTCACCTTACCAAGACTCAAACTTGGCCTAAACATCGCCTGTTCCTCTTTGAGTTACGGGGCATCACATGCCGCGTGCTAGCGCTACCGCAAAGCGTTATCCTTGATTTAATTCAAATAGGCTCCTAGGGACCTACCGCGTCGCGCTAGAGCTACCTCCAGTACTAGCTTCAGGATTTATTCTGGCCATGCGTTCGGTGACCTACCGCGCAGTGCTGGCTCTCTCAACGAGCGCCGAGATGTATTCGTCGAGAAGCTTGAGCTACCACCAGGAGATAGCTGGGTACCACTCGGTGCTAGCACAAAAAAGCAAAAAAATATCCTTTTCGAATGTTTTTCCAAATTTGCAGGATAGCTGTCACCTCGATGCATAACAACTTACCATCGTGCGCTAGTCTTACTGTCGGTGATAGCCTGTTTTTCAAAGACGTATAAAAGGCTTTCAATTTTTCGTTCCTTGTATGAATCAAGTGAGATAAGACTCATTCTAGGGTTTGTGATCCGCCTCTGAGCACCATTCCACCGTCTCCATCGAAGGAAGAGAAAATTGCCTCCCTCCCATTCACGCATGAAGATCTCCGGCAAGCAAAGGACTATAAAGATGAAGAGGAGTTGATTGGTTGCAACCAAACAAAGATCTTTAGCACTGATCACGCATCGCTCAACTAAGTAATCACCTTGAGGGAGAATTTTTGTTAAATCTTCTTTACAATTTTTGCACTTTTCTCTTTTCCTGTTTGTTTGTGGTGAGGAAAATCGATCGGTGAAGGTCGTCGGAATCCGGGAAGGATTCAATGAGAAATCGTTCTGTGAAAGGGTGTCTAGATCGGGAGATCAAGTGGGTCTCTAAGACACTTCCTTGTGTGAAGGTGAAGAGCCAGCTCAAAGACCTTTCTTGGATGGAAAGGGAGAGAGCCAACAAGTCCGGGTAGTGGGTCGGTATAGAAAACGAAAAGAAATTTAATTGTTACCACTTCCGATCTCCAGCGTCATGGAGATCTGGTGCTTGTAATTATAAAACACTTATGTTTTAGTTTGAATAGAATTATTTATTGTTCTTAATTTTGCATGTGATGTCGTGGTTATTTGCTAGTAGATCTCTGAAGGGTGTGTGCATCTCCAAGGACAAATTTGCTCAGGAAAACAAGGTTTGTGACCTACCGCTACATGCTAGCAAGCTAGCTCCCCGCGGTAGCATACAGAACCAGTTTTCCTTGACAAAATTATTCGAATTTTCTAATTAACTCATAAAACCTTATTCACCCCTCCCCCCCCCCCCTCTAAGGTTGGACACTAGATCCAATAAGTGGTATCAAAGCCAAGTTACTTCAAAAAGGGATTAAAATCCTGAAGTAAGATGGACAATACGATTCACACTTTCCCTGAAGGACAAGGTGTGAGTAGACCTCCACTGTTTAAAGGGAGTGACTATAGTCAATGGAGAACGCAGATGAAAATCTTCTTAATGACACAAAACATGGGATTGTTGGCCATGAATGAAACGAAAAACACTACACCCACTATCACTGTATGTGATACAGTACCAATCAAACCATAAGATAAATAGGATGACACTGACAAGCTGAAATGTACTAATAATGCAAAAGCCATGACAACTCTTTATTTTGTGCATTGGATAAAACTGAATTCAATAGAATCTGCAATTGCAAAACTGCTTATGATATCTAGCGTCTACTTGAACTTACTCACGAAGGTACTTCACAGGTGAAGGAGTCAAAGATGTTCCGACTTGAATCTGAATATGAATAGTTACGGATGGAAATCGATGAGAAAGTGGTCAACATGTAGACTCGCATCTCCAAGATTGTCAATGCCTCTAGATCTCTTGGGAAGAGATACTCAAATGGAGACCTGGTGAGGAAGATCCTACGATATTTGCCTTCACAATTCAACCCAAAGCTGACAATGATTGCTAAATCACACGATATTAGTACCCTTGAGATAGAGAGACTTATTGGAAAGTTGAAGACCCATGAACTCAAACTAAACATATAAGATGAGGAATATCCCATGGAGATGAAAAAGAAGGGGCTGGAACTGAAGGATGCTAAGGAGAGAAAGGCTGCTGAACAGTCTGAGGATGAAGATAAAGAAATCCTATATGTTCGAGAATTCAGAAGGTTCATGAAGAATCCCAAGAGGTAAGGAATGTTTTAGAAGTTTTTGAAGAGAGATGCTTAAGAAATAAAGAGGTGGAACAAATCATCAAAGGTGATGGAGAGTGATGATGAGAAGTCTCTACCAGAGTGCTACCACTGCCACAAGCCTGGGCACATCAAGAGGGAGTGTCCAAGACTCTAGAAGGAGGAAAAGGAGAAACAAAGCCAGTATAAAGGGAAAGAAGAAAGTGTTGAAGGCGTTAACATGGGATGAAGATGGATATGACGATTCAAGCACTTCCAGCTCAAGTAGTGAAGACGAGGAAAATATGTGCTTCATAGGGAAGAATTAAGATGAGTCAGATGATGATTCTAGTGTCCAGAGTGACACTGAGGTAACCCCACCTTCTTATTATGAACTTCTTGAAATTTATGAACATCTCTGTGATAGATAGTGTAATTCTTGAGAAAAAGTCCGTTAGAACTGAAAACAAGAAAATACAAAAGGACATAAAAAATATAAAGAATGAATTAATTAAATGCAGTAAAGAGAAGATCGAGTGCCAAGAGTGCCATCACTCAGTGGCAATGATCGAAAGCTAAAAGTAAGTCTCTCCAAGGCAGCTTCGAAAACGAGCAATCTAATTAATGAAAAGAATTTCTTGGAGATTGCTCGTTTTAGATACTTCGAAAATCCCTAGCTAAAATAGAATAAGGTAAAAAGCAATTTGCAAATCGGTGTGTAATGCTAGTCACGGAAAACATCGCCCTAAAAGCGAGGATCCATGATCTTAATTGTGTTGTCCAGAAATTTGGAATAGGGCAAAAATCTCTAAACATGCTGCAGGTAGCACAATGTCACGGATCCATAAAGTTTGGACTAGGGTACGTAAGTCCAACGCTACCACCGAGCGATAACTGATTTCATGCTAAGTCTAAAACTTTATATAAAAAGTCCCCAAATAAAATCAATATTTCTGAAAGGCTATCCCCCTCCTCAAGCACGAGCTCCGGGAACACGAAAAAGGCAGCATCCACTGCTTATACCCTATGTGAAAACTGTCAAAAGTTTGGTCACACATCCGGCTCGTGTCTGAGGAAAGGTGCCAAGAAAACTATGCAAGTCTGGCTACCAAAGTCTCCTACCTATCATTTGGGTGGGACAACTTGGGTAACCAGATCTTTACCCTCATCTTCCTTTTAGGTGTGTTTGCAGGCTAAGGACAAGGATAACGTGTGGTACTTGGACTCTGGGTTTTCTAAGCATATGATAGGAGATAAAGAGAAGTTCCTTAACCTGGAGAAAAAGAAGGGGGGGCATGGTGATATTTTGGGACAACACCAAAGGACGCATTCTTGGAATTAACACAATAAGTAACAAAGAATTTTCATTTTCAAATATATTGTTTGTAGATGGACTTAAGCATAACTTAATCTCAATTAGTCAACTATGTGATAAAGGCTTGAACGTTCTATTTGAATCCTCTACAAACACCTGCAACATTATAGAGGCTAAAACGAATAATGTTTTGCTTACTACTTATCAGACTCATAATGTTTACACTGTTAGTTTTGAAGATATATCTACTCCTAATTTGAAATGCTTAGTTAGTAAGAATGAGGAATTAGATCTTTGGCATATGATACTACGACATTCAGGAAGTAAACTAATTGTCAAACTATCAAAACATAAACTTATTCGTGGACTTCCAAAATTAAGCGGTAGTTTGAACTCTTTATGCACTCTGTGTCAAAAAGGAAAATTAGTCAAAACATCATTCAAAAGCAAAAATGACATTTCTACATCAAGACCACTTGAACTCATACATTTGGATCTATTTGGCACTCTTAGTACAGGTAGTCTAGGTGGAAAACAATACACGTTCATTATTATATATGATTATTGTAACACCCTAGTTTTCTAGTACTTGAGCCTCTGGAAGTCAGCGCGCTGTGTTAGATAGCTACCGCTTGGCGGTAGCCTGGCATTGAGTGTGTTGAGTAGAAGGCATTGAGTGGTAGGCATTGATTATGTCGAGTGTTAACACGCGATATTAGCTAGTTATCGCTTGACATTAGCCTTCTTGTGTTGAGACAGAAGCATTGAGTGAGCTACAACACATCGGTATTTCTACCACCGATAGTAGCGCGACTTTATTTTTTTTACCGAGGGCTCAAGAAGATACCACGGCGAGGTAGGTGGTTACCTCCCGACGATAGCGGATGAAAGCAATTTTGTAGATCTGTATTCTATCCATCTGATTTCGCTTCGGTTTTTATCCTATGGCCTAGGACACTCCGTCCAAGAGGCATAAGTAGGGCTAAGGGGCTTTTTTCTTTCATTTCTTCTCCTTTGAGTTAATTTAGGGTTTGGGAGAAAGAGTTTTGAGGAGGAAGAAGAAGGTTTTTCTCCGCCATTGACTAAGCTTTGGGGTTCCAATCGTCGATCCAAGGCCAGATCCGTGGAGAGGACTTGAAGGCGCACACGTTCATCAGTGCAAATTGAATTTTCCATGGATAGGAAGAGGAGTCATAAGGTAACGAAACTTCTCCTCTCGGTCTTTAGGATGCGTGCATGGCATCAATTTTTAATCTTGCTTTCTTTCAAGCATTTAGGAACCAGATCTCTCAAATGAGTGGGGTTCAGGTTGCCATGGTTCAAGAGGAGACACTGGGTCAATTGTTTCATCCCCAGAATGATGTTGCACTTGAAATCCGCTCAGCTAGTGGATTAGGCATTGTGGGTGAAGCCATAGTCATGAGCGTTAGTACAATTCAGTGATGTTGCATAATAAGTCGTAAGGATTTTGCTAGAAATCCATTTGAGGCAAGAAGCCGTTTGTGAAGTTCATCCCCACTTTATTTCGTGCGAGAAAGAATGGTAGATTAGGGTGGGAAATGCTATTGGTTTTGATATGCTAAGGCTCGGCTTTGTCTCTATGTCTGGCTGGCTACCCCGCAACGTGCATGTCATGTGTGGAGAGTGTCCCAGCGAGGTAAGTCCCCTTCTGTGAAACTGACGAGAATGCCAAGCTTTTGACAAGCCCGGGCGATGAAGAACATGAGAGGGTGGGATCAAGCAAGGGTTCTTAGCATTGGTTTGTTGCTTATGAGACAAAATCCTGACGTGATAAGTCAGAGTTTGCAGGCAAGCCCAAGTTTTAAGACCCACGAGCGGGTGGGGCCTTGTCAAGAGTTCTGTGTGGTAGATTGAATATTGTTAGGGGAAATGGAAATACCTGTGATATGTGATGTGTTGATGCGTGATGATATGTTAGTTTCACGCACTTTAGGGTGCATTGGTTGAAACCCAGGTTTGCATACATGTTGCATAGTAGGCCCCTTTTTATTAACTGCTCAACCTAGAAATGTGTTTTATGTATGTGACATCCTAACCTGTTTCTTTACTCTATATGTTTATATATATTTGCATACGATGTGTTGACCTGTAGGGTGATGGAGTACCCCAGGGTCCACTAGGGATGGCCGGAAGGAGCTGTGTTGGTTACACAGTTGAGTTCAGTCTTTGTTGACCCACATTACCACAAATTTTTACAGGTCAAGGGTCGCATGCGGGAGCAAGCTCGCCAGCCAAAAAGGCCTAAGCCTCATGAAGTGGACTTTTTGTTTAGTAGCTTGTTTTGTTTAGTGCTATGCCTTGTGATTATGTTTCCTTCTTGCACGTCGAGGTAGCCTAGGAGTCCTAGGCATGTTGCTCTATTTGAAGTTGTTTTTTTCAGTTTCTGGACAATTTGATATTGTAAGGCCTTAAGGCCGATTTGTACTCCTTTAGTAGTGGATAACTTCTGGTTAGTTGTTTATTTCTGCTGTTTATTTCTGAGTTTTGAGTTGAGTAGTTTTATATCATCTCTTAATGCTTAAGTTGTGGAGTTTGTATGTTATGGGACCTCGACCGGACCCATATTATATGATCATTACAGGGGATGTGTTACAACTACTCCCATTTCTGCTGAACAATCTTTCTTACAAATAAATCTGACACATTCATTGAATTCACAAATCTATACACTAGACTTCAAAATGAAAAGGAATTAAAAATAAAATGCATAAGGTCATATCATGGGGGAGAGTTTGTGAATAAAAACTTCACGAACTTCTATAATAATCTAGGAATTAAGCACGAATTCTCTGCCCCACGCACTCCACAACATAACGGGGTAGTAGAAAGAAAGAACCATACACTTCAAGAACTAGCACGTACAATGCTCGTCGAGTTCGGTTGGCCTTGGTATTTTTGGGCTAAAGCGGTTAACACGGCAAGTTATGCGATGAATCGGATCAAGCTTCGCCCCATTCTTAAGCGAACTCCGTATGAACTATACTTCGGTAAGAAGCCCTTTGGATCATATTTTAGAGTCTTTGGTTGCCCGTGCTTCATTCTAAACACTAAGGATCACTTAGGAAAATTCGACAAAAAATCAGACAATGGCATCCTCTTAGGATACTCTAGTACGAGTCGTGCCTATAGGGTCTATAATAAAAGAACCTTGGTTATTGAAGAATTGGCTCATGTACACTTCAATAAAAATACACCAATTGAAGAATCTAGGATGAATGACGAGGAATTTGATGACGGTGTGCGGAGATAAGGATAAGGAGAGAGAAGTGTCAGTTGATGTTCCAACTCACATGGAAGGATATATGCCTCCAAGCACTTTAAACTTTTCAAAACAACATCCAGGAGAACTAGTGATAGGAGAGCCCTCACATGGAGTTAGAACTCGGTCGGCCCTACATGAATCCTTCTTGAACCTATGTTTTATATCTGAAATTGAACCCGAGAATATCTTAGAAGATTTAAAGGACGAATCATGGTTCTTGGCTATGAATGAAGAACTAAATCAGTTTGAGAGAAGTAAAGTCTGGGTATTAGTAGAGCGTCCATATAGCCATCCAGTTATCGTTTTGAAATGTATATACAAAAATAAACTTGATGGTGAATCTAGGATAACTAGGAATAAGACCCGATTGGTGGCACAAGGATACTCACAAATAGAGGGTGTGGACTATGAGGAATCATTTGCACCGGTTGAATGTCTTTAATCCATTCGTATGTTTTTGGCATTTATGAGTTATAAACAAATTAAGTTATACCAAATGGATGTTAAGAGTGCATTCTTAAATGGATATATAAAGGAAGATGTGTATATCAAGCAACCACCTCGTTTCGGGAATTCTTACTACCCAAATCATGTATACTTGTATTAGTGAAAACCATGTACAGACTAAAACATGCACCCCGTGCTTGGTATGATAGGCTCACGACTTTTCTCCTAGAGCATGGTTTTAGGATGGGTAGTGCGGACACTACACTGTTTGTGAAGCACGAGAATCTCGATCTAATTTTATTATAAATTTACATTGATGATATCATATTTGGTGCCACGAATGAAAATCTATGCAATGAAATTATCACATTAATGTAATCTGGATTTGAAATGAGCTTAGTTGGAGAGTTAACATATTTCCTAGGATTTCAGATTTCTCAACAAAATGATTGAATTTTTATAAGTCAATCAAAATATATAAAAGATATGCTTGGGCGATTCAGCTTTGAAAATCTGAAATAGGTAAAAAATCCAATGAGCGCATCTCTAAAATTAGGAAAGGATGAAAGTGGCATTTCGGTGGAGCAAACTTTATTTAGAGGAATGATCGGATCACATATTTATTTATGTTCTTCTGGACCCGATATTACATTCGCGGTGTTTCTTTGTGCTATATATCAGCCAATCCTAAAGAATCTCATTTCAAAGTTGTTAAACAAATCTTTAGGTATCTCATAGACACCCAAAATCTTGGTCTTTGGTACCCTCACACCACCTACTTCACGCTCCATGGGTATTCTGACTCTATTATGCTAGATGTTCACTCAATCAAAATAGCACAAGTGGTACTTATCACTTCCAAAGTCTGACACTAGTTTCATGGTCAAGTAGGAAACAAAACTCAAATTCCCTCTCCACTGTTGAAGCCGAGTATATTGTCTTAGGAAGTTATTGCACATAAGC
The DNA here is from genome assembly GCA_039513925.1 of Platanthera zijinensis. Lineage (NCBI taxonomy): Eukaryota > Viridiplantae > Streptophyta > Magnoliopsida > Asparagales > Orchidaceae > Platanthera > Platanthera zijinensis. Next base: position 110,212,361 of record CM077080.1, read on the forward strand.
ACTTTGAATGTCACAAACGTTAGAGGACTTTGACATAAAATTTAAGAACATTAACCTTAGGTGCGACAATAAGAGTGACATAGACTTGAAGAATAATCCAGAACATCACTCTCGTTCCAAACATATTGACATTTTTCATCATTTCATTCAGGACCACATTAAGAAAGAGAATGTGAGAGCGAGCTTCATTGGAACCGACGATCAACTAGTTGGTATCTTCATAAAACTCCTCCCCGATGCTCATTTTTCTTTACTTCGTTTAGAACTAGGCATTTTGGATCTCACTATTTGATCATGCTGCATGATCTACTACATTTTATTTTATCTGTTTTGTGAGTTTTTGCTTTTGTTTGTGATTTTCTTTTTCGCTTTTCTTACCAAAAAAATGAAAAATCTCAAAAATCCAAAAACATGTCTTGTTTTTCAGTTTGCTTTGTTTACTTTTTTAAAAAACAAACAAAAAAAATTTCCTAAAATCCCAAAATCCCAGAAAAAACATCGTGGATCGTTCTTTCTTAGAACATGCATGCCTAGAACCTAGCACATAATGATTACGTGCAATATTTGATTTAGGATTTTTAATCCCTGTGAACATTGTCAAATTGTGTCATCATGTGTCGAATCTATAGGTGCTTAGCTACGGAGTGCGACAAGACTAGATAATGTATGTTAATATGCCTCTAGGTACGTTTGAGGACTTCTGTAGCGTAATGACATTATACTATTCACACATCCCTAGACAAATCACTCATTTGGAAATTCTATGCTTACATATTATAACTCATAATATTGTGTCTAACACGTTATGAATGACTTGAACAATCAATGTCACAGTGTTCAATTTGTATATAAAGCTTAGAACTTTGGGCCACAATTGTAGTGATCAAGTATTTTGTGTACAAGTTAAAGTGCATCTACCAATGTGGGTAGATTTTGATTGATTTGGGGACCTTGAAATACTTGCTGCAATAATGATAGTACACAAATAAGTGTGAAAAACACCTAGGCATGCTATCAAATCATGTTTAAGGATACCCCCCAAGCACTACTCACTCCTCCTGATAAGTCTTCATGAGCATTGTAAGGATGAGCACCTTGTTCAAATGAATCATTTTGATCTTGTGCAAAGACTAAAACTTAAGCTTAGTGCCTCTAATTCTAGTCTTGGTATGAAGTAGATATGTGTAGCGTCCCTGAATTTTTGATAATTGTTTTGATCTCTTTTGTGGCGTAATTATGACGTAAGGGCATTACGTTGACACGTAGTTAGTGGGGCACCATCGTTAGTGCGAAATTTTGTCCATCAGTAATAGAGTTTTTGACTTGGGAAATTTAAGTGGTTAATTTTAAACATGTTTGTGAAGTTTGGTGGCGATCCGGGCTTAATTGGGATCTCGATGAATTTTATGAGGAATTATTGTTGTTTTAACATCAATAAATTTTTACCCAAGTTTGGTTTGTCGGATACTGATTTCGAATTCATCGTTGGATTTGTAGCACCGCCATTTAGTTTTGGTGTGAATTTCATCGAAAATCGAGGTGTTTTAGTATTTCTCGTCGTTTGAGTTTCTTGAAAATTATATTAATAATATATAATATATATATATATATACATTTAAAACGAAACCCTATTCATCATCTTCCCAAACCGTTGGCCCGAAGAGTGGAAGAATAAGTGACGAGTCGGCCTTCGTGAAGTCTTCCGAACGCTTCTTATAAGAAATTCGGTGCACGAAACCCTCAATAGAGCATAGATCCGGAAAGCTCTTGCCGAGATCTTCGCGTGCACGATAAGATTTTCCCATTTCGTGGATTTTTGGCATTATGGTACTTGACCTTAACCCTTGTTTTACTCCAAAAAGTTTCAGAGATCGTAAATGAGGAGTTTTTGCGGCCGATCCTTGCAGCGGAGTGCTTGAGAGGCCGGTTTTCAGAAGGTTTTGAAGCAAGTGGTGATTCCTTCCCCCCCCCCCTTGCTAGTTCCTTTTGTTGTTTTTTCCTCTCTTTTCTTTCCTTCATAGAGTGTGGAGTAGTGTAGGGTTCATCCAAGTCCGAATTTGTCGAGTGGTGTACACTTTATACTGAGTCTGATTCATCGAGTGGTGTAGAATTTCTACTGAGTCCGATTCGTCGAGTGGTGTAGAATTTCTACTGAGTCCAATTCGTCGAGTAGAGTAGGATTCGGTCTGAGACCAAGTTCTTTTCGTCGAGTAGTCTCGATGAATTCGTCAAGTGAAGCGTCGAGTGATCTTGTGAGATTGAGTCATTTTTGTCGAGTATAATTCGTTGAGTATTCTCGACGAATTTGTTGAGTGCCTATAGTATTAACGTCAAGTGTCTTGAATTCACCAAGTGTAATTCGTCGAGTATCGTTGGATTTTGATTTATTTCGTTGAGTCTTTCTTTATTTCATCGAGTATCATTGAATGCATTAAATTTTTGCTAAGTCTTATTTGTTGAGTTTATTCGTCGAGCCAAGTCATATTCGTTGAGTGAACCGAGAAATCATCATGTGCTTTCAACGAATCTTTGTAGACTTAGAAACTTTTTGATGAGTGACCTTCTTATTCGTCGAGTATGCCTTAGAGAAATTTTTGGAATTTTCCTTCCTCTTTGTCATTGAGGACTTTTGATGCTAAGTTTTGGGTTTTTATTTGTGTTTTCGATGTTCTATTGTGGCCTTTGGTTGGCAGTGGAGAAACGACCACCACCTCAGTGCCGGCTTGTGAACCATTACACCTGGTGTGTTTTCTTCTCTTCTTATGGACAGTTGGTTTGTGTTAGACAATTTGGCCACCACCACAGTACCTTTTTGAGATGTTTGGTCTGATGGTTTATGTTGGACAATGTGGCCACCGACTATGAACCATTTGTACCGGTGTTAATGATTCATGTGTTTCAGCTGATCAGTCTCTTTCTTTTTATATACATACATATGTTCATATGCATACTCTTGTAGATATTATTGAATCATGGTTTCATATCGCACTTGGTGTAACCTTTACATAATTGACTTCTTAAATTCTTCATTTATTTACTGAGTTTTGACATAGGTGCTGTGGTTTGGCAATTTTTTTGTTATGGGTTGGTAACCCTTGGACTTCTCTTAACTATTTACTTTTGGTCATTATTGCCACTTGTTTATTTTCTTACTGAGGTGTTTTTTCTTTTGAATGCCTCAGGCTCGGAGCAGTAGCGGTTCTAGTAGCTAGAGTTTGTGGTTCTTAGCGTGGGCTTAGTAGCTGTGATTTTTCTCCCCTAACCTTCATGAGGTAGTATTGTTGTTCTTGTTTTTTACTTCAGGCATATATTTTGTTCTGTGGGATCGTGTCAGGTTGTTGACACCCATAGTGAATTGTTATAGATGATAGACTATTTGCTAGTTGCTATGCTTATTTCTTGCTGTTTGTCGTACTTACTTGCTCTCTGGGATGGTTTTATATTAGGATTGCATGTTAGTTACTTTCAAAGTATAAAAAGATAAATATTTTTACCTCGAACTCATAGTATCTCTTTAAATCAAATATCACTCTATTTTAATGAATGTAAAAATTCTTTTTGTACTTATACTAAATTTAGAGGTGTGCATATCATAAATAGTCATGTTGGATCTTCATACTCATATAGGATAATAACTAAAATAAACCAAGTATTTTCTGCTGTGCATATATATTTTCACCCATGGACTAGTTGATCCACTGAGTCGAGGGACACAGCCATAAAAACTTAAGTTCAAACTATATCTTCATTATAACAAATTTGAGAAATTTTATGAAAAGTGTTAGGAGTAGGTTCTTGCCTGAGCATCTGCAGTTGTCCCCTGCACGGCGTGACATCACGGTGCGTATTTTCTCTTACTCTCAAACTTTAGTAAGTGTTGAGAAAATACGGGTTGTGTCAGTTGGTATCAGAGGGAGGTTTGTTTGATAAATTGTTCAAACGACTATCTCTGGTAAGGTTTTAGTTATCTTGTCTCATTGCATACACACACCAATGTGTTATCAGTATGTCTTGGAGAAAGCATGAACACTACACTCATAAGCATGACAAGAAGTATACAAGGCATATTATGTAGTATGAGATGCATAATATGTGTTTGTATATGGATCCTCATAGGAAGAAACATGTGACTGTTATGTAGTATAGAATGTATAACAATCATCATATGGATGCCCATTAGATTTTGCTTTTTCGTTACAAGCGATATTGTGTAGTATGGGATGCATAATATTTCATATGTATGCCGCTCATAATATGCATTGAGGCCTTTACTAGAATGCATAACACAACATGCATGACATAACATAGCATCAACACGCAAGCCAAGTTAAGATCTACAAGATGACATACGTACACACATGTTTTTAAAGCAAAGGAATAAGAATTCATGCATTCATATTATATGCACACGAGTCAATAGGATGATTGTATATCATCCTAAGTAAAAGCATAACATCACTTTTGAAAATCCCAGAGCAAGGTAACAGTAAGAGCAAGTATCTATTCATGTATGGTTTGAACTAAATTGAGTAGTTCTGGCATTAAGCTAGGTTTTATGAGTTGTTCGTTGTATTATTAGGAATACCGCCTAAGCATTTTACGACAAGGTCGACTCCCTAGTCTGAGGGTGAGTTGTCAGGTGCGTAAAGCGAGGTCGTGATTGAAGGGCTCTGGCAGAGCAATGAGGCTCTGTCAATGTCACAACCCGCATTTTCTCCGAATTAAGAATTATCAGAGTAAGAGAAAACACGTGTCATGATGCCACGTCAAGCAGGGGATAACTGCTGACGCTCAGGCAAATCCAACTACAATCTTTATGCAAGAAAATCATGTGCTTAATGAATAGAAAATCAGTTATGTTTAGAGTCCGTATCCCTCGGCTCAGTGGATCATCTAGTCCACAAAAGAAAACTATATTTAAACGCTGCGGAAAAATACTTTAATTAGGCTTTACACCCTAAAGAGCGCATAAGGGTCCCAAGAGAACCACCCATGCTATGCAAGACACTACACTTAGTTTATATAATATATATAAGAAAACGGTTTTCGTACGTGATTTGGAAAATAGTGATTAAGTTTACAAAACATGCTGATCATGAGCTTCATTTATAATAGTATTTATAGTTTAAAAATAACTAGCAACCTAGCATAAAACCTTCTCAAAGCAAGTAGACTATCTCCAGAAAATAAATGGTAGCAGCAATAGTATATATCTAGTACAAGGTAAAAACTACTAGTGGGCGCCAACAACCTGACACGAACCCACCAGCACACATATATGTCTGTAAGAAATTACTGAAAACAACCTCACAAACAAGGTAAACAAAACTCCAAAGTCCGGGAGTCCACCAACAACAACACCTCCAACTAGCCACCAGACTGGCTACAGCTCAGAACCTGGGGTATTCCAAAAGAAAATAGAATACCTCAGCAAGCAAAAATCAAGGTAAAACTGCATGAAAGAGTCAACCAAAAGGACAAAAATAACAGAAAACATGCAGTAGAAAGAGTCACAACTGTCCAAAACAGGGCAACAAGAAATGCACAACGTGCAAAGAAACAGCAACGACCCAGCCCAGGAACAACATCCTGTAGGGCCTACTAGACTACCAAGAGTCAGAATGCTGCAAACTACCAAAGAAGAAACTTCTAACACCCTAAACTGCGGGAAGTGATAGTAGCAAAACAACAACGAGGAACCGGATCGAAGGCAAACGCAGTCCCCCAATCCACCATGTCCAAGTCAAAAGCTCGAGGGTCAACACGTGAAAACACAAGGGACCTTCCACCCGACATGCCCAGCCCGTACCTGGAGCAAGAAATCCATGGGTGGCCTTGGCTATATCACACAACTCCACCCCCATAAAGAGCTACAACCACCACTACTATCCACGACCCACGATTCGGCCTTTAGGAAAATAAAGAAAACGGCCGACAAGGAAAACCCAGAAATACAACTGGAAAAATCCACTCGGAAACGAAATACAAGGTAAAGGAAGAGTGTTGAAATAAACCAACACGACTAGGCGTTGAGTGAAACGCACTCAATGCCTACCTAAACTTTGGCCTTGAGTGAGCTAGCCTCACTTGCCGCCAAAATTATACCACTACCCACAAGCCCACTAAAGAAAACGGAGCTCGACGACAGTCGAACGACCAAGGCAGAAGATCCAGAACTCAAGTAATTGGCTACCACTTGAGTATCTAAACTCCCGCACTCGAAACCATCTAAATTCGCCTATCAAAAGAAATTATACAAAGCGCACGATCAGTGACGCACGATCAGTGGTCGTGCGCACTCATCGACTGATGATCGTGCGAAACGAACCTGGAAACCAGACAGAAAACCTAGCAACTGCGCACGATCAGTGTCGCACGATCAGTGGTCGTGCGCACTGTCGCCAGCGCTCGTGCGATTGCCCGAGACAGAACTTTGGAAACTGAAATATATACGCGCACGAACAGAGGCACACGACCAGTGGTCGTGCGCCCTAAAGGTTAATGACCGTGCGCGGCAAACCTGTACCGTTTGGAATTTTCCGAACGACACCGGAACGCGCACACGACTCACGCCACTGCAGTAGCAGTAGACAACTATCAACGTCGCACGCTACTACCGTATAAACTATGCCTAACCATTCGAATAATACCATAACGAAGGAAATTGGCAACCACACCCCCCTCCTAACTCTCCCTCTCGGCTACGCCCGAACCAGAGCATCAATCAAAATTAAAGGAAAACAACGGCTTCGCGCCGACAATTTGGATTCCAAACATCACAACATAGGGGGGGTTTCAGTAGGAAGAACTAAGCCCTATAGTTAGCAAGAAAACGAGAACAACAAGGCCTCTAACCTGGGCTAACCGGGATTTCAATTTCAGCAAATAAAATCAAAGAAAACACTTGGCAAGGGCAAGAATACCACTTGCCTCAAATCTCAGCGAAGCTTTGGACTGCTTTCCTCCTCTTCGCACGGATCAAGACGGCCGCAACACCTAGAACAAAGACTCGGCCATTAATGGCGGAAAACTTCCAAAACTGAAAATTCCAATCCTTCCAAAACTCCACGAAAATCGAATTTCTTACCGCAGGAATGAAGGTCTCGACGAGAGCAATCCGAATCCACTCTCGGAATCGAATTCCGTCCACAAACGCTCCGGGAATCGGCGTCCGAAGGGAAGGCTCGGCGGTTACTCGTTTCTCTCGTACAAGGGGCCGGCGGTTTTCTTTTTACGGGGAAGAAGATGATGGGGGCTTTTTATTTCATCTTATTATGTATATATATATATATATATAATTATATAATTATATAATTAATTACAAAATTACATGAAGCACCAAATCGACGCGAAAACCGATTCACCTCGGAATTCGACGAAATTCGCACCGTAGCTAAATACCCACGCTACGAACACAACGGCGAAGTCGAAATTAACTTTCGACGAACAGAACTCGAGTTATGCCCAAACAAAGCCAAACACAAATATCCCCCGAGAGGCCACACCGGGTCACCAAAACGACTCGGTTTGCTAGGGAGATCTTGCCAACAGGCTACCAAACAGGGCACTCAGTTCTAAGGAGCTAAACCATACTCCACACATGGCACAAGCCACGGAAACGCGTCATCGTAACGCCAAACGAGAATAAAATAATCGCTGAAAAGACGGGGCGTTACAGTCACTCCCCCTAAAAGAAAGTTTCGTCCCGAAACTTTACGCACAACCCTCCTACAAAAGAAGGAAAAAGTAACAAACGGAAGTTACAAAGGGAAACATACCGATCAAATCAGAGAAACAGGTGAGGGTATGCCCTCCTCATGGCCGACTCTAGCTCCCAAGTCGCGCTCTCCAAATCCTGATTTTTCCATAGAATTTTCACCATCGGTATGGACTTCTTTCGCAGCACACGCTCCTGAGTATCCAAAATACGAACTGGCACCTCAACGAAAGAGAGGTTGGGCTCTAACTGGGGCACAACATCCAAGAGTTGCCCACTGCTGCGCACACACTTCCGCAATTGGCTAACATGAAAAACATTATGAACACCAGGGAAGTTCGCTGGCAAATCCAATCTATATGCAGACACACCAATCCGCTCCAAGACCTCAAACGGGCCCACATACCTTGGGTCCAATTTCCGATTTTTACCAAATCTCTTCACACCAACCATTGGAGAAACCTTGAGGTATACATGATCCCCTACTGAAAATTCCAAAGCAGACCTACGCCGATTGGCGTTCTTTTCATACCTCTCCTGGGCTAAACGAAGCTTCTCCCGAATAAGCTTCACGGCGACTTCCATCTCTTCTAGAGCATTAGGACCCAACAAAGGCTTCTCACCAGCCTCAGCCCAAAACAACGGAGTCCTACAGCGCCTCCCATACAAGGCTTCGAACGGAGCCATCTGCAAGCTTTCCTGATAACTGTTACTGTAAGCAAATTCCATGAGTCGCAGACGCTCATCCCACGCTCCACCGTGGTCTAAAATATAGCACCGGATCATATCCTCAACAATCTGATTGACCCGCTCCGTCTGCCCATTGGTCTGAGGGTGGTACGCAGTAGAATACCTCAGATCCGTACCCAAACCCTCCTGCAGACTCTGCCAAAAACGAGAAGTAAACCGGGAGTCTCGATCAGAAATGATGCTAACTGGCACACCGTGGAGTCGGATGACTTCATTCAAGTACAACTCCGCTATCTTCTTCATCGGGTAATCAATCTTATAAGGCACGAAGTGAGCACACTTCGTCAATCTATCCACTATAACACAAACAGAATCAAATCCTCTCGGGGATTTTGGCAAACCCGTAATGAAGTCCATAGATATACTCTCCCACTTCCAAGTCGGGATATCTAGCGGAGTCAACTTACCACCAGGCCTTCCATGATCGGCCTTCACACGCTTGCAAGTGTGACACTCAGCAACATATCGGGCTATATCTCCTTTCATACCATACCACCAAGCAATTTGCTTTAAGTCACGATACATCTTCGTAGATCCTGGATGGTAGGCAACGCTGGAACCATGAGCCTCACTGCAAATCATTCTCTTAATGTCCCCAACAGCGGGAACGCAAATCCTGCCGCGGTACTTCAAGGTACCCGCATCATCAATAGAAAAATCTGGCAACTCTCCCTTCTCTGTCCTGGTAAAAAGGTGCAACAGATCCGGATCGTCCTTCTGATGCAATCTAGTCAAAGAAATCCAGGACGGCTCTTCCACTGATAAGCTACTCTGTAAACTACAGCATCCCACTGAAATATCCATAAGGAGGAACTCCTCAACTAATCGATCGGCGGAGAGGTTAAAGATCTTTCCCGTCTTTCGGCTCAGGGCGTCGGCCACCACATTGGCCTTGCCCGGATGATACTGGATTTCCACATCATAATCTGCCACATACTCAAGCCACCGCCGCTGACGCAGATTCAACTCCTTCTGCGTGAACACGTACTTCAGGCTCTTATGGTCAGTAAAAATCTTGCACTGAGCCCCATAAATTAAGTGCCTCCACAACTTCAACGCATAGATAACCGCTGCAAACTCAAGGTCATGCGTAGGATAATTCCGCTCATGAGTTTTCAACTGCCTTGACCCATAAGCAATTACTTTTCCATCCTGCATTAATACGCATCCCAGACCTATATGCGAAGCATCCACATACACATCATAATCCATGCCCTCAGTAGGAAGGGTCAGAACGGGAGTAGTACACAATCTCCTCTTTAACTCCTGAAAAGCTTCTTCGCACTTCTCGCTCCAAACAAAAGCCACATTCTTCTGAGTCAGCTTCGTCAATGGTGCGGCTAGAGAAGAGAAACCCTCCACGAATCTCCTGTAATAGCCAGCCAACCCTAAGAAACTTCTGATCTCCTTAGGAGTATTCGGTCTACTCCAATCCGTCACTGCTGCAATCTTTTCTGGGTCAACCGAGATCCCATCCTTGTTCACCACGTGGCCTAGAAAAGAAACCTGAGGCAACCAAAATTCGCACTTGCTCAACTTGGCGAATAACTTGTGGTTCCTCAACTCTGATAGGACCAAATGCAAATGCTGCTCGTGCTCCTCAGCACTGCGAGAATAAACCAACACGTCATCAATGAAGACCACAACGAACTTGTCTAGGAAATCCTTGAACACCCTGTTCATCATATCCATGAAGGCTGATGGTGCGTTGGTCAGACCAAACGACATCACAAGAAACTCAAAGTGCCCATGCCTCGACCTAAACGCAGTCCGTGGAATATCTGCCTCACGGATCCTGAGCTGATGATAGCCCGAACGAAGATCGATCTTGGAGAACACCGTGCTACCACGCAACTGGTCAAATAAATCATCGATCCTCGGCAGAGGGTACCTGTTCTTGATAGTGACCTTGTTCAACTCTCTATAGTCGATGCAAAGCCGCATCGACCCATCTTTCTTCTTTACGAACAAAACAGGAGCACCCCAAGGCGACGAACTCTACCTGATAAAACCTTTAGCCAACAACTCATCTAACTGAATTCGCAACTCCTCTAGCTCACGAGGGGCCATCCGGTACGGCGCCTTAGCAATAGGACGCGTACCCGGCTCCAAATCAATTACAAACTCCACATCCCGCTCAGGAGGGATACCAGGAAGATCATCAGGAAAAACATCGGCGAAACCACGAACAATAGGAATCTCCTCCAAGCGTGGCACGCTAACAACGGTTCCAACCACCGAGACTAAACAAACACAACAATCAGAAAGAAACAATCTCTGAACACATACCGCAGAGAGAACAGGAGAATCCTGACACGGATCAGCATACACGCTGCCGGGCTGACCGTCGTCCCTGATGAAGTCCAAGCGCTTTCCCTTGCACTGAATGACCGCATCATACCGAGAGAGCCAGTCCATGCCCAAAATGACATCGAAGTCCTCTAGATCAATCATCTTCAGATTCGGCTTCGCAAGAAAATCCCCCAACAAAACCGGGCAATCCAAAATACCCAAATCTGACAACACAGATTCACCAGAGGGAAACTTGACACGGAAGGAATCCCGAACACGATCTAGAGACAACCGATGACGCTCCACAAAGGCTCTAGCCACGAACGAGTGGGTAGCGCCGGAGTCAAACAGAACACGCGCCCAGCGGTTCTTCACCTTAAATTTCCCTATAGGAACGCACAAAGCTAAGGAACTAGCACAATAGTACCGCAAATAATCTAGCAACTAAACTACCAGGCTAGAAAGAAAAAAAAACAACCAACTACTAACCTGAGATCACCTGGGTCGAAGTTTGAGCCTCCTCGGAAGAAATCACGTTCAGCTTCCCTTTTCCCTTGTCCACATGCTGAGGTGGAGGTAAAGCCTGCAATGGAACTGCAGGAAGAGCTGACTGGACCTGAGGACACCTCGACTTAACGTGACCCCTCTGCCCACACTGATAGCAGACTCTAACCCTGGACCAACACTGGGCTGCATCATGCCCGGATCGCTTGCAAACTGAACAGGAGACATCTCTCCCAGGAGCACCCTGAATAGCATGAACCTGCTCCTTCTTCTGAGCTGCCGCCTTCTTGAAACACCTCTCAACAGGATGGCCTGACCGGCCACAAAAACTGCACACCACCCTGCTCCTTTTTCTCGGAACAGCATCAGTTACCAGGGGTTTCTTCTCCTCTACCAACTTCCTCTTATCCTTCCTCAACTGCTGGCCTCTGCTCTTCGCCGTCTCAATGGCCTCAACCTTAAGAGCAGCCTCTACAACTCCAGCATAAGTCACTGACCCATAAGCACTGGCCAACTGCTGCACCTCACTCCTCAAACCACCGAGGAATCGCTTAACTCGATCAGCCTCCACGCTGACCAATCCAGGGGCAAAACAGCTCAACTTACTAAACTCTATCTCATACTCACCCACCGTGAGCTGCCTTTGCTTCAGATAGAGGAAATCATTCATGAGGCGGTCACGCTCGACCGAGGGTAAGAACTTCCTCAACAGCATCTCCTTGAACACTTCCCAAGAGCATCCAGCCACTAAGCTCTCCTTCTCTCTCAGCCACCAACTCTTAGCCAATCCTTTAAGCTGATAGGCGGCTATCATCACCCTCTGATCATCCGAAATCCCAGAGTACGAGAACATCTCCTCCATGGAGATCAGCCAGTCGTCTATCACCATGAAATCTGCCTTCCCATCATAAGTGGGAGGGCTCAGCCTCTGAAACTGCGAGATGAAGGCCATCTCTGCTGGCACCACCAATGGAGGCCTCAAGGGTGCCGGAGGAGGAGGAACAGCTAACCCCCCTGCAGGAACTTGCGCACCCTGAGCCTGCCCTGCCACAACTGCCACCAAAGACTGAATCTGGGCTTGCACTTCCTCCAACTGCCTCCCCATAGCTTCGCTACTCTGACGCAGACCCTCGATCACCGCATCATTCTGAGCTCCAGAAGATTCACCCTCAGACAGGGGAGTCGATCGAGTCGCAGGACGCCTAGCCATCCTAAAAAATCAATACAACGCAAATCAGAACCAAATCCCACGACTAGAACCGACTACCAGTACAGACAATACACATGTAGATATAGACTTAAAGCTGCTAAACTTGCTCTGAGAGTTTATCTTCTTCACAATAATTAGATGATATGCCCTATCCTAGGATGGTTAACCACGACCTCACTAACTCTTGTGCCTAGATCGGATGCATGAACTTATGTTAATTTGAAAACTTATGTGTGTACATATGTCATCCTGCAAATCTTTAGCTCGGCGCGTTGTGCTTATGCAATGATATGATATGCATGATTGTGCTATGCATTCTAAAAAGAAGGCCCTAATGCATGATATGAGCGGCGTACACATGAAAATGTTATGCATCCCATACTACATAACATTTCCATGCAACGAAAAAGAAATGTGCTAGTCGCAGTCATGTTGTGAGGTTATGCATCCCATACTACATAACCCTCACATGTAGCCCCTATGGTGGATCCATATACGAACACATATTATGCATCCCATACTACATAATATGCCCCGTATACTTCATGTTATGCTATGAGTGTAGTGTTCGTGCTTTTGCCAAGACGTGCTGATGACATATCGGTGTGTGAATGACATGATGCTGAACTACTAACAGCATCCAAGGAAGGTGGCCCAACTAACTTGTCAAGCAACCTCCCTCTGATACCAACTGTCACAACCCGCATTTTCTCGGAATTAAGAATTATCAGAGTAAGAGAAAACACGCGTCATGATGCCACGTCAAGCAGGGGATAACTGCTGACGCTCAGGCAAATCCAACTACAATCTTTATGCAAGAAAATCATGTGCTTAATGAATAGAAAATCAGTTATGTTTAGAGTCCGTATCCCTCGGCTCAGTGGATCATCTAGTCCACAAAAGAAAACTATATTTAAACGCTGCGGAAAAATACTTTAATTAGGCTTTACACCCTAAAGAGCGCATAAGGGTCCCAAGAGAACCACCCATGCTATGCAAGACACTACACTTAGTTTATATAATATATATAAGAAAATAGTTTTCGTACGTGATTTGGAAAATAGTGATTAAGTTTACAAAACATGCTGATCATGAGCTTCATTTATAATAGTATTTATAGTTTAAAAATAACTAGCAACCTAGCATAAAACCTTCTCAAAGCAAGTAGACTATCTCCAGAAAATAAATGGTAGCAGCAATAGTATATATCTAGTACAAGGTAAAAACTACTAGTGGGCGCCAACAACCTGACACGAACCCACCAGCACACATATATGTCTGTAAGAAAGTACTGAAAACAACCTCACAAACAAGGTAAACAAAACTCCAAAGTCCGGGAGTCCACCAACAACAACACCTCCAACTAGCCACCAGACTGGCTACAGCTCAGAACCTGGGGTATTCCAAAAGAAAACAGAATACCTCAGCAAGCAAAAATCAAGGTAAAACTGCATGAAAGAGTCAACCAAAAGGACAAAAATAACAGAAAACATGCAGTAGAAAGAGTCACAACTGTCCAAAACAGGGCAACAAGAAATGCACAACGTGCAAAGAAATAGCAACGACCCAGCCCAGGAACAACATCCTGCAGGGCCTACTAGACTACCAAGAGTCAGAATGCTGCAAACTACCAAAGAAGAAACTTCTAACACCCTAAACTGCGGGAAGTGATAGTAGCAAAACAACAACGAGGAACCGGATCGAAGGCAAACGCAGTCCCCCAATACACCATGTCCAAGTCAAAAGCTCGAGGGTCAACACGTGAAAACACAAGGGACCTTCCACCCGACATGCCCAGCCCGTACCTGGAGCAAGAAATCCATGGGTGGCCTTGGCTATATCACACAACTCCACCCCCATAAAGAGCTATAACCACCACTACTATCCACGACCCATGATTCGGCCTTTAGGAAAATAAAGAAAACGGCCGACAAGGAAAACCCAGAAATACAACTGGAAAAATCCACTCGGAAACGAAATACAAGGTAAAGGAAGAGTGTTGAAATAAACCAACACGACTAGGCGTTGAGTGAAACGCACTCAATGCCTACCTAAACTTTGGCCTTGAGTGAGCTAGCCTCACTTGCCGCCAAAATTATACCACTACCCACAAGCCCACTAAAGAAAACGGAGCTCGACGACAGTCGAACGACCAAGGCAGAAGATCCAGAACTCAAGTAATTGGCTGCCACTTGAGTATCTAAACTCCCGCACTCGAAACCATCTAAATTCGCCTATCAAAAGAAATTATACAAAGCGCACGATCAGTGACGCACGATCAGTGGTCGTGCGCACTCATCGGCTGATGATCGTGCGAAACGAACCTGGAAACCAGACAGAAAACCTAGCAACTGCGCACGATCAGTGTCGCATGATCAGTGGTCATGCGCACTGTCGCCAGCGCTCGTGCGATTGCCCGAGACAGAACTTTGGAAACTGAAATATATACGCGCACGAACAGAGGCACACGACCAGTGGTCGTGCGCCCTAAAGGTTAATGACCGTGCGCGGCAAACCTGTACCGTTTGGAATTTTCCGAACGACACCGGAACGCGCACACGACTCACGCCACTGCAGTAGCAGTAGACAACTATCAACGTCGCACGCTACTACCGTATAAACTATGCCTAACCATTCGAATAATACCATAACGAAGGAAATTGGCAACCACACCCCCCTCCTAACTCTCCCTCTCGGCTACGCCCGAACCAGAGCATCAATCAAAATTAAAGGAAAACAACGGCTTCGCGCCGACAATTTGGATTCCAAACATCACAACATAGGGGGGGTTTCAGTAGGAAGAACTAAGCCCTATAGTTAGCAAGAAAACGAGAACAACAAGGCCTCTAACCTGGGCTAACCGGGATTTCAATTTCAGCAAATAAAATCAAAGAAAACACTTGGCAAGGGCAAGAATACCACTTGCCTCAAATCTCAGCGAAGCTTTGGACTGCTTTCCTCCTCTTCGCACGGATCAAGACGGCCGCAACACCTAGAACAAAGACTCGGCCATTAATGGCGGAAAACTTCCAAAACTGAAAATTCCAATCCTTCCAAAACTCCACGAAAATCGAATTTCTTACCGCAGGAATGAAGGTCTCGACGAGAGCAATCCGAATCCACTCTCGGAATCGAATTCCGTCCACAAACGCTCCGGGAATCGGCGTCCGAAGGGAAGGCTCGGCGGTTACTCGTTTCTCTCGTACAAGGGGCCGGCGGTTTTCTTTTTACGGGGAAGAAGATGATGGGGGCTTTTTATTTCATCTTATTATGTATATATATATATAATTATATAATTATATAATTAATTACAAAATTACATGAAGCACCAAATCGACGCGAAAACCGATTCACCTCGGAATTCGACGAAATTCGCACCGTAGCTAAATACCCACGCTACGAACACAACGGCGAAGTCGAAATTAACTTTCGACGAACAGAACTCGAGTTATGCCCAAACAAAGCCAAACACAAATATCCCCCCGAGAGGCCACACCGGGTCACCAAAACGACTCGGTTTGCTAGGGAGATCTTGCCAACAGGCTACCAAACAGGGCACTCAGTTCTAAGGAGCTAAACCATACTCCACACATGGCACAAGCCACGGAAACGCGTCATCGTAATGCCAAACGAGAATAAAAATAATCGCTGAAAAGACGGGGCGTTACAGTCAAGGTAGATGGTTATTATGCAATCATAAATTCAGGCTATGTTGACTACCTCCTTAGGGAAGCAGCTTGTGGTGCAGAACCCTGTAGTGGGTCAAACTGTACCTGTTCCTGCTACTCCTCAGGTGCCTCCAGTTCTACTGTCACCGGAGAAGAATTTCATTTTGCACTTCCAGCGATTAGGACCCCATACCTATGATGGGAGAGCCGATTTCATGGCATTGGATGACTGGATTATTGCCATCGAGGAGATGTTTTCGTATTTGGGAATTTTTGCGGGCCAAAAGGTAATGGTTGTCGCTTATCAGCTGAAAGGCCTTGATAAGATTTGGTGGATCCGAGATAAAGAGAGCCTCTCGGAGGGTTGTTCATGGGAATTTTTCAAGGGGATATTGCTAAAGAAATTTCTACCATCAGTCGAACAAGACCGTTTGATGAATAATTTTCTACACTTGAAACAAAGATAGCTTATAGTTAGTGAGTATGAGATAGAATTCATTAAGTTGAGCAGGTTTGCTCTAGATTTAGTGTCCTCTAAGGCAGGAAGGGTGAAGTATTCCTGGGAGGAATTTGTTGTGACATCCAGCAGTTTGCTAGCGCGTAACGGTCAGAGACGTATGCTGAGGAAGTGGAAGCTGGTCTAAGAGTCGAGTCTATCGATAATACTAAGAATCGAGGTGCGTGGGACAAGAGAAAGCATGATGATAGTGGAAGCTCTCGGGAATCTTGCCCAGCTTCGAAGAAAGGAAGTAAGGAAATGTGTAGTTTTTGTGGCCATCCAGGCAATCCCTTTGAGAAGTGTTTCAAGAGTTTGGGAGCTTAGAAGCAGTAGCAGGTGCTCGTAATTCAGAGCACGCCCAAAGGAGATCTCATATGTACTTTGTGTGAGCAGAAGGGGCATGTCGTTGCCCATTGTTGGACAAAGATAAAGTCTATTTCTAGTGTAGGCAGAAAGGGCATTTGAAATCTAAGTGCCTGCAACCTCAGCCCCCGCTGCAGCCAGTTCCACTTCAAGCCTTGTCGCCACCACAACATCTGGATAAAGGAAAGGGCATGGTGAATGTGGTGACCTTGGAAGAAGCGCAAACATCTACCCAAGTGATCTCAGGTTAGATTCTAATCTAGTCCTTAGCTTTTAGATTCAGTGTTAATGTTGTTTGGCTAGTTACGTATACGATTTTATAGGGGAGTTTAAGGTAAAGAACCATTGAGCACGCGTTCTTTTCGATTCTAGTGCTACCCACTTGTTCGTGGCTGGGATTTTTGTAGAATGTCACCGTCTGACCCTCGATCAAGATGGTGATTCATTTCGCATTAAGTTTCCCTCTGGTGACTCGGTGGTGCCGGACCAGGGAATCAAGAGTTATCCTATCCTTTTAGTTGACTTCCTAGCCTTTATTGATTTTAGGGTGCTAGACCTGGAGGACATCGATGTGATTTTGAACTGGACTGGTTATCCAGGTATGATGTTGTTATCCAATGCAAGGTAAAGCATTTGGACTTCAAGATGGACAACGGCTACCCTATGAGTGTGTATGGATTTCCATGCTAGGATTCCCCGATTATATTAGTGTTATGTGCTTGGAAACTCTAAGATTCCAGTTGTCTTGATTATTTAGTTTCTATTTTGGGAACTATTAGTAGTTTCCCATGTATCAAGGATATTTCTGTGGTGTGACAGTTCCCCGATGTTTTCCAAATTAGTCTTCCTTGTCTTCTGCCTGAGAGAGATGTGGAATTTGTGATTGATCTTTAGTCGAGTACTCGCCCTATTGCTAAGGCGTTGTACTGTATGGCCCCTCATAAGCTGGAAGAGTTATGCACCCAGCTAGATAAATTGCTGCCGTGTGGATTCATTAGGCCAAGTTCTTCACCTTGTAGTGCTCCCATCTTGTTTGTGAAAAAGAAGGATGGTTCTATGAGGCTATGTATCGATTATAGGGAGTTGAATAAGGTAACCATAAAGAACAGGTATCCTTTGCCACAGATAGATGATTTGTTTGACAAATTGCGCGGTAGTACGGTGTTCTCGAAGATTGATCTTCATTCGGGCTACCATCGGTTGAGAATCCGTGAGTCGGATGTTCTGCGGACAGCTTTTAGTTCTCGGCATGGATATTTTGAGTTCTTGGTGATGTCCTTTGGACTGACAAATGCACCCCCTTCCTTTATGGATATGATGAATAGAGTGTTTAAGGATTTCTTAGATCATTTTGTGGTCATTTTGATTGACAATGTTCTAGTATATTCTCGGAGTGCTGAGGAGCATGCTCAGCATTTGCGAGTTTTGGCATCCTCAAGTGTCCTTTTTGGGCCATGTTGTTAATAAGGATGGAATTTTTGTTGACCCAGAAAAGATAACTGCTGTGTTGGATTGGAAAAGGTCTACAGCGCCTAAAGAGATAAGAAACTTCTTAGGGTTGGTAGGCTATTATAGAAGGTTTGTAGAGGGATTCTTTTTATTGTCTGCACCTTTGACTAAGCTTACACAGAAGAATGTTTTTTTGTGTGGAGCGATGAGTGTGATGGAGCCTTTCAGGAATTGAAAAAGAGATTGTGCACTGCTCAAGTATTGACTTTTCTTACCGAAGGAGTAGAGTATACTATTTATGTAGATGCATCGCACGTCGGGCTTGGATGTGTCTTGATGAAAGAAGGAAAAGTGATTGTGTATGGGTCGAGGCAAATGAAGGTTCACGAAAAGAATTATCCTATGCATAATTTAGAGTTTGTGGCAGTAATTTATGCCCTGAAGCTTTGGGGACAGTAGTTGTATGGCGTGTTGTGCAAGATTTATACAGACCATGCGATTTTGAAGTACGTCTTCACTCAGAAGGAGTTGAATTTGTGCTAGCATAGATGGTTGGAGTATGTCATAGATTATGAGGTCGATATCCTTTATCATCCGGGCAAAGCTAATGTGATAGCTGATGCCTTGAGTAGAAAGACCACACAAATTTTTTACCTTTCTGTACAATCCTTGGTTAAGGAGTTTTTATTAATGAATATAACTATTGGGAGTAGCGACTCGCCGAGTAGCTTGGAAGTTACAGATCCTTCATGGATTACGTTACAAGGCTACATTAGAAGGATGATCCCAATTTGTAGCATATCCGTAGTAGAACTAAAAAAAGTGAATTACAAGACTTTTTGATTGATGAAATGTGTACTTTGAAGTACTGCGGAAGATATTGTATACCATCTATTGGTGATATTCGGGCAAGGATTTGCAGTGAAGCGCATGAATCTAGTGTCGCATATAACCTTGGCTCTACAAAGATGTATAGAGATTTGAAGCAGATTGTTTGGTGTTATGGGATAAAGAATGATATAGCTAAGTTTGTGTTTGAGTGCTTCACCTACAAGCGTGTTAAGGCGAATCATAGAAGGCCTGGTGGAAATCTGACGCCTTTGGATATTCCAATTTGAAAGTGGGAGAACATTTCTATGGATTTTATTATCGGGTTGCCAAGGTCTCCCCGAGGGCATGATTTTGTGTGGGTAATAGTTGATAGATTGATGAAATATGCTCACTTTGTGCATTTCAAGGTTGGCTATTCCATGAAGAAGATAGCAGAATTGTATTTGGATGTGGTTATCAGACTGCATGGAGTGTCGGTAAGTATTATGTCCTATCGAGCCTCTAGATTTACATCATGTTTCTGGAAAAGTTTGCATGAAGGGCTGGGCACTGACCTTAGGTATTCAACAGCTTACCAACCGCAGACCAATGGTCAAACCGAAAGAGTTAATAAAATCTTATAAGATATGATCAGATGTTATATTTTGGACCATGGTGGAGCATGGGACCAGCGTCTTAGACTGGTGGAATTTTCCTATAATAATAGTTATCAAGAGAGTTTGCAGATGGACCCCTTTGAGGCTTTGTATGGGAGGGGTTGTCAAACTCCTTTTTTTGGGGCTGAGGTTTGTGAGAGACTTATATAGGTCTGGATGTAACACCCAAAAACTGTAAAACAGAACGTAAAGGTGGCCATCGCTGGGCGACAGTGGGTATCATTGGCGATATCACTCGATGCTCTCAATGCACTCGATGCTTTTAACGAAGCATTGAGTAGACTCAACGAATCGTTGAGTCGACTATCACGTAGCGATAGTGACTATCGCAGGCGATAACACTCGATTCACTCAACGCTCTCAATGCACTCGACGCTCTCGATGCATTAAATGAATCGTCGAGTGGGGATATCGGAGTGGCGACCGTGGGTATCGCGTGGTGATAGTGCCATGTATGGCTGGACACGTGTCGGATGGCCGTACGATGGCCGAAGAGCAGTGGTTGACTGGAGTCAAAGCGGCTACTAATGATATCGCCAAGGAGATAGCGAATATCACCTGACGATACCGATAAGTTTAACTTGTCAACCAAAATCGTAGCCATTCATTCCTATTGAAGACAGGATAATATGGCTGGGATAAATCCCGAGGTCACTTAAGCAAGGAAGTGGAGAAAAGAGAAGTCATTTTCTATTCTCTCACTCTCTCTCCTCCTTTTCATAACTCTTGAAAGAAAGAGCTAAGGAAGAATAAGGCTGAGGGATGAAGCTTTGCAAGCTCTGAGGAGATCTCGTGGTCTGAATCAAGAACTGAATCAAGATCCGTGAAGAGGAAAGCAAGGTTCTACTTTCCAGCCGGATAGAAAGATTGCTCATAGCTCCAAAACGAGCTACGAGGGTAACGATCTTCCTTCTTGGACAAGTGAAGTCCTACTTTTTCATTTGCATGGAATCCCCCACCAAAAGATGGAAAAGTGAAGGGAATTCCGATGGGTTGATACGTGATATCCCCGGGTAATTTTGCATTTAGAATCCGGAAATCCCAGTGCGGAATAGGCATGTTGTGTAAGACCCCCTTTTTTTTTTCTACCACCGGGGTCTTAGGCCCAAAATCGCCGTTTTGCGGTGACACCTTCGCGTCCTGAAGGGTCATCACCATAAGGCGCCGATTCTGCCGGCCAATTCGATCACAGAAAGATAGCACAATAATAGAAGTAAGAGCAATGCAGTCCACAATAATAAATCACATATATAGAAATAAATCTCCACGAAGGGAGTGTCCACAGAAAACATCAGAGTACTATAAATGCGGGCTTATGCCCGGTACAAAATGTCCTCACTACAAGTCTCTCATGCGGAAGCAAAAATAGGAACTACTCAGGGTCGAGACTCACGGTCCCGGCTGTATGAACTCCGGAGCTAGACTGCCCCATCTCCAGGCGTACCGATCTCTGGGGATGCTCCTCCATGCTGGGCTCCACAATCCCCTAAATGATGCGGTTCGAAAACCGTTAGTCATAAAGACTAAGCCCTATCATCCCCTACCCCTTCCCCCATGGCTCCTAGGTACCGAGCGGAGAGGAAGAAAGGGAAGGACATGAAGGTAGAGATTAATCAAGAAACAGATGGCAGCGGAACTAATCTAGCAATTCTATAATAGTATGACAGAAACAGAAAGTAAGAAAAGTAACCTAAACTTATGTGCGAAAACGCATAAGCCAAGGGATCTTCTGCAAGGCTCCCATCGTATAGAGTGTCCCATACCACCTATACGTTGGGGTATCGGTTATCAAACAACAACATATGTTTATATATTGAAATTAACCATTGATTTATAAACTTGCCCACACAAGCTTATAGACCAAGGGGTCGTTTTGCAGGTCCTAATGTATAAGCGTCCCATACCACTTATACTTTAGGTGTCAGGGTTAAATGAATCGATTATGCTATGACATGCAGGTGGGTATGATGAAACATGCAAGTGCAACTCACACACCCGACTCTGTGCACACAGACCTTTAGTTCCCCCTTTCGGAGCCGTTACCTCCCAGGATACCTCCGTAGTGGCGGACGGAAGCGGTGGGTTGGGCCTCGCCCACCTCAAAACCAGTAAAAGCACCACTGGTCTGACCTATCGTACGCCTCAACGCTTGGTGCACTAAGCGGACGCCTGCGTACTCTTGCCGGCTGGCGCACCGGACTTCTGTTGGCGAAGTGCTAATCACCCCGCCGAGTCAACGATATCGTTGTCGGTGCAATCGAACTCCCCGATATCGAAAAACCCACCACCTTAACTTTTCCTATCTTATGCACATGCAAGTTTATTCATAAACACACAAAACCGAGCCGAAGCTCCCCGGACCAAAACGTCCGTCTCCAAACCAACCGAGCCGAAGCTCCCCGGACCATCCCGTCCGTCTCTTAACCAACCGAGTCGAAGCTCCCCGGACCATCCCGTCCGTCTCTTAACCAACTGAGCCGAAGCTCTCATCAATCTTCCTGTGCCAACAGTATTTGTGAAAAGTGCAGCCCTAGTTACTAAGTTACTCTTGTCGGTTTGTTATAACAGTTTACGTTAGCCCAGGACTGCCCCCGGTATTCCCCGTGAAGGGCTCTCAAGGGGGACTAGGAACCAAGACGGCGGCATTACGGCCCGAAGTTCCCTTTCGCAAGGCACTTATTGTTATTGGTTTATCTCCCTTAACCCGATTCCCTTCTCATATTATGATAGACTATCCTAGGGTGATTTTTAACCTTCCTCTCTTCGGGAAAGGCGATCTTTCGCCGAAACCCGAGCACCTCTTAACTCTAGCTATCACCACTTCTCACTACTCTTTATACCTTCCTATTGTGATTTCCTCCACCATTGCCCACCCAGACAATACGATTAACTCCAATGCCTTCCTCAGATCATGTCCTATTGCATTTTGACAAATTGCTATATGTAGACGGACCTAGACTACATGTCGAACCGGTTATGCAATGATCCAATACTCATCCAAATGCCATAAATTATTTACTGGAGACTTACCATGATATAAATGACCTAAATCCAGAAAATGGAAATTTTCATAATTTATTTGGCATTAAATTAAATTCCTCGAAAATCCCAAGGGCTACCGGTTTGAACATGAACTACCCTAAGTTCTCATGCAAGATGTCCAGCAACTTTATGACAAATAGTAGGTTACCTCAGTAGGTCAAATCCAAAGTATCATAATTTTTCTATCATCAAAAGGGCATTAAAACTATTTTAGAAATAGTCTCTATCTTTTGTTATTTATGAATCAAGTACAATAAATATTCTTCCAAAAATTACAAATAATTTATGACATGCAGATAAAGGTCTAAAATTAGCACTGGCCTAGTTTCATAATTTTTCAGTAATAAAATCACCCCTAAATAATTTTTCAAGCATAGAACCTCTTTTTAACTTTTATGAAGGAAGTACTGGATGTATTCAACTAAAAATTATATAAAAATTCAGGGGTAATCATTCTGTTCTAAAATCTATATTTCCAAAATTTCATGAGATTTCAATGAACAGAAATTCCTAAATAATTAAATCATCATTTAAGGCCATAGCAATCTTTACAAATGAAGTGCTAGCAATATTCAACCTAAAATTCCAGAAAAATTGCTATAAGTTCTACCTGATCCAAAACTCACTCTACCCGAATTTCACAGTTTTTAAGTAAGGTTCAGTGACTGATTTTTACCTATTTGATATTTTACCCTAAAACTAAGGTTAGGGTTTTAAGGTATCTTCTTGTCTCCAAATTCTCCAAGATTACATCCAGACGATTCTTATCAAGCTTTTGTCAACTCTACAGAGTTTCAAGGTAATACAAAAGCAATTGCCCCCATGTCCTTCACAACCCTCAAAACCCTTTATTTAGGGTTTGAGCTTGGATCCTAGGGTAAATCAACCCTAAACCTCACCATTTTTCTCCAAGCAGGTTATAACATCCTTCTAAGTCAGAGATCAGAAAATCAGCCTCTGTTGAGGTGATTTGACCTTTCCAAACTCTTAGTGCACTTTTTACTAAAAGGTGTCTCACTAATGCCTAGTTAAGGGTAGAAGATTTCCTACCCAAAAATCCTCCAAATCAGTTGGAATTTTGTACAGACCTAGGTTTTATAGCCAGGGACCACTCACCAAACTTTGGGAGGGTTTGGAGGTCATTTGACCACTTAAATAAATTCCTCTAAGTTTATTAAATTGAAACAAAAACTTTAGGCAAAGTATCGCCAAAAATTCCCATTTTTGGTCTGCCTTTAGGAATTGTTATGGATAATCCCCTGCCCAAATTTCAGGTCATTTGGACAAGGGACAAAGAGTGGGCATCCGTTTTAATTTCTGCCCAACTCTAGGTACAGCCCCCACTAAAACGGGTGCTGCGGACGAACCGCTTACCCAAACGAGTTGGAACCAATTTTAGATTAATCTAGACTCGAAGGGCTACGACTTTTGTGTCTGGTCACTTTTCCTAAAATGGCCTCTAAGTGCCTCGTTTTGCAGCATTAAAATGTGCCCATCCAAGTATAATTTCCATACAAAATTATTTACATAATTTATATATTAAAAATAGTTTTTACTGTTCATCTTCTACAGAACCCGAAAACCAGACACATAAACTCATATTTCCTATAGCTCTTTCGCGCTCCGTCACCGGTCGTCCGGTTACTTCCCTGGCCAGCCACCACCACCACCTCCTCCGTTGAGGCGATGGCTATCGGTCGGCGGTGGTTTGGCCGCCGGAGGTGGCGGTTTCCGGCGAACTCAAGAATACACTTTTCATGGTTTTCCATGAAAACGAGAGATGGGTCCGGCTCCGTTGAGCGCGAACTTCCTTTCTAAGAATCCTAAGATCTACCCATGAAAGAGAAGAAGCAGAGGAGGACCTTATTCGCGGTTTGGAGGCGAGAAGAACGACGGGGTGTCATGGCGCGGTGGTGGCGTTGCTGAACTTCTCCTACAGCAAGAACAAGGATCTGATCGTTTGATTGAGCGTGTAACCTTCTCCTCTTGCTCCAAGTGGGCTTTTATAAGTCAGCATGTGGGGAGGTGAAAGGGTAAAGCCTTAATGGTCATGAAGGCTCCTCCTAATAACATTTCGGTTACAGTGAAGGGATAAGAAATGGTGGAAGATGAACAGGTGTGTCCAGTTGGCGGTTTCCTATCGGACCACATCTTCCTCCTTTATTATATAATTACAGAAGGAAAAACGGCCTGTAATTACTCCTGGTGTAACTTCCCACACCAGCATTTATTACCACGCGTGTTAGAATAATTTCGGGCCTGAACCGTCGTTTCGGCCAATGTCACGGGCATGACACATAGGTCACGGGCGTGACAAGCCCGGATAGCCAATTCTGGGTTCGACGATCGTCAAACTGAGATTGACGATCGTCGAAGGGTGGTCACGGGCGTGACACCTGGGTCACGGGCGTGACAGGCCCGGGTTGTTAATTCCGGGTCGACGATCGTCGAACTGAGATCGACGGCCATCGAAGGGTGGTCACGCCCTAGGTCACGGGCGTGACACCTAGGTCACGGGCGTGACAGGCCCGAGTTTCAATTTCGATGATCTCCTTACGGAGATCGACGATCGTCGAAGGAGTCACGCCCTAGGTCACGGGCGTGACACCTTGGTCACGGGCGTGACATGCCCGGGCTGCAAGTTCGACGATCGTCTCACGGAGATCGATGATCGTCGAAGGAGTCACGCCCTAGGTCACGGGCGTGACACCTTGGTCACGGGCGTGACATGCCCGGGCAGCAAGTTCGACGATCGTCTCGCGAAGATCGACGATCGTCGAAGTAGTCACGCCCAAAGTCACGGGCGTGATGGGTCGGTCACGGGCGTGACCAACCCGTGACCCGAAACCTCGATCGATTTATTTCAATTTTTGGGCTTCACAGGGTTCTGTCACGACCAACCGACTCCTAGGGGTCTAGCCGGAAATGGGATGTTACATGTTGTGTGAAGCCCATTCGGACAGGTTGGTCTTGATTGGTGATGTTTTAATTGGCATACCGGATAAGACTCCGAGTATAAACGGGTAGTTTATGGAGTTTGAAGGGTTGTTCCTGTGAAGTTAGTAGCAGGAAGTACTGGGAATGCGCTCTAGAAAAATACCCAAAAAATACCATGGATTTTGGATAACTGTGGATATCGCCTGGCGACAGTGAGTATCGCTAGCGATAGCTCTGTGTGAGTTGTACTCTATGGAAGTCCAGTTTTTGGGCACTACAGGATGTGTCAGTTGTGTGCTAGAAGGATGTTCCAGTTATGGCTGAGTTTAGAGATAGAAGAAGTGTTCTATTATTAACATCAGACGATAGTGATTATTGCTGGAGATAGCTCCCAGATTGTGTTGTACTTGTAGGGCCTGTCTCGTGGAGACCATGGGGCTAGCAGGTGAGCTGTGAACCTAAGTGAGTGCTATTGTGTGTCGATTACGGGCTCTGTTCCTGGGACCTGGTGGGTGGAAGTCGAAGCTGAGATCTTGAATAGCCCAGCTAAAGAAAGGCCAGTGAGCCGAACGGGAAAGGTAAGACTGACCTGCGTCTTGTCATTTGCCATGATGGCTTTGACCGTTGGCATTGGCATGGCAATTTGAGCAACGCTATGTGGCTGAACTGTACCTACATTATGTCGTTCAAGCTAGATTGCCTAAAGTAACTGGCTTTTGTTATTGGCATAATGAGAGTCTTAGGCCCCGTGCTGGAAAGACTAGAATGCTCAAGTATACCATCAAGTCTTGGTCTGTGGCTGGTGGTGGGACCCGGTAAGTCCGGTACACCGATAATGTGCCCTGAGTGCATGGAACATCTGGCAGTTGATGCAGATGTTTATTATATAGATTGGTGCTTATGTTGTACCTTCTTGTAATGTATACATGGTTGTCTGCTCTGCATGCAGGGAAGGATTACTGCTGCCCCGGGTCTGGGGTAGGATTGTTATAAATTGGTCAGCTAAAGCTGACCGTTGCCTTATTTGCCACCCTTGTGGTGGATTATCCCTGTGTAGGTGTTGGAGAGCTGAGAGGGAAATAACGAGTTATACCCTTTGATGCTATGTCAGCCCTCGAAGGCCAAGCAAAGGCTTTTTAATGTTTTCATATGTGGTCGGCATGCGCGGCATTGTCTATAAACCACACTTTTCAAGCACAATTGTAAGGCCTTAAGGCCGTGACTTTTGTGTATTTTGTAAACATTTCTGATATATATATATATATATATATATATATATATATATATATATATATATAGTGGACATTTGCATGTATTGGGTTCAAGTTAACTCATGAAGCTTCCGCTAGAATGCTCTGAGTTAGGATTCATTTGGTCTTTTGATATTAACATTTAACTCCGCCGACTGTCGTTGGAATATGGCATGGGCCCCTTGCCGGACCCTCTGTTATATTTCATGTGACGGATGGAGGCGTTACAATTTGGTATCAGCTTGTCTCGGTCTTCCTTCTGCGAATTCATGGTCGAATTCTTTTGAGGGGTGGCGAGCACGTGGTTGTTCTTACCGTTGTAACAAAAATGAACTCAAGAATGTCAACTTAAGAATGAAAATACACATATTTGAGGAACCTGTGCGTTCCTAATATTCGTTGTTTACTTTTGAGTAGTCGCTAAATTGTGTATTTTACACTTATAGGTGACTAGAAGTGGTGGGGGCAGTCTGAACCCCAACGGTCTGTTGAGAGTACAGCACCAGCTGATGTGCACACACCTCCTCCTTCTGCAGAAATAGTATGCTTAGTTGTATAGGATTGTCTTTCGCACATCAAGAGGATATTTACAGTAAAAGAGACAGAGGGGGATAGAAGGTCACCGTGACCACTTTCTTATCAAAAGGAGAGGCTCGACTTTGGTAAAATGAGTTGGAGTTACACCACTTCCCATGCAGACGACTATCAGAGATCTCGATGGAGGAATTTTCTAGATTGTTCTTGGCAAAGCATCTGCAGTCGTCGCAGCAAATTGCCATGGAAAATGAGTTCCAGCATCTGACTCAGGGCGAAAGTAGTGTGGATAACTACTTGCATGATTTTACCAGGTTGGGACGATATGCGGGGTATACTTTTGCTAATAAAGTGCGTAAGACTAATAGGTTCAATGAGGGATTGCGGGATGAGCTCAGGTTACTACTCTCGGGTCCAATGAACAAGGATTTCAAGTGTTGGTTAATATAGCTCATTCGTTAGAGAAAGTCATGAGGAGGGTTGCAGCGCAAGAGGGACTTAACTGTGATAAAGTCTGAGTTCAAAGTGTCGACTTCCTCAAAATCGCATTTTTGGAGATGGAAGAAGAAGTCCAAGTCTTCTGGAAAAGTTATATCTGTGGTTACTTCGGGAGCAACATCAGGGCGAGTTCCGCTCACATTTTACACATGTGGCAAGGTGGGACACATGGCCCGAGACTGTTGGAGTAGCCCTCCAAAGGCTGAGAAAAAGGAACGAGTATCTTACGCTGAGAAGGGAAAGGCGGTGGAGTTCACTACATCCCAACATACTCCAGCTCAGCCAAGGGTATACAATTTCGGCCAACATGAGGACATAAAACAAAGCGACGTCATAACAGGTATGAGTTAAGATATAGTTTTTACTGCTTTCCATACTTGTTACCTTGTACATTGCTTGTGTATGAATTATTTGCAAATAGGCTTTGTCCTTATTCGGGACTATCTGGCGAGAGCACTGTTCTATACAGGTGCTTCTCATTTGTTTCTATCTGAGGACTTTGTATTATGGAATAGAGTGCCTACTCTTATGTCAACAGATAGAGTAAAGGTTTTGTTCCCTAATGGATGTGTGATGCGTGTAGATAGGTCTTGCTGCGTTGAGGTACGAATTAGAAATCAGGATTTTTGATTAGAAGCATCTGTGCTGCCGATATCTAAGTTTGATGTAATCTTTGGTATAGACAAGCTCTCGGAGCAACATGCTTATATAGATTGCAACTCAAAGGAAGTCATACTGGGATAGAACACCGAACAATAGACTAAGTTCGTTAGTATGCGAGGATCGAGTAATATATTGATGTCTGCTCTCCAGGTAGTCAAGGCAGTTTGGAAGGGCGTGAAGTTATTCTTCACGTTTTTGGAGGCTATTGAGCCGAAGCCCAGTTTGAGTGATGTTCCTGTTGTGTCATAGTACGCAGATGTGTTTCCTAAGGATCTCCCTGGGTTATAGCCCCAGCGGGATATTGACTTTGCTATTGAGTTGGTGCTAGGTGCGAAACCTATGACCCGCTCACTGTACCGAATAGCGCCACAGGAGATGGCGGAATTGAAAGTTCAATTGCAAGAATTGCAAGAGCAAGGCTATATACGTCCAAGTATGTCCCCTTGGAGTGCACCGGTCCTCTTTATGAAGAAGAAGGATAGAAGCTTGTGTCTATGCATTGACTATCGAGAATTAAACAAGCTGACAGAGAAGAACAAGTATCCAATACCACGGATTGATGACTTGTTTGATCAGCTAGTAGGATCAACTGTCTACTTGAAGCTAGATTTAAAGTCTAGCTACTACTAGTTGCGTATTAGGGAATGTTATTTTCCTAAGACAGTGTTTTGTACACGCTATGGTCATTATGAGTTCATTGTAATATTGTTCGGCCTAAAAAATGTGTCATCGGTATTCATAGACATTATGCATCGGACCTTTAGGGAGTACTTAGACCTATTTGTTATTTTCTTTATTGACGACATATTAGTGTACTCTCAATCAGAAGAAGATCATACAAATTAGGTTAGTACGGTTTTGCATACCCTGAGAAGGAATAAGCTCTATGCCAAGTTATCAAAGTACAAGTTTTCACTGTCGTCGGTGGCTTTTATTGGCCATGTGGTTGGTGGAGAAGGTATTGCAGTGGATCCGGCGAAGATAGTTGCGATACAGGAGTGTCCTGTGTTGACTACTGTAGCAGAAGTCAGGAGATTCCTTGGAATTACTGGCTACTATAGGAGCTTTGTAAAGAACTTTTTGCGGATAGCCTTACCTCTCACCACACTGATGATGAAAGATCAAAAGTTAATTTGGATGCCTGAGTGCGCACGAGCTATTGAGGATTTAAAGAGTCATTTGACCATGACGACGATCTTGAGTTCGCCATGTGGTACGGACGGCTATGAGATTTATAGTGATGCTTCAGGGAGCGGCTTAGGATGCATTCTTCTTCAGTTCGAAAAGGTTATTTCTAATGGCTCACTCTAATTGAAAGTGCACGAGCAAAATTATCCAGTCTACAACTTGGAGTTGGCGGCTTTGATTTTTGCACTTAAGCTGTGGCGTCACTACTTATATGGCGTGAAAGTTGACATCTTCATGGACCATAAGAGCCTTAAGTATTTAATAGATCGGAAAGATCTGAACATATAGCAACGGAGGTGTATGAAGTTCCTTGGGGACTACACCTACCAGATAAACTACACTCCCGGGAAGGGAAACGTGGTCGCAAATGCCTTGAGTTGTAGGACTCTAGCAAGGGCAAGTTGGTTGCAGATGCATGATAAGCGTCTGATCCAGGAGTTGGAGGCCTTAGATATTTCTTGTGTTGACAAGAATACCATAACAAATGCGTGCTTGAACTGGACGGAGGTGTAGTATGTTCTCGCGGACAGGGTTAGACGAGCAACGAAACTCGAAGAGAGTATGAAACGCTATGCAGCGGATGGGTCAAATTACCAATTCTCCTTGGATGACGGTCTTTTGAGAAAGGACGGTCATTTGTGCATCCCAAATGTGGGTAAATTACAGGAGGAGTTGATGTATGAGGCACATTTCATGAAATACTTAATCTACCCCAGGAGCATAAAGATGTACAAGGACATGAAAAAGATTTTCTGGTGGCTTGGTTTGAAAAAGGACATAACTCTTTACGTGGCAAAGTGCTAAACTTGGGCCTTGGTAAAAGCTGAATATCAGAAGCCTGGAGATTTCCTAAAGTCGTTACCAATTCCGGTATGGAAGTTTGATGATATTTCTATGGATTTTGTGTATGGTTTGTCGAGATCACAAAGCGGGAATGATGGTGTGTGGGTGATCATTGACCGATTGACAAAGGTATCGCACTTTATACTAAAAAATAAGGACGATTCAGTTGAAAAACTTGCCAAGTTTTTTGTTGACAACATAGTACGTTTGCTTGGGTGCCCCATAGCATCGTCAGCGACCTATATGGGCTCTTTAATTTGATTGATTTGAGGCTAATCCACTAGTTGTTTTGTACTCAACTGAATTTCAGTACGGACTTTCATCCGCAAACAGATGGTCAGACCGAGAGGACAAACAGGACAATGGAGGATATGCTCCGGATGTGTGCCTTAGATTTTGTTAAGTGGTGGTAGGACCATCTCTATATGATAAAATTCGCCTATAATAATAGCTATCAAGCTAGCATTCAGATGGCGCCCTTTGAACCTTTATATGGTAGGAAGTGTCGTATTCTTTTAGCTTGGGCGAAAATAGGAGAATTGAAGTTGTATAAGCATAAAGAAGTCGAAGATTCAAATACTACTTTATGCAATAACGAGAGCAGTTATTGGTAGCCCAGTTTAGGCACGCAAAGTACTATAATTCCAAGTACCGAAATGTGGAGTTTGTGGTGGGCGATTGGGTATATCTGAAGATAAAGGCATTCAAAGGCGTGTCCAATATTCGGCGCTTGAAAAAGTTGAGTCTGAGGTATCTTAGTCTGTTTGAAGTGGGTGAGAGGATTGGAGAAGCTGCCTATCACTTAGCTATTTCGACGAAGCTAAGTGGTTTGCACAATGTGTTTCACATATCGGTGCTGCGGAAAGCTTTGAAAGAGCTGGTGCAGGTGGTGGCTGATGATCAGGTACCGGTCAATGGTGGGATGACGAAGAAGGTTAGACCCATTCAGATCGAGGATACGAAGGTCAGACAGCTACAAAACAAGATAATTGGGATGGTTAAAGTCTGTTGGGACAATTGTGGCCATGACGAATTGACATGGGAGCGTGAGCAAACCATATGAGATGAATTTCCCGAATTGTTTTTGTAAAGTAGAGTTGTAATAGTTTTGTACTATTTTTCCTACAAATGAATAAAATTTCGGGACGAAATTTCTGTAAGGAGGGGAGGTTTGTAACACCTCAAAAATTGTAAAACGGAGCGTAAAGGTGGTTATTGTCGTTCAGCATGATGGTTATGACCGTCGACATTGGCATGGCAATTTGAGCAATGAGATGTGGCTAAACTGTACCCGTGTTATGTCGTTCAGGCTAGATTTCCTAAAGTAACTGGCTTTTGCCTTTGGTATAATGATAGTCTTAGGACCTGTGCTGGAAAGACTAGAATGCTCAAGTATACCATCAAGTCTAGGTCAATGGCTATGCCGGCCATCGAAGGCCAAGCAAAGGCTTTTTAATGTTTTCATGTGTGGTCGGCCTGTGCGTCGATATCTGTAAACAACACTTTTGAAGCATAACTGTAAGGCCTTAAGTCAATGACTTTTGTGTATTTTGTATACATTCCTGAGATATATATTGTGGACATTCGCATGTATTGAGTTCAAGTTAACACATGAAGCTTCCGCTAGAATGCTCTGAGTTAGGTTTCATTTGGTCTTTTGATATTAATAGGTAACTCCACCGAATGTCGGTGTAATATGGCATAGGGCCCCGGCCGGACCCTCTATTATATTCATATGACGGATGGAGGTGTTATAATTTAGTATCAGCTTGTCTCGGTCTTCCTTCTGTGAATTCTTGGTCGAATTATTTTGAGGGGTGGCCGCAAGAACAATCTCGAAAATTCCTCCATCGAAATCTCCAATAGTCATCGGCCCGCGAAGTAGTGTAACTTTAACTCATCCCACCAAAGCCAAGCCTCTCCTTCCAACAGGAAAGTGGACACGGTGACCTTCTGTCCCTCCTCTATCTCTATTTTCGTCAATATCCTCTTGACGCGCGAAAGCCAATCCTCTGCCTGTGTCGGGGATCCTGCATCCGTAAACGTAGGAGGATTAAAGCTCATGAAGTTCTTGAGCTGCCGTTCAGTTGCTCTCTTATAAACCAAAGCCTCAGCAGGCGCTTGCCTAGCAGCTATAGGCTCGGCAATACCAACCTGTACTAGCACCATCGCAGGTTGTACTTGCCAAGTTGGCTGTGCATTCATCATTACAAACACTGCATAAGAAACTAAGTGAACTGTTTCCGCAGAAGGAGGAGGTGTGGGCACATCATCTGGTGTCGCACTATCAACAGAAAGTTGAGGTTCAGACTACTCCCCACCACTTCTAGTCACCTTAAAGTGTAAAATACACAATCTAACGACTACTCAAAAGCGAACAACGACTATTAGGAATGCGTAGATTCTTTAAACATGTGTATTTTCATTCCTAAGTGGACATTCTTGAGTTCATTTTTGTTATAACAATAAGCACAACTACGTGCTCGCAAAGCATCTGCCATCGTCGCAGCAAATTGCCATGGAAAATGAGTCCCAACGTCTGACACAGGGTGAAAGTAGTGTGGATAACTACTTGCATGAGTTTACCAGGATGGGACGATATGCGAGGTCTACTTTTGCTGACAAAGAGCATAAGACAAATAGGTTTAACGAGGGATTGTGGGATGAACTCACGTTACTGTTCTCGGGTCCGATGAACCAAGGATTTCAAGTGTTGGTTAATACAGCTTGTTCGTTAGAGAAAGACATGAAGAGGGTTGAGGGCAAGAGGGACTTGGCTATGATAAAGCCTGAGTTAAAAGTGTCGACTTCCTCAAAATCGCATTTTCGGAGATTGAAGAAGAATTCCAAGTTTTCTGGACAAGCTCCATCTGCGGTTACTTAGCGAGAAACATTAGGGAAAGGTTCGCTCAAATATTACACTTATAGCAAGGTGGGATACATGACCCAAGATTGTTGGAGTGGCCCTCCAAAGGTGGATAAAAAGGCAGGAGCATCTTACGCTGAGAAGGGAAAGGCAGTGGAGTCCATTGCACCCCAACATGCTCCAGCTCAGCCAAGGGTGTACAATCTTGGCCAGCAGGAGGCCATAAAACAAAGCGACATTATAACCGGTATGAGTTAAGATACAGTTTTTATTGCTTTCCATACTTGGTACCTTGTACATTGCTAGTGTATGAATTGTTTTCATATAGGCTTTGAACTTATTCGGGACTATCTGGCGAGAGCACTGTTCGATACAGGTACTTCTCATTCGTTCCTATCTGAGGACTTCGTATCGCGGATCGGAGTGCCTACTCTTATATTAACAATTAAGTAAAGGTGTTGTTACCTAACGGATGCGTGATGCGTGTGGATAGGTCTTGTTGTGTTGAGGTACGAATTGGAAATCAGGATTTCGGATTGGAAGCGTCTGTGCTGCCGATATCTGAGGTCGATGTAATCTTTGGTATGGACTGGCTCTCGGAGCAGCATGCCTGTATAGATTGTAACTCAAAGTGTCGATATCTGAGTTCAATGTAATCTGAATTCGTTAAGTGAAGCAATGAGTGATCCTGTGAGATTGAGTCCTTTTCGTCGAGTATTCTCGACGAATTCGTCGAGTGCCTATAGTATTGGCGTAAAGTGTCTTGAATTCGCGAAGTGTAATTCGTCGAGTATCATTAGATTTTGATTGATTTCGTTGAGTCTATCTTGAATACATCGAGTATCATTGAATGCATTAAATTTTTGCTAAGTCTTATTCGTCAAGTTTATCCATTGAACCAAGTCATATTCGTTGAGTGAACCAAGAAATCGTCGAGTGCTTTCAATGAATTTGTGTGGACTTAGAAACTTTTTGACGAGTGACCTTCCTATTCGAGTATGCCTTCGAGAAATTTTTGGAATTTTTCCTTCCTCTTCATCATTGAGGAATTTTTATGCTAAGTTTTGGGTTTTTATTTATGTTTTTGATGTTTTATTGTGGCCTTTAGTTGGCAGTGGATAAAGGACCACCACCTCAGTGTTGGCTTGTGAACCATTACACCTGATGTGTTTTCTTCTCTTCTTATAGACTGTTGGGTTGTGCTGGACATTATGGCCACCACTACAGTGCCTTTTCGAGATGTTTGGTCTGATGGTTTGTGTTGGACTATGTAGCCACTGACTTAGAACCGTTTGTACTAGTGTTAATGATTCACGTGTTTGAGCTGATCAGTCTCTTTCTTTTTATATGCATACATATGTCCATATGCATAATCTTGCTGATATTATTGAAGCATGGTTTCATATTGCACTTGATGCAACTTTTACATAATTGACCTCTTAAATTCTCCATTTGTTTATTGAGTTTTGACTTAGGTGATGTGGTCTGGCAGTTTTCTGTCCTTGGTTGGTAACCCTTGAACTTCTCTTGACTATTTACTTTCGGTATTTATTGCCACTTGCTTATTTTCTTGCTGAGACGTTCTTTCTTTTGAATGCCTCAGGCTCGGAGCAGTAGCGGTCCGAGCAGCTAGAGTTGGTGGTTCTTGGCATGGGCTTAATAGCTGTGATTTTTCTCCCCTCACCTTCTTGAGGTAGTATTTTTGTTCTTATTTTTTGTTCAAATGTATATTTCGTTCTATGAGTTCGTGTCAGGTTGTTGACACCCACAGTGAATTGTTGTAGATGATAGACAATTTGCTAGCTGCTATGCTTATTTCTTACTGTTTGTCGTACTTACTCTCTGGGATGGTTTTATGTTAGGATTGCATGTTAGTTACTTTAAAATTATATGTTGGGTCCATTGTTCACAATGTCCTAGATTTGATGAAGTCAATCTTGTCAATGATATACATAAAGTTATATTTGATGAGTGTCTGAGTTCATGCATGCATGGATGTCCTAGAAACAATAATGGGATAGGTAGCTTAAGTGGCTAGGTCAGGTAAACACTAACCTAAGATGTTGATTAACAGAAATATGTCTAAGTCTACATGAGTTGAGTGAGAATTAGTCATCAATGCCAGATGACTTATAGCGCTGAGTGGAGCCTATACAGTCAAAGAAAAAGTGGTGGCAGACTGAGAATGTGGCTAAGTCCACAGGCGTTGAGTGAATTCAACTCACTTAATGCCATACATCAAAAGGCTATGAGACTGGCTAATGTAATAAAAGCGTAATAAGAAATGGGCAGAAAAGTGGTTAAGTCCACAGGCATTGAGTGAGTATCACTCACTCAATGCAATACTCTATATTCATTGAGTATTGCCTTATAAGTCAAAGCCACAGAAAATATGTGATGATATTTGACTAAGTCCATAGGCGTTGAGTGAGGCAAGCTCATTCAACGCCATATGATAAAGCGTTGACTGACCATCATTCAGTCAGAACCTGTGTTTTTAGACAAAGAAATTTGGCTAAGTCAAAATGCATTGAGTAGAGTTTACTCGCTCAACGCCAAGGAGCAGAAAAATATGGCTAAGGCAGAAAGCATTGAGTGAGACATGCTCACTCAATGCTCTCAATGCCATAATTAAGAAAATCTGGCTAAATTACAAGCGTTGAGTGAGGCGTGCTCACTCAACGCTATCAATGCTTAAGATGTAAAAGAAGTAGGAATTGTTTAAGACAAAAAGCATTGAGTGAGGAGTGCTCACTCAACACTCCCAACACCTTGATAAGACAGAATTTTATCTAAGTAGTTTGGCGTTGAGTGATGCTTACTCACTTAATTCCAAATAGCAGAAAGATGGTAAAGGAGTTTGGCATTGAGTGAATTGAATCACTTGTTGCCAAGAAATAGATTTTTATCTAAGTGTTCTGACATTGAGTGATGCATACTCACTCAACGCCTATTCTACTGATGCTCGATTTTAGCTAAGTCTGCAAGTGCTGACATCAGCAAAGTCAACAAAATCGATAGAGTCAACTAATTTCAAATCAAGTATGGAGAAGATACAGAACACGACAAACTCTGTCGAGGAGCTACTATACGTCTTCTTCCATTAAAGAAAAGGTGCAGCTGGAAGATGCAGGTGGGCTCCACTGATTCCTAGAGTTGTTGATCGACAAACTACAAAAGGAAGAGATTGGCCAAGATGCAAACCACTTTTAGGGCTTTATTGATTTCAAAAGTTGCGGCTGGACTTCATCTTCCTCGCCACTGCTGCCGAGAAAAATCTTGACGTCTTCCTGCAAGAACCAACAGTTACGTGAGCGGTTGCATCTTCATCTACTACAATATAATTAGAAAGATTTATGATAGAGAAAAAGATTAGAGCCATAATTCTCAAGTGGGCTCAGTTGGCTAATTGAAGAAATCAAGATCGAGCGGTTCATCTTCTTCTTCAGCAAGATCAGAATCTTCATTCTGAAATTCTTCCAGAAGAGGCAGAACTTCTTCCTGTTGCTGTGAAGTGAGATAGTGTTGAGATATCTTAGCCCTAGTTATGGACACAGGAAAACATTTCGGTGTCAAATAAATTAAATCACCTTTCTCCTTGTAGGATCCAATTGGATCTGAGTGTAGGGCTTTTCAAGCCTGAGGTAGGACAATCTTTCTTGAGTTGTAGTAGAGTTAAACTCTCTGAGTTGTAGGATCCTGTTAGACTTGAGTTGTCAGACTTGGTATCAAGTCTGAGGTAGGTGCATGAGTCATTATCACTTAGTTGTATGGCACTTGTGCCTGAGCTATAGGATCCCTAGTGGATCTGAGGTAGGGCTTAACAGCCTGAGCAGTAGGAGAGTCATTCTCTCTGAGGTAGGATACCTAGTGGATCTGAGGTAGGGCTATCCTCCCAGCCTAAGTGTAGGGCCTTTGGCCTGAGGTAGGTGATCTGCTAATCACTGAGTTGAAGGCCCTTATGGCTGAGTTGTAAGTATTGGAGGAGACTGAGAGGTCCTGAGGGATCTGAGGTATATGCTCTTTGGAGCAGTGGTTTGGAGAAGTGCCTTGACTAGTACAAAGTTGGCAAGGTGGGAGGAGAGTGGATGTACCCACAATTCGGGGAACCACTATAAATCTATGTGTGCTTTTTTGTGTTGTTTTCTTTGTGCGGGTACTTGAAAGCTAATTACTGCCAACACACTAAGTACTAAAGGAAAATAAAATTAAAAGATAATAATACTAGTGAGACAACCTATTCACCCCCCCTAGGTTATAAGCTACATTAAAATTAAAGACTTTCAATTGTTATCAGAGGGAGGTTGCTCAAAAAGGATCTAACCATCTGAGTGATCTTCTAAGGTTACTATAGGCTGTCCTTATGGGTTCAGGATTAAACTATAAGGAGTTGGGTGCCATGAAGCTTCCTATTTGGAGGAAGGATGGATTTGGCATCTGGAAGGAGAGGGTCAGGCTGTTCATGGAAGCAGCTGACCCTAGAATCTTTATAACTATTAAAGATGGATTTTTCATCCCCATGAAAGTGTCTGTACTGGATGCAAACATCCAGACACCCAAGACTTATGATGAGATGATAAAGGATGAAGTCGTTCTTGCCACCATGGATAAGAGGGACCAGAATGTCATTGTCAGTGTAATTGATGATTCTACCCTTCATAATCTGATTCACTGCACAACTACAAAGGAGATGCGGGACACTCTGGTGATCTACATAGAAGGCACATAGGAGCTCAGGGATGATAGAAAGTCTATGATCAACCAGGATTATGAGGCCTTCAGACAGTCCAAGGGAGAGAACATAGCCACCTGCTATGAAAAATTCTTCAGGATAGTAAATGATCTATGGATCTATGGAAGGGTCTTTAGTCATAATGATCTAAATGATAATCTCCTCAGGTCTCTCACCAAAGACTGGGACACAAAGATATGTGCCATATGAGAAATGGTTAAGCTTTGCGATGCTCCACCTCACACCCTATTTGGAAAGCTGCTCTCTTATGAGATGTAGCTAACAGTCAAGAAAGAGGAAGAGGCCAACTACAAGTCTCAAGCCAAAGAGAAGTCAGTGGCTTTCAAAGCTAAAGCCACAAGGAAAAGCAGGAGAAAGACCCCTTCTCCTCCAAGAAGACCAGCAAATTCAGACTGCTCTGAATTAGAGGCATCAGACAACAACATGTCTGATTAGGACTTTGCTATTTT
This sequence comes from Platanthera zijinensis, assembly GCA_039513925.1. Classification (NCBI taxonomy): domain Eukaryota; kingdom Viridiplantae; phylum Streptophyta; class Magnoliopsida; order Asparagales; family Orchidaceae; genus Platanthera; species Platanthera zijinensis. Next base: position 110,251,323 of record CM077080.1, read on the forward strand.
CTCCAGGTAGCTCCATAGGTTGACGAAGAAAAAGCACTAGAAGAGCAGGCCCTCCACCTAAGCTCATCACTGGAAGAAAACCTCCAAGGAGGATTGGTATGGCTCTAGACCCAGTAAACAGAATTCCTCTAATTCTGGTACTGCTGCAGCAAGCTAGGGCATATCATTGTTGATTGCCCTGTGAAGAGAAGGGAGGATGGTGAGAAGAAATCTCACCAAAAGCATAAGGGAAAGAAAGAAAAGACCCTTATGTCTAGGAAAGAGAAGAGATGGATAGACTCATCATCATCAGAGTCTGAAGAAGAGGAAGCATACATTGGGCTTGTTGTTATTGTTGATGAACAAGAAACTATTTCAGTAGATGAAGACTATCCTGCTGCAAGGATAGGAGTCAGGGCCCCTCTAACACTGTTGGACAGTGACTCAGAGGTAGATGATGATGAAGAAGATGCCTACAGCTTCCATGGGCTGATTGCAATGACTGATGAAGACGGCAGCCAGGATCAGCCTGATTAAAGTAAGGTACATTCCCTATCCAGTTTTGTGTCTAGATATGAGACAAGTCCCAATGTAGAAGCCTCTTAATCTAATGGTGAAGATGATTCTTGCTTAGAAGTTGATGTCAACCAACTGATTGACAGATATAGTGAACTTCTGGATGCCTTTAAGAAATGCAAGAAGTTGACTAAGAAGCAGGCTAAGGATATTTTGTATCTTTAGCCTACTGCTTCTCATCTTGCTGAAACAGCTTCTGTGTTGAATCAGATAATGAGGGAACTCAATCAACTGAAAACCCTATGAGGCATCTAGATGGGGACTATCAAGAGCAAAAATAGTCTCATTAGAGATCTTGAATAAAAGCTCCAAAGGGAGAAAGGTATTGTGGCCAGTTTCTCTCAGCCCAATACAGTGTTGCCCTTGATAGACTCCTCTTCATAGAAGGGTAAGAAGGGGTTTGGATTAAAGGGTAACACAAGACCTGTCCATCCCAAAGTGAAACGGAAAGTTCGAGTTGTGCCTATAGCATCTAGTCCATTTATCCCATTCAAGAGGGTGATATTCCCTTCAAATAGGTATGACCAGGAAAGTATATATGGTCACTATATGAATGGTGCATCCACAAGTGGAACAAAATATGTTCTCAGCCATTGTTGAAAGTATAGCAGGGTAAGTTCCTTTAAGGCTGCCTTTGAAGAAATTCAAATGGCCCATCATGGACCATTTGTTTTTGTTGCTACAGCCCCCCCCCCCCCTCTCAAAAATGTGGCTGCAACCAATTTTCAGAACCTGTCAGCACAGAATCTGATTAAGGGTCAGTCTGTTAGCGTGCCTGATATGGTTGTTTCTGATGTTATCAAGAGCACGTTGTCTAAAAAGAAATGTGCTGCTGATGGGATTCAGAACAGACCACATAATCCAGCCAGCATACTAACCTTCAGTCAAATCCATGCTGAAAGGAATCAGAAAATGGCTGCTGCACCTCTTCCTTCTGTCAAGACTGCAGTCTAACCAATTATAGGGCATATACAGAAAAGAAGATACAACAAACATGATTGTTGGTGCAGTGGCAAGGTAGGCCATTATGTCATTGACTGCTGGCACAATCCTAATATGGTTAGAGCTAGAGTTAGTCCACCAGTTAGAAAACTTGTTGGTGGACATATTCAGTTTCAAATTAATGTGTACCTAGGACCCAATAGAAATTGGGGTCCTAAGGTAAAGTAAACTTCTTAATGCAGGTTAGTTCAAGTGGCCATACCCCAATATGGTACTTGGACAGCAGTTCTTCCAGGCACATGACTGGGACAAGGAGCAACTTAAAGGAGTTCACCCCAGTGAAAACTGAACCCAAGGTTATCTTTGGTGGTTCTGATAGAGAGGTAACTAGAGGCTATGGTAATATTACCAATGGAATAGTCACTATCACAAAAGTGGCTTATGTTGAAGGGTTGCAACACAACCTTATAAACATAAGCCAACTCTCTGATCTTGGTTATGTTATTGTCTTCCACAAGGATGAGTGCCTGATTAGGTGGTCAAGTGACCAAGAGTTCATATTGATAGGCACTAGGAGGGAAAATGTTTACTGTTTAAACTTTCTATGTCTGGACTCAGATTCTCCTATTTGTATTGTAGCAAATGAAAAAATCTCATATTGTGTCCAGTGGCACAAGAGACTAGCTCACTTGAATTACAAGATTATTGGCAAGCTCTTTAGTCAAGAGTTAGTTAGGAATGGTCCAAATGTGAAATGCACCAAGGACAGCATTTTCTCAGCTTGCCAAAAGGGTAAGCATACCAAAGTTTCTTTCAAGAGCACTAGTTCCAAAGACTCTGTAAGGTGCTTATACCTCTTGCATATGGACCTATTTGGTCCTATGCCTGTTTATATTCTTGGTAGGAAAGTCAACACCCTTGTGGTGGTTGAGGACTATTCCAAGTTTACTTGGGTGTTTTTTCTTAAGAAAAAGAATGAGACCCTTGATATCTTGATCAAGTTTGTAAAGCAAGTTCAGAATGAGTTTAACATTTCTATGGTCAAAATCAGAAGTGACCATGGAACTGAATTCCAGTCTGAAGGCATGACAGAGTTTTGTGAAGAACAAGGGATTCATCAAGAATTTTCTTCTCCTAGAATTCCCCAGCAAAATGGGATTGTTGAGATGAAAAATAGAACTCCCATAGTAGCTGGAAGAACCTTGTGTGACACATCTCTCCAAGAATATTTCTAGGCTTGAAGGATAAAGCGCATACCCAACTGTTCCAAAAGCCCGGACTGTTGGAAAGGGCGCTACTTTATTTATTAAATAAGTAGCAGAGCGCCACGGGTCAAGTGAAGGAACGCTGGACCCAACAATCCCCCCCCCCCCCCCCGCCCCCCATCATCCAGCACAACCCATCAGCTCAGAGGTGGGGTTACCATATGGCCGACACGACTCAGAGGTGGGGTTACCATATGTCCACAGTTGTTTTACCTTCCGGACCCACACAGTTAGAAGGAAAAAATCGGGATTTAATAGCGCCCCCCCCCCCCCCCCCCGGTCTTGAACTAATGACCTCCTATGATACCAAATATAGGATCAAGCGCATACCCAACTGTTCCAAAAGCCCGGACCCTTGGAAAGGGCGCTACTTAATTTCTTAAATAAGTAGCAGAGCGCCACGGTTCAAGTGAAGGAACGCCAGACCCAACAAGGCTGAGGCAGTAAATACTGCATGTCATGTCCTCAACAGGGCCTTTATCACCAAAAGCCCAAGATGACTCCCTATGAGATCTTGAAGGACAGAAAACTAAATCTGGGCTATCTCAAAATCTTTGGTAGTAAGTGCTATGTGCTCCATAATGGAAAGTCCTATGTGACTAAGTAGTCTATCAAGTCCTTTGATGGGATTTTTATTGGGTATAACAATCATATTAAAGCCTATAGGGTATACAACTTGAAAATTTAAGATGTGGAAGAGTCTGTGCATGTAGTCTTTGATGAGTCTAACATGATTAATATGGAGCTGCAAAGCTCCTCTTCCAGTACTGCAGGTACAGAACAGATGTTGGACAATCTGACCATCAAGGAAGCTGCACTAATTATCCATGATGAAGTGGATACTCTAGAAGGTCTACCAGACATACTTGGAGCAGAGGATGATCAGCAAGAGGCTGTTCCGGAATCTGCTGCTGAAAGAAGATTACCTCCAACAATTAGGCATTTAAGAGACCATCCTGTTCACTAAATCATTGGTGAACAAGGCCATGGATTAGTGACAAGAAGCAGAAATCTGAATACAGCTATGTATGTAAGCTTCCTATCACAAGTGGAGCCAAAGAAGTTTGAAGAGGCCAACATAGATCAATTCTGGATAGTGACTATGCAAGAGGAAATGAACCAGTTCAAAAGATGCAAAGTCTGGAAGCTGGTTCCCAAACCTTATGGAAATAATATCATTGGAGTCAAGTGGATTTACAGAAACAAACTTGATGAAAATGGCATTATAATCAAGAACAAAGCAAGATTAGTAGCTAAGGTGTACAGGCAGAAAGAAGGCATTGATTTTGATCAAACCTTTGATCCAGTAGCAAAGTTGGAGGCCATAAGATTATTCCTTGCATATGCTGCACATAAGGGATTCAAGGTCTACCAGATGGATGTGAAATTAGCCTTCCTAAACGGTGACTTAAAAGAAGAAGTCTATGTTTAGCAGCCTCCAGGTTTTGTAGATTCTAACTCACCTGATTCTATTTATAGACTTAGGAAAGCTCTATATGGGCTAAAGCAAGCCCCTAGAGCATGGTATGAGACTTTGTCTAGCTTCCTAATTGAGAACAAATTCTCAAGGGGGAAGATAGAAAAGACCCTATTCCTAAGGGAATCTAAGGGTAAGATCATCCTAGTTTAGATCAATATAGATGACATCATCTTTGGATCTACTGATGACGACCTATGCATGAAGTTTGCCAAACTTATGCAGGGGAAGTTTGAGATGAGCAGTATGGGTGAACTTAAGTTCTTCTTGGGTCTCTAAGTAAGACAGACTAATGATGGCTTGTCCATATCCTAGTCCAAGTTCACTAGGGAGTTAATAAAGAAATTTAGTATGGAGAATTCCTCCACCATGAGAACTCCCATGGGGTCAAGTATGCCCATATGCAAAGAAGAGGTAGGGAAACCTGTTGATGAAACTTTATATAGGGGGATAATTGGTTCCCTTCTTTATCAAACTGTAAGTAGACCAGATATCATGTATGTTAGATATGTTTGTGCTATGTATCAGGCTTACCACAAAGAATCTCATTACTCTACTGTAATGAGAATTATGAGGTATCTTAAGGGCACACTAGAACTTGGCCTATGGTACCCTAGGAATGGGGAGTTTGAACTAACTGGCTATTCAGATGCATACTTTGCAGGCAGCAAAAAGGATAGGAAGAGCACTTTTGGCACCTGTCAATTCCTGGGTGGAAGACTAGTTTCATGGAGAAGTAAGAAGCAAACTAGTGTTGCAATTTCAACTGCAGAGTCAGAGTACATCTTTGCAGGTAGTTGTTGTGCTCAGTTGTTGTGGATCCAGCATCAGCTCCAGGATTACAACCTTTAGATAAGTAGAAGTCCTTTATTTTGTGATTCTACTAGTGCTATTTTAATTGCTAGGAATCCTGTCTCCCATAGCATGACAAAGCGCATTGAGATCAGATATCATTTCATTAGGGAGCATGTGGAATACGAAGATATCAACCTTGAGTTTGTCCCAACCAACAAGAAAGTGGCTGACATCTTCACTAAGCCACTAGATGAAGCAAAGTTTAACATCTTCAAGTTTGAGTTGGGTATGTTAAGCCTGGTATAGCTTCAGTTGCTCCTCATTTAGTTGCAGGTTATTTTTTATCTTACAGATGGAATTGTTCTTCAGTAAAATGAAGACTCTTCAAGTGATATACCTTCAGTGACATCATGGTAAACGCTGTCCAGACTGGTTTAGACAAGATTGTCTACCAAGAAATATGACAGATGATGCATCATTTGAGGGGGAGCATGTCTAAGCACTGCTCCAGCACTCTCATGAGGATCAACTGCTGCCTATTTGTAATCAAAAAGGGGGAGTAGATGATAAGAACCTTGCTGGCTATTTGCTGAAGTCAAAAAGGGAGAGGAAACGATGATCAGGTGTATGATCAAGAATGGTAACAATAATTCAGGGGGAGAAGGTGTGGTAATGTTCACTCTACAGGCAAGGAGGTGTATGATCAATAATGGTAGCAGCAATTCAGGGAGAGCAGGTGTGGTAATGTTCACCCTGCAGGCAAGGAGGGTTTTGACTTCCTCAAATAGGGGGAGATTGTTGGGTCCATTGTACACAATGTTCTAGATTTGAGGAAGTCAATCTTGTCAATGATATATATAAAGTTATATTTGATAAGTGCTTGAGTTCATGCATGCAGGGATGTCCTAGCAACAATGATGGGACAGGTAGCCTAAGTGGCTAGGTCAGGTAAACACTAACCTAAGATATAGATTGACAGAAATCTGTTTAAGTCCACTGGCGTTGACTAAGAATTACTCACTCAACGTCAGATGACTTATAGCGCTGAGTTGATCCTTTACAGTCAGAGCCAAAGTAGTGGCAAGCTAAGAAAGTGGCTAAGTCCACAGGCATTGAGTGAAGTCAACTCACTCAATGTCATACTGCAAAAGGATGTGAGAAAGGCTAATGCAGTAAAAGACTAAGAAGAAATAGGCAGAAAAGTGGCTTAGTCCACAGGCATTAAGTGAGTATCACTCACTCAATGCCATACTCTATATTCGTTGAGTATTGCCTTGTAAGTCAAAGCCACAGAAAATCTGTGCTGATATTTGACTAAGTCCACATGCGTTGACTAAGGCAAGCTCACTCAACGCCATATGATAAAGCGTTGACTGACCATCATTCAGTTAGAACCTGTGTTTTTAGACCAAGAAATCTGTCTAAGTCCAAATGCATTGAGTGGAGTTTACTCACTCAACTCCAAGGAGCAGAAAAATCTGGCTAAGGCAGAAAGCATTGAGTGAGACATGCTCACTCAACATTCTCAACGCCATAATTTAGAAAATCTGGATAAAGTAAAAAAGCATTGAGTGAGGCGTGCTCACTCTGTAACACCCCTATCCGTCACATAGTATATAACAGTAGGTCCGGTCGGGGCCCGACGCCATATACTACGGACAGACCGGTTGGTTATGCATTGGAACCATTCAACAAATCACAACGTCCTACACAGCACCTAGCGGAAGCAATTATTAAGTTGCACAATTAAGAACCCTGCTAACATGAATGTCCACTGAACCAAAAACAAGGAATGTTTAATACACGAATATTGGCCTTATAGCCTTACAAGAGTTTGCTTAATAAAAAGTGTCTTCCAAACCTCGGCACGCAGGCCGGTCACACATGAGTACAAAAGGAAAACACTCAAAACTTGGCCTTCGAGGGCCGGCACAGCAACTCGGGCTTTAGCCTTCTATTTACCTCTCGGTTCCGCAGCACCTGCAAGCAACAATCCACCGCACGGTGGTAAACAAAGGCAACGGTCAGCTATGCTGACCAAATTATAACGATTCCGCCCCCAAACCGGGGAGGCAAAGCTTCTTCCCTACACTTGTTAGCAAAACAAGCAACATAGCAAAATAAGCATCACATCACAGGTGCACGCTCACACGGCCGTACACCCTGTACTCTCAGGGCACTTACTCGGCGGGCCAGTCCGAACCCCGTCCGGTACCTTGACTCCGCCACCACCCCCAGGGTGGCAACCTCGTGAGCATTTAGTCCTTTCAGCCGTAGCCTAGACTCGATCTTCAAACCTCAGTAAGTCCCACGTAAAACTTTAGGTCGCTTTAACCGAGTAGGTGGAGCGGGTAGGGGTCCACCAGTCCGTTGCTCACCCCGCCATTGCCATTTGGCCTTTGACACGTACTAAGCTTCCCCAGTCCCAAATACCGTTCAAACACGGTACATAGCCCGCTATGTACCCGGTTGGCTCCCAGGCCACCGGTACAACAGAAATGCATTTCCGTCTAGAATTTCAGGTGCACCTCGGGGTTATTCCCCCAGATTCCCTGATGCATTCTACCACATAGCAACCCGAAAACAATCAAAATGCTCGGAGTCTTCTCCGGCTAAAAATTCACAGCAAATCATCACCGATCCAGACCAACACGTCCGGGTAGGCTTCACACATCATGCCTATGTCCGTACTACGATTCCGGACTCTAACAAGGGGGACTTTACATATCTACCCCAAGGAATACCACAATCTCGCCGCTCACTCGCGGGAGAAGGGTTTTCCATGCAAAAGAAGAAGAGCTTCACATGCTCAAGAAGAGAATCGTTACCCTTGCGTTCTTCCGCGGCACCATGAAATATCTACGTGGTTGGAAAGCACCGCAACGGCGTCGCCTTCGCGGATCTTGGCTCGGATCGCGATTCGGAGCTCCGAAGCTCCACCGGCGGCCGGATCTTGGTCTCCTCCTCCACCTTGCTCTCCCCTCTCTCTACACTTTAGAAAGAGAGCCAAGTGGATGAAACGAGGGATTTCGAACCCTAAATTTGGGTTTAAACCGCCAGCACCAACCCCCAGCCGTTGGATCCAAAGCCAAGGAAACGAACGGCCATGATTATGCCTAAAATTACAAAATCTGGGTCGAACACGGGTTGCAACACGGCCGTGTGCATGGCCGTGTCACCCATTCGCCGTCTCAATCAAAACGATAACCAGCACACAACATTCGACACGGCCTCCGACACGCCCGTGTCGCATGCGACACGGCCGTGTCACGACCCGTGTCATGCCCCGTGTGCAACGACCAACACTCTTTTCCCGAGAAGGACACGGCCTGCGACACGGCACCCGACATGCCCGTGTCACAGGTGACATGCCCGTGTCTGTGCTCGTGTCATGGCCCATATACAACTACCAACACTTGTTTCCCGAGGAGGATACAACTTATAACACGGCACCCGACACGCCCGTGTCACATGTGACACGCCCATGTCTGTGCCCGTGTCTGTGCCCGTGTCATGACCCGTGTACATGACTCAGAAAACTCTCAAGTGTGACACGCCTGTGTCACACCCGTGACACGCCCGTGACACCTGCTCCAAGTCCTCGACTTGGCCTAAAACGTCACCCGTCACTCTTTTGAGTTTCGGGGTGTTACAACTCTCCCCCTCTTAAAAGAATTTCGTCCACAAAATTACTAAATGAGAGAAAACAGAAACTCTCAGCGGTACCCAGGCGGAACAAATCCGGGTACACTTCCAGCCTAGATTGCTTTCCCCCTAAGAGAGCTCCTCGCTAATGCACTTGTCCCACCGGACCACGAACATCTTGATCTCCTTGAGACAAAGTCGTTCGACTTCACGGTCTCAAAATCGAACAGGTTTGACCCTTGTCGTCAACCTTTCATCCACCAAAACTTGATCACTCACGATCAGGTTCGAAGGCTCTTGCGCCGCCTCACCAAACCGCTCCAAGAACCTCAAGTGGTCCAAGGTATACCGGGCTAAGCTTACCCAAGCATCGCTCCTGTGAAACACTCTTGAACGACTAAAACTTCCAATACGCCATCAGATATCTCCACCTTCCGATACGTGGCGTTAAAGTTCTTAGTCAGCCTCCCCTGAGCGATTAGAAACTGTGCTCATATGATTCGCACCAAAGCGGTAGTGTTCACTACCTCTTGCTTTAAATACACCTTTGTGTCACCCGTTTCTAGCCTCGACAATGGCATGCAATGACTTCTACCAAAAAGGGCCTCGAAGGGCGCCATTCGTATGCTTGCTTGGTAGCTAAAGTTGTACGCAAATTTTACCAAAACAGATTGCCTTCCCACTGCTTCCCGAAGTCCAGAACGCACATGCGAAGCACGTCCTCCAACGTCCTATTAACCCACTCGGTCTGCTCATGCGTCCGCGGATGCAAGACTGGGCTAAACTACAACTTAGTCTCCAGCACTTTCTGTAACCACCTCCAATCATTGGACGTAGAACACCCACCTCGATTGCTCACGATGTTGCGAGGCACACTATGTAGTCTAACTATGTTATCCAAAAACATTTTCCAGTTACTCCGCCGAATTACCCTTCCTATACGGAATGAAGTGCGACCCTAAAGTCAACACAATTACGATCACTCACACGGCGCCTCTTCCCCACTATGACTTTGGCAAACCATGCACACAGTCCAGTCGAACTTCTATTCCGAACTAGGAAAGGATTAAAGAATCCCCCGGCACTTGACACTCTGCCTTCACTAAGGCGCAAGGCTGGCATTTTGTTACACATAGTCCACGACCTTCTAGAGTTTGTGCCACCGGATCACTTCTTCAGATATCGGCACAACCTGTGCCTCCTAAGCGAGTTGAGTACTTGGTACAACATACCACAACTCCACCCATCAATTGCCCACGCTTGGGCCGCACAAACGGTTGTCTTTCCTTGGCAGTCCACCCTTAATCGTTGATTTGGGACTTTTACCCAACGAAGCTGTATTCATGATCTCCTTCACGCCGCTTCCCAAACCATAGTCTGCCAAATACGATCAGCCAGGCCATACTGGCCTTCTGACCAGCTCAATTACACTTCGACGCTAGTCTGCTTGTCAACGCAAGAGATAGCTAACATCTCCAACTCCCAGGTCAAGCCCTCAACATGATCCTACAGCTAGTTGGCTTGGGCAGAAGCCATGCGTCTCAACGCATCCGCAACACATTATCGTACAACAAGCATAAAATAACTTTCGAACGTATAGTCCCCCAGGAACTCTATCCATTTTTGCTGCCTCAATTTCCGACCCTTTTGATCCAACCGATATATCAGACTCCTATGATCGGTACAAACATCGACTTATGCGCCGTACGAATAATGCCTCCACAGCTTAAGCGCAAAACACACGGCCGCTAACTCCAGATGGCGGACCGGGCAATTCCCTTCGTGCTCTTTCAACTAATGTGAGCCATAAGCCACAAGATTACCACGCTGCAACAGCACGCAGTCCAATCCACTGCCCAATGCAGTGCCGTAGATCTCACAGCTTTTGGTTCCACTCGGCGAACTTAACACTGGCGTTGTGGTTGACCAACTCTTTAACCCTTCACAGCTTGGGCGCACTCGCACATCTAAGCAATCCTTTTAAGTTTTTTCTTGACAACGATGCGAGGGGTAATACTATCCGCGGGAAGTCCTCTACGAAGCGCCTGTAGTAGCCGACCACACCAGAAACTCTGGACTTCCGCTACCGAGACAACACAGGCCACCCTCGTATTGTGACTAACAATGCTGGACCCACACGCTCTCACTCTACCAACTAAAGGACCGAGAAGCGCTACGAGGATAACCCAAGACTCATGTTCGGAGAACTTAGTGTATACATGGTTCCTTCTTAGCGTCCACAAAACCAAGAGTAGATATTCAGAAGCGATACCCTTCGCACTAAAATTACCCCCAATGTGTCGTCGATGAAGACGATCACAAACTGGACTAGGTACTCCATGAACGTTCCGTTCATCCGGTCTATGAACACTGATGCCACACTTGACTGCCAAGATAGCACGATCATAGACTCGGATTGCTCATCACTCATGCTTAACACCGCCTTTGCGATAAAACTTACCCTTATTCTCAGATGAGGGTAACCGGACTTACGATCCACTACTGAGTCCACCGAAGACCCGACTAACTGATCAGAAGATCATTGATCATTTGGATCGATTACTTGTCATATTTCTGCAAACTTACACAGCTCTCTGCAACAGATACAAAATTGCAAGCTCCTGTCCTTCTTCTGAGTAAAGAGGACCGGTGCGCTCCAAGGCAACGAGCTTTAACGCACAGACCCTTGCTCCATCAACTTTTCTAGTTGAACCTTTAACTCCACTATCATCTTAGGCATCAACCTATAAGGAGAGCGTGACACAGGTTTAGCACCTGGCACAACTCAATCGTGAAATCGATCTCTCGCTACGGTGGGGCTCCAGGGAGATTGTTCGGGAACACATCGGGATGCTCACAAACAACTGGGATACTACCCAGAGTGGACTTAGGCGTTACAGCCTCCACTAACGTGAAGAACAGCTTTGCGCCAACACAAAACTGTCTTGACCACCTGGAGGGCAGACGTCAGTGTCCTGCTCGATCCCTTCGGTTCCGCAAACATTGTCTCAGCCCAACACCCAGCTAGGTCTCTTTACGGTTGCAAACGATAAAAGCCTTCTGCACCGAAAGCTAGTCCATACCAAAGATGACGTCAAACTCTACTAGCGGCAACAACGACGCTAGCAAGTCGAATTCTTGACTTTCAATAAGACTCTTACCGCCCAGACAGTATCTCCGCGCGCATTGGACGACCAATGGGCAATAACCCATCCGAATTTTTCCTTTACCATCAAAGGGAAAACTCCGATGCGTGATACAGATTCTTCGGATAACAGGAATTCGAAGTTCCCGTATCGAAATTATGCTCTCTCCGGATTATCAATATTCCAAAACAAAGCCTAGAACTTCCAGTTCTAAGTTACCACGCATAAGGTATCCGGCATAAGGAACTAGTTTGCTAACAAGAAGAACCATACCTGACATCCCGACGGTCGGCCACATGGCCTCCTGCTGGCCAAGGATGTTCACTCCCGGTCGGGCCGGAGTAAACAGCGATGCGGTGGACGCCACCGCCTTGCCTTTCTCTACAGATATCTCCACCGGCTTCTTTTCAGACATTAGGCGTCCACTTCGATAATCCCGGGCGTAGTGCCCCGGCTTTCCACAAACAAAGCATGCATCCGGGGTTTGAACTGTAGTCGCTCCGGATGTGCTAGAGGAAGGGACTAGACCCGACCTCCTAGCCTTCTTGTACCACCTACGGTACCCAGATTTTGAGGTTGTCATCTTGACCACCGAATCCTTTGCCATAGCATCTTTGACTGCTCCTACCAAAACTTTCCTTGTCTTCTGAGCACTCTCCCAACAATCTCTGGCGAGGTGCCCTTTCTTGCCACAAGAATAACATTTGAGGGTAGTTCGGGTAGTAGATGACCCAGCCACTTTTCTTGGCGTCTTTCGATAGGCAGTCCTTAAAGGATCTGTAGGGTTTGGTACCCTATCCACTGGTACTTGGTGAGTTTTCCCCAACTCCACCTCCAAAGCTCTGGCCGACTCCACCAAAGCTCGGAATCCCAATAACTTTGGTCCTAGCAGTAGGATACGCAACTCGCTGCGCAGACCGTTATAAAATCTATCAACTATAGATTGCTCGCTTTCCCATTCAAAGCCTGGGTAGCGCCTTAACATAAGGAACGTCTGCAAATATGCGTCAACTGAATGCGCTCCCTGCACCACAGTCATGCTCATCTGCTGCTCTAAATGACCTCCAAATGCCCTTTGCTCCAACATACCGCCCGATGTTGGGGCAATCTCAGGGACAAAGGGTTGCACAATACTCCCATGTTGTGCGTTTGTCACAGCGAATACCGCTTCAACCACCCTTCTTATGGTTTCCAAAGAAGTAGGGGTCTCAGGAATGTTACTTGGTGCCGTACTTTGCTCAGCAAACATGTGTTCAGACTGCCACGCTCCACTTCCGGACACCTATAGCCGTTCAAAACACCATAAGTGACTGAACAAAATTGCAAAAAGCAATTATAGGAAAACGCAGGTTCCTCAAACATGTGTATTTTCATTCCTAAGTTGACATTCATGGGTTCTTTTCATGTTATAACGATGACGCACACACATGTGCTCACCACCCCTTAAAGTGAATTCGTTCACGAATTCATTTAAGCTTGACCGAAACCAGTAGTCTGATACCAATTTGTAACACCCATATCTGTCACATAGTATATAACAGTAGGTCCAGCCGGGGCCCGACGCCAGATACTACGGACAGACCGGTTGGTTACGCATTGGAACCATTCAACCAATCACAACGTCCTACATAGCACCTAGCGGAAGAAATTATTAAGTTGCATAATTAAGAACCCTGCTAACATGAATGTCCACTAAACCAAAAACAAGGAATGTTTAATACACGAATATTGGCCTTATAGCCTTACAAGAGTTTGCTTAATAAAAAGTGTCTTCCAAACCTCGGCACGCAGGCCGGTCACACATGAGTACAAAAGGAAAACACTCAAAACTTGGCCTTCGAGGTCCGGCACAGCAACTCGGGCTTTAGCCCACTATTTACCTCTCGGCTCCACAACACCTGCAAGCAACAATCCACCGCATGGTAGTAAACAAAGGCAACGGTCAGCTATGCTTACCAAATTATAACGATTCCGCCCCCAAACCGGGGCGGCAAAGCTTCTTCCCTGCACTTGTTAGCAAAACAAGCAACATAGAAAAATAAGCATCACATCACAGGTGCACGCTCACACGGCCGTATACCCCGTGCTCTCAGGGCACTTACTCAGCGGGCCAGTCCGAACCCCGTCCGGTCCTTGACTCCGCCACCACCCCCAGGGTGGCAACCTCGTGAGCATTTAGTCCTTTCAGACGTAGCCTAGACTCGATCTCCAAACCTCGGTAAGTCCCACGTAAAACTTTAGGTCTCTTTAACCGAGCAGGTGGAGCGGGTAGGGGTCTACCAGTCCGTTTCTCACCCCGCCATTGCCATTTGGCCTTTGACGCGGACTAAGCTTCCCCAGTCCCAAATACCGTTCAAACACGGTACATAGCCCCGCTATATACCCGGTTGGCTCCCAGGCCACCGGTATGACAGAAATGTGTTTCCGTCCAGATTTCCGGGTGCACCTCGGGGTTAATACCCAAGATTCCCTGATGCATTCTACCACATAGCAACCCGAAAACAATCAAAACGCTCGGAGTCTTCTCCGGCTAAAAATTCATAGCAAATCATCACCGATCAAGACCAACACGTCCGGGTAGGCTTCACACATCATGCTTATGTCCGTACTACGATTCTGGACTCTAACAAGGGGGACTTTACATATCTACCCCAAGGAATACCACAATCTCGTCGTTCACTCGCGGGAGAAGGGTTTTCTCATGCAAAAGAAGAAGAGCTTCACATGCTCAAGAAGAGAATCTTTACCCTTACGTTCTTCCGCGGTGCCATGAAATATCTACGCGGTTGGAAAGCACCACAACGGCGTCGCCTTCGCGGATCTTGGCTCGGATCGCGATTCGGAGCTCCGAAGCTCCACCGGCGGCCGGATCTTGGTCTCCTCCTCCACCTTGCTCTCCACTCTCTCTACACTTTAGAAAGAGAACCAAGTGGATGAAATGAGGTATTTCAAACCCTAAATTCGGGTTTAAACCGCCAGCACCAACCCCTAGCCGTTGGATCCAAAGCCAAGGAAACGAACGGCCACGATTAGGCCTAAAATTACAAAATCTGGGCCGAACACGGGTTGCAACACGGCCGTGTGCATGGCCGTGTCACCAATTCTCCGTCTCGACCGACGCTATAACCAGCACACGGCATTCGACACGGCCTCCGACACGCCCATGTCGCATGCGACACGGCCGTATCACGACCCGTGTCACGCCCCGTGTGCAATGACCAACACTCTTTTCCCGAGAAGGACAGGGCCTGCGACACGGCACCCGACATGCCCGTGTCACAGGTGACACGCCCGTGTCTATGCCCGTGTCATGGCCCGTGTACAACTACCAACACTTATTTCTTGAGGAGGACACGACCTGCGACACAGCACCCAACACGCCCGTATCACATGTGACACGCCCGTGTCTGTTCCCGTGTCATGACCCATGTACATGACTCAGAAAACTTCCAAGTGTGACATGCCCGTGTCACACCCGTGACACGCCCGTGACACCTTCTCCAAGTCCCAGACTTGGCTTAAAACGTCACTCGTCCCTCTTTTGAGTTTCGGGGTGTTACACACTCAACGCTCTAAACTCTTAAGATGCTGAAGAAGCAGGAATTGTTTAGGGCAGAAAGCATTGAGTGAGGAGTGCTCACTCAATACTGTCAACGCCTTGATAAGACAGAATTCTATCCAAGTAGTTTGGCATTGAGTGATGCTTACTTACTCAAAGCCAAGCAGCAAAAAGCTGGTAAAGGAGTTTGGTGTTGAGTGAAGTTGAATCACTCGATGCCTAGAAACAGATTTTTATCTATGTGTTCTGGCATTGAGTGATGCATACTCACTCAACGCCTATTCTACTGACGCTCGATTTTGGCTAAGTCCACAGGTGCTGACGTCAGCAAAGTAAGCAAAATTGACAGAGTCAACTAATTTCAAATCAAGTACGGAGAAACTACAGAACACGACAAACTCTGTCGAGGAGCTACTGTACGTCTTCTTTCGTTAAAGGAAAGGTGCAACTGGAAGTTGCAGGTGGGCCCCACTGATTCATAGAGCCATTGATCAGCAAACTACAAAAGGAAGAGAATGGCCAAACTGCAAACAACTTTTAGGGCTTTATTGATATCAAAAGTTGCGGCTGGACTTCATCTTCCTCGCCACTGCTGCCGAGAAAAAGCTTGAAGTCTTCCTGCAAGAACCAAAAGTTCAGTGAGTTGTTGCATCTTCATCTGCTACAGCATAATTAGAAAGATTTCTGATAGAGAAAGAGAGTAGAGCCATCATTCTTTAGTAGGCTCGGTTGGCTGATTGAAGAACTCAAGATCGAGCGGTTCATCTTCTTCTTCAGCAAGATCAGAATCTTCATTCTGAAACTCTTCCAGCAGAGGCAGAACTTCTTCATACTGTTGTGAAGTGAGATAGTGCTGAGACATCTCAGCCCTAGTTGTGGACACAGAAAAACATTTTCGTGTCAAATAAATTAAATCACCTTTCTCCTTGTAGGATCCTATTGGATTTGAGCGTAGGGATTTTCAAGCTTGAGGTAGGGCAATCTTTCCTGAGCTGTAGGAGAGTTAAACTCTCTTAGTTATAGGATCCTATTGGATCTGAGCTGTAGGACTTGGTATTAAGTCTAAGGTAGGTGAGTCATTCTCACTGAGTTGTAAGGCACTTGTGCCTGAGCTATAGAATCCCTAGAGGATCTGAGGTAGGGCTTAACAGCCTGAGCAGTAGGAGAGTCATTCTCTCTGAGGTTGGATCCCTAGTGGATCTGAGGTAGGGCTGTCCTCCCAGCCTGAGTGTAGGGCCTTTGGCCTGAGGTAGGTGATCTGTTGATCACTGAGTTGAAGGCCCTTATCGCTGAGTTGTAAGTCTTCGAGGAAACTGAGAGGTCCTGAGGGATCTGAGGTGTAAGATCTTTGGAGCAGTGGTTTGGATAAGTGCCTTAACTAACAGGAAGTTGGAAAGGTTGGAGGAGAGTGGATGTACCCACAAGTTGTGGAACCACTATAAATCTATGTGTGTTTTTCTGTGTTGTTTTTTTTGTGCAGGTACTTGAAAGCTAATTACTGCCAACTCATAAAGTACTAAAGGAAAATAAAATTAAAAGAAAATAATATCAGTTAGACAACCTATTCACCCCCTAGGTTGTAAGCTATATTGAAATTAAAGACTTTCAATATAAAAAAATAAATACTTTTACCTCATACTCATAACATCTCTTTAAATCAAACATCACTCT
Source organism: Platanthera zijinensis (assembly GCA_039513925.1). Lineage (NCBI taxonomy): Eukaryota > Viridiplantae > Streptophyta > Magnoliopsida > Asparagales > Orchidaceae > Platanthera > Platanthera zijinensis. The sequence continues at coordinate 110,268,378 of CM077080.1, forward strand.
ATTTCAACGAACGTAAAATCTCTTTTCGTACTTATACTAAATCTAGAGGTATGCATATCATAAATAGTCATGTTGGATCTTCGTACTCATGTAGGATAATAACTGAAATAAACTAAGTATTTTCTGATGCGTATATATATATTTTCACCCGTGGACTAGTTGATCCACTGAGTCAAGGGACACGACCTTAAAAACATAAATTCAAACTATATCTTCATTATAACAAACTTGAGAAATTTCATGAAAAATGTTAAGAGTAGGTTCTTGCAAGACCGTCTGCAGTTGTCCCCTGCACGGCATGGCATCACGGCATGTATTTTGGTGATCGCTTTCCTCTTAAGAAAAGAAATCCAAACTAGCAATCCATCTAGGCAAGTATACCTATCGAACTGTAGCTAGGGGACACAAGTGTCGTATTGAAATCTGGGAATCGTTGAATAAACCTACTCACACGAAAACTATTATTTTATCGACGGAAAATCTTTAGGGTTAAAGAGAAAATTAAACGCACTTAATGAAAGGAAAAATAGCACTAAAGGAGAACTAATTGCAGTTAAGTAGAAAGCATAAAAGAAGAAATTACACTGAAGGGTTGGAATGATGAAATGGAAATGCACTCGATCAAGAATCACCTCTGCCAAAGTCGATTAAAAACACGATAAGTAAACCTAAACTTAATAGGGTGAAGGTCCTTGACTGTGGAGGTTCCTAAAGCTTGAACACGCTTCTCTCGAAGTCGTGCCCAACTGAGTTTAGGAAGGTCTGACCAACTCTCGTCTAAATCAGAGGCCTAAAACTTGCCTTATGCAGTGAACCCCACTATTGGATTTCTCCAATCCGGGAGATTTGGACGTCTGCCTCTCTCGAGGGGTGCGTACAACTCTCTTTACTCTTGAGTGTTCACTTCAAACTACGAGCCTCTCAGCTAGCTAAGAGTGAAAATAGAAATGGAAATTATATATCGATAATATAATTCCAATCAAGAAAAATCAAGAGTAATTCGAAGGCCTAAACCCTAAAAAGAAAAGATAAATTCAAAGAATAATAACTTAATCAACTCGAACCTCGGATCATCAAGATCGAGTACAAGGAGGATTAGTTAATCATAGCGAAGTGGAGGAGGAGGGATGAGTAGAAAAGCATGAAGAACACAAAGTAAGTAAAGGGCACTTATATTAATAATGAAAGAGAGCTACACTTGAAATGGAAATTACAATTGCATGGAAATTGAAATCCTATTCTAGCCCTACAATTATCAACTAGAGCAAGTGCAAAAATTACAACAAAAGCTAATACAACAAAAGCACTAAGCTAGGGTTAAGAAAAAACACAAAATGAGAAAAAGAGAGAGAGAGAGGGAAGAACACTAAAAAATACAAGAAACAAAGGGGCAGCACCTCCCCCTCTCAGCCCTAACTTTTTTTGGACACAAGAGGGGACATCTGAATTTATAGAATTTTCCATGGGTTGGTCACACCCTAGGTTATGCCCCAAGGAGGGCATGTCAGGGGGCATGATATGCATGTGGTTGACCTCGGGTTCTTGATTCTAGCAGGAAGGATGATAGCTTCTGTACAATGGTTGAGACGCCCTGGGTCATGCCCGTGTAGGCGGGGGGTGTGACACGCACATCGTATTGAAATAATTGGTCGGAAATCCATCAGTCTTTGAAAAAGCTGGAACACGGCCAGACACACTCCCTGGATCACGCTCGTGTAGGGGGCATGACAGTACAATTGGCGTGCAGAGGCGAAAAAGCATTTAATGCGGTGGTAGGCTTCGGGCAGAGGGCGACACACCCCATGTCATGCTCTGGGACATGCCCAAGGAGGGCGTGTCAGGGGGGCGTAACAGTGGTTTTTCCTATTATTTGGTCTCTAGCAGTAATCTTCCTCGGGATCGGGTCACACGCCCTGTGACACACCCAGAGAGGGCATGTCAGGGGGGCGTGACAGGTCAATTTTGCTGAAATTTCAGGAAACCTGCAAAAAGATAAGAAAATGTTAGTGGCAATAATATTTACATAAGAAAGATAAAAAAAAGCTTATAAGGCATGAATCACGCCTTCAAAACACAAAAATACACCTGAATAGTTTAGACTAAAAGCGTACTATCAAATTCTCCCAAGCTTAAGCTTTGCTTGTCCCCAAGTAAAGATATAAAAACTAGATAATCATAAAAAAAAGTGACTAATCAAAAGATTCTAATTATGCTAACACAAGTATTATGCAAAATTCTAAGTAAGGAAAAGGTGAAATGTAAATCTAAAACAATTATTTAGGTACGGTTTAACTTTTATAAACTTTACTTAACGAAAATAAATCATCCTAAATTTTAACAAATTTCTTTAAATAGATTTAAGTAAACGAAAATGAAAAATGCATTGAGTTGTTACTAGATCCAAGCAACACATTATTATTATATCAATTAAATAACAAAAATCTAAGTTTAAATCCAAAACTAATACTGATTTACTTTTCTTCTTTTCTTAGTTATTAAATAAAATTCAAAAGCATGAATCAAAAAGACTTATTAGGACTGAAACGTTTAGTTTAGGATTATAATTAGGAGTGGAATTCAAAGATAAACAGGGGGCTTAAAATCACACTAAACCAAAACAAAGAGTTTCAAAATTTTCATTTTAAATAAAATATTTTTCTTTCTTTTTCTTTTTTTCCATTTTTTTTCATTTTCAAAATAAAGGCCATAATATTTTTATTTTCATTTTGAATTGGCCAAACAAAAGCAAACATATCTTTTGAGCATACTTTTTTCAAAAACTTTTCAAAAAAATATCACAAAATAACCTATCATAATCATGAAAATTCTTAAATGAAACTCAAAAAGGCTAGTGTGATTAAATAGGTTGCAAATTTTGGCTTTGGTGAAAATGATATGAAAAGATGAGCTATCAAATGAAATTGGAAAAAAGGGTGGTGAAAGTATTTAGGTTGGCAGGAAAGCTAAAACAAAAACAAAAACGGCCTAAATCATTTACATGCTTTTAAATTTATTTAAAACATAGATTTGAAAATTTTCAAAAAGTCAGTCCTAGATTATAAAAGAAGATTGATGAAATTATCTTGAAAATAAAAATAATAGGTGACTTGGATCGTTTACATCTACTACACAATTCAAGAGTTGACCTTACAAAAATTAACCAAAAATGAAAAGGAAAATAGTGGATGATGAATTTTTGAGAAAGTAAAGAAAATAAAGAACGAAAACCAAAATGGAAATGCGAGTTTTAGAAAAAACATTTTACACTAACATGCTATCTCAAATTAGAAACACAGCATGACCAACATTTTACTTGTGAAACATAATTAAAAAGGGTGATTAGAAATATTATAATTAATTAAGTTGTTTATATGAGATTTTGAGAAAAACAAAACAAAAACAAGGGGTACTAATGAAATACCAAAACGTCTAAACTTTTGAAGTAAAAAAACACATAGTAAATAAAAATATACACATTTTTTTTATATTTTGAAATATTTTTTTTTTTGGATTTTGGAAATATTTTCTTTTTTTGGAATTTTGAAATATTTTCTTTTTTTTGGATTTTAAAGAAATATAAACAAAATAAAGGAAAGAGAAGGAGGAAATCCTACCCCAAGCTTAAAATAGGCATTGTCCTCAATGGAGAGGGGAGATTAGAGAGAGAGAAAATGAAAGTACAAGATTGAAATACAGGTACTTCCCCGGATTTATTCACTGCGAATGTTGAGTGATGTCGCTCCCCATGCTTGCACTTTGGATCTTCATGAAATGTCTTCTTTGGACTTTGTGATGGATTCAGCAACATTGGAGCAGGCGATCGCAAAAGCCTCAGCTTGTCGGAGCCGTCCGGGGTAAAAATTATAAAATAAAAAAAACAGAAAAAGATAACTTGGGTTGCCTCCCAAGAGCACCCTTTGTTTAAAATGTCGTTTGAGCTCGACGCAACAAAATAATATTGTCCAAATATATTTTTGTCCAAAATAATAATAATTAAAAATTTTAACAAAAACAAAATAGTCTTAAGTTATTACAGTTCGTGCAACAAATATTTAATAATGTTCAGACTGACATCATCATCACTAGAAAAATAAAGTTTAAGATGATGATCTTTCATTTTGAAACTACTCTTATCAGGGTGTGAAATTAAAACAATTCCATACGGGAAAACTTCTAAAATAGAAAACGGCCCAGACCATCGGGACTTTAACTTTCCCGGAAATAAACATAAACGAGAGTTATACAAAAGAACTTGGTTGCTCGGCTTAAAGGTTTTTGGGGGCCTTAAGTTTTTATCGTGAAAGCATTTCGTCCGCTCTTTATAGAGTTTGTTATTTTCATACGCGTAAGAGCGCCACTCGTCGAGTTTGTTAAGTTGGAATTTTCAAAAATCGTCGAGAGAGTGGGGATCAAAATTTAAGAACCTTAAGGCCCAAAAAGTGCGGTGTTCTTATTCTAAGGGTAAATGGCATGATTTTCCATAAACTAACTGGTACGGCGTACATCCGAGGGCGGTTTTGTACGCTGTTCGGTAGGCCCATAGAGCATCATCTAATTTGGTTGACCAGTCTTTTCTAGAGGTGGAAACAGTCTTTTCTAAAATTCTTTTTATCTCTCTGTTCACTACTTCGACTTGTCTGTTAGTTTGGGGGGTGGTATGTGGTTGAAAGTTTATGCGTAACGCCATATTTAGTAAAGATTTTTGAAAACTGTGCGTTATGGAAATGGGAACCCCTGTCACTAACGATGGCTCGCAGCGTATTGAATCGAGAAAATGATTTTTTTTTAAAACGTAACCATGATTTGGGTGTCATTCGTAGGAAGAGCTTGGGCTTCAGCCCATCGAGAAAAATAATCGACAAAAACTAAAATAAACTTGTTCCTGAAGCTAGAAGGAAGAGGGCCGACAAAATCAATTCTCCAGAGGTCGAAAAGTTCGCACTCAAGGAAATAATTTTGCTGCATTTCATTTTTATTGGAAATATTACCCGACCATTGGCAACTATCACACCTACTCACAAAGGTCTACGCGTCTTTAAATAGGCTAGGCATGTAAAAACCCGTGCTTAGCACTTTGTGAGCGGTGCGAGCAGCTTGATAGCGCCCACCTGTCGGTCCTTCATGCAAGTGCTTTAAAATATCTGATCCTTCTTCAAATGAGACACATCTCCTTATCACCTGGTCTGCACAGACTCGGAAAAGATGTGGGTCCTCCCAAAAGTAGTTCTTTAACTCAGAAAAGAATTTCTTCTTTTGCTGTGAGGAGAACTCTTTTAAAGCACCCGGGCCACTAAATAGTTGGCTATTTGTGCAAACCAAGGAGAAGGCGATGTGTTAATTAACAGCAGCTTCTCATCGGGAAAATAATCATTAAAAGATCTTTCGTCTAACTTTTCTATGTACGGGTTATCTAATCGTGAGAGATGGTCGGCGGCCAAATTCTCGGCTCCTCGCTTATCACGGATTTCTAAATCAAACTCCTGGAGGAGTAAGACCCAGCGAATCAGGCGTGGTTTGGCATCCGTTTTAGTAAGAAAATATTTGAGGGCCGAGTGGTCCGTAAAAATAATAATTTTTGAAAGCGTAATATAAGGGCGGAATTTATCAAAAGCAAATACTACAGCTAGGAGCTCCTTCTCGGTTGTGGTGTAATTTTCCTGTGCAGATTTAAGCATTTTACTAGCATAATAGATGGGGTGGAAGTTTTTAAATATTCATTGACCTAATAAAGCTCCTACCGCAAACTACTCGTGTCGCACATGATTTCAAAGGGAAGGTCCCACACCGGAGCTATCATAATGAGGGAATTAATTAGTTTATCTTTTATTAATTCAAATGTAGACAGACAAAGTTCATCGAAAATGAATGGGGCATCTTTTTCTAAGAGCTGAGTAAGGGGTTTGGTGATTTTGGAGAAGTCCTTTATGAAGCGGTAGTAAAAACCAGCGTGACCTAGGAAACTTCTTATAGCTTTTACGTTCGTAGGCGGCGGCAGCTTCTCGATAACTTCTATCTTGGATATCTACTTCAATCCCTCTCATAGAAATCTTGTGACCCAAAACTATCCCTTCCCTCACCATAAAATGGCATTTTTCCCAATTCAGGGCAAGGTTAGTATCTTCGCATCATTCTAAGACTTTTTCTAAATTTTCCAAATAATTATCGAAAGCATCGCCGAACACGGATAAATCATCCATGAATACCTCCATAATGCTTTCTACGTACTTGTCAAAGATAGCGAGCATACATCATTGGAATATAGTTAGCGCATTGCACAATCCAAATGGCATTCTTCGGTAAGCGAAGGTGCCGAAGGGACAAGTAAACATACTTTTCTCCTGGTCCTCGGGGGAGATGGGGATTTGAAAGTACTCTGAGAGGCCATCGAGAAAACAATAAAATCTATGGTCGAATAATCATTATAAAATTTGATCGATGAACAGCAAGGGAAAGTGATCCTTGTAGGTGGTGTCATTTAACTTACGATAATCTATACACATTCGCCACCTGGTCACAGTCCGTGTCAGGATTAATTCATTATTCTCATTACTAACTACCATTATCCCTCCTTTTTTCGGCACTACCTGGACGGGGCTCACCCACTTACTATCAGATATGGGGTAGATAATTCATGTGTCTAATAGTTTCATAACCTCTCCCTTTACTACTTCTTTCATGTTTGGATTTATACGGCGCTGAGGTTGTATTGAGTTATGTGAATTATCTTCCATTAAGATTTTGTGAGTGCAAAAAGATGGGCTTAAGCCTTTGATATCTGAAATCTGTAAGGCAATAGCTCGGCGATGTTTACGTAAAACTAAAAGAAGTTTATCATTTTGTACTTTAGTGAGGTGGGCTGAAACTATCACAGGTAACTTGGAATCCTTTTCTAAGAAGGCATACCTAAGATGTTCGGGTAGTTCTTTTAATTCCAGGGTAGGGGGTTCTTCATATGATGTTTTAGAAATTCTTTCTTTTTCAAAAACAATGTTTTAATAGACTTTTCTTTATACGGAAAATTGAAAGGGGTGGAGCTCCGGTGTGGGACCTTCCCTTTGATTTAGTTGGAAGAGTAGAGGAGGAACAAAATTCAGAAAAGCTTGCTATAAAGCAATAATTCTTATAGAATAAACGGTATGCTCATCCTAAACAAAAAGTAGATTTTATCAGTGCTCCGGATTGAATAAACGGTATGCTCATTTTAATTAGATGATAGCAATAATTCATGCAGCGATTTAGTTGGAAGAGTAGAGGAGGAACAAAAATCAGAAAATTCTTTTTAAAATTCAGAGAGGAGATAGGAGGATTCTTCACTTAGGTGCAGCGATTCAGTAGGAAGAGTAGAGGAGGAACAAAAATCAGAAAATTCTTTTTCAAATTTAGAGAGGCAATAAGAGGATTCTTCACTTAGGGCATCTATGAAAAAACAGGAGTTGTCATTTGCTAGGGTGTTCTTCATCGAGGGGCTGATAGAGAAATTCACTTCGTCGTCGCCTACTCGAAGGAAGAGCTTACCATTGCTTACGTCAATGATAGCTCGGGAAGTGGCAAGGAAGGGTCGGCTAAGGATCAAGGGAACCTCGACGTCTTCTTTGATGTCCAATATGACGAAGTCCACCGGGAATATGAACTTGTCGACTTTAACTAAGACATCCTCCAGGATTCTTAACGTGTATTTGACTGATCTGTCGGCAAGCTGGATACTCATGAGTGTGGGGTTGTGTAAGACCCCCCCCCCCCCTCCCGAAACACAAGACACGGCACGAGGGGATTCTTATGCCCAGAACAACCGCCATGCAGTAGTGCTAGCACTCGGGCTAACTTGTACCACAAAACGCCTATCCCGCCTGCTATAACCAATATCAAACATTGCCAACCGAACCAAACATATAATAAGAAGCCAAATCCACACATAGCATATAGTCCAAAAGTACAACATATAAAAGAAGCTACAACAAGCTTCTATACTATCAGAGTACGAATAAATCTTGCTCATAAGGGATACTACAAGAGTCTCTCAAAGACTCACATCAGTCACTGACGTTAGCGACGATACTGTCTCTTCAGGACCTGTCGTCCTGGCCTGGCTGTCCTGCTACAAAACTTGTGTTTCTCCGCCTGCAGGGTTTCCTCCTAAAAAGGAATACGTGGCAACCATTAGTCATAAAGACTATGTGGCTATCACATCCGCTCCCCCGGTGACTCCTCGGTACCAGGCGGAGAAAGGAATAGGGTACAATATATTTATGTAAGCAGTAGTACAAACAAGTGGTAAAAGGTGAACAATATCAATGTATATAAAGCAGCACAATAAATGAGCATACCGTTTATTCTATCAGTGCTATCATCTATAGTAGATTATGAAAGTGTAAAGCTACAACAAAAAGTAACTCAACTTATATGAATGCCCATACAGACATATAAGTTTAGGATCGGCTCAACAGTAAAGTAACTCATCGTATAGGAGTGCCCATACAAACTTATACAATGAGGATCTTGTGTATGCAATGTAATGCAATGCCATGAATGCTATGAAATGACTCACCCATGATCATGCACAAGTAATTGCTATGTCGACACAGACTTGTAGTTCCCACTTTTCGAGCAGGTAGTTAACCTCCCAGGCGTCATCTGTCGTGTCCAGACGGTGATAGTAGAGCAGGGATCTCCACTACTAGGCTGGCATCCACACTACCTAGCCTAGGCCTCCGTACGCCTCAACGCTAAGAACACAACAGCGGAGCTCATATGCATACTATGGCTCAGCTGGAGTCTCGGGTATATGTGCACCGAGAACCAAGCCCCTAACTTGCCTATGTTGTGACCTGAAAGGAGCCTCGGAAGAAGCACGAGGACCAAGCCCAACCGTTCACTTGGTACGGAAGGAGACCCGGGAATGAGCACCGAGGACCATGCCTAACCGCTTAAGGTATAACCGTAAACTCCAATCGGTGTGATGACTGGCGAGCCCATAAACCTACCACACTATCCTTAACCCAGGATTACGACACAACATGTCAACTCACACTACATGCAATTTCACATCTCGAGCTCAACAGCACACAAGGGTTCCTCACCGAGTCCCTTATCAACACAATTGATCAAGTGCGGCAAACACCCACACACTATCAACCCTTCCACATTTCCTTGCATCCCAAGCATTCAAGGGTTCCTTGTAAACCTTAGGTGGCAAGCCACCTAGTACAATATATCATCACTCACTACTACCCGTAGAGAGACACGACCCTACGCAGTGGACTACTATACACGTTCCAATGACAATATGTATCCCGTGAGTATACACTAACCTTATTCAATCCTCTTCCACATAATATTCATCGCTTTGCTATTGTCAAGCTCATCCTTACCGGTTCGCATAACTTGTTTGATATACAATCCAACTCATCAACCCACTAGTTCACATAGGGATCTATCAACCAAATCATTTCGTTCAAGTACGTTTCACTTTGTCATTTGATTACAAAGGATCTATCCAACAACTCATAAAAATCCCTCTACCACCACCTATCATGGATTTACTTAAACCTGAGAACAACACGTGCAAGAAATGAGAAAAGTACAGAACTTCAAATGGGGATTCCTGATGCTACAGGAATTCAGTGAAAATGTTTAACCCCTCGTTGGAAAGGTATTTCCAAGGGCTACGACGTTTGTATTCGGTCCCTCACCCAGATTAGAGCGTAACACACTTGAAATCGGCTTCAAATTCCGCTGCGTACAGAATACAGTTTCTGCACACTTAGTTTGACAGCCACCAATTTCGATCAGACTTTCCCGTGGCTACAGACTTTGCCTGAAGACGTGTAATCACTCGTTGGAAAGGTATTTCCAAGGTCTATAGCTTTTGTGTTTAATCGAAAGTCCATATCTTGCCATATCATATTTGAAAATGACCACGAAAATCACTACGTGCAGAATACAGATTTCTGCATGCACCTTAAGGCGGAATGAATGGCATCGGGTCGCCTTCCTCCTCTAGCCGATATTCCCAATTCACATCAAAAATTCCTCCTCCCTTAGTCACCTTCAAAAGGTCATTTCTCTTCACGAAACCATCCCTCATCTTCATATAGAAGGATGGAGAGGTTGAAGACACCACTATCCATAAAGCACAAGCCCTAGTATGGCCTCTTCCTAGGGAAATCATCATCTCGCAAGTCTAGACTCTTTTGAGTCGACATCTCACCTAGATATATCTACAGATATAGCACCAAGGGAGAGGGGAGGAAGCTCACCACATTTCCGGCAGTTCCACCATTTCCGGCAAAGGATCTCGTCACCCTTCTCGACAGCATTTTCTTCTCCTCAGCGGCGGTGGTTCTTCACGGATGAAGGTTGGCTCCAGCACCAGTCTCTCCACAGAAATGGCTTGGAAATAGGATGAAAAATGGCTATGATTTCAGAAATCCTATATATATGGAACCAACACAGGTAGGGACATGCCCGTGTCCCTACCCGTGTCCTGCTCGGGTGAAGCATCGCCGACGGTTCGTCTGCCGGTTGGACACACAAATACGGGTAGGTACACACCCGTTTCTCTACCGTGTTTACATGACACGGCCGTGTTCGTGCCTGTGTCCTACCTGTGTCCTGCTCGGGAAATACGGTCGGCTTCCTAGAGACATTTATACGGGTAGGTACACGCCCGTATCTCTACCCGTGTCCTACTCGGGAAACACTTTGATACATGTATACGGGAAGGGACACGCCCGTATCTCTACCCATATCCTGCTCGGGAAACACGATCGACGATGTCAGTTACACACACAGGTAGGACACGCTCGTGCCCCTACCTCTGTCCATATACACACGGGTAGGGACACGCCCGTATCACTACCCATGTCCATCTCTGGAAATTCCACGAATTTCCAATCCTGACATCATAGTACCACACGGTTATGGACACGCCCGTGTCACTACCCATGTACTACTCCGAACATCATTTCACCTCCCTTAAACAAGTGTAAGCCTAGTTATCAACACTCCCTGAGCACAAGCCAGCTCCCGTAACTTAAAAATGCACACGAGGGGCCTAGCGCAAATCGGGACATTACAAGTTGAGCCTACCAATTCCTAACTTCTTAAACAATAAGAGGGGCATCAGGTTTATACTCGCACCTAAGTTGGATAATGCGTGCTTGACAAAAAGATCACCGAAGACACATAGAAAAGAAAAACTGCACGGATCACTGATCTTCTTCGGCAAACCATTTGTCAAGACCGCAGAGCACTCGAAATTAAACATGACATGCGAAAGGTTTTCTAACTTCCTTTTATTGGTCAGGTGATCCTTAAGGTACTTAGCGTACTTTGACATCTGAGAGATCGTTTCATAGAAGGGCAGATTTATGTGGATTTGCTTGAATATTTCTAGGAAGCGAGAGTACTGATCATCCTGACATTGTTTGTTAAGTTCGAAAGGGTATGGTGGAGTTGGATTATTTTAAAAGATGGGTGGTGGAGAGAGTTCTTTTTCTAAAGTAGAGGGTGGAATTTTTAAAACGGGAGCGGAGCTTTGATTTTTTAAAACAGGGGCGGAGCTTGCCTCGGGCTCTTCACTAACCAAACCGGAAACTTGCTTCCCACTTCAAAGAGTTATAGCTTTCGCTTGCTCTCTTGCGTTGGGGTCGATATTGGAAGGAAGAGACTCGGCGGATCGCTCAGAAATATTTTTTGTGAGTTGTCCTACTTGATTTTCAAGACTTTTAACGCTTCCGGTTAAGGTTCTTATAGTAGCGTCATTTGTGGTTATATATTTAGAAAATAACTCCACCAAGCTTGGAGGTTTTGGATAATTTTGAAGAGGTGGAGATGGTGCAGAAAAATCATTTTGTGGTGGCGGGCGCATTGTGTTCGAAGGATTACTCCACGAAAAATTAGGATGTTTTCGTAAAGCAGGATTATAACTATTCAGAAAAGCGAAACCAGGAGCATGAAAATTCGCAGCAGGAAAATTATTAAAAGCATTTCTAGGCTTATTATTAACATAATCTAAATTTTAAGGGGGCGGGAGTTGCAGATTCCCATACCTGAGGGGCGGAGGCAGCAATCATCTCCGCAATTTTTTTACTTAATATTTCCACTTGCAGAGCTAGCTGGGAGACATTGTCCACTTCAAAGATCCCTGCAGGTTTTTTTGGGCGAGACCTAGGCACATTCCACTGATAAGTGTTCATGGCCATGTCCTCAAAAAGCTCAAGAGCTACTTTCGGGGTTTTGTGGTTTAAGGTACCACCGGAAGCTGCGTCTATAATTTGCTTTATGTTTTGATTTAGCCCGTTATAATATGTCTACACTTCTAACCATACAGGTAGTGCGTGATGTGGGCATCGCCTTAATAATTCTTTAAATCTTTCCTAAGTTTTATATAAGGTTTCGGAGTCTATTTTTCCAAAAGCAGAAATGTCGTTCCTAAGTTTTACAGTTTTAGCTGGCAGAAAATACTTCGTCAGAAATTTTTCGGTTAATTGGTCCCAAGTGGTGATGCTCCCTCTTGGCAGAGTCATCAACCACTATTTTGCTTTAGTTCTTAAAGAGAAAGGAAATAATCTTAGCCTAATAGCATCATTTATGACACCATTTATCTTGAAGGTGTCACAAATCTCAAGAAAGCTTGCTATATGTGCATTCGGATCTTCATCTTGAAGTCCGTCATATTGCACATACTGCTACACCATTTGAATTATGTTAGGCTTCAGTTCAAAATTATTATTAGCTATAGCAGGGCGCACTATACTAGATTTGGTTCCCTCCCGAATCGGTCGTGCATAATAGAAAATAGGCCTATGCACGGCTTCCTCCACGTGGGGTTCTTCCATTCTTAGAGTAGAGAATGACTCAGAGTCATCGACCGGTACTTTTATAGTAGGGCCTTGAAATCGCGATCTTCTCCGAAGAGTACGCTAAATTTTGTGGTCCAAGTCCAAAATAATCGACGGACACCCGTGGGTCACGCACTAAAAGAAGAGAAGAGAAGAAAGAGAAATAAATAAACTAGAAAAAGAGAAGATAGATTTTTTTGAAATAGAATTTTGTTTTTAATATTTAACTCCCGTACTTCCCAAGGACTGCCCGGTGAAGGGTTCGCAAGGTACTAAACAAGATAGTGGCATTTACAACCACTTTTCCCTTTTTGAGAGAATTAGGTGGCATAGAAGAATTGTGAAGCGGGTTTCTATTAAGAGCGATAAAAAAAATTGGGAATTTTAAAATTTTTTAGGAGGAAGAGAAAGAGAAATGATAAAAGTAATAGGTTCGTGTTTTCGATATATTAACAAAAGTTGCTCCCCGGGAACGGATCTAAAAACTTGGTGATCGCTTTCCGCTTAAGAAAAGAGAGCCGAACTAGCAATCCATCTAGGTAAGTATACCTATCGAACTGTATCTAGGGGACACAAGTGTCGTATTGAAATCCGGGAACCGTTGAGTAAACCTACTCACACGAAAACTATTATTTTATCGACGGAAAATCTTTAGGGTTAAAGAGAAAATTAAACACACTTAGTGAAAGGAAAAATAGCACTAAAGGAGAACTAATTGCAGTTAAGTAGAAAGCATAAAAGAAGCGATTACACTGAAGGGTTGGAACGAGGAAATGAAAATGCACTCGATCAAGAATCACCTCGGCCTAAGTCGATTAAAAACATGATGAATAAACCTAAACTTAATAGGGTGAAGGTCCTTGACCGTGGAGATTCCTAAAGCTTAAACACGCTTCTCTCGAAGTCATGCCCAACTAAGTTTAGGAAGGTCCGACCGGCTCTCACCTAAATCGGAGGCCTAAAACCCGTCTTACGTAGTGAACCCCACTATTGGATTTTACTCAAATCCAGGAAATTTGGATGTCTGCCTCTCTCTAGGGGTGCGTACAACTCTCTTTACTCTTGAGTGTTCACTTCAAACTACGAGCCTCTCAGCTAGCAATGAGTGAAAATAGAAATTGAAATTATATATCGATAATATAATTCCAATCAAGAAAAATCAAGAGTAATTTGAAGGCCTAAACACTAAAAAAAGGTAAATTCAAAGCATCATAACTTAATCAACTCGAACCTCGGATCATCAAGATCGAGTACAAGGAGTATTAGTTAATCATAGTAAAGTGGAGGAGGAGGGATGAGTAGAAAAGCATGAAGAACACAAAGTAAGTAAAGGGCACTTATATTAATAATGAAAGAGAGCTACACTTGAAATGGAAATTACAATTACATGGAAATTAAAATCCTATTCTAGCCCTACAATTATAAACTAGAGCAAGTGCAAAAATTACAACAAAAGCACTAAGCTAGGGTTAAGAAAAAAACACAAAATGAGAAAGAGAGAGAGAGGGAAGAACACTAAGAAAGACAAGAAACAAAGGGGCAGCACCTTACCCTCTCAGCCCAAACTTTTTCTGGACACCAGGGGGACATCTGAATTTATAGAATTTTCCATGGGTTTGTCACGCCCTAGGTCATACCCCAGGGAGGGCGTGTTAGGGGGTGTGACACGTACGGGGTTTACCTCAGGTTATGGATTCTGGCAGGAAGGATGATTGCTTCTGTATGATGGTTGACATGCCCTGGGTCATGCCCGTGTAGGGGGCGTGATACACACGTCGCGTCAAAATCATTGGTAGGAAATCTATCAGTCTTGGAAAAAACTGGAACACGGTCAGGAACACGCCCTGGGTCACGCCTGTGTAGGGGCCGTGACAGTACAATTGGCGTGCGGAGGCAAAAAAACATTTAATACGGCAGAAGGCTTCGGGTAGAGGGTGACATGCCCCATGCCATGCTCTGGGACACGCCCAAGGAGGGAGTGTAAGGGGGGCTTGACAACGGTTTTTCTTATTATTTGGTCTCTGGCAGGAATCTTCCTCGAGATCGGGTCACACGCCCTGTGACACGCCCAAGGAGGGCGTGTCAGGGGGGCATGACAGGTCAATTTGGCTGAAATTTCAAGAAACCTGCAAAAAGACAAGAAAATGTTAGTGGCAATAATATTTACATAAGAAAGAAAAAAAATTAGCTTATAAGGCATGAATAACGCCTTTAAATCTCGAAAGTACACCCTAATAGTTTAGACTGCAAAACATACTATCATATTTTCTCTTACTCTGATACTTTAGTAAATGTGGAGAAAATGTGGGTTGTGACAATAGGATCGTGATGTGATTTTTTACTCTATTTCTCTTGTGATAGCATATTGAATTATTGAGATAAAACATGTACGAAAGGTTATTTCTACTTGATGTTTTTCTTTTGATATTACACGTACACATATCATTGTTCTATCTAGCACTTCCATGCATAAGAATTAGATTGAAACTGAACTGCATGTCTATAGTACATAGGTACTTGTACATGATTTCTCTTCTTGACTTTTACAATATTATACTGTGTTAGCTCTATAAATCTTATAGCATTGTACTCCAAATCATTGTGTATTTAGTTTCACATGCGCTGTCCAATTCTTTTTACTCTTAAAACTCATATGCTTTGATTCTTTGTACTCCACTCGTATGCTTGACCCATATGCATTATATTCTATGATTTATGTTTGGTCACCCTTATTGTATTTTCCTCTTGATTCACTTTATAACGTGCATTGTTAGATATTTATCACACATATTTCGATTGCATCTTTTTTTTGTACATGTGTATAGCCTTTTTTTATCTTGCCCACCCCTTTTGATAATATCAAAAGGGGGACAATACAATGTTCATGAATCATAAGTTAGGGAAGATCACATGTAAGGGGAGCTTGTTGAAATCTGTACACGTAGATAGGGGGAGCACGTAGAGCATATATATAGGGGGAGCACGTTTGTAGGGGGAGTCGTAAGTAACCTGAAACCTGACTTTTTAAAGATTATTTCTTTTTTGCACTATATCATGAATCTCAACTATTATATATCATGAATGAGATTTGATATTATAGAAAGGGGGAGTTTGTTGGAGCCTACGGTTCACATATCTTCAGTTTGACAATATCAATACCCAAGTTGTATTTGATCACACTTGTGTTTGGTATAGTGTGCGGGCTAAAAAAATTGAAAAACTCAAATCTGTGACCTACAGCCGTGCGCTAGAGCTACCGTCGAGCACTAGCCTCGATTTAATTTGAATGGGCACTCAGGGACCTACTGTGTCAAGCTAGAGCTACTGCCAGTGCTAACTTCAGGATTTATTCTGTCCCTGCATTCAGTGACCTACTACACAGTGCTAGCTTCCTACCGCATAGCTCTAGCTCTCTCAACAAGCGTTGAGATAGATTCGTCGAGACGCTTGAGCTAATCCCAGATAATTGCTGGGTACCGCGCTACACTAGCACGAAAAAGCGGAAAAATATCTTTTTTGAATATTTTTCCAAATTCACGGGACAATTGTCAACTCGACGCGCAACGACCTACCGTCGCGCGCTAGTCTTACCGCCAGTGGTAGACTATTTTTCAAAGACGTATAAAAGGCTTTCTCTTTTTTGTTCCATGTACAAATCAAGTGAGACGGGACTTCATTTTAGGATTTGGGAGCCGCCTTTGAGTACTGTTCCACCGTCTTCGTCGAAGTAAGAGGATTTCGCCTCCCTCCCGTTCGCGCACAAAGATCTCCGATGAGCAAAGGACTACAACGACCAAGAGGAGTTGATCGGTTGTAACCAAATGAAGATCGTTAGCACCGGTCATACATCGCTCAAAGGAGGAATCGCCTTATTGGAGAATTACTCTTAAATCTTCTTTACACTTTTTGTACTTTTCTCTTTTCCTATTTATTTGTGGTGAGGAAAATCAACCGGTGAAGTTCTTCGGAATCCGGGAAGAATTCTGTGAGAAATCATCCTAAGGAATGGATGTCTAGATTGAGGGATCTAGTGGGGCTCTAAGACACTTCATTGTGTGAAGGTGAAGAGCCGGCTCGAAGACCTTTCTTGGATGGAAAGGGAGATAGCCAACCAGTCCGGGTAGTGGGTCAGTATAGAAAACGAAAAGAAATTTAACTATTACCACCTTCGATCTCCGATGTCATGGAGATCTAGTGCTTGTAATTATAAAAAACTTTTGTTTTTGTTTGATTAGAATTATTTGTTGTTCTTAATTCTACGTGTGACGTCGTGGATGTTTGTCGGTAGATCTCTAAAGGGTGTGTGCATCTCCAAGGGGAAATTTGTTCAGGTAAACGAGGTCTGTTACCTAACGCCGCGTGCTAGCAAGCTAGCGCCCCGCGGTAGCATCCAGAACTAGTTTTCCTGGACAAAATTATTTTAATTTTTTAATTAACTCATAAAACCTTATTCACCTCCCCTCTAAGGTTGACCACTAGATCCAACAAAGCAATGAGAGCATGTGTGGTCCCAAGATCAATAGAGGTCCTTCTGCAATAGCTAATATAGCACCCATTGATCCAATTACTCCAAATGGACATTCTGGTTTGTTCAACATAATTATCTTCTAATTTGATCACATTGGTCTTGATCTATTTAAGCCATATTAATGCTTCATTTCATAATTTCCTTCAATTTTCTTAATTGCTTTCTCATGATTTTTTAAGTTTAATAATTTCTAATACATGCATTTTTTTCAGGTACCATAAAAGAATAAATGGTAGGGAAGATAAAGATAAGTGCTAAAGCTAAAGATTCTTTGGTAGAAATCAAAAATCCACATGAAGTATAAGATTCAAATGTTAATTTCAAAGAGAACCACTACAGTGCATATTTATTCTATTGCTAGATCATTTAGTCCACCTTTACTTTTACCCTTGATAAAAGATTCACATGCCAAACATCGATTCCAAGAAAAAACTCTCATGAAGCCAGTATAAATATAAAACACATCTTTCTATAAAATGTAATGCAACACAATCTATAAAAGATAAAACAACAAAACATAAAAGTATTGGGTCATACCAGCAACCACCAATACACTCACAATATATCACTCCAGTTGGATCAAGATTTGATAAATGAAGAGGAGAATACATATGAGCATAGGCATGAACTTGATCATCTCGAGCCTGAGGTTGATCATCATGTATATTCAAATCTAATAGATCTTGGGCATGGTAATATCGATGATACAACTTGCATTTTTTTAGATTCACTTACTTGAAATGTTTTAATGCTAAGATGTCAATCAATTGGTACATGAGAAATTAAGAAAAGGACACATGGTCTAACCACTAGGATGGGATGGTCTAAGAGAAAATATGATTCTACTGAAAAGAATGAAGTTCATCTTCCTGCCGACTTTTGTAGATTTGTTGGTGATATATGTTGGGTATTGTATCCACAATAGCCCTGATTTGAAGAAGTGTCCCTTGAACTAAGTTGAATTGAGGGTGTATTTGATATTATTTTCAGTTATGTGTGGTGCAGGCTTTTATTGCCAGGTACAAACCATTTTTAGGTTACAATGGGTCTTCAAACACAGTTTTGTGCAATGTAATCCTTCATTGTGTAGAACATCATGTTGACCCATGTATAATCTCTCTAATGAGGTGTACTTCATCTAGCATCACAAAGAAAGTGGATGTTCAAAAGTTGCAGATTTTGGCCAAGACAAATTCATAGAGTGATCACATGAGGTCTCGTTAAATTTGTCGAGTTATCACGTAAGCACTTGTCGAATTCGTCGAGTGATTTCAGGAGTACTTGAGAGATCACAGAGAACTGCTGACTACAACGGGTAAGGAAAATTCATCGAGTACTCAAGTTAATTCATCGAGTACTTGTGTGAGTACTCGGGAAATTTCTTTGAGTCCTCTCGATAATGCAAGTGAACTACCTTTTCACTCCAAAGAAAGTTTATGTTAGCCGATTCGAAGTAAAATTCATCGAGATGGCAAGTAAATTCATCGAGCACTCTCGAGAGCTTTTAGCGAATTCATAAAAAAGTCTCGTATAGTCTCAAAATCTCACGCAAGCTCTCTCCCAAGTCATTTATACTAGTTCGTCGAATAGTCTGGAGAGTGCACCTGATATCTCGATGAATTGAACTTATGTGAATTTTTATTCAACATCGTTCTCGTTTTCACAGCTTTCAAAAATTAGGGCTTACGCCATGTACAGTACAGATGGATGATAAACCTAAGTTCAAAATCGAGCCGTTAGTGAGGAATTGTCTATAAAATGTCTTGGATTATATCAGAGAACCCTAATCGCAAATCAAATTGTGTTCTAATTTCATATTGCAAAAAAAGATCGGGATTTCAAGTCAAGTTTCACGAAGAACTTTGTTACTAATAACTCTCTTGATCCGCGATTCTTCTTGGAAAGGAAAGACTCAATCGATCTCCAGATTTCAGATTTACATTCATTCAGAGATTAATTGTTTCTCAGATCCGATCTTTGTAGTAAATTCAAATTCTTCTTCTTCTTCAAAAATTCATTTAGAGATTTCGAGTAACGAAGATGAACTATATTTTCAGATCTGAGAAAATGAGTTTTCTTTCAAACAATATTTTTCTTACTAATTTGTAGGAAGTTTGTTCCTCCAAGTTTCTTTTGTAGATCCTTGTTGAAGGGTCAAGTGTAGGGGAAGTTGTTCTCCGAGTTTTTAGGTGTGAGAGACTCCAAGTTATAAGATTATTATTAATCTGAGAATTTATGAAGTAGCCAAGTCTAGCCCAAAGTGCTTGATAGGCGAGGCGGTAAGTGGACATACCAAGTTTGGGGAACCATTATAAATCCTTGTGTCTGTGTTGTGCTTATTCTTTTATTCTGTGCGCTTTATTTTTACTCAAATTTTATTCCTCTATAAGCTGTAGAATTAACTTGTTCATCCCCCTCTAGGTGATTTAGGTTGACAAATAAATACTTTTAATTGGTATCAGAGAGAGGTTCTTCGTTAACAGGTTAACATCTTGAATAGATCTTGATCTAGTTGTCAAAAAATAAATAGACAGGCTCAAGAATTTGATCTCGATGAATTTACTATTATGCACCAAGGAGAATTTCTCCATGTGGAAGGAAAGGGTAAAATTATTCATGGAAGCTTCTGACCCCAAAATCTTCATCATTGTTGAAGAAGGCCGGCATATTCCCATGACTCTATCAAGCATTGATCCAAATCTGATGGTTACTAAAAGGATAATGGATTTGAAAAAAGATGAGATAGCTCTCATTGCTCAGATCCAGAAAGCCCTCGTCGAGAGCTACGCGGGCGTGTTAAGTATTGTTCGTTTCATGTATTTTTAGATTTAGTGTTTCCAGCCCTAACCGCCGTTTTGGCCAATTTTTTGTAGATTCGTTCTTGTCGCGCCACGGTGTAGGTTGATCTTCGGCATGGAGTGTTTCAGAGGTTGGAAACCCGGTAAAAAAAAATCGAGGCAAGTGGTAGCTTATTCCTTTTGCATAGTTTTCTTTGTTCTTACTTCCTCCTTAAATTCCAAATACTAATAATTTATTGTTTTTCCTAGTGTTGATCGTCCGGGGATATCCATTTCAATAAGTATTAGTCCATTTCATTGAGTGACAATTCGTCATGTCGTTTGTTCGTTGTGTCGTTTGTTCGTTGTGTCATTTGTTCGTCGAGACGTTTGTCCATCGTGTTGTTTGGATCATCGCGTTGCTTTGACCAAGTATATTAATTTGATCGTTGTATTAATCGTTAATATTGTCTAATGATGCGTCTATACAGTTTGTCCTTGAAAACCATCGTTGTGATGGCCTTGGAGTTTTGCCGGGCTAATCCGTGCTGTTGTGTTAACCGCATGATAAAATACGACTTAAGTCTTTATGGCTACTGCGTAACTCAGATGTCTATGATATGATATTTTTTGGGTTGTGTGTGTCATGTACTATTCTACCAAAACAGTGCTTTTGTTTGTGGATCATACACCCAGGGCCTTTGTTTTGGACTATTTGATTGTGTTGGTCGGCAAGCCACCCCCACAGTTCCTTTAGTTTTGGACTGATGGTTCGTGTGGACTGTGAGTCACCGTCTCAGTGCTGTGTTTTGCCTGGTGTAAATGATGCCCTTTCTCGAGCTGATTAGTCTCAAATATTTAAATATATCTATATAAAACTATAATATAGATTATTATTGCTTTTGATGCAAGAAATTCTTATGGTTAGTTATCATGAACTGTTACACTCTCTACTCCTGTGATTCTTTAGTATTGATTAGTTGTTAACCTTTGTTCTTTTCTTGCTATCACTTGCACCTTCTTACTGAGGCGTTCGTTTCTTTTGAATGCCCCAGGCTCAGAGCAGTAGCAGGCTAGACATGTAGGGTTGATGTGTTCGGAGTTGCATATAGTTACAGTTGTTTTCTTTCCCCTCACTTTTGTGAGGTAGTTATTTCTTTTGCTTCAGCTTAGACTTGTGGCTAGTTTTTTATGGGTTCGTGTCAGGTTGTTGATGCCCATAGCTTTAGTTTTCTAGTGTTAAACTACTTGCTCTTTGGGAATGTTTATTGTTAGGATGCATATTATGTATTTTAAATATAAAAGCTGCATTCTAGCGTAAACTCATGGCATTTTTTAACTGAATGCCACTCTATTTTAAGATCTATAAAACTTCTTTTTACTTATACTAAAATTAGAAGTCGCATGTCAATTTCATGTTTGTTGAGTCCTCACGTTCATATAGGATTAAATGAAATAACTATGTATTTTCTTATCACTACGTATATACTTTCTCATTTGTGGACTAGTTGATCCATCGAACCGAGGGACACAGTCAATAAAACTTTAAAAATGAAAATTATGTTTTTTTCCAAAAACATAAAATATATGTCTTTTTATATAAAATAAATGAAAGGACAAGGTGGTCTGAACGTCTGCAGTTGTCCCCTGCATGGTGTGGCATCACAATTACATATTTTCTCTCACTCTGATAGTATTTTAATATTGAGAAAATACGGGTTGTGACAGGTACACCTGGAGTGCCCACCAAAATTATACTAAGACTACAACATCGTGCACTTACTGAAGGAGTGATCGCCAAAACTTTAACTGCCATAACAACTAAAGGACCATTTTGTGATTTAACACACACCCTCAAGTTGGAGCAAATATATCAATCATTCCCAGCTTGAGGCAAATATTTGTAAAGGTTGAGGAAACCTGTTTTACAAAGATATCAGACAGTTCTTTTCCCGATGAGATAAAAGGAGTACAAATCTTCTTCTTCAAGATTTTTTCCCTGATGAAGTGACAGTCCACCTTAATAAGTTGTGCGCATTCATGGAAAACTAGATTCTTTGATATATAAATGCCATCTTTGTGATTGAAAAATATTGATAGAGGATAATTGTAGACTTCTCCCAAGTCCAGCAGAAGTGCTCGCAACCAATTCAATTCACATGTAGTTTGAGTCATGCTAATATACTCGGCTTCGGCACTTGATATTGATATCAATACATATTCACCAAGAAACGTACAAAAGCATGTAGTAGATTTTCAATCACATTTTTCAACAACATAGCTAGCATCAGAGTATGCTTCATTATACAAATGGTTATTCTTTTCAAACAATAAGCCTTTCCCTAGATCCCCTTTAATATACTCTAATATTTTCATTGTTGTTTTCTAATAACACTCCCTGAGAGATTGAACGAATTGACTGACCTTTCCAACAACATAACAAATTTCAGGTCTTATCACGGTATGGTAAATAAGTTTACCAACCAGACATCTATATAGAGTAGCATTTGGAAGAAGAGGAGACGTCTCACTCCAAAATTTGTTCTCGCCAATAGCTATAAGACATTTTGTAGGTTTTGCACCCAGGAGCCTGATTTCATTTAAAAGATCTAGAGCATACTTGCATTGAGATAAAATTACATATTTGTGCTTCTTATAATCACCATGCCAAGGGATTATTTGTGAGATCCCATGTCCTTGGTTATAAAGGTTTTGTGAAAATGTTTCTTTGTTTTTTCTATGCCAGACAGGTCATCGCCTATGAGGATGATTTCATCAACATACTATAAGAACAACCATTCGTCCAGTAGTCTTTCATATAAATAGAGAGTGATCAGTAGAGCTTCGACAGAAGTCAATTGTGGAGATGACTGAAAGTCTTTGAATTCAAGGGTAGCTAATCACCTGGAGGGGGGTGAATTGGTTATTAGGATCTTTATGATTCTCTTCTAGTTCTTTAAGCCTTTAATTGATTTA
Source organism: Platanthera zijinensis (assembly GCA_039513925.1). NCBI lineage: Eukaryota > Viridiplantae > Streptophyta > Magnoliopsida > Asparagales > Orchidaceae > Platanthera > Platanthera zijinensis. The sequence goes on from CM077080.1 coordinate 110,291,501, forward strand.
GGCTTTGTTGTGAGTGATTAATTTAGCTTTCAAGAAATTCATACACAACACACCAGATTTTTATAGTGGTTCCCCAGTGTATGGGTACATCCACTATCCCTCCCGCCTTTCTAACAGAATGTTAGACAAGGCACTTCTCTAATAACTTGGCTCCTCAGAGATTACAACACGATCCCACAGGATCACTCTGTCTCCGCCGAGACTTAAAAAACAGGCACACAACCCAACCACTCAGTAATCACCTGATCACCTACCATAGGCACAAATGACCTATAACATGGGCTAGGAAAACAGCCCTATCACATGCATCCAAGACTGGATCCTACCACTCAGATCTATACTATATCCTACACTCAGCCATTATAACTTAGGCTTACAATACAAATCTAACCATATCAAACACTCAGCTTTTATAAACTAGACTTATAACTCGAATCTTAAAAAGATCCTACAGATATGGATTTGATATTGAAATAGATTAGACTCCAGAGATTGATTCTCTGAGTCTACAGCTTCTTGAACTGAGAGAATTTCAGCCCAATTTTCTTCTTAGCAACAAGGATGAAGATCTTCCAGAATCTGATGCTTTTGCTGGAATTAACTCAGAAATGAATTCTGATCATGCTGATGAAGAGGGAAGATCAAGAAAGATGGTCTTCAATCAACTAACCTATTTTGGCAGAAATTAAACTGCTCTGCCTCTCCTTTTGTCCTGAGAAAACCCTGAACAGATTTCTTCTTCACTGATCCTGAAAGTGATCTTCAGATTAGTCACTGCTTAGATCGAGAAGTAACTACATTTAGGGTTGGCCTTGGCTGTTTTTTCTTCCTCAGAGAATATCTTTGATCATATAGCATCAGATGTTGATCACCGCAGCTAACTCAGAAAACCTTCAGAATCGTCAAAATGATCTTCTTGTCTCTGTAACAATGGCGGGGTAAGAAGATGAAGTCCCGCACAACTTTTTCGCAATGAATTGATCCCTCAGAAACTTGCCTCAATCCAGATCTCATCTAATATTTATAATCCTGTCATCTAACAAGTTGATTGACCCGTGTCATTGCTTTAACGGCTTATTATATCCTTAGTTTTACAGAATGAGACTTACGACGACGTTAGTAATGAATTACAGCTCTTCCTAAATCATTTTGAATTTTGTTGACTTTGCTGACGTCAGCCATTCTGGACTTGAAAATTTCAGACAACTACCCAAGCATTGAGTGCATTGAGTGAACAAGATTTACTCAACGAATCTGGACTTAGAAAATATCCTGCTCTGCTAGGCGTTGAGTGAGTAAGCTCCACTCAACGCTTTTTCACTTTGTCAACATTTTGCATCCTTCTACAACTCTAGGCGTTGAGAGTGTTGAGTGTATAAGCTTCACTCAAAAAATTTTTGCCTTAGCTTGATCTTCAGCCCTTTCTACAATTATGTCATTGAGAGCGTTGAGTGAACTGGCTTCACTCAATGATTCTTGATTAAGAATAATTCTGCTCTGCATGAAGGCATTGAGTGTGTTGACTACACTCAACGCTTTCTCCTTCAGCCTCAACATTTGACTTGGCGTTGAGTGAACTGGCTTTACTCAACACTTTTTGCCTTAGCTAAATTCTATTTTCTTCTTTGGCGTTGACGGCAGTAGCATGACTCACGCTTTCTTCCTTTGGCATTGAGTGAGATTGTTGTGCGCTAGGGTTCGAAGAAAATAAACGCAACCGAACTAGCAACCCGATGAGGCAAGTATACCTATCGAATTGTAGCTAGGGGGCACAAGTGTCGTATTGAAATCCGGGAACTGTTGGCTATGCTTACTCACACGAACGCTATTATCTTATCGACGGAAAAACTAGGGTTTTAGAAAATCTAAGTGCAAGGGAGGAAGTAAAGCTATACTAGAAAGAGAACCACCGCAATTAAGTAAAGCTATTAAGTAAAACAATTACTATGAAGGGTAGAAAATATGAAATGTAAATGCACTCGATCGAGATTCACCTCGGCTAAAGACGATTAAGAAAATGCGATAAAAATCTAAACTTAATAGGATAAAGGTCCTTGACCGTGGAGGTTCCTAAAGCTTGAACACTCTTCTCTCGAAGTCGTGCCCAACTGAGTTTAGGAAGGTCCGACCGACTCTCGTCTAAATCGGAGGCCTAAAACTCGCTTTATGCGGTGAACCCCACTATTGGATTTTACTCCAATCCGGGAGATTTGGACGTCTGCCTCTCTCGAGGGGTGCGTACAACTTCCTTTACTCTTGAATGCTCACTTCATTCTTTCGGCCTCTCGGTTAGCCCAGAATGAAAGCAAAGGCGGAGAGTATATATCGATAATATACCTCCAACCCGTGATTAATCAAGAGTTATTCAAGGCCCTAACCTAAAAATAAAAGATTAATTAAAACATCATAACTTAATCGATCTAACCTCGGATCATCAAGATCGAGTGCAAGGAGGATTAGTTAATCATAATGGAGTGGAGGAGGGGGGATGAGTAGTAAAGCATAAAAAAACACAAGCTAAACAAAGAACAATTCTATTAATGAAAAGGGGCAATTTACACTAATTGAAATTAAAATTACAAGTGCATGAAATTGAAATCCTATTCTAGCCCTACAATTAGCACTAAGCAAGAACAAGATTACAAAGAAAGCTAAGGCAACTAAATATTAAACCATGATTAAGCAAAAATTACAAAGGAAGAGAGAGAGAGAAAGCATGAAAAAAACTCAAGAACCAAAGGGGCAGCACCTCCCCCTCTCAACCAAAGCTTTCTGAAATGGATAGGGGGGTCATAATTTATAGATTTTTTCTCGGGTTGGTCACGCCCTCGGTCACGCCCTAGGGGGGCGTGTTAGGGGGCGTGACAGTACTATGTTGACCTTGGGCTCTGGATTCTGGCGGGAGGGATGATTGCTTCGGTACGTCGGTGGTCACTCCCTAGGTCACACCCATGTAGGGGGGGCGTGACAGGCACGTCATGTCCAAATCATTGGTCGGAAATCCGTCAGTCGTCGAAAAGTTGATGTCACGCCCCAGGTCACGCCCGTGACTGGGGGGCGTGACAGTACTATTTTCGTGTTGTGGAGAAACGGCATTCAATGCGGCGACAGGCTTTGCGGCATAGGGCGACACGCCCATGGTCATGCCCGGTGACACGCCCAGGGAGGGCGTGTCAGAGGGGGCGTGACAGCGGTTTTGTTCGTTTTTCTGTCCCTTCCAGCAGGAGTCCTCGGGATCGGGTGACACGCCCTATGTCACGCCCAGGGAGGGCATGTCAGGTCATTTTTGACGAATTTCCTGAAAACCTGCAAAAGGACAAGAAAATGTTAGTGGCAATAATATTTACATAAAAAGGATAAAAATAAACTAATAATAGACATGATTTGTACACTATAAAATAGAAAATACGATAATAGTTTAGGCTACAAAACGTATTATCAAATTCCCCCAAGCTTAAGTTTTGCTTGTCCCCAAGCAAAAAATATAAAAACTAGATATTTATAAAAAGGACTAATCAAAAAGTTCTAATTATGCCTACACAAGTACTATGCAAAATTCTAAGTAGGGAAAAGGTGAAATGTAAGTCTAAAACAATTATTTAGGTATGGTAAAACTTTTATAAACTTTACTCAATAAAAACAAATCATCCAAAATTTTAACGAGATTTTTTTAAATAGACTTAAGCAAAGCAACGAAAATGAAAAACACGCATTGAGTTGTTACTATATCCAAGCAACGCATTATAATTATATCAATTTAATTAACAAAAATCTAGGTTTAAATCCAAAACTAAAACTGATTTACTTTTTTTTTCTTTTCTTAGTTGTTAAATAAAAATCAAAAAGCGTGAATCAAAAGGACTTAAATAGGACAGAAACGTTTGGTTTAGGAATATGATTAGGAGTGGAATTCAAAGATAAACGTGAAGGTTTTAAAATCACACTAAACCAAAGCAAAGAGTTTCAAAAAAAACTTTCATAAAAATATATACACATTTTTTTCTTTTTCTTCTTTTTTTTTCATTTTTTTTTCTTTTTTCAAAACAAAGGCCATAAATATTTTTATTTTCCTTTTTGAATTGGCCAAATAAAAATAAACATCACTTTTGAGCATACTTTTTTTCAAAAACCTTTCTCCCACAAAAAATCACAAAAATATCCTATCAAAATCTTCAAAATAATTTATGAAACTCAAAAAGGCTAGTGTGATTCGATAGGTTGGAAATTCTGGCTTTGGTGAAAGTGAAATGAAGGGAGGAGCTATCAAATGAAATCGGAAAAAGGCTCAAAAATGGCTAACTAGTGGTAAAAGTTTTTTAGGTTGGCAGGAAAGCTCAAACGAAAACAAAAATGGCCTAAATCATTTTCACGCTTTTGAATTTATTTAAAACAAAGGTTTGAAAAATTTCAAAAAGCGAGTCCTAGATCATAAAAGAAGATTGATGAAATTAACTTGAAAATAGAAAAAATAGGTGACTTGGATCGTTCACATCTACTACACTATTCAAAAGTTGACTTTACAAAAATTATTCAAAAATGAAAAAGAAAATAGTGGATGATGAATTTTTGAGAAAGTAAAGGAAATAAAAAAACAAAAAACCATAATAGAAATGCGAGTTTTAGAAAAATATTTCACCTTAACATGCTACCGTGAATTAGAAACACAGCATGACCAACATTTTACTTGTGAAACATAATTAAAAAGGACGATTAGAAATATTATATTTAACTAAGTTATTTATAGAAAATTTTGAGTAAAACAAAAACAAAAACTAGGGGTACTATTGAAATACAAAAATGTCTAAACTATTCAAAAACACATATTTTTATTTTTATTTTGAGAAATATTCTCTTTTTTTTTGGATTTTGGATTTTTTTTTTTTTTTGGAATTTTAAGATAATCATTTTTTTTCATTTTGGAAATATTTAAAATATATACAAAAAGAAAAATATTTATACTAAGCAAAATGAAGGAGGAAGTCCTCCCCCAAGCTTAAAATAGACATTGTCCTCAATGGCTAAAGAAGGGGATTGGAGAAGGAGAGAAAAATAAAGTACAGAATTGAAAGACAGAATTGAAAGACAGGTACTTCCCCTGATTTATTTGTTGCGAAAGCTGAGTGATGCCGCTCCTCCGAATGTCTTCTTTGGACGTCGTGATGGATTCAGCAACGTTGGAGCAGGCGATCGCAGAAGCTTCAGCTTGTCGAGGCCGTCCAAGGCAAAAATTGTAAAATAAAGAAAACAGAAAAAGATAACTTGGGTTGCCTCCCAAGAGCGCCCTTTGGTTAAAGCGTCGTTGAGCTCGACGCATCAAAAGAATAATATTGTCCAAAAATATAGTTGTCCAGAAATAAAATTGTTTTTAACAAAAAATTAAAAGTTCAAGATTAAAGTTCGTGAAGTAGAAACTTAATAATGTTTGGACTGACATCATCATCACCAGAGAAATACAGTTTAAGACGCTGACCATTCACTTTGAAATTACCCTTATCAGGGTGAGAAATTAAAACAGTTCCATAAGGAAATACTTCTAAAACAGAAAACGGGCCAGACCAGCGAGATTTATATTTGCCTGGAAATAAACGTAAACGAGAATTATATAAAAGGACTTGGTCGCCCGGCTTAAAGTTTTTAGGGTGCCTTAAGTGTTTATCGTGTAAACGCTTCGTCCGCTCTTTATAAAGTTTATTATTTTCATAAGCATAAGAGCGCCACTCATCGAGTTCATTTAGTTGAAATTTTCGAAGGTCACCGACTGAGTGGGGATCGAAGTTTAAAAATTTTAAGGCCCAAAAGGCGCGGTGTTCTAACTCTACGGGCAGATGGCATGATTTTCCATAGACCAGCCGATACGGCGTACATCCGAGGGCGGTTTTGTACGCTGTTCGGTAGGCCCATAGAGCATCATCAAGTTTGGCTGACCAGTCTTTCCTAGAAGTTGAAACAGTCTTTTCTAATATTCTTTTAATTTCTCTATTAACTACTTCGACTTGTCCGTTAGTTTGGGGGTGGTAGGCAGTGGAAAGCTTATGCGTAATGCCGTATTTGGTAAGGATTTTTGAAAATTGCGCGTTACAGAAATGGGAACCCCTATCGCTAACGATTGCGCGAGGCGTACCGAATCTAGAAAATAATTTTTTAAAAAACGTGACTATAACTCGGGAGTCGTTCGTAGGAAGAGCTTGGGCCTCAGCCCATCGTGAAACATAATCAACAGCAACTAAAATATATTTGTTTCCGAAGCTAGAAGGAAGGGGGCCAACAAAATCAATTCCCCAGAGGTCGAAAATTTCGCACTCTAAGAAATAATTTTGCGGCATTCCATTTTTATTAGAAATGTTGCCCGACCGTTGGCAACTATCACACCTGCTCACAAAGGCTTGCGCGTCTTTAAACAGGCTAGGCCAGTAAAAACCCACGCAGAGAACCTTGTGAGCGGTGCGAGCAGCTTGATAGTGCCCACCTGTCGGACCTTCATGCAAATATTTTAGAATATCAATTCCTTCATCTAAAGAAACACATCTCCTTATCACTTGATCCGCACAAATTTTGAAAAGATGCGGGTCTTCCCAAAAGTAGTTCTTCAGCTCAGAAAAGAATTTCTTCTTTTGCTGAGAGGAGAACTCTTTTGGGAACACCCAGGCCACTAGATAGTTGGCGATGTGCGCGAACTAAGGAGAAGTAGATGTATTAACTAAAAGCAGCTTCTCATCAGGAAAATAGTCATTAAAAGATTTTTCATTTAATTTTTCTATAAAGGGGTTATCTAATCTGGATAAATGGTCGGCGGCCAAGTTCTCGGCTCCTCGCTTATCACGGATCTCTAAGTCAAACTCCTGGAGGAGTAAGACCCAGCGAATCAAGCGAGGCTTGGCATCCGTTTTGTCAAGAAGGTACTTGAGGGCCGAGTGGTCCGTAAAAACAATGATTTTTGAAAGTGTAATGTAAGGGCGGAATTTATCAAAGGCGAATACTACAGCTAAGAGCTCCTTCTCGGTTGTGGTGTAATTTTCTTGTGCAGATGTGAGGGTTTTACTAGCGTAATAGATGGGGTGGAAGTTTTTAGATATGCGTTGACCTAATACGGCTCCCACCGCAAAACTACTCGCATCGCACATAATCTCGAAAGGAAGGTCCCACACCGGAGCTATCATAATCGGTGCGTTAATTAACTTTTCTTTAATTGATTCAAAGGCAGAAATACAAGAGTCATCAAAAATGAATGGAGCGTCTTTTTCTAAGAGATGGGTGAGGGGCTTTGTGATCTTGGAGAAATCTTTTATAAAACGACGATAAAAACCAGCATGGCCTAGGAAACTTCTTATAGCTTTTATGTTTGTAGGCGGCGGCAACTTCTAGAAAACTTCTATCTTGGCAACGTCTACCTCAATACCTTTAGCAGAAATTTTATGACCCAAAACTAACCCTTCCCTCACCATAAAATGGCATTTTTCCCAATTTAGGGCAAGGTTAGTTTCTTCGCATCGTTCTAAGACTTTTTCGAGGTTTTCTAAACATCTATCGAAGGAATCGCCGAACACGGAGAAATCGTCCATGAATACCTCCATAATACTTTCTACGTACTTGTCAAATATTGCCAACATACATCGCTGGAATGTAGCTGGAGCATTGCACAATCCAAACGGCATTCTTCGATAAGCGAAGGTGCCGAAGGGACAAGTAAACGTAGTTTTCTCTTGGTCCTCGGGAGAGATGGGTATTTGAAAGTACCCCGAGAGGGCATCGAGAAAACAATAAAAGCTATGGCCGGAGAGACGTTCTAAAATCTGGTCGATAAATGGTAAAGGAAAGTGGTCCTTGCGGGTGGCGTCATTTAACTTACGGTAATCTATACACATACGCCAACCCGTCACCGTCCGTGTCGGGATTAATTCATTATTCTCATTACTAACTACGGTTATCCCTCCCTTCTTTGGAACTACCTGAACGGGGCTAACCCACTTACTGTCCGATATAGGGTAGATAATTCCTGCGTCTAATAGTTTCATAACCTCGCCCTTAACTACTTCTTTCATATTCGGGTTTATACGGCGCTGAGGTTGGATAGAGTTATGCGAATTATCTTCCATTAAAATTTTATGGGTACAGAAAGATGGGCTTATGCCCTTGATATCAGAAATTTGCCAAGCAATAGCCCGGCGATGCTTACGTAGAACTAGAAGAAGTTTATCGTTTTGCGTATCCGTGATGTAGGCCGAAACGATAACTGGTAACTTGGAATCTTTTTCTAAGAAAGCATACTTAAGGTGTTCGGGAAGTTCTTTAAGTTCTAGGGTAGGGGGTTCTTCATAAGAGGATTTTGAGATTCTTTCTTTTTCAAAAATAATATCTTCATAAACTTTTTTATAAGGAACGTAATAAGGGGTGGGGCTAGCAGCCAAGACGGCTTCTTGTAGCGATTCAGTGGGAAGAAAAGAGGAAGAACAAAAATCAGAAAATTCTTTTTCAAACTCAAAAAGACAATAAGAAGATTCATCACTTCCTTGCAGTGATTTAGTTGTAAGAGAAGAGGAGCAAAAAGTAGAAAATTCTTTTTCAAAGTCCGAGAGGCAGTAGGAAGAATCATCACTCACGGCGTCTATGAAAAAGCATGAGTCATCGTTTGCTAAGGTGTTCTTCATCGAAGGGGTGATAGAAAATGTGACTTCGTCGTCGCCTACTCGAAGAAAAAGCTTACCATTGCTTACGTCAATGATGGCTCGGGAGGTGGAAAGGAAGGGTCGGCCAAGGATCAGGGGAACCTCGACGTCTTCTTCGATGTCCAAAATGACAAAGTCCACCGGGAAGATGAACTTGTCGACTTTCACTAGAACGTCCTCCACTATTCCTAACGGGTACTTGACGGATCTATCGGCTAGCTGGATACTCATACGCGTGGGGTTAAGGCTACCAATACCTAACTTTTTCAACAACGAAAAGGGCATCAGGTTTATACTCGCGCCTAAGTCGGCTAACGCGTGTTTAACAAAAAGATCACCGAAGACACACGGGATAGAGAAACTACCCGGGTCACTGATTTTCTTCGGCAAACTGTTTGTTAAAATGGCGGAGCACTCGGCATTTAGCGTGACGTTCGAAAGATTCTCTAACTTCTTCTTGTTTGTGAGGAGGTCTTTAAGATACTTGGCGTATTTCGGTATCTGCGAAATAGCCTCGTGGAAGGGAAGATTAATGTGGATTTGCTTGAAGATCTCTAAGAAGCGGGAGTACTGATCATCTTGACGTTGTCTATTAAGTTCAGAGGGGTATGGAGGAGTTGAATTATTTTTGAAGATGGGTGGTAGAGTGAGATTATTTTCTAAAATAGGGGTGATAACTTCTTCAGCAGAGGGTGGAAGCGGAGCGGAGCTTTGATTTTTAAAAGCGGGAGCAGAGCTTGCCTCGGGCTCTTTACTTACCATACCGGAGACTTGCTTCCCACTCCGAAGAGTTATAGCTTTCGCTTGCTATCTCGGGTTGGGTTCGGTATTGGAAGGAAGAGACCCTGCGGGTCGCTCAGAAATTATTTTCGCGAGCTGTCCTACCTTATTTTCTAGACTTTTTACGCTTTCGGTTAAAGTTCTTATAGTGGCGTCATTTGTGGTGATATATTTAGAAAGTAATTCCTCCAAGCTTGGAGGTTTTGGGTAATCTTGAAGAGGTGGTGGTGGTGCAGAAAAATCATTTTGCGGGGGTGGGCGCATCGCATTCGATGGATTACTCCATGAAAAGTTCGGTTGATTTCTTAAAGCGGGGTTATAACTATTCGGAAAATTAAAACCAGGCGGATGAAAATTCAGAGCAGAAAAATTATTAAAAGCAGTTCTAGGCATATTATTAACATAATCTAAATGTTCTGGAGTAGGGGTTGCAGATTCCCATACCTGAGGGGCGGAGGCAGCAGTCATCTCCGTGATTTTTTTGCTTAGGATTTCTACTTGCAGAGCGAGCTGGGAGACGTTGTCCACTTCATAGATACCTGCAGGCTTGTTCGGGCGGGACCTAGGCACATTCCACTGATAAGTGTTCATGTCCATGTCCTCAAAAAGCTCAAGAGAGGCTTCCGGGGTCTTATGTTTTAAAGTACCGCCAGAAGCTGCGTCTATCATTTGCTTCGTGCTTTGATTTAGCCAGTTATAAAATGTCTGCACGTGTAACCATACAGGCAGCGCGTGATGTGGGCATCGTCTTAATAATTCTTTAAATCTCTCCCAGGTTTCATATAGTGTTTCAGAGTCTATTTGTCCAAAGGCAGAGATGTCGTTCCTAAGTTTTGCAGTTTTAGCTGGCGGAAAATACTTCGCCAAAAAATTTTCAGTTAATTCATTCCAAGTGATTATGCTATTTTTGGGAAGTGTGTTAAGCCACTGCTTAGCTTTAGTTCTTAGAGAGAAGGGGAAGAGTCTCAGCCTGATTGCATCATTTGTGACACCATTTATCTTGAAGGTGTCACAAATTTCAAGAAAGCTAGCTATATGTGCGTTCGGATCTTCATCTTGAAGTCCGTCAAATTGCACATATTGCTGCACCATTTGAATTATGCTAGGCTTTAATTCGAAGTTATTATTTGCTATAGTAGGGCGGACTATACTTGATTCTATTCCCTCGAGGTTCGGTCGTGCATAATAGGACATAGTCCTTTGCACGGCCTCATCTACGTTGGGTTCTTCCATTCTTAAAGTAGCAAATGACTCGGAGTCCTCAACCGGCACTTGGATAGTAGGACCTTGAAATCGCGGTCTTCTCCGAAGAGTACGCTCAATTTCGTGGTCCAAGTCCAAAATGACCGACGGACTCCCGCGGGTCATGCACTAAAAGAACAGAAAAGAAGAAGAGGAAGAGAAAAAGGATAAACTAGAAAAAAGATTAAAAAAAATATTTCTTTTTGAAATAGATTTTTTTATAGATTAACTCCCGAACTTCCCAAGGACTACCCCGTGAAGGGTTCGCAAGGTACTAGACAAGACAGTGGCGCTTAAAGCCCTTTGCCCTTTTCGAGAGAATTAGGTGGCGTAGAAAAATTGTGAGGTTGGTTACTATTAAGAGCGGTGATAATTTTTTTTTTATTTTTAAAACTTTAAAGAAAGAGGATGAGAAAGAGAAGAGATAAAATTAATAGGTTCGTGTTTTCAATATATCAACGGAAGTTAGTTCCCCGGCAACGGCGCCAAAAACTTGTTGCGCGCTAGGGTTCGAAGAAAATAAACGCAACCGAACTAGCAACCTGATGAGGCAAGTATACCTATCAAATTGTAGCTAGGGGACACAAGTGTCGTATTGAAATCCGGGAACTGTTGGCTATGCTTACTCACACGAACGCTATTATCTTATCGACGGAAAAACTAGGGTTTTAGAGAATCTAAGTGCAAGGGAGGAAGTAAAGCTATACTAGAAAGAGAACCACCGAAATTAAGTAAAGCAATTAAGTAAAATGATTACTACGAAGGGTAGAAAATATGAAATGGAAATGCACTCAATCGAGATTCACCTCGACTAAAGATGATTAAGAAAATGCGATAAAAATCTAAACTTAATAGGATAAAGGTCCTTGACCGTGGAGGTTCCTAAAGCTTGAACACGCTTCTCTCGAAGTCGTGCCCAACTGAGTTTAGGAAGGTCCGACCGACTCTCGTCTAAATCGGAGGCCTAAAACTCGCTTTACGCGGTGAACCCCACTATTGGATTTTACTCCAATCCGGGAGATTTGGACGTCTGCCTCTCTCGATGGGTGCGTACAACTCCCTTTACTCTTGAATGCTCACTTCATTCTTTCGGCCTCTCGGCTAGCCCAGAATGAAAGCAAAGGCGGAGAGTATATATCGATAATATACCTCCAACCCGTGATTAATCAAGAGTAATTCAAGGCCCTAACCTAAAAAGAAAAGATTAATTAAAACATCATAACTTAATCGCTCTAACCTCGGATCATCAAGATCGAGTACAAGGAGGATTAGTTAATCATAATGGAGTGGAGGAGGGGGGATGAGTAGTAAAGCATAAAAAACACAAGCTAAACAAAGAACAATTCTATTAATGAAAAGGGGCAATTTACACTAATTGAAATTAAAATTACAAGTGCATGAAATTGAAAACCTATTCTAGCCCTACAATTAGCACTAAGCAAGAACAAGATTACAAAGAAAGCTAAGGAAACTAAATATTAAACCATGATTAAGCAAAAATTACAAAGGAAGAGCGAGAGAGAGAAAGCATGAAAAAAACTCAAGAACCAAAGGGGCAGCACCTCCCCCTCTCAACCAAAGCTTTCTGAAATGGAGAGGGGGTCTCAATTTATAGATTTTTTCTCGGGTTGGTCACGCCCTCGGTCACGCCCTAGGGGGGGCGTGTCAGGGGGCGTGACAGTACTATGTTAACCTCGGGCTCTAAATTCTGGCGGGAGGGATGATTGCTTCGGTACGTCGGTGGTCACGCCCTAGGTCACGCCCATGTAGGGGGGGCATGACAGGCACGTCATGTCCAAATCATTGGTCGGAAATCTGTCAGTCGTCGAAAAGTTGATGTCACGCCCCAGGTCACGCCCGTGACTGGGGGGCGTGACAGTACTTTTTTCGTGCTGTGGAGAAACGACATTTAATGCGACGGCAGGCTTTGCGGCAGAGGGCGACACGCCCATGGTCACGCCTGGTGACATGCCCAGGGAGGGCGTGTCAGGGGGGCGTGACAGCGGTTTTGTTCGTTTTTCTGTCCCTTCCAGCAGGAGTCCTCGAGATCGGGTGACACGCCCTATGTCACGCCCAGGGAGGGCGTGACAGGGGGGCGTGTCAGGTCATTTTTTACGAATTTCTTGAAAACCTGCAAAAGGACAAGAAAATGTTAGTGGCAATAATATTTACATAAAAAGGATAAAAATAAACTAATAATAGACATGATTTGTACACTATAAAATAGAAAATACGATAATAGTTTAGGCTACAAAACGTATTATCAGAGATGACTTCACTCAATGTTATTTGTACTTAGACAGAATTTTTTGTCTTTCTTCCAAGGCTTTGACTGAATCAGCATGGCGTTGAGTGAACTTGCTTCACTCATTGCTTTTGAACTTAGTCGAATTTCTTTGACAAATTTACTATGGCTTTGACAGACACCGCATGGCATTGAGTGACCAAGCTTCACTCAATGCTTTTGGTCTTAGTATATTTTTCTTTATTAGAAACTCTGGGTCTTTGACTGTGGTAGCTTTACTCGACGAATTATGTTGCATGGCGTTGAGTGAGTTGACATCAATCAATGCTTTTTGCCTTAGTCTATTTTCATGCTTGCTGAAACTTTGCCTTTGATTATCCACACCTGTTTCAGCGCTTTTTAGCTATATGGCATTGAGTGAACTAGCTTCACTCAATGCCTATGGACTTAGCTGCTTTTCTACCTTTGTCATCATTTATCCTTGACTTCTAGCATTTAGTGAGCTTGCTTCACTCAATGCCTGTGTACTTAGTGGAATTTCTTTGTCCAGCTTCCTTCTTAAGGCATCTAGCATTGAGTGAGCTTGCTTCACTCAACACCTGTGGACTTAGGTGGCGTTTGGTTGGGCTTATGCCCTGCGGTTCGGTGGAAACGCACCGCAGTTTAGGGTAATAAGCTGTGTTTGGAGCAGCTTATTTTAAAACCGCCGTTTTCAGTAAACAGCAGTTTTATAAGGATTCTCCTCCGCGGTTTTTTTATCCGTTCAGCCGCAGTCGCGATAACCCCTCTTCGCTCCTCCCTCGCCAGCGCTCCTCCCTCACCAGCGCTCCTCCCTTGCCATTCCACCCGCCTCTTCTTCTCCAACCCCATCGACGACGGCATCAGGCGGTGTTTCTCCGACGGCGGTTAACCTTTCTCGTCCTGTCTAGGGTTTGCGTCGGCAACCCTACGCCGACGTTTTTTCTCCCTTCAAGCAGCGTCTAGGGCTTTGCTTCTTCTCCGACGGCCGCTTCTTCTCCGACGGCCTCTTCTTCTTCTTCCTCACAGTGGCCTCTTCTTCGTACTTCTTCCTCACTTTTTTTCACGGTCCTCTTCACGCCTCAAATCCGAAGCAGGTAACCTTCTCAATTTTTTTTGCCATGATTTTGCTTCCTGGAAATTGTTTGTGTATGTGTGTGTTTGTATTTATATGTGTGATTGTGAGTTCATAATGTGTGTATGAGTATGTGAGTATGTGTGTGTGTGAGTTCATAGTCGATTCTTTCAGCGATCCATACTGTATGATCTTTGGTTAGGTTAGTCTTTGTTAACAGCATCTATCCAAATAAAATTTCAGTTTGTTCTAAAAGCATCATATCAGTACTGAGCCTTTCTCACTGTATAATAGTGTATATTCAGTTTGTTTTAAGTTCTTAATTCGAAAAAGAGTTGTCTACTTTATGCCTGGTTCATTTTATCAAATGATCATCATTATTATGGCTTTCAAATAATGGTTAACTTCACTCACAAAACTCATTGTGGTTTGAAAAAATTCCATTTCAATGTATGTTTTTTGTATGTTTTGGTTGAGCCTTCATTTTATGCTGTAATCAAGCATCTTTTGAGACTCTGAATACTTTTGAGGAGAATATACATTAGTTACATACTTACAGGTGAATTACAAAAACATACGGTCTTGCAATCATAGGGTTATTATCATACACATCTATTTCTCTATTCTGTATATGTTTCTCTATTCTCATTGTCTCCAACTTACCTGAGCCAACGGCCCAACGTGTAATGTTTGTATATTCTCAAGTTAATTTAACATATGTAGCTCTCCTCAATTTCTCATTGTGATGTTGGTGAACTTTTTTGTGTGAAATTTTTCCTTACATAAACCTATGCTATATTGTATATAAAACATTGCTTAAAAGCTCAAGAGGTTGATGTTTTGAAAGTTTTTGTGTGTGTGTGTGTATGTGTGTGTTATGTTGGTGTGTGTATATGCTTGATTGTATATGTTAGTGTGTGTGTGTGATTGTATGTGTGTGTGTGTGTATGTGTGTTTATGTTTGTGTGTGTGTGTGTATGTGTGTTTATGTTTGTGTGTGTGTGTGATTGTATATTGTGTTAAGATTTTTTTTGTAATCTTTTTGAATATTGTTTTCATTTCTATGTGTTGCCTTATAAAGATGGGCAAAACAAAAGACGGTGGGGTGACCGCAATGTGGGACAATTCCGACGTTTTCCTCTTTTGTGATATCTGCATAAAAGAGATAGAACGTGGGAATCGTCCAACAACACATTTTAGTAAAGAGGGGTGGTCCAACATAGCGAAGAAATTTGAAGAGTCGACTGGAAAGAAATACGATAAAGTGCAATTTAAAAACAAATGGGATCATCTGAAGAAGGAATGGAAACTTTGGATGGAGTTGAAACGAGGTGAGACTGGCTTGGGTTGGAACACATCAAGAAAAACTATAGACGCCTCGGATGAGTGGTGGGACGAGCGATTGAAGGTATTCAATTTTTTTATTATGTTATTTCCCTTAATTAATTATTGTATGCCCGTTTTAAATAATTGAATAATATTGCAGGTTGTCCCTGCTGCAAAGAAGTTTCGTTATTCCGGAATACAGCCAGAATTAGAGGAGAAACTGAACATGATGTTCAGCTCTGTTGTTGCGACTGGACATCATGCTTGCACCCCTCATTCGAGGAATATTGGCCCCGAGTCTACTGGTGATAGAGCATTGTCAGACGGTGTACAAGAAGACGTTGACGTCAGTGGAGTTCCTCCTGTAACCGAGAACACAGCTACATCCGAGGTTGGCCAAAAAAGGAGGAAAGGACAGAAGAAAGATATTACATCAGTGTTAGAGGATATGGCAGAATCTTCTAGGAGCATGTGTCGATTCATACAGGAGCCACCAAGGAGCAATTCTTCCTTCACCATTGCCCAAGCACTTGAGAAGTTAGCAACTTACCATGAAGTGCAATCAGATAGGGAATTCCATTTCTTTGCCATCACCTATCTGATGGACAAAAATCAAAGGGAGACCTTCATGTGTCTGCCAGAAAGTCTGAATGTTCAGTGGCTTCGTAGTCGCTATAGTAGTGGCGTGTAGTTGTGCCTATCTTCTTTATTTATGTGTGTGTTTTGTCAGTGGATGCTATTATGTTTATGAAGTGCACTAGTATGGACATTAACATGTTATCTGCTTTATTATGTTTTTTACCCCACATGTATGGACATTGATATGTGGATGATTTATATGCTTACTAGTTTTTTAATCCAACATTTGTTAATTCCAGAATATGTCGAGCGAGGACTCTGATAATGCCATCGAGCAGTACGAAATAGCTAGAAGGAAATGTGTTATTGTTCAACAACACACTATAATAACAGCATCAAGTTTGGCCTCTACACACACATCTCTATTAAACAGTCGAGTCCCACGCATGACTTCGAAGTAGACAGGTGATAAATGGGTTGGAGAGATACTTCGTGGATCTACTGTGAGATTTCATGACTCTTTCATGATGAGTCAAGAAATATTTCTCGATCTACTGCATTATTTGGAGGAAAGGTATGGACTCCAGGGAACAAGAAGGACAGCCTCCAGAGAAGTGTTAGCCTTGACCGTATACATATTGTCGCACAATGAATCGATGAGAAAAACAATTGAGCGCTTTCAGCATTCAACGGAGACAGCTAGCCGATTTTTCTCTCAGGGTATTCGTGCTTTGTTGCGGCTAGGGGAGGAAGTTATCCAGCCATTAGATAGGTCTTTTGGGAGCACTCCACCCGAAATTATGTACGACAGACGTTACATGCCTTTCTTTAAAGATTGCGTTGGGGCTATAGACGGGACACATGTGGACGCGTGCATAGCAGTTGGACAGCAGGTACCCTATATTGGGAGACGGGGCAATCCAACTCAAAATATCATGGCTGCTTGCGATTTCAACATGTGCTTCACTTTCGTCATGGCGGGTTGGGAGGGATCTGCACACGATAGCCGCATTTTCAATTATGCCTTAAATGATCCTCAATATAATTTTCCTCATCCACCTCGAGGTAATGTGAACGAATATGTTTATCTATTTCTTACTTTAATTTATTTGAGTGGTTAATTAACTTTTAACACATTAACAGGAAAATATTACTTGGTCGATTCTGGATATCCTTTGCAAAGAGGGTATTTGAAACTATATCAAGATACAAGGTATCATTTGCCAGACTTCGCACGCGGTGGTCGTCGAGCAGAGGGACGTCGAGAGATGTTCAATCATGCTCACTCATCGCTAAGGAGCGTGATAGAACGATCGTTCG